>JADMLL010000007.1:1254536-1854536 GCA_016920875.1 Columbicola columbae | reverse complement strand
CACGATTGGTTGGAAACTTTGAAAACGGAAGCAGCTCCCGTCGTTTTCGCCGTCGACGGAGAGAAGGAAAGCGCTGTTGTGAGACTGGAATTCCTCGGAAATCTACTTCGACACAAACCCGAAGGTGACGAGTTACTGAAAGTTTGCAATGTAAACCTCGAAGAAGCTCTAAAGGGAACGAGCGAGGCTGGGAAACCCGCTCTCAAAAACGAAGTAGAGGAGGAAGCCAAAGATTGGGCGGAATTCTTGAAGAAGTGTACAGACCTACAGGAAAGTCTGAATCGGTTTTGCAATAAATTCACCGAACTGGAGGGTAAAGTGGATGGACTAACGAACTGGATCAAAACTCAAGAGATGCAGGTGAAAGATCAGAGTTTGAAAAGCACAGCAGAGTCCAAAGGACAGCATTTGAACAAACTCAAAAATTTGGAAAAGGACATAATCAAAAAGGGAGAAGATTTCAATCAGGTTCTGAACGAGTGCAAAGACGTCGAAAGAGATTCCGAATTGGTGGACAAAGTGTCTAAGATTACGGCTCGGTATCAAAGTTTGAAAAATCTGACGAAGGAATCCATCGGGAAGTACACGAGCTATACAGATGCCCACAAAGCCTTCGACGATAGCTACGCAAAATTCGAGGAATGGCTAAACAACATTGAAGAGGAAATGAAGGAATACAGCGGAATCGTCGGAGATGTCGGTGTATTGCAAGAACGACAAAAGAAACTAAGAGAGTTGAATGATCTGAAGGCGAAGGAAAACACGACCTTTGACCAACTCCTCGATAACGGTGAGAAACTATATGCTCACACATCTCCCGATGGTAGAGAGATAATCCGACAGCAATTAAGAACAATCAGAAGCAAATGGGAAACGATCGGTGGTAACATGCAAAGCGCGATAGAGAAACTAGACGACTGTCTTGTACAGTTTGCAGAATTTGCTCTTAAACAAGAAGAACTCACCAATTGGTTGAAGGATGTCGAGAAAGCGATGCAACAGCACACAGAATTGAAGAACAGCCTCCAAGAAAAGCGAGCTCAACTCCAAAACCACAGAATCATCCATCAAGAGATTTCAGCTCATCAAAGTCTTGTCGATGGAGTTTGTGACAAAGCCAAAAGACTCGTAGATCAAACCAAAGACACTTCCCTAAACGTCTACCTCCAGTCTATCAGACAGCTATTCCAGGATATCGTTGTACAATCTCAAGGGCTGTTGGAAAGCCTGGAAAGGAATGTTGAAAACGACACTAAATTTACAGATCAGTGCAAAGATTTCTCTGATTGGCTGACGATGGAGAAAGACAAACTTCAGGAATGTTCCGACACGATGGGTGAAAAACACGACATTCAAAAGCGATCGACTAACCTACAGGTGAATCGTGAAAATTTGAAAGAAGGACAAAAGAAAATCGAAGAAGTCAAGAACATTTTTGCTGTCGTCGCGAAAAGCACCGCGCCTAAAGGAGTCGCGTCAGCTAAAATGAAATGGACGGTTTGGTTGAAAATTTCAAACAACACGAAAGCGAAATAGGTATGTTGCTGTTTTCTTTGTCTTCTTGCTCTTACTACCTTTTGGTAATTCTGTCGAGTCATCTACCATTCCTGGCATCCATTTTTAGAGCCCTAATTGTTTCTGGTCATTTCAGATAATATTGAAAAGAAACTTAACGGAGCTTTAGAAGACTGGACAAATTTCGAAACTCAGCTCGACGAACACACAAAATGGTTCAGAAACATCGAAAATGTCTTCCGCGAGGAAAAGCTTTTCGGAACATTACCGGAAAAGGAAAGTCAGCTGTCGCATTTCAAAGAGAAACGAAACGCCGTCATTGAGAGAGAACCCAAAATAGACGAGTTCATAGATAAAGGACACACTCTTCTGAATTCGACTGGTGCTGAAAGAATCAAACCTTTAATCTCTCAAATCAGCAACAGGTTTGTAAGCAACGTCCAGGTTCTTGATTCAGGCATGGAAGAATCACGTGTAATTAGGTTTTGTTTTCATCAAACAGGTACCAGTTGTTGCACGTTTTAAGCAAAGAAGTCGTGAATCGATGGCAGAGTTTAGTGGACGACCACAAAGCTTACGAAGAGAAATTGGCCGAAACTGAAGACTGGATAAAACCTTTGGAAGAATATTTGAAAGAAATTGAAGGAGGTGACTCTGATTTGGAAACAAAGTCTAAGAAGCTTGAGATTCTACTTGGACAAAGAGAGCAAGCTCCTCACAAAATCACCAGTCTGACAACAATGGCGGAGAAGCTGTATCCGGATACGTCGGCTCCTGGAAGAGAACAAATCAGGAACTCGTTGAGAGTTTTGAGAGACAGGTACGACCTAACTAGACTTAACTAAGAACTGTGTTAATCATTTGCACTCGCGTGGTGGCTTTTTCACTCACCGTTTGCTTTTATGTGCAAATTTTTAATTTCATTTCCTTAGAATCTTATGGTTATAAAAATTTATACTATGATTATTATATTAGAATTACTTCCGTTGAAACAGAGCTAAGATTTTCTTTTCTGAAATTGACACTCGAACACGAACCAGACTGTATTTTTGGAATTATTTTCAATTTGAAAATCTTGGGAATCAAGAACACCTTGATTTTCATAAATGTTGCACACTTTCACATGAACTTAATTTCTTAAATAGTTGCACAATCTTGTACGAAATGTATCTTACAAATATTGCACAGGTCCAGAATTCTTTTCGTAAATTTTGTACACTCTGGCGAGAAATCTATTTCAAAAATAATGCACACATTAGTCAGAAGTTTCTTTATTGAATAATGCAGACGTATGAAAGGCTCGTTTCACAAATAATACAATATCTTTGAGGTGTTCTACGCAATTTTTGTCAAAGAGATAAGATACGTCAGCGGATTGTTGCAAAAACGGAATCAAGGTTCATCTTTAACATCCGATCTCGATGACGTCCACTTGAATAGAAACCTTCATAGTATTCTCAAAGAAATAATTTAAGCAAAGAATATCAAACATATTATAGTTATATTTGTCTAGATAAAACTGCCTTGTACAGTTTCTCGAATTGCTGGTTCAGCCGCGCAAAAAAAAGCGCCTCGAGTGCAGGGGTTGATATCTGAATTGAAATTTCAGGATTTATTTAAATTGTATTTTATCTGTATTTTCAAGATGGGACAAACTAGAAGAGGGTATATTACACCAACAAAAGAAACAAGACGCTGCATCCCAACAATGGGCCAGTTATCAAGAAACATTGAATCAAACTCTCGCGTGGTTGACTCAGATGGAAGCCGGTTTGACACAAGAACCAAGCTCTTGGTCATCCACTCAGGAAATCCGATCCAAATTATTAAAGAATAAGGTCCGATTTTGAAAAGATTATTTAAAACGAATTTCTCTCAAAATTGTCCGAAGCTAACTGATCGGTGTGTATCTGTTAAATTTTTAGACGACTCTTCAAGAGGTGCTGGCACACAAGCGAATCATTGAAAATCTGAGAGACAAAGCTAATTCGTTGAAAGGTACTCCAATGCACGGGCAGATCTTAGAAGCTGTCGACTCGATCACTAAAAAATACGAAAACTTGGTCGACGGTTATCTAAAGAACATAGCTCAGGTGGAGGACTCACTTTCGGTGTTTCAGACCTTCAACGATTTGGTTAAGTCCCATCAGGACAATCAAAAACAATGCTGGGATTTGCTCTCCGGATGTTCCGGTAAGTTTGTCTCAATTTTCCTGCAGTATATGATCACCTGCCATCCTGGAAACCGCTTCTGACATGATTCCTTCTCTCCTTCTCCTGTTGCAATTAGATTCCAACAGATGGCTTAGAATCAGTCCCTGAACAAGCTCCATCACTCTTCCGAGTAAGTCTCTCTCTCGATCTCTTATAAAACCAATATTAATTACTGTTACAGATTTTAGCGGAAACAAAACTGCTTTAGAAGAACGTTTGGCCAAACTGAAAGAAATCAGCAGCAAAATCCCAGAAGCGGAAGCCGTTTTGGAATCTCTAAACAAACATATCAATGAAAAAGGTGAATCGCTTCCGGCGAGAGCAAAAGAAGCTATGGAACGCGATTTGAATAACTTGAGGTACGACTGCTTAACTTAACCGAACTTAATTACAAAACATAATTGTATCCTTGTGGTTAATGTATAACATAACATTGGTTTCTCAGGTACGATCAGAATCTTCTTAACTCGAAGATCAGCGACGTTCATCAGGGGCTAGAAGAGCGTTTGCGACAGTGGAAAGACCACGAAGAAAACCTCGAGAATCTACTCAGCTGGCTGTCGGAAACTGAAACTGCTCTCAAGAATTACGCTCCTCATTCAACTATCCAGGAGAAACAGGAACAACTCGAGAAGTATCAGGTAGCTACTACCCACCAAAAAAAAACAGTTTTTTCTTTAAGTAGATGCTGATTATGGGTAGCCCGCTGGTCGGTTTGGTGTGAGACCTCATCCAGCGTTCCCGTTTCTATTCTGTTTTCTGTTCCCAATGTACCTGAGGATGTGACTAAGGATGAGACTCACTGTTATTATAAAACGTTGTATTTTTTGTTCAGGACTTAAATCAGGATATTGAGTCGCATAATATTCAGCTGTCTGAACTTATCAGTCTGGCCGATCATTTGGAACAAGTAAGGAAAATCTAAAATTATTGTCTCATCACAGTCAGTCGGAACCATGGTGTTAACTCTCTCATTTGTAGATCAATTTGGTCGTTTGGTATCTAACTGGTTTCTTTCGGAACCTTTTATCCTTTAGATTATTGATCACGTGACTAAGTTTATAATTCTTCTGTGACTCATCATTGTCTATGTTGAAATTGTCTATCTTTGGGTCCTTTCCTACTTTATCTATGTTTCGTATTGTTATTCTCACACAGTACTTGGTCAGGATCGTTTTCTTTCTCTTTTCTGTTGTAATCGATTAACCCGTAACTTGGGATTTTGTTTTTTTAACTCATTTTGGGGTCACTCAACATCACACCGAAGTTTATTTACATGACACTAATTATTTAGATTGAATGTGGTTGAATGTTGGCATGACTATTTAATGGTTTTGCTGTTTACCCCCCAATAGTTCACTTTCTGTCATATTTCACAATTTGCTTGTACTTGGAATCGTAGAGATGTACAGTAGTTTGGAGAAGGATTGAGGCGGTTTGTCTCTATATTTAATTTTTTTCATTTTGAAGTACCCTGTGTACTCGTCTGTCTCTACCTGTCGGGTTTGCTTGGTAATTAGATTTCGGAATTTCAAAAATTCATTTTGAATTCCAGAATCGTCAAAATAATGAAGTCTAACACTGACTTTGGGTAATGGACGCTTTGTTTACATTTTGAAAATGAGTTTTATTTGTTTACATTAAAAATCATAACTTTGGCGGATGTGATAGTTATTATGTTGTGCTTTGATTTCGGTTGTAGTTACCTATTCTTACATTTTTCTCAAAACTAAAAGTCTATCAGTAATCATCGTGGAAGTGGTTGATTATGTGAAAAATATTTTAGTTTAACCGAAAAGTCAAAAACATTGTTTGGGTTTTGGGTTGACAAGATCTACGGGGTGAAATTTGAGAGCATGGTACTCGAATACTCGCGTTCGTTCATGATTAACTTGAAATAAATTTTGTTTATTTTTTTAAGTCTTTAATTGTGAGCTTGCGACAAAGGGAAGCTGACTTTGATAAAGTGAGCGATGTGTCTTCGGAGCTCGCTCAAAGCAGTGGCGACTCGAGAGTTTCCGCTAACGTCCAGCAGATAACGTCTAGATTTCAGTCAGTTCAGTCAACGGCCAAGGACATCGTCAAAAAGTGTCAAGAAGCCGTTGAGGATCACAAAAATTATTTGGACAAATATAAACAATGCACAGATCTTTTGGCTGCGGCCACATCAAGGTAAGGTGTGACGGTTTGGTGACAAATTTGGTGGGATTCGGTGTAAATCGTGGAAACTTACTTTGGTTCTTGAAATAATTTCAGATTTGAGAAACTTAAGTCTCTACCAGAGAGCACTCCTTCAGAATTGTCGGTTAAGAGCACGGGTTTGAAAGAATTGGTTTCGGAACAGCCGAGTGCCGCGTTACTGGTGAACACTACCGTGGAAGTCGGTGAAAAATTGTATCCGCAGACGGGAATGGAAGGTCGAGATATCGTACGGAAGCAATTAGAAGGATTGCAAAACGCTCTGGAAATTCTCTTTGATGGTGTCACTAGTACCGAACGTGAGCTCCAGACCAAATTGACGCGATGGAGCGGCTTCGAGGAATCTGCTAAACAACTCAACAAATGGTTGGACGAAGTAGACAAAACTCTACCCGGTTGGTACCTTCTTCAATTTGGCTAATGGTTCCTCTTACTTCCTTCGAGTAGCTAATCATGAGGATGAAATTCCGTTTGCAGGCAATTTGGAACTAAAATCAACATTAGACGAGAAGAGAGCCATGCTTTCCAATTATAGGGGACTTCTCCACGATATCAACGCACACCAACAAGATTTTGTGGCTTTGAAGAGTCAGCTGGAGGCGCTTCCAGAAAGGAACGAAAAAGCCGAGGAAGAGTTCAAGAAACTCAACGAAAGACATGCTGCCATTTTGAAAAAAGCCGGTAAGTGTCTTTACACTTATCATATACTTACTACACTGGTATTGGTCAGTCATTCATGGCAGTATATTGCTGACTTTTGCTTTTAATCATTCGCAGGAGATGTTGTGGAGAAGTACGAAGACATCGTCAACACACATCAACGCTATACCAAAGCGGTCATGGACTTGCAAGAGTGGCTTGATGCGACTCACAACACGGTTCAGATGTGGGGCGATGCCGAACTCGAAAGGATTAGCTTGATCACTAATCTGGAGCGACTAAAGGTACGATTTTGAAGAAAGTGACAGGTTCTTTTGTGTTCGAAGACCCCTTTTATTAACTGTTTCCTGTTTTGTGTACTTCAGTTACCCTTTTCTTTTCTTTTTAGAACTTGCAGAAGAGTTTGCCTGAGGAAAAGCCAAAACTCGAAGAGATTAGAGTTCTTGCTGAAAAAGTGTTACCGGGTACCGTTGATTCCGGTCAAGTTAACATTCGAACGCAAGTTGATTCCTCACAACAGGAGTGGGAATCTCTTCTCTCTACCATCAAGTAAGCATTTTGATTCTGTACGCCATTTTTGGTGGAGTATTTGAGTTTCAGTAGTCAATGTTCAGTTGCAAAAGGTTTACAAAACGTTAAGTACTTAGATAATTTATCTGTTTGTTTATTTGTAGGTCTACAATAGAAGCTCTCGAAGGAAAGCTTCAACAGTGGTCCGATTACGAACATCTCAAAGATCACTGTTTAAGTTGGCTTCGAGAAACTGACACAAAACTCCATGCGGTCGATCTGAAAGCGACTTTGAATGAAAAGCGAGAGCAATTGGAGTCTTTGAAAAAGCTTCAAGGAGAAGTTCGGGCGAAGGAACTGGAAATCGACTCGACGACAGAAAAGGCACAACAACTGTCCAAAGGAAGAAGTTCCGGAGCTTCTGAACTGGGAGTCAAGTACCAACAGTTATCGCACAAAGTCAAGGTACATTTTGTTTCTATTTCTGGTTTTAGTCTACTTTTGTTCAGTTTTGTAATATGAGGAATCAAAATGAAAACTTTTGAACGTCTTTCAGGACTTAACAAATCGGTGGCATCAATATGTGAGCTCACATCAAGAATTCGATACTCGAGTCTCGGAATGTCTTCACTGGCTAGATGAAATCCGTCAGAAATTGGCGTATTGTTCCGACCTTAGTGCCAGCTCTCAAAAAGATTTAGAAACGAAACTGGAAACCATTCAAGTGAGTAAAATTTCGTATTTGTTTTCGAAAGGAAACTGATATTACTGCTCGATCTCCTACTGAGGAGTATGAAACGCATTCCTGACTAAATAGGGTGGCTCATTCGATTGAAATGTGTTTCAGGATTTATTACTTTACAAAGAAGAAGGTTTTGGCAAAATCCAAGGAATCGTCGAATTGGCCCAAGCCGTGCTCGCAAATACAGCAACATCAGGACACGATGAGATCAACAACTTAGTCGGTCAACTTCAGGAGGAATGGAGCAGTTTAGCATTGAAAATGATCGAGATAAAAACGAATCTCGACGACTCCATTCATCGTTGGGCGGGATTCTTGGAACAGATTCACGAATTGAATAAAACTGTGGATTATCTCGAGAACAGCTATAAGGAATTGTTACCATTCCAGACGACAATGTCCGAGAAGAGAACCAATTTGGACAAGATCAAAACGTTGGATGAGAAAACACGCTGCGAAAAGGTCGAAGTCGATGGTCTAAAAGCCAAGGCTAAGGAGATGCTTGCTAGCGGACAACAAAGTCAGGCGGCGTCTCAAGCTAAGGAAATTTTAGACAAGTTCGATGACCTTGCAGAAAAAGTCAAAGTAAGTTGTTTCGCTGACCTATAATGGGTTAATGGCATATCACGAGGAAGGGAAGACATAATTTATCTTTGTCTTATTTTATAAATAGAAACTAGTTGAAGAGAGGGAAGATCAATACAAAGATCACAGGCTTTATAAAGAAGCTCACGACGATCTCTTAGGCTGGCTCAACAGAGCCAGGGAAAAGGTTCCCTCGATGAAGCAAAGACCTTTGTCAGACAAACTCGCTCTCGAACAATCCGTAGCTTCCCTGGATTCATTGCTGAAGAAGCAAGCTCCAGGTGAGCTTTTGGTTGAGCATTTGCTCAGCACCGGAGAGGTCGCACTGGCGAGCACAAGTCCTCAGGGTCAAGAATCAATCAAAAAGGAAATGTCTGCTCTCACGGAGAGTTTCCACGCACTTTTCAAAGGTAATACACGCTTTATACTCTTATCATCTACTTGTATAGTTTTTATATTTTTATAACAATTCGTTTGGATTTTTTGCAGAGATAAACGCTCAAAAGGAGCAACTGGAAGCCATGGTGTCTCAATGGCGGTCATTTAAAGAAGAGTATGAAAGACTTTCCGATTGGCTTCAACAAATTGAGATATTGATAAAAGCTCAAAAGATAGCTTTGCTCTCAACAGTCGACGAAAAAAGAAAGCAAGTGGAAGAGGTGAAAGAAATCCTCGACAAACTTGAAAAGGGACAGACACAAATCGATCTTTTCAACGAAACTGCAACTAGCCTTCTGAACAGTCACTTGGGTAGCTACGTTGGCAACCAATTAAGGCATTTGAATTCACGCTATCAGGTGAGTTCGATAGTTCCGCCATTTTTTTTCAATGGCCATCCAGAATTCATAGCCGTTGGACATCTGTGGGATGTTCCGTCATTGAGCCCTTTTAAGCAACTACTTTGATTGTAACAGGTTCAGGTTAACTTGGCCAAAGATGTGTTGAAGAAGGTGGAAACAAATCACGAACAACACATGGAATATGAGAAGAACCTCAAAGACGCTCGAGACTGGATAGAAAATGCCAAGGAGATCGTTAGATCATCAAGTGAAAACGCAAGTTCGAGCGCCAGTAAAGAAGAACTTCAGGCCAGACTGAACCAAGTAAATTGACTTCACCTCTATTCGATCAAGATCAGGTGAGCTTATTGTTGAGCTTTTTAATGTAATTTTTCTTGTCATTATAGATTCAAGATCTCTTGAAAAATGTCGAGAAAGGACAAAATTTGATGCATCTAACCGTGAACTGTGGAGAAAAAGTTTTAAGAAACACAAAATCCGACGGACGAGATGTCATCAACAACCAACTGAAGGAATTGCAAAATGACTGGGATCGATTGATCCGAAAACTCTCCACTGCTAAGGTTCATCTTGAAACGGGACTTCTTCAGTGGGCCGATTACAGTTCGAGTTATTCACAACTTCAGCAGTGGATAACGGATAGAGAAGCTAAGTTACAGGAAGTCTGCGAACAAAAGGTTAGTGATTACCTTTCGCTGTCTGTTGAGTCGTCTAACTTTGTCTCGTCCTTAAAAAGTGATTTATGTGTTTCAGGTGGTCAAAGCCAAGAAGGCACAGAGTACTGCTGGCTTATCCAACCTGAGTATCGGAGAGCGAAAGGCAACTTTGAGACAAACCGATTCAATCGTTCAAGACATAGTCTCCTTTGAACCTGTCATTCAATCGGTTACTAGCAAGGCGGAGGATCTTCTGCAAGCTCAACCTGCTAGCGAGATCTCAACGAAATACGAAACCTTAAGCAAGCAGGCTAAGGAGCTTTATGCAAAACAGAAGGAAATCGTTGAGCTTCACCAAGCTTTCATCGATGCCGGTATGTTGTTCAGTTATATACACAGGTACAAATGATATTATTTCATCGAAAGTATATACAGTATGTAATTACTTTGACCCTAACATTTCAGGAAATGATTTCGTTCAGTGGATTAGAAATGCAAAAGAGAGATTGGGAAAATGCTCTGATCCCACTGGAGACAAAGAAAGTTTAACCAGCAAGGCGGCACAATTGACGGTTTTGAATGCGGAAATTCCCGAAGGTCAGTCTAAGCTAGAAAAAGCTCTTGCAGTGGCTGCCCAAGCCTGCCAAATTGCTGATCCCGAAGACAAAGAAATAATCGAAGAAGAGGTGAGACATTAATGCTCTTCTGTCATTTCATTCTAAATAAAATTTGTCACTTAACTCATTGCTATCATCTATTTTATAGGCTGCCCTTCTTCAAGAGGAATTGGACATTCACTTGGAATCCTTGGCTCGTAGCAAACAATTAGTCGAAGCAGGCATTGTCAGGTGGAATGAATACGAGGAACAGTACAAAGAAGCCTGCGATTGGTTGGCTCAAACTGAAGTTATGGTTCAAGGTAGGGTGTTACCGTCTTTTGGGTCTGTGTTGTATTCTTACCATCACGTACATGTACATGTTGTACTAACACTATCACGTCCGGCGACACCACAGTGGTGAAATAGTTATTGTTGAGCTTTTCATTCATCCTTTTTTGGGTGTAACAGGGTACGGGAAGAGGATTCGAACTCTCGACTATGTGTTCTTAGTCTGGCACTCAATCACTCACACAGTTCACAGACTTGTGTGCAATATTTATGAAACGAAAGCTTGATGGTTGTGTACTATAGTGGTGAATTAATAGAGTTACTGGTGCCGGGACCAAGCGAAGTAATGTTAAAGAGGGGTGTGGTCGGGAAGGTGTTAGAAGAATTCGATAGAAATAACTAAAACTAAAACTTTTTCTCGCTGATTTTAGGTTTTAACAAATTGCAAGACAGTTTAGAAGACAAAAAAGTCGTTTTGGAGCAGTTCCAAGTTCATCTTCAAACGCTTTTCGATTGGCAACGAGAAATGGATAGACTAAATATGAAAGCACAAGTTTTACTGGAAACTTGCGCTGACACTAGAGTCAGTAATGCCGTCACCCAGATCACGACCAAATACAACGCTTTGCTTTCTTTAGCTAAAGAGGCAAGTTTAAGCTCTTTTTTTTTGCTGATAAAATCTTATTAATACTCTTTATTTATTGTGTATCCTTCTCAAAATGAAAAATTTTTATCCGGTTTCAGGTCATGAGACGATTGGAACTTCACTATCAAGAGCATCAACAACACAGTTCACTGTATCAAGAATGTCAAGATTGGGCGGAAAGAACCCGCGACAAATTGAATCAATGTGCAAAACCCGTGACATCACTAGCCGATGCTCAATCCAAACTACAAACCGTGAAAGCTCTGCGACAGAGCTTAGAAACCGGTCAAAACAAACTTCGTTATACTTTGGAATTGAAAGAAAAAGTCATTTTGAACACGGAGAAAACGGGAGCGGCCAAAATTCAAGAAGATACAGAAAACCTTAAAGCAGAACTCGATCGGTTGTTCAACGACGTGGACGAGTTGCGAGCGAAACTCGGAAACAGAGTTTCGCAGCTGGAAGACTTGCAGAAGAGCTTGAAAATGCTCAGCGATTGGCTAGACGAAACCGAACAGAAAGCAAAAGGAAATGAAGGCATGATGAACGACCTAAGTGAGAAGAAAGCTCTCCTTGAAAGGTTTAAGATCTTACAAAAGGATTTGAACAGCCATAACGACTTAGTCGATAAAATGAAAGCTAAAATCAGCGAAGATCCTGAAATCACAGGCATGAACCTGGACGCTTCCTTTAAGAGATTTAACGACTTGAAAGATTTGATTAACAAGAAAATCGAAGGAATCGAATTAGAAGTTTCTGAGCACGAGAAGTATAAACAAGCTTACATGGATGCTTGCGAGTGGGTGAGAAAGACGAAGCTCGAAGTTCAACAGATCAGCGATCCTCACGGTGAAGAAGAGGAAACGATGAAGAAGAAGGCAAAGCTTGAAGAGATATTGAAAAGCCTCGGCAATGGAGAGGCTTTGGTGGAAAAGGCATTCAAGCTGAAGGAGCATCCTCTCGAGCATTCTAGTCCGGAAGGACAGGACACCATCAAACAAGAACTAAGTCAACTTCGAAGCGATTGGGACAACTTGAACTCGATGTGCAAGGATTCTCAGAAAACTCTCACCAAGTGCATGACATTGTGGAAGGATTTTGCAGACAATTACAAGAAAATGAACGACTGGCTAACGGACTGCAAGAAGAGAGTCCAACAAGAAGAAGAAAGAGGTGACAACAGAAAACCGGAAGACTTAAAAACCATAAAAGATCTGTTGGACGAATCGACAAACCAGAAAGGCGCTCTTGAAGAGCTGAATGATCGCTGCGAAAACCTGATGGACATGTGCGCTTGCACTTGGGTACGCGACAAAACCGTCCAACTTCAAGGCGAATATACGCAAGTCTTGACGGCCATTCAAAGTTTGCTGTCTCGCGTTCAGAAGAAGTTATCTGATCACACGGAATTCATAAAAGCTCGAGATGAGTTTGACAATTGGTTGACGCGCTCTCATGCAACAGTTCAAGAATGCATTGGAGTCGGAGACGAAGCGGAAACCAAATACAAATTGGAAACCGTGAAACTGGTCAGTCAGAAATTGACAGAAGGACAAACGCTTTTGGGAAAAGTTCAAGATGTTTTCGCGAAAGCCATTGAAACGACACCTGGAGATGAACAAGACAAGTTGAGAGACGAAGTTGCTCGATTGAGAGCCAGCTGGGAGCAACTGAACATGGATTTGAATTCAATTCAAGCTGAACTGAAAGCAACACTAAGCCAATGGGAAGACTTGAGAGAAGGTCAAAACCGATTTGAAAAATGGTTGATTGAAACTGAGGAGATTTTGAAGGAACCACAAAACACGAAGGGAGAATTGGGAGAAATGAAAACAGCCGCTGAAAGGTTGAAGAACCTTCAGGGTGAGATCGATCAGAAGGCGGAAGAGATATCCCGACTGGTGAAGGAAGGTCAGAAACTGAGCGAATGGGCGAAGAAGCCATCTCACGCTAACAAAGTCGTGGAATTGGAAGCTCGTTGGAAGGATCTGTTGGAGAAATGCAAGAATCGTCGAAGTTCCCTCGATTCGGAGATGGCGGACTACTCCGACTACCACAAACATCTCCAAGACGTTGAGAAATGGCTTCTGAACATCTCGTTTCAGCTGATGGCTCACAACAGTTTGTACATCACGAACAGAGAGCAAACTGAAGAGCAAATCAAACAGCACAATAACTTATGGGAAGAAATCCAGAAATACCAAACCAATTTGGACGACTTGAAGGGTAAGGGACAAACTCAAATTGAACGTTACAAAGCTTCTGCTCCTGGAATTCAGGGAGCCATTAACAAGCAGTTGAAAAATGTTCAAGATAGCTACGATTCCTTACTGAACACTGCCGTTCAGATCAAAAACAGACTTCACGAAAGTCTCACCAAGTTCAAAGAATATGAGGATACATTGGATCTGATTAATCAGAACCTTGATCAACTAGAACCTTTGGTCTTAGAAGAAGTCGATGTTGAAGTCTTCGACATCAAAGGCGTTCAAACTCACTTAGACAATGCTAAGGATCTCAACAGCAAACTCATGAATGAAAAAACTCGTTTGGCTGCTGCCATTCAAGCCTGCGAGGCTGCGACAGCTTGCGTTTCGAGACCGAGCAGTCCACTCGAAGCGGCAGCTCCATCTACACCGGAAAAAGAACTTCTTGTTCGAGCTCGTCTCGAGGATCTGATCGATCAATTGCAGATTAGATTGGTGAACCTCGGAACGAGATTTGCAGAGTTGGAAGAATGGAGAAAGGAAAGGGATATCATACTGAACTGGATAAACGAGCAGAAAGCGGTCGTGAACGATTGGAAATCGAAACCGGCCAAGTTAAGACAGGAAAGCGCAAAACAAGAGCTCAACGCGATGCACGCTCTCCTACCTCAAATCGCCGAGAAGAGAAATAAAGTTTTAACTGAGTTACCATCTCAAAAAGAAGCTAGCGGGGATGACGTCGATTTAGAAGAATTGCTTAACAATTTGGAAGAAGAACTGATGAAAGCTATTGCCAAGAAAGAGCACACGCAACAGATAACCGAAGACTATCGTAAGAACTTGGCAGACGCTCATTCATGGTTGGATTCCATCGTAAAGAAGATGGAAAGTCTCGAGAAAGGCAGTTCTCCGGGTTTGGATTGCCATCAAAAGCTTTGTGGAATCCAAGATTTGTCGCACGAAATCGACACGCAGGGAAATCAAAGAACGGAAGATGTTAAAAAATTAGCAAACCAAGTCACAGATTTGGTGAGCAATTTGGATTCCCAACAAGTGGAAGAACAGATCAAGTCGCTGGAAAGAAGACACAACGATATATTCAAACGAATTCAGAGGAAAGCTCAAGCTTTGGAAGCGACCAAACAAGGAGTCGAGAGCATCAAGCAAGAAGTTGAACAACTCAGAGATTGGGTCAAGTCGAAATTGGATGATTTGAAAGCTCCCGAAAGCATTGGTTTCCAAGCAAAACAGGTGAAAGACAAGATTCAAGGTTTGAAAGGTTTGATAAAGGAAGTGGATGGAAAGCAAGTCGTGATCGAGTCACTAGATAAGAGACTGAACAACATGGCCAACGAACTCGAACCTAGGGAAGTGAATCAAATCGAAACGATTTTGAAGACACTCATCTCGGAACACGGAGACCTCACGACAGGATTGAAAGGAGAATTGGACAAGTTGCACAACGCGACTCAAGCCAGAGAGAAGTTTGAAAATGATACAGATGCTGTTAACAACTGGATGAGAAACAAATCTGAGCAGGTGAACAAAATCGGAACTTTCTTGCCTCTTAAATCTTCCGATATTCAGCAACAAATTTCTGAAAACAAAGGTCACGTGACCGACATAAAGAAATTCGGTGAAACAACCCTGAGCGACTATGAAAAGCTCGGAAACAGCTTTAACAAAGAATGCTCCGAACCGGACAAGAAGAAATTGCAAGATTTAATAACCGACGTGAAGAACAGATTCGGCAAACTCATGCAGGATACTGAAGACAGGTTGACTCAACTTAACGATTTACTCTCTGCAAGGAAGCAATTCGAAGAAAGATTTGGAAAATGCGAGAAGTGGCTTGATGAAGCTCAGCTCGCAACCTCCAATGAAATCAGGTCTCCAAACGTGTCTGTCCTAGAAGAGCAATTAAGCAATTACGACAAACTGAGTAAGGAAGCTGAGGAAACCGGTCAAGAGCTCAGCAAAATCTGCGAGGAAGCTAAATCCATTGTTCCGCAGCTAAACGACCCAGACAAACTCATTCTTCAGACCCAATTAAACTCGGCAAAAGACAAGCATGCCAGGTTGCTCGCCGTTATCAAGGATCGAATCAATTCATTAAAGGACGTTTTGAAACAACACAAAGAGGCTGCTCAGAAAATTCAGCAAAGCATCGATTTCATGACTAAGATTCAAAACGAAATAAAGGAGTTGAATAGACCAGTCGGTGCTAAAGTCGAGGAAGTTCAGGTCATGCTCAACTCATACGAGAAAATTCTCGGAGATCTGAAGGAGTACAGAGAGCAGTTGGACAACCTCAAGGGTGGAAACGTCGGCGACCTCGCCAACATCGTCTCCCAACAGGACGCTTTGATCAAAGCCATAGAAGATCAAATAGCCAGACTTCGACAGTTGCTCCTCCTCCGTGAACAGTTTATGACTCTCATTCAACAGATCACGACTTTCATCACGAAATACACGGAAATAGTTCGGGACGTCGAAAAGGGAGGTGACACAGTTCAGGAGAAGATCAAGAAATACGACGACGTCATTTTGAAAATACAAGAATGTGATGCGCTTCTTGCCATGGCCACTGACAAAGGTCAGCAAATCGCCGCTGAGGGTTCTGCCACTGACAGAAACAGCGTCACTGAAACGCTAACCTCTCTCAAACAGCAATTACAGCAGCTAAAAAGAGCAGTTGAACGTCAAAGAGAGATCCACGAAATGTCGTTGGCTGCATACGGAAAACTAGCTCAAGAATTGGACGATGTGTTGGATGCTTTAAGCGGTCTCGAAAGCGATGTCAAAGGCAGACCACTGCTGAAAAGAGAACCGGAAAGTGTGGAACAGGAAATAAAGAAACATAAGGTAAGCGTGTCTTTCACAAACACCAAACAGCCATCACCAGCAGTCACTGTCACAGTCAGCCATATTCAAAAGTCTTTTCCTTCCAACAGGAATTAACCAACTCCGTCATGAGTTATTTAGACCGCATCAAAGAAATGCAAAACAGCACGAAACACGACGAAGGACTTCCAGGAGCTTTACTAGAGAAACTTTCAGAGGGTAACAGCCTTTTGACGACGCTCCCTGCAGAACTCAACGAACGACTCAAATATCTAGAAACTAACAAGCAGCTCAGGCTGGATTACCAACTTCTGAAAGAGAAACTTCAAAAATGGATTGCTGAAGCTCAAGAGAAAATAAAAAAGGGAAGCATGGGGGTGGACTTCGACTCTGTGTTCGGCGATCTCGAAAATCACAAGGTAAGTCGAGTTGGTTTTGTCTTCACTTTCGGTATGTCAGGCTTTGAACCAGGCTTTATGGTGATTCGTTTTTGTTGACAGGCTTTCTTCAGCTGCGAAACAGAGATGTTAGATCTTCTTTCCCAAATCCAACACTCAGGTGATAAAGTTTGGCCGTCGCTAAGTCAAAACGAACAAGAAGAACTTGGTCGAGAACTTCAGGAACAAAACCAACTTTTGAAGAACACACTTAACGTTGCCAAGTCAAGAAGGTAAAAATATTTGCTGAGAGAATTTTCTCTTAACTTGTTCAGCCGTTCAACCTCTTTTACTGCTTTCAAGATGCCTAAAGGTGTTCTCGAATGTGCTCCCATCTTTCATCAATTATAAAAAAAATGTTTGATCTCTTTTCAGAGCTCAGCTAGAACAAGATTGTGAGATTTGGAAGGACTTCACTCAGAATCGCGACAAAATCGATTCGATTCTATCACGAAGTCAATTCGTTGATGATGAAGTCGACACATTGGCCGGCTTGCATTTCAACATTCAAAAACTGACGCACGCATTGAATGATATAAACAACCAAACGCCAGAGTTGGACATACTCAACGAGAAATCTAATGAAATCATCAAACGTGCTGACCAACAATCCAAAGAGAAATTCAAGCAAAACATGAAAAAGATCAACGACGATTGGCAAGGCCTGGTCAACGGTCTGGAATCCAGAAGAGAAACGTTGAGCATTCTCGCTCAGCATTGGGAACAATTCGAGACTCAGTTGCAGAATTTCGAAAGCAATTTGGCGAAAGCCGAAGAAAAAGTCAAACTGGTGGACATGGTCGTTCGATCCAAGTCTCAAGAGGACGAAACGCGAAATAACTTAACGGTAATTTGATTATTTCTTTGAGATCGGAAACAATGTGTAATGCTTCCGCGTTCCATCCGAGAGCTTTAGCTTTAATTTTGACGCCGTGAACGTCCAACCCTTAACCCTCTTCAAGTAGTGATAGTGCTCAGATGCTTGACTTTTGTCTGAAAGGTGACAGAAACCAAGTAGGCTTCCCACTAGGAACCGGTGATTTTATAAACGAGCCGGTAAATTTGATAAATATTCCGTAATTTGTCACATTTGCTAAGCGTTGTTGTTGAATTGGGTTAATCGCGGGAATTTATATACATTCGCCCGGTTTATCACTTTTACCGTGGATAGGCCAAAATTTTATTTCTCTTGATTATTTTTTAGGAACTGTTGACAACCTTAGAAGGGCGTAAAGCCGACTTAGACGAAATATCCACCCTGTCCAAACCTGTCAGAACATTTTTGGAGGCATCCAGCCCGCCAGCTCTTAAAAATGTTGATAAAAAATTCGAGGACGTGACTCAAAAATGGAAAACGTAAGCTTCATTACTATGAAAGAACTATGAAGAACTGTTTATAGGAAGAAAACTCATTATTTTGAGGTTTAAACTTTTCTTTCAGATTGCTGGAAGCTGTTAAAGACAAATTGGCCAAATTAAACGAAGAAAACGAGAAACTGGACAAAATAAGAAAACAAATTCAAGACTACGTGAAAAGATTAAAAGATCTGGAGAAAGTTATAAAAGATTTGAACGTGTACGGAGACGATCAGAACAAGACAGAAAGCGCCGTCAAAAAATTAAAAACGGAAGTTGATAAAGCTGTAACGGAATCGAAAGGTTTCTGTACCAGCAACAAGGAAGGTTATCTTAGAACTCAACAGTTCGTGCCGACAGACATCGCTCAAGAGGTAACATCATTCATTTCTTAAACGAAATCTAATAACCGTACAATGAATGTGTCGTCTAGTTGAAAGTTACTTTTAACATGTCTTAACAGGGCCAGTCCCTGACATGTATGCCTTCTTTACGCTAACTGTTATCGCCCAACAGTTATTTCCCTTTATTGATGATAAATGCTTCATTCCAATGTGCACGTGTGAATCACACGTGAAGCAAGAATTGATGAATATGAGTTTCTTTCTTGTAGAATTTCTCTTCCTTCTTTGTTTATTTTCTTATCCTTTGCCTGTCTTCTTTTTATGTTTCCTTGATTACCATACGTTCTTCCTTTCTGTTCCTCCTCTCTTCCTGCATTCATGTCTTCTTCAGTTATGACTTTTTCTTCTTCTGGTTCATCTACCTTTTCTTTAGGCTATGCCAAATCGCTGCTTTGCCTCCTTCACGGTAAACCCCTATCATTGTTACTCCACCTTCTTCTGTCTTCAGTATTATTTGGGTTATCAGGCCCTTTGCTACGACTTTTTTTGGAACTGAATTCTGCGAGTTGTGGACATTTTGAGTTAATGGCTTTTAAGTCTCCTGATAAGCTTGATCTGATAAAGTCAGAACAAAAGCAAATTCTTAATTCATTGTGATGAGTCAAATATAACTCCTGGTTTGGAAGTTTTTATCTTTATTTTAGCTTCTTATCTGTTTATGCCTTCATTCATTTATTTATATAGATAACTGCTCTGGAGTTGTTAAGCGAATCAGTGAACGCATGCATGGATGAGAAATGTCGCGAACAAGTTAGAGCCAAAACGCTGAGGTCGGACTACGCGAGAGACGTTGAATTCATTAGAAACTGGATTAGAAACGCAGAAACGGCGGTCAAAGACAAATCCGCGACGCCTCAAGACCATAAAGAAAAATTACAGGTAAGTTTTTGACGATCCCTCGCATCCGCAGACAGAATCGTGCCTGAAATGAATGCAGGTATTGTCTTGACCTAGCCAAACTTCGTCATTCTTCGTATGCGATCGTCATCGTCGTCGTAGTTTTCTATTCGTATTTGCAGAAATGATGAAATGTTTTTATTTTCATTTAGAAAATCCAATCGGAAATCATGGACGTGACGGATAAACTAGAGAAAACGGGTAAAACCGGTCAGACAATAATCGAAATGACCGGAAACAAACCCGAAGCAGAGGCGATTAAGAAAACACTGGAAACTTTGGAATCGGATTTGAGTTCGTTGAAGAATTTAGTGAATCAATCGAAACAGGAAATCGGAGATTCGTTGGATGCTTGGGAAAGGTTCATGATCTTGTATAACACGGTCATGGCTTGGGTGACGGAGAAGAGGGCGTTTTTGGATGAGCCCCTCAATTTGGAATCGTTGACGGAAGCGAGACAGAAATTGAACGATTATTCGGTAAGCAAAGGAACTTTATGGCAGTTAATAAGGGTGAGACAGAAATGATGTCTGCTTCTAATACAGGTATGATTGAATAAAACTATATTCTTTCAGCTCGGAGTAAAATCATGCAAGACGATGGGTAAAAACCTGAGCGAAATGAGCAAAGAATTGGAAACGATCGGGTCATTGTACAGCGTTGCTGATTTGCCAGAGAAATTAACCAAAGCAGAAGAAGCGAAAGCTGATGTGGAAGCCCGAATCATGCAAAGAGTAAGTTTCAAACATAAAAATGAGCGAGACTATATAGAGATTATCTATAAAATATCAGTTGCGTCTTTCTAGACTAGATAACGCCTCAGTCTTTCACTGATTAACAGTTAATGTTGCTTATATCCTTGACTCCTAAAAGTCAGACAAATAGCCATTGACGCTAAAATACACTTATACTGTAGATATTTATCGATAAATTTGTCCTCAGTAAGGAAATATTTACAAAATTTTTTTTAAGTTTTGAGTTTGGCCTGCTCTACAAATCGGACTCTGGCACTTGAACTTTTCAGAAGTAGACTTACATGTAAAAGTTAGAAGTGGTAATGGCAACTGAAATAGTCATCTAACTGATGAAAATCCTCTTCGGATTACTAGTTTAACCGTAATAGATACATACTGTATCTTTAAATTTTTATTTTCTAATATGTTTATTGTTTATATTAGAAATTTTTAAGTAGATATTTATATAAAAATAATATATTTCCCTTGTGCACCCTTCTTGGGCATTACAACGTTCATCTAAAAATACAGTAAATAAGTAAACACATCTAATTATTCTGGAAGAGCCCTAATCCCTTCTTTCTTTTCCCTAGATTTATATATTATATTTTTTCCCTCGTTTGGACAAACTATAGATGATAATGTTTTTCAACTCATTTACAGTCTTATTTAGAGTAACGAGTTTCGGTTTGAGGTGAAATATTTTTTCTTCTCAGATACCTATGGGATAATTTTAGTTAATTATAATTTATATATATTTTTTTAGTATTTAATATTTTCTAATTTTCATAATATACATATGACCAAATAAAGAAAATCGATGATATAGGGTGTGACTTATACGGTTAAATTAGTAATTTGAAGAGAAGTATAAAAATTTAGAGAAAAGTTTGTTAGTTTTTTTAATGACGAATATTTGGAGAGTATACTGCAGCAAAAATGGGCTAACTAGAACAGAGTGAGAGTTATGGTTTTGTGAATGGTTTCAGTTTCGGTTTGGAAAGACTTTCGGGGCTCCAATTTATTTCCGGCTCTTATTTTCTCAAATTTGAACTTGCGCGCACTCTTCATTTGTTTTCTGTTTTTATTTTTTGTAAACACGTTTTTTTGACAGCCGGGAAAATATTTATTTATTTTTGTGTTTTTGTTGTTAAAAATTTTGTTAATTTTTGACTTTTAAATGCAATCGTAAAAGGAAAACCAGGAAAACCGACCAAAAAGGAAAAAAGCAAATAGTTGGAAGAAACAAATTTGAAATAAGAGAAAAATGGCGAAAGGAGGGAAAGACGATGAAATAATTTTATTAAAAAAATTTTTTTAAAACTGTTGAGAGTGTTCAGTAGTGTTTTCTTCCGTTTTTGAAACAAAATGTCTGCTAAGTGCATATCGGTAAGGCCAAAAACTAATTTATAGTCGTCACAAAGTTTCTTTCCTAGTTTACATGAAATTTGGTTTTTGTCCTTTGCCTCTGTCCAAGTTTCTCTTATCGACAGCTTGTTTTGATTGAGAGATGCTGATGTTTGTTGATTCCACTACTTTCCTGTTAGGGAATTGGAAATTTTATGTTTTAACCTTTTGATTTGCTGACTTTTTGTAACTTTTATTGGCTGTTGTCATGTTGTTTACGTTCTACCTATTTTTAGCTTTGTTAGGTTAGATCTAGATCATTGATTTCCAGTGATTCACTTGAGGAAGGAATTCGGTCTCGAGTCAAAATCATTTATTAAATATGTCTTTCTTATATCACTCTCTTCTTCTTCTCCTTATATCACTCTCTTTTCTCGTTTCGGCCACTTTCATCGGAGCAGGTCTTCTCCAATGTCCCTTCTATGTTTTGTCTCGCTTTCCCTGTCTTCAGCCTGGCTCTAGGGAGGAATCGACGAGGTTTTAGTTTGTTACGTATCTTGCCTCATCTTTTGTGGTCTTGCTGCGTGATTCGTACTTCCTCAAGATCTTTTAAGTTTTCTAGGAACCACATCGGTCTCACCTTTTTCTTCTTCTGGAAGTACTGGACGATTTTATTTGTTGGCCTTCCAGGATCCATTATCCTCAAATGTCTGTAGAAGGTTGTCCTTCTCTTTTTCATGACATTTGAGATCCTGAGGAGGTATGCGTATAGATGAGAGTTATGAATTCGTCTGTACTCCCCGTTTTCCCTGACTAGACCCAGAATTTTTCTAAATATTTACACTTATATGAGGATTTATTACACAACAAATTACATTAGTGAGAACCAAACTTTCTTTGCTTTCTTTCCCTGAGAACCGCCTGTAGCTGTGAAATAAAGCGAAACGCGAAAAGTCTGTGCCGGCTAATATAATTTTCCCTTATACATTTATGTATTTTTTATCACCAGGGGTTCCGTGGCAAGTATGTTCTATAAAAAAGTGTTTAAAAAAGGGTTTTTGAACCACTGATTTAGGTGATCATTTCACTCAATCTATAAATGTGTTCAGTATTAGTGGAAAATGTGGAAGACATCGGAAGCCAACGGAAGCGATCATAATGCGATCTGTTTTCCTTTCCAGAATGCGCTTTTATCCGAAACCAGTGAAGAATGGGAACAATGCGAAAAGAAAATGCGAGACGTTCGAAGTTGGCTGGAGAAATCGCGGTCAGCGTTGGAATCAGCCACGTTGAAGAAGCGACCTCTGAGGGATCAGTTGGCAGCCAGAGAGAAAATGTTGGCGGACATCGCCATTCAGAAAAACAAAATTGGTGTCTCGGTGGAAAAACTTCAGGTTCACTTCCGATCTGGAATCGGGGGAGACAGAACCGTGGTCGCAGCCGCCGAAGACATTCTTCAGGAACTCGATCAGCTATTGGGAATCGTCAAGGAACAGGTTTCCAATTTCGAAGAGTGCATCTCTCAGTTGGACAGATATCAACACGTGAGTACTTCTCTTGTAACTTAACTGTAACCACCTGCCATTGAACTCGAAATGAATAAAAGCGTCCGGAGTAGTCATAAGTATAATCAAAATGGCGGAATGTAAAAGGAAAGAAATTAAAATCTGTCCTTTTTGTTCATTTACAGGAAATACACTTATTAAGACAACAAATAATTCAATTAGAAGAACAATTGAGAAGGGTTCTTACACCTGAAGCTTTGGTTCAAAACCCAGACAGAGCTCGACTAGAGGAACAGGTAATGTTTCCTACAGTTTTCTTTATCATGCGTTGTGCAGACTTTATATGTTTATTTATTTTATTTATTTATTTATTCCAAAATCGTCCCCATTTTTTTGCAATTTTTTTTGTCGGACGTGGTGAAAGCTATGGCGTCGCGTTTATTGCATGCACGTGCATTGTAAATTTACTGCCGCCTTTACCTCTATTCGAAAAGGAAATTTTTTTAAGTTTCGGCACGAGAGGAATTTCATGACTGTATACTGTATTTCGGTTTAAGGATTTCGAATTTTATAACTGTGAAAAAGGGAGGGAAATAATTAATCGCTTTCTAGTCCTGTTAATAGTATTACACTGTAGTTACCCTAATATTATACTCGATTCATCTTCGATCGGAACAGAACTTTCGTAAGAACTCGTATCGCGAACTGGAAAAAAATTGTCAAACATATAAACTAGTTAATTGATAAAAGAATTTAAAAATTAAATTTATTTGTGTGAGGTAAAGAATTACGTGTTGAGTTCGGATAGCGATAGGCACACTCAAAATGGTTTGTAGGCGTCATGGTGCTCGTCGTCACAGGGTTTGGCACTTGAGGAAACCCTCGAGAGAGACCGACAGGAAGAGAGTACTTTCTTTCTAATTTTAGTCGAGTTGTGTGTGAAAAATTTGCCGAAATCGGTTACTTGCGTTTTGGAAGAGTGATCCCACGTGCGTTTATAAAGTAATCAATATGCTCTGGGGTGGTGGCTCAAAATTTTTTAAAATATTTAAAATTGCAAGAATTGCTTTGCAGATTTTGATCCATCTGACAAAGATAATTTTTAAAAATAATTTTTTAAATTTGGAAGATAGAAAACAATTAATCGGATAACTAAGTAGCGTGAGAATGTGATAGCTTACGAACGCCGTTCAGTATTTGGAAAATTGGTTCTCTTGCGCCGGAAGGAAGCTTAACAGTTACATTAATTAATTTTAATTAAATCTCTTAAACTTCTAAAGTGGTGATGGCGTAACAACACAGTATATACGTACTGTGTCGTTGCGACTTTATTTATGGCCAGTCCCTCAGATGCGCGACTTGGGGCGCCGCAACATTACAAAGGCTGCCTCTCACTCATATATATATAGGAAGCACGAACCAATTTGGACAGAACTTGTTCAATCAGTCGCCATTTTAGAAAAAGAAATTCCGCTTCCGGGTGGGAGTCCCGGCGGGAAGCGCCGCGCACACCACCCCCGCTTAGAACGGATTCTAGATTCTGGTGAAAAATGTTTTGTCAGAGCTTTTAAATAAAACCGTTCGGAATGGGCTCAAGTGCCGGGAAATAATTGGATTTGACTGTAAAACGAATCGGGACGAATTTATTTTTAGAAAATTTTTAGAAAAATGGCGGAACGATTTGATGGCGGATGCCAAAAATTAGCCGCAGTTTCGTCCGATAGTTGACTCGGCACTTTTTTTCTCTTTAATTATTTATATTCCTCACATTTTTTTTGTTTTCTGAACCGGATACAGTTCTCTCTGTCTCTTTCTATCTATCTATCTGTCTCTCTTCTTCTTTTTTGTATTTTGAACGGTTTCACTATTGAGACAGATTTTCTCAACTCCGTTGACTCAAGCGTTTTCAAATTAAAAACGTAATTTTCTTTTTTTTCTTTATTTTTTGTTTAAAGTTTAACGTTAACGTTTTACAAACAAAAATAAAATAAAACCAAACACGGATTTATTTATTTATGTGTTGATTTGCATAGATTGGATTTTGTAACAAAAGTTTGTTTTTTCGTTAACAAGACAGAAAAGTTAGGTACAGTCGAGTTTGTTTTCTTTTTTCATTTTTGGAGTGAATACTTACGATTTAAATTCGGGTGGTTTTTATTTATTTATTTATTGCACGTGTTGCGACGGGTTTTGCACGTGTTTTTAGTTAATCAATTTCGTGGCATGTTCGAAAAAGTTTTCGATTTTTGGTTGAATGTGCACATGGGCGCGTCGAATTGGAAGGAAGGAAAAAAATTGCAAAAAAATTTCTTTTATTTTGTTTTTGTTACTTATTTATTTATTTTTTTTTAACGAAATAATTATTTGAAATTTGTTTCTGATTTTATTTATTTATTTATTTTTAACTTTTGAAAAAATTATTATTAAGCCCTTGTCCCAAGTCCCGTTAGGATGTACACTAACACTTAAGAAATACAGTAGTTTGTAGTAAAGTTATTTTATTGTGGTAACTTTGTTGTGATTTGATTTGGTTTTTGAGAGCTTTTGTTAACAACTTACCTAATATCCGCCATTTTTTTTTTGCAAGCTGTTGGCTTCTTTTTTTGTTTTGCTATTGTTTTGGAGTGGTTTTTGGATTGAGAAAGGCTTCTGATTGCCAAGTGGACCGTGTAAAAGGGTTTTGACCGAGTTTTTTTGGGTCTCCAATTTTTTATCGTTTGCTGAGTGGCGACGAAATAAGAAAATTAGTTCCGGTTGAGTTCGATTTATTGGTTTCTTTGAGTACAATGATTGATTTTATTTATTACTGTTCTTCTCTGTTTTCTTGGTTTTATTGGTTCCCTAATTCTACCAAATTCTATTTGATGAATTGCAATTTTTCAACCAATTTTGGGCCTTGCACTACCCAAAATTTTCCAAAATCCTGATGCCCTTCCTCATAATATTTAAATATTGTTATTCAAAATTTTACATAATTGCTTGATCGATGTATATTTTCCTTTTCTTTAATTTTCCCAATTCACTTTTAATAATTCATTCTCAAATTACCCCACATTCTTTGGTTTAGTCAGGCAAAGTGTGCACGTCCTGCCCATCACCCATCAAAATATTGCTGACCCACGTTTGGAATGACGGCTGTAGGCCTAGCCCTTGCGGTTGTATGGCTACTCTCAACCAGCCCACCAAGGAACCAGTCTTGTATTGTACTGGTGAATTATAAGACCCATATTGTTTTATGAGACAATCCTGCAATTGGTAGAGAAATTTTTTTCTGGGGTTTGTACAGCTAACTTGTATAAAGTATCAATTAGAAGAGAGAGCAGGACGTGGAACAACTTGTAGACAATATTGGTGATGGTGCACCTTCCAAACCAGGAAGACCATCGACCTTAGACAAAAAGGAAAAGCTTAATGAACAATTCTATACAATGCTGCAGTTCGAAAATTCAAAAATATTGTTTTGTAGAAACAGCTTAAAAGACTGTTCATACAGAAAGATTAAGAGCGTAAAACCTAACCTAATTATTTTATAAAACAACCACACAAGGTTGAAACTCTGCTGCCCAGTGAGCCTCAGAAAATTTTGAATGCTTTTAAAAAATGTTAAACTTCCACTATAAATATGTTCCTGCAAGTGACGAATTTCCCTTCCACCGTTCGGTTAACAAGGACTTGTTCTTAGTTGAACGGGTCACTTATGCAAGATCAAGAGAGTCGTGAAAACAAAATGTCAGAAGCCAAAACCGAACGTAAAAACCACGAGTAACAATCTCAATTTAAAAATAATTTTTAATTTTTTTTTAATAAATTGGAAAATCGTTGTAAAAGACGGTTTAAGTGAGTCATTAAGCTGAAATTTAAGGGCCGCGTGGTCAAAATGTCTTTGAAAATTGTATTTTGCAAAATAATCACCGTGGAATGGTGATTTTATGTGAATTCAGTGAGATGTGAAAGAGTTTTGTAAGAAACTCCTCACCCACCACTTTCCTCGCCCATTTGGAATTTTAGGGCGCCCATGCTGTCGCACCCGATTAGAGAAGTTAGGCCTCTTTCACACCCTGTTGTACCCAAGGGTGACCAAAGGGGATTAAAACTTAAAAATTTGAACTTTAAAAAATGAAAACAAACACAGTGATTAATTAATCAAAATTAGAAATGACGTCGGACACTCGAAATGACGAGGCGAGGGTCCAAATGAATGCTAAAGAGAATCGCTGTTGAGGTCGTTGCAGGTGGCAATGAACGGTTTTGACTCCTTATTTGATTTCTAAGGAGAAGAAACGTGTTGTGTCGTGGGTAGGAGACATGAAGCCTCGAGATTTAAGTTGCCAAAAGCTCATTTGGTCGCGAGAGGATATCTCGACGTGGTGGTAACATGTTAGATCGATCGAAGCGGGTGTCTTGCTCATAGCTGATAAGTAATTGCGTTTCTCTCTCATACAAAAAAATTGGAGTTTTGAAAATTTGGCAAAAGGCCCAAAAATTTGAAGAAAAAAATGGTAATAATGCCGGGCCGACGGGGAACATTTTCGAATTTTATTCCCCGGCTCTTAAATTTTTTTTTTTGCTTCAAAGCGGTCTGACGCCAAGTCACCTGGTTTTTTTAAAAACAAATTTATGTCTTTTTGTTCTTTGTCCTCGCTTTAATTTCTACACGATCAATGAATGTTTGGTTGGATATTTTAGTGGAGGACATGAAATGTGTGGACACTCAACCATGCAATATTTTGAAAAATTGTCCCCCAAGTTCGTCTTGTTTTGCAACGAACGTAGAAACAATGTTGAACAGTGTTGTGATTAGTTTGTGAACTTTTCTAAACAAGACATCCCGTATATGGGGCGGTTGTCTTGTAGGTGCTCAACCATTTAAAACGGTGCTGTCGACCAACAATATTTGAAATCGCTCGACCAATGACGTCACTTCCTTACCATCATGTGGTTGTTATATCGAAGTCTGATAGACTTGATAGGATTTACTAAATCCGAGTTAAATTTAAAAGAGGGATGGCTGAGGTGCTGCATGGAACTTATTCAGCATAAATATTCACCGACATAGATTAATGAAACTTAAGTGGGAAAAATTTATTTTTGGAAAAATTATCAATTTTTTCCAGGTTTTTTCAAGATTTTTTTAAGGGAAAACCGGCTAAATCTTAACCTGATCTGATTTTTCCCTACAGAAAAATGTCTGTAATTTCTATTTATCTAAAAACTAGCTCGAACCAGGATTAGATAGTTATTTCTAGTTATTTGATTCCTTCAAATTAATCTCAAAATTGGTCATCTTTTTCTGATACTAATTTTTTAATTTGATAGAGCTTTCAAATTTTTTCATTGATTCCATCAATTGAGTGCTTACTGAATCTTAAGTATACAGTAGAAATGATCAACCATTGAAAATTTTTTTGGCCCGTGTCATCACACTTTATCAAAATGTACAAAAGTGAGATCCCTTTTCCAAAGCTAAGTGAAAAAAGTGAAAAAATCTATGTTCCACTAATTATTTCAATTTTTAGTATTTATACTTTTTATATTTCATTCCTAGTGTATATTTTCCTTTACCATATGCGAGTAGTATCATTCAAATTTTCACCGTGCAAAAAAGGTTTATACTGGGATTCATATCTGATATGGGTATATAACAGAAGTGGCCAAGCTCCTTTATTTTTCAAAATTTGAAATTTTTTGCAGCACGAGAAGTTATGATTCATTTCTGGGCCCGCAAAATCGTTTGAGTTGACCACCTCTGGTTTAAACAATTCGTAAACCTCTTAAAAAACCTTCCTTCGTGTTTGTGTATTATGTTGGCAAGTTGATGGAAGCCAACTCTCTATAATTTTCACTAAATACAGTGAAAACTGGTTTTTTATTTATTAAAAGAACTTATGCAGTTATAAAATGCATACATCTAGAGCCAGGACAATGTATATTTAAAAGGTTTTCGGCTTTGAGTTTCCTAAATCGATGCTTTCAAGCTTTTGAAAGACATTAACACCTTTAACACTACTCGAGAACAATGTTGACATTCCCCTTTAAATCTGCCACTGCTTGACCGCAATATTCACTTTTAAACACAAGTCTTTCGAATTCCCTTCAAGAAGACAGAGAGAAAATTAATTTTTTTTGTTGGAATTGGATTACTTCTAGTTGGACCATCAAAACTTGGCTTTCGGAAGAACCTTCCTCGATCGAAAAGAAAAAATTGGTGTTGGTTATATATATATTACGTCAATAGGGGTTTTTTTTTCTTTTGCTCTTCTTTCCTCAACCCTGTTTCCGGCGTAATGGTTCCTTTCGACCGTCCCCTCTGCCCATCTTCCCATAATTGTAGGCTCTGCAGGAGCAGCTGCAGCTTCTCCGGTCCAAGATGTCTGCGAGAGTGGAACGGGTCAAACTCTTGTCCTCAAGGGGAACACCTGATTTGGAACCTCTATAAAAAACAAAAACAAATGCGAATTTATTTATTTATTTAATTATTTATTTATTTATATATTTATTAAACGCGCTTCGAATAAAAAAATTATTTATTTAGAAAAAAAATCGGCGGCCATTTTCTTTCGAGAATTTTTTTGTTTGACCGAAATTGTGAAAATGTTGATGACAATTTTATTTAAGGATTATGAAAAAAATAAAATTTTTAATTTGGATTTTTGATTTGAAATGAATTTGGCCAACCCCCTCCCCTCCCCCGTCGCCCGTTGTTTACGTCCCGTCGCCTTCGGCCCAAATGGGCCCTTTCACCCACTCTCTAGGTTTGGAGAGTTTTTAGGTAACAAATTCGAGTTCTCAACATTTTTTTGGTTTTGAGCTTTTTTTACAGGGTTTCGCTTTAGTCGTTTGAAATCGTGTTTGTTGTTTGCCTTTTGGGAAGTTTTGAGCCAAAGCTTTTTTATGAAAATTTTGGGTAAAGTTCTGTTGAGATTTTAGTATCCACTCCCAACTTTCCTCCCCCTTCGGATTGTGTCATTTTGTTCTAACATTGGATTAAACATGACCCAAATATTTTATTTGTTTGATGAAATAGTGCTGTTAAAGGTCCTCTTAAAGCACTGTAATTACCAAATCGTCCCACTGTCCTATTTTGAACCACCATAATAACTTTAAACTTGTCATTAAAGAGAGAACAAAAAAGATTCGCTCTTCAACCATAAAATTCAATGTACCTGCCAGGTATAGGGAGGTATCCGGTTATTTTATTGTACTCAGATAACTACAGAGTGCTGTGGGTGCTAATTTCATATGGATAGAAAAAGCTGGAAAAAGCTGTTGTGTTTCACGAGGACAATGAGACGAAGTGGGTTTATGTTATCTACCGTCTCGAATTAATTTTGAATAATTTTTTGAACTAATTAGACGTGTTAAGTGATCGATTATGGATTTTCGGTCTTTTGGAGAAGGCTTTGACCCCGTTATTGTTTTATCTGCACTGTCAAAGAGGAAATAGAAAACAGCCTTCACCCGAGTCCAATGCGGACCCTTGCTGACGCCCTATGTAAACCTTAATTCAGGTTTACCAATGTGACATTTTATTTATAGCTGAAAAGTAACAGTTGTCTAATAAAATATTGTGTTATCACCCTTGTCTAAAATGTTTTCCTTTAAATTATCTACTACCTTTTCAAAGAATATTCTTTCCAAGGCTCACAACCTTGGTAGGTTTAGTCAGCAGATTACCTTGAGAGCTGACTCACTTAAATTCGCTCCTATAACTCCTAAGAGTTGAAACAACATGGTCTATATTTGACTGAAACGTAATTAAAAAAGCACCATCTAATTATATATAATTCAATATAAATATAATTTTATAATGCATAATTATAAAATAGGCGAAAAGCCCCACACTTGCATCTGATTTAGGTTCAGATATTTTATATAAAAAATTTTGTTTTGAAATTCGCCATTGAGTGACGGAGCTTTAGCTGCCGAGATTACGATTTAGGTTAATTGCAATTTTCTAGAAGGTCAATGACGTCATGAAGAAACTTCGTAAATATTCAAAATGGCAGTTTGTGGTAAATTAAATCGTTGAAAACTAGTCTCAGTTGTTGGCAGACATCGCGCCAACGACTATCAAGAGATGGAGTTGAAAGATGTTTCAGTCTTCATGAAATCGTCACTTTGTAACGTTTTTTGGGAGTCTGTTTGACTGACTGACAGGTTTTGCTGTCGAAATGTTACAAAGTATGTCCGGAAGCGTTGGCTTATTTCTATTGACACTTGGATGGTGCGACGAATTCCGGCCTCCCTTCCAAGGGAGATTATTCTTTGGTGTTGAATCGATTTGTGTCACACCAACAGCTTTATTACTCCGTCACTTTACATAAAGATTTTCTTTATGGAGATATGAAAGCCTAAATAGTAGCAACATCATCTTTTTAGATCTTGTTGAAGTAGTTAGTAGTTTGAGGACAATCTGTCAAGTGAACTCACGGTTCAGTGATCTACATCACATGAACGTCTCTGTGACCTAACCAACAGCACACATAAAATTATGCAAATATTCTTTTGCATGGTGAGAGAATGACTGTTGCTATAATCGGGCAACATCTGCAGTGGAACTAAGCTGCTATATCCTCACGGAATAACTTCCGTCTTTGGCAGCATGTCCTAAATAGGTTGTATCAAGTGTCATAATGGTCGAAAGTAAGTTTTTCTGACCGAATATGCTGCATAGTAACATTTACTCCTGTCATTAAGTATGTTTGCCATCTAACAATGTAACAGTGGGGAAAGAATTATCTGGGTTATCTGGGAAACCGAATAACAGTTGTTGATGGAAATGATATATTATATGAGCAAGTGGAACTAACCCGTTTCGAAAGTTTGTGTCGGTACCTCAACAGGGAGAAGGGAGTGGATGTTGGCAGAATAATTGTCATAAAAGGCTTTGTATTTAGTGGTTGTATTCTTCGTTGTTCCTCTGGAAAGTTGAAAAGGATTCCCCTTTGTGTTGTGCTCGATTGGGAACGTTGTTTTGGAGTTATTGATTCGTAGGAGCGGCTTGATTGGTTTTACAGGGATTTTACCCACATTTACGGCTTGTCATTATTTATTATTTGGTCATTAACCGTGCTTTGGGATCGAAAACATCACCATGTACCCGCCACCATCACCTACACACACATACATACAAAACATATGTACATAGAAATTTTGAGTAAAATAACCCCCAGGCTATATCAGAACAAATGAAAAATGATTATTTCGTTCGTTGCAAAAACAAATTAAAATGGAACTAATTTTGTTTTGTCTTTTGTTCCCTCTTGATTAATATTAGTTTCTGTTGATTTTCACATTTTCTCGTGTAGGCGGTCCAAAGCGAAGTGAAGAAAAAACGCGAACGAATTGAAAAATTACTCGAGGAAATAAGAAAAGTGGATCCCCATTCGAAGGACCGAATTGACCTCGCTATGTCGGACAAAGGAAATTTGAAGGATGATGATCTCGTTATCGTGCCGGATTCGGAAACGGTTGAGAGAGAGAGGAGAGGAATACTGACGGAAGAATTGAAAGAACCCGTCATAGGGTCTAAGGTGAGCTTGAAAGTGGACGAGAAACCACGAAAGAGATCGCCGAGTCCCATATATCATCCCGGATCCTCGGCCAGTTATGCTAAAGTCGTCACCGGAGATGAAAACATGACGATGCCAAAAGATGGCGACAAATCCCTGGAAACGGTTATAACGAGAGTCATCGAGACGACATCTCCAGCCGGAAAGGAATCTTTTGTCAAAACAACTTTTATCGGTGGAGAGAAAGTCGTAGAACCTTCGCTTTTGGAATCTAAAGTCTTTGTTGAAAAGTTGCAAGGAAAACCAGATACCATGTCGTTCATCCTTCATGAACAAGAAGTAGGACGTCAGCAACAGCCGAGTCAGATCATAACAACGACAACCACTACTAAGTATATTGGTGTTAAGCCTGTGGGGGGTGAAAGTCCCGAGGGAGGGAAAACGCGAACAACTCCAGACAGAACTAAACCGAAGGAAATTAGAAAGGAAACAACGCCTGACAAACCAGAACTTCTGTCTCTTTCCAAGACCAAACCGGAAGAGGCAGTAAGAACTAGTAAAAAGGATGGAGAATCCAAGGACAAAGATCGTCCGAAAATTGAAGAAGAAAAGCCGAAAGAAAATGGAGACGCCAGTCCCATTATTGACAATTTGAAGCACGAGAAAGTTGTTAAAGGTGAAGAAATTAGGAAAGACACAAAAGGCAAAGAAATCATTGAGGAAACAGACAAAGGAAAGAAAGCTGTTCAGACGCCTAGCAAGAAGTCTGATAGCATTGTTATCATCGAAGAATTGACCAAATCTATTGAGCCTAAAATAATAAAAGAACAGAAAGTAACATCACCTCAAGATGAGAACCTCTCGAAAGGCAAGAAACCAATATCCGAATTGGCAGTTAAAGACAAGCCGTCAGAAACTTTGGTAGAGCAAAAGAAAGAACCACAGAAAGATGGCAAGAAAGATAAAAAACAAGATACGTCTATATTCGAATCAAAACCAAAAGATGAAACAGTTGAAAAGATACTCGAAGACAAGAAGGACAGAAAGGTGCCCATGGATAAAAAGGACGAACCAGTTGACAAGAGTCCTTTGAGTACGACAAAGGATAGTGCTGTAAAAGCTCCAGTAGAAAAGAAAAAAGAAAAACCAAGTGATAAAACACCTTCAGACAAAAAGGACACATTAGCACCCCAAGTTGCTAAGAAGAAAGAAGAACCCTTCAATAAAGAACCAACTGAGAGAAAAGATGTGAAACCATCTTTGGATAAGAAGGAGGATATTGTCACAAAAGTACTTACAGATAAGAAAAATGGACCTACTGTTGATAAAGAACCCAGCGATAAGAAAGATGAAGTGACTGAAAAAGCACCTCAAGGTAAAAAGGATAAAGGTGCAAGAAAAGAGCCGTCTGAAAAGAAGAAAGATGAACCCATTAAGGTAGTCGAAACTGTAACAAAGGTACCCGGAGACAAAAAGAAAGAGGAACCAATTGACAAAACACTTTCGAGCAAAAAGGAAGAGATAAAAGCTCAAGTAGATAAAAAGAAAGACGATACCGTCAGCAAAAAAACCGACGAAACGCAGCCCAAGGCACCAGAGGATAAGACGAAGACTGAACCAGTTGAAAAAGCACTGGTCGGTAAGAAAGATGAAAGGAAGAAAGACGAAACCGTTAAGAAAGAACAAACAGACAAGAGGGTGAGAAGCACCTGTGAATAAGAAAGACGAGGGTGTCTCAAAGGCGCCAGTTGATAATGCCTCAAAGACTCCCGGTGATAAAAAGAAGGAGGAAAACACCATTCCTGTCGAAAAGGTTGCCACCAAAATCAAGGAAGAGAAAATCGTTGAAGTATTGACAGGCAAGGAACCTAAAACTAAAGATTCACAACCAAAATCAAAAGAAACAAAACCACAAGAGGTTGTAACAGATTTCAAAACCCAACAAGAAGTAAAAGAAAAACCTCAAAAAGACAAGAAACAGGATAAACCTGACGAAACCAAAGTCAAAGGCAAAGATGACAAACATAAAGAACCACAAAAGGATAAAAAAGAAAAAGAACCAGAAAAGGTTGTAGAAAAACCACAGAAACCGGAAGGAGACAAAAAGAAAGACAAAGAGAAGCCAGTTTCTCAGACCATCATCACTGAAGTTGAAATTGTTAAGGAAACAAAACCAAAAAAGAGCGAACCTAAAGGCAAAGACGCTCCTATAGAGAAGACGAAAGAAGTTGATGCCAAAGTGGACAAATCGGGCCAAAAAGTAAAAGAAACTCCTGCACAGAAGAAAGATAAACAACCAGTTAAAGACGACACAAAACCACAACTGGATCGACCAACTGGTGATGCCATCAAAGGTAAACCAGAACAAAAAGCTAAAGAACCAACCAAACCAGTAGACAAAGACAAAAAGGTTCAGCCTACCACTCAACGGGAGATGAAGGAACCATCAAAGGGAGCTCCCTCGGTAGGAAAAGATGACAAATCGTCTACTCTTCAAGTTGATAAGGTTGAATCATCACCAGCGGTATTGGAGAAAGTCAAAGGAAAAATGCCCGAAGAAGAAAAAGAGATGCCGCACCAAGACAAGAGCAAGAAGAGTGCGAAGAAGAAAGGTGTTTTAGACAACCAAAAGACTCCTGCCAAAGAAATTTCAACAGTCGAAGCTCCTAAACTATCCGAAGGTGTAAGGAAGGTCAAAACCGAGGATGACATCGTGAAAGACCTACGAGAACGTCGTGACACGGAATCATCTGAAGATCATCAAGCAGATCCTAAAAAACCGTCAAGGAAAAGACACAGACGAGAAAGACAAGAAAGACACACCAGCCGATGACCATGAGCCAACAATCATCGTTACAGAAGAGAAATTAACTCGCGAGCCAACCATAACGGTGGAGAACGTGGACTTGAAGACAACTGAAAAGCAAGGTAAAGAACCAAAACGACAGGCTGTGGGAGGTAAAGGAGATATGAAGAACGAGAAACCTCCGTTACCAAAGACTGAAGATTTCGCCAAACCGACGTTAATAGCCGAATCTGTCAAGATCTACACAGGAAAGACAGTTCCTCAGGAGAAACCAGTCGAACTTTCCAAAGACAAAGAATTCTTGAAGCCTATGGACAAGAAGGGCAGTTCTTCCTTCCTCACGGTGGGTTACGGACGAGATAGATCTCGATCTCGATCTCGTTCCCGGTCGCGATCACGGGACGTTGTCAAAGTATCCGTACGAGGTGATATTGTTCCTCTCGAAGAACTTGAAAAGATTGATAAGAAAGAAGCAGAGAGGAAAGCAAGAGCGAAAGAACGCGAGCTTAAAAAAGCTGAAGAAAAGCTTTCGAAATCTTTGAAACCGGAAGAAGGAAAAACCACTGATATTAGAATTATTACAACAGAAGTAACAGAATTCAAAACGGACAATGAATCTCCTCTCGAGATAGTGTCTAAGGAATCAAAACCAAAGACCACGAAAACGAGCGATGTAAAGGTTGTTGTTCCGGTTATACAAGAACCGATGGATGAGGTTAAGGAGAAATTGCCGGAACCGACAAAACTAGACAAAAAGATGGACATCAAGGTCATTGTTTCGGAAGAAACTACAAAGAAGGATAAAAAAGATGAAGGCAAAAAGGAACCTAAAGACAAAGACAAAAAGATAGAAACTCAACAACCCAAACCAAAGACCGAAGAAATTGCTGCACCGGGCAAGCAAGACCAACCAAAAGATGTCAAGGACAAATCACCAAAAGATACTGAACCGCAAGAAGGAATCACTATAGCAACTCGAAAAGATGTTGAAAAACCAGGAGATAAAAACTTCACCCATCGAAGGAAATGACAAAGGAACCGTCAAAGAAACCAGAGGAAAAAGAACCAACTAAAAAAGACGAAGGCGTACATAAAGGTACAGAGAGCAAAGCTACAAAGGATAAAGTTCCGGAATCTGTGGAAAAGAAAGAAACAATCACCGAAGTTACGGACAAGACAAAAGATAAAAAGGATCCTAAAGGTTCAAAAGAAAAAGAAACTGGAAAACCAGGAGATAAACAACAACCCAAAAAGGATGGAATTGTTCAGATCACCGAAACGAAAGTGATCGAAAGTGTTAAAGATAGAAAACAACGAGACCCGCAGAAAGAAACAACAATCACCACTGTCACAACTACAACAGTAAAAGATGGTAGAACAAAAGAGCCTGATGCGAAAACCAAAGACAAGCAGAAACCTGTGCCTGAAGGAAAACCTTCAGATAAAGATAAACCGACTCAAGTCACCGATAAGATTCCTGATGTGAAACCTTCAGATGAGAAAACACAAAAACCTGAGGATAAACCCGTGATCAGCAAAAAAACAGAACCAACAGCTTTGGTTCCCGACAAACCCAAGACCCTTACCGAAGAGTTCATCCTCACAGAAAAGTTTGGAAAACCGATTCCGGAGGCACCTACCAAAGACGGTGACAAATTCATGTTCGTGGAGAAAACCTTCGTTCAGGGAAGTCCGTTAACCTTTGAAGTAAGCGAAACTGTTGGAAAAATGAAAGAACGTCAAACTCCTGAACCAGGGAAGATAAAGAAACCGGAGGAGACAAAACCAAGTGAAAAGGTCAAAGGCAAAGACGACAAACCTTTTGATAGTGTTGTCGAATTCATTAGGACGGAACAAACAGACAGAAAGTCAGTTCCTAAAGAAGTGGCACCAACACCCACAATGGAAAAACCTGAACCTATGAAGAGATCCAAGGACAAGATAAAGCCTGAAATTGTGGACAAATCAAAGGACAAACCCGATAAGGAAGAGAAGAAAGAAGTCGACGATAAACCCAAGGACAAGTCCAAAGAAGTTTCTCATATTAAGGAAACAGTCACAGAGAAACCTGAAACTTCTGATAAGGACAAAGAGATGGAGAAATTGCCTGATAAGACTAAAGGCAAGAAGGGGAAAACCAGAAACGCAAACTTCTGACAAAGTAAAGGAGTTAGAAGAGAAAGTAACAACAACAGTTACTGTTGAGAAAATTGTTGTCCCAGGCAAAGAACCCAAAGAAGAAATGCTTGGTGTCCAACAGCCAACAGTGACAGTGGTTACTAATGAAAAAAAAGAATTAAAAGATAAACCAGAAGATAAAACGAAGAAATCTCTAGAGACTGTCGCCTCTCCAACAAAACCAGAAAAAAGTAAAAAAACCGGAGAAACCACTTGAAAGCAAAGGAAAAGAAATCAAGGAACCAACAACAACGATCCAAACATTTGAAATGGTCATAAAACCAAATGAACAACCCAAGGAACCCAAACAGACAACTGAAACAACCATAATCAAAACAACAACCATCACCGAGACACCAGAAACCGTTCGAACACCAGAACGGAAGGTCGTTTCTGTCGAGAAAATCATTTACAAGCCCGGCGAAGAACCTGAAATTGTGGAAACAAGAACTGAAGACTCTCCCGACAGGATAGAAAAGTCTTCAACCATCAAATTCATTTACCGTCGAGAAACCCAAAAAGACTTCCACCGTGAAGACGGTCGTGTCAGAGTTTTCGGAAAGTTCCGGCGATGAGAGTACAATCGTGATGACTTCCAAAGGGCCCAAAACTGTTAAGGTCAAACGAGTGACAGCACACACTTCTCGGAGAATCCCGAACACGTGAGAAATATCAACGAAATATTTACGGAAGCCGAAGGCATGAGTCATCCAGATGACGAAACCAGGGTGACATATGACATTGTTGAACCCGAGGAAATAACCGAAAAGATGATAAAGTTGACGCCAAGGACACAAAGGAAGATGATATCTGTTGTGAAAGTTCAAAAAACGGACGAGGAAAAGTATGTAACTGACAGAGAAACAAAGGAACCCAAAGAAAAAGTTACCAGAACACGTGAGAGTCCTGAAAAATCAAAAATCAAAACGATTTCCGGTGTGGTGTTTGATGAAAGCCAACCTGAAACGACCGACAGAATTAGGATGCAAATCATCGAAAGGGAAGTTCTCACCCAGCAACAGCCCAAAGAGAAATCGGTATTAGTCGAGACTCTAGACGACAAACAACCCAAAGAGGAAATTGTTTCTGGCAAACCTGAAACCTTAAAAGCCAAACCTCAAACTAGTCCACGAACTGTATTCGGTAAACCAGAAAATAAAATAATACACAAGGAAACCACAAAAGCAGAAGAGAAACCGAAAGATAAAGTTGAAAAACCTGTCGAACAGAAGAAACCCATTGAAAAAGATGTTGACGAGAAAACGAAGAAACCTAAGGGGGTAAAACAAGAGGAAGGCTTGAAGGAACCAAAAGAAAAACCAAAAGACACAGTTGATGAAAAAACACGACTACAGAAATCTGTTGTAGAAACGATTCAGTTGACTACAACTGAGGTAGTTGACGACAGAGTTAAAGACAAGAAAGACAAAAGCAAAGATCCAAAACCTGAAACTACTCAAAAGAAACCTACTGAACCTGAGGACTATAAGAAACAGAAGTCTTTGCCTTCTGTTGAAAAAGTCTCGAAAGAACCAGAAGAAAAAGTTCCAAAGCGAAAAGAGCCTTCAAAGGAAGCAGCAGACCAACCAGAAATAAAAAAGATCGAACCAAACCTTCAGGAAGTAAAGAGAACCGAAACTATCGAAAAGCAGTTCATCGAGGAACAAAAACCTGAAGACAAGAAGGATGTAGAGAAGCCTGAAGAAACACAACCACAGGACACCCAAAGTCACTGATGAAAAAACAAAACCAGAACAAAAGATTAAAGCTGTAGAAGAAATCAAGAACAAACCAAAACAAGTCGAAAAGAAACCACTTGAAAAGGTTAAAGATTCCAAATCGCCGGAAGAGAAAGAACCTGAAGTCAAAGAAAAACCTGTCGATTCCACAGTACAAGAACAAAAACCAAAACAAAAAAACTGAAATCACCGAAAAGACAGTAAAACCAATAGACAAACCTGAGACAAACGGTTCAGATGCCTTCCAAGTAAAAGAATCAAAAACACAGAAGAAAGACAGCAAACCGGAAGAGAAGAAACCCGAGGATAAACCAGAAACTCAAAAGAAAGATGCAAAACCTGAAGATAAAAAAGATGTCCTAGTCAAACCTGGTGATGAAAAGCCCAAAGAAACCAAAGAAGTAAAATTGGAGGACAAAAAGCCAGGCAAAGAATCCAAGCAAAAGTCTCCTGAAATTACTAAACCTGACGATAAGAAAGTGGAAAAACCCCAGGACAAAATTGCTACCAAACCAGAAGAGAAGAAACCAGAAAAACCATTCGAATCTAAACCTGAATTACACAAGACAGAAGAGCCAAAAGTCAGTGAAGCTAAAACTAAAGATAAGAAACAAAAATCTCCAGAAGTTTCTAGGCCTGCTGACGAGAAAGACGTCAAGCCTCAAGATAAACTTGGCGCAGCCGATAAACCTGAAGACAAGAAACCCACTAAGAAGCAAGATACAAAAGGTAAACCTGAGGACAAAACTGTAATTGTCAGTACAACCGAATTTATTCTTAACGAAAGGCAACCGGAAGGTAAAACGATTACTATACCAGATGTCAAGAAGACTGAACACATTGTCGAATCCAAACCTGAGACAATAAAAGTAATGGAGCCTAAACACGATGAGCCTAAGGCTAAAGATAAGAAACAAAAATCTCCTGAGCTAATGAAGCCTGATGATAAGAAAGTTGGAAAACCAGAAGATAAAACTATCAGCAAACCTGAAGACAAGAAGCCTGAACAACCTCAAACTCCAAAAACAGAGGAGCCTAAAGTCGGTGAAGGTAAACCAAAAGACAAGAAACAAAAATCTCCTGAGTTGGCCAAACCTGAGGATAAGAAAGTTGAAAAACCAGGTGTTTTGAAACCAGAAGATTCTAAGTCTAAACCTGTCGAATTTAAGCAAGATACACAAAAGGTAAAAGAACTCAAGCACGATGAGGATAAACCCAAAGATAAGAAACAGAAATCTCCTGAGTTGGTGAAACCTGATGACAAGAAAGTTGATAAACCAGATGAGAAAACCGTCAGCAAGCCTGATGACAAGAAACCTGAACAGCTCATCCAATCTAAATCTCAAACCCAGCACATTGAGGATCGTAAACCCGAGGAAACTGAGGCCAAAGATAAGAAGCGGAAATCTCCGGAGGTTTCTAAGCCAGACGATAAGAAAGAAGTCAAACCTCAAGACAAACTCGGTGATGGTGATAAACCTGAAGATAAGAAACCGAAACAGAAACAGGAAACCAAAGACAAGTCATCTGATACAACCAAACATGATGTGTCCAAGAAGGGAGATACACCCAAAGATACCACTACAATTACTACCACAACCGAATTTATTCTAAACGAAAGAAGGCCGCAAGATTCAGTATCCGAAATCGTTACTGTCGTAGAAACCGAGACAGTTACTAAAACTCAAGATAAGAAACATGACAAGAAACAGAAACCAGAAACTACGAAAGAACCCGAAGTAGTAGAGACAGTCCAACCTAAAGATAAGAAACAAGATAAAAAACAGAAAACTCCTGAAGTCACTAAACCTGTAGAAGAAAAGGCTGCGAAACCTCAGGACGATGTTAAACCCCAAGACGAGAAACCAGAGAAGAAACAAGACACTAAAGACAAGCTGTCGGAAATGTTTAAACCTGAATCTCAAAAGAAAGAGGCAAAACCTGAAGGCAAGGTTCCCACTTCTGACAAACCTAAAGATGAACACCCAAAGAAAAAGGAGGAAAAAATGCTTAAACCTCAGGAGAAAACGAAACCTGGAGTCGAAAAACGAGGAAAAATAGAAGAGATGAAACAGAAAGCTCCGGAAACTTCACAACCGAAAAATAAAAAGACAGATAAACCAGAAGACGTTACCAAACCGGAAAATACGAAACCAGAAAAGGTACAAGAAGTTAAACTAAAATCAGACGATATACTTGAGCCTGTGGCGAAACTTGACAACAAAAAAGCTGAAAGAAAGCCGGAAACAAAAGACAAACCTGAGCCTTTGAAAAAGGAAGAAAGTCCTGAAGCCAAACTAATCACTACAATGAAACCTAAAGACGGAAAACCCAAATCAGAAAAAGAGACAAAACCCAAAGACAAAGAACCAGGCAAAGTTGAAGAGAAACCAGAGAAACCACAGCATGTCGACAGAGCCGAAGTTACAAAGCCTGGTAAACCTTCTGATTTGACCAAATCTACAGAGACACAGATAACCGATGACAGAGTTACTGAAAGTAAAACCAAACAGCAGAAACCAGACGAAAAACCAAAAACACACGACAAGAATAAACCAGAGGTAGGCAAGAGAGGTGACAAACCTAAGGAAAGCACTGTCATTGTTAGCACATCGGAATTTATCCTCAATGAAAGAAAACCGCTGGATTCAACTTCCGAAATCGTTACTGTCGTAGAAACCGAGACAGTTACTAAAACTCAGGATAAGAAACATGACAAGAAACAGAAACCAGAAACTACGAAAGAACCCGAAGTAGTAGAGACAGTCCAACCTAAAGATAAGAAACAAGATAAAAAACAGAAAACTCCTGAAGTCACTAAACCTGTAGAAGAAAAGACTATGAAACCTGAGGACCAGGTTAAACCCGGGGACAGGAAGATAGAAAAGAAACAAGAAACTAAAGACAAATCGAAGGAAGTATCTAAACCCGAATCTCAGAAGAAAGAAGAGAAACCCGAGGAGAAGGTAGTCACTTCTGGTCAACCTAAAGATGGCCAACCAAAGACAAAGGAAGAAGTTCAACCTAAAATAGGTGAACTTATAACAGTGGAAATCCTTAAAGAAACTGATAAGCCACAGGATATAACGAAACCTAAAGACAAAAAGCCAGAGAAGAAAACAGAAGAGAGCCAAAAGCAAAAATCGCCTGAAGCTGTTAAACCTGAAGACAAAAAGCCTGAGAAACTAGAAGATACCATTTCCATGGTGAGAGTTGATGTCGTTAAGGAAATCGAAAAATCTCAGGAGAAGACAAAACCTGAAAACAAAAAACCGGAGAAAGTGCAGGAAGTAAAACAGAAAACTTCTGAAACTGTTGAACCAGAAAATAAAAAGACAGATAGAACTGAAATCGTTACAAAACCGGAAGACAAAAAGCTTGAAAAAGATAGAAAACCCGAAAAACCAGTTGATAAATCTCAGGAAAAGAAACCTGAACAAAATGAAGAAACGAAACCAAAACCTCTTGAAACCAAAAAAGTTGAATCAGAAAAACGAGAAGAAAAGATCAGGGAAAAGAAACCTGAAGACGAAAAGCGAGGCAGACAGGATGAAAAACCTGCTGTCGTTACAAAGTCAGGGGTCAAGACTGTCATAGTAACAACGACTGAATTTATAATGAACGAAAGACAACCAGAAGTCTTGAAATCACCATCTGAGGAAGATAAATTGACTGAGGTTCAAGATAAGAAGCCAACGGAGAAAGAAGTGGTTACACAAAAATCACCTGAGGGCACCAAACGCGAAGAAGTTAAAAGGGACAAACGGGAGATCAAACCAGAAGATAAAAAACCGGAGAAAAAGTCGGACAAACCTTCAGAGGTCGTTACACCGGGTAAACCCCAGGATCAAAAACCAGTGGATGTTTTATCTAAAGATGAGAAACCAAAAACAAGGAACCAGGAAAAACCAGAAGATGAACAAACTGTCAAAAGTGAAATTATTAAGACTCCAGAAAGCAAAGTAGTCAAGCCAGAAGATAAAACAAAAGACAAAATGACTGAAAGCAAAAGAACAGACCTCCTAAAGCAAGAAGACAAACCTAAAACAGAGAAGGTTACAAGAATTGAACCCCAACTTAAATCAGAAGAAAAGGTGCCTGATAAATCCGAAGCTAAAAAACCAGAGAAAGAAGGCAAACAGAAGTCGCCTGAGCTTATTAAACCTGATGACAAGAAAATAGAAAAACCAGAGGACAAAACTATTACAAAACCAGAAAAACCTGTGGAACCAGAAACTCAGAAAATCGAAAAACCTAAACCCGAGGACACTAAACCTAAAGATAAGAAACAGAAACCTTCCGATATTCCTAAACCAGAAGATGACAAAGAAATAAAATCTCAGGATAAACTTGGGGCTAGTGATAAACCTGATGATAAGAAACCTGGAAAGGAAAGCAAACAGAAGTCTCCTGAGCTTGCTAAACCTGAGGACAAGAAAGTGGAGAGACCGAAAGATAAAACGGAAGAAAAGAAACCAGAAAAATTTGTGGAATCTAAGGCAGAAACACAGGGGCCAACTAAGAAACAAGAGACAAAAGGCAAACCTGAAGACAAAACTGTAATTGTTAGTACAACCGAATTTATTATGAAGGAAAGAAAACCGGAAGATAAAACCGTCAGCAAACCTGACGACAAGAAACCTGAAGAACTTGGCGAATCTAAACCTGAAACACAAGAGGTAAAGGAGCCCAAACACGATGAGCCTAAAGCAAAAGACAAGAAACAGAAATCTCCCGAGCAGGTTAAACCCGATGAAAGGAAAGTTGAAAAACCACAAGATCAAACCGTCGGCAAACTTCAGGACAAAAAGCCTGAACAACCTGTCGAATCTCAACCTCAAACACAGAAAACAGAGCAATCTAAAGTCGATGAAGGCAAACCCAAAGATAAAAAACAGAAATCTCCTGAGTTGGTGAAACCTGATGACAAGAAAGTTGATAAACCAGATGAGAAAACCGCCAGCAAGCCTGATGACAAGAAACCTGAACAAACTGTTAATATCAAGCCTGAGCCACAGAAACCAGGAAAGAAGCAAGAGGCAAAAGGCAAACCTGAAGAAAAAACCGTAATTATTAGCACAACCGAATTTGTTATGAATGAAAGAAAACCAGACGATAAATCGGTTGCAAAACCTGACGACAAGAAGCCTGAACAAGCTGTCGAATCTAAGCCTGATACACACAAAGTAAAAGAGCTTAAACACGACGAGCCTAAAGCAAAAGACAAGAAACAGCAATCGCCTGAGCTAATGATGCCTGATGATAAGACAGTTGGAAAACCAGAAGATAAAACCGTCAGCAAACCTGAAGACAAGAAACCTGCACAACGACAAACCCCAAAAACAGAGGAGCCTAAAGTTGGTGAAGGTAAACCAAAAGACAAGAAACAAAAATTACCTGAGCAGTTTAAACCTGACGACAAAAACCTGGAAACTGTCGATTCCAAACCAGAATCACAGAAACCAACTAAAAAGCAAGAGGCAAAAGGCGGCAAACATGAAGAAAAAACCGTAATTATTAGCACAACCGAATTTATTATGAAGGAAAGAAAACCGGACGATAAATTGGTTGCCAAACCTGAAGATAAGAAGCCTGAACAACCAAACGAATCTAAACCTGATACACAGAAAGTAAAGAGCTTAAATCCGATGAGCCAAAATCTAAAGACAAGAAACAGAAATCGCCTGAGCTAATGACGCCTAGTGACAAGAAAGTTGCAAAACCAGAAGATAAAACCGTCAGCAAGCCTGATGACAAGAAATCTGAACCTCAAACACAGAAAACGGAGGAGCCTAAAGTTGGCGAAGGTAAACCAAAAGACAAGAAACAAAAATCTCCTGAGTTGGCCGAAACTGAGGATAAGAAAGTTGAAAAACCAGAGGACAAAATTGTCTCCAGAGTTGGAGACATTAAACCTCAACAAACTGTTGATTTCAAATCTGAAACGCAGAAACCAACTAAGAAACAAGAACCCCTAGGCGAACCTGAGGACAAAACTGAAATTGTCAGTACAACCGAATTTATTCTTAACGAAAGAAAACGGGAAGATAAAACCGTCAGCAAACCCGACGCCAAGAAACCTGAACAACCTATCAAATCTCTTCCTGATACACAGAAGGTAAAAGAACCCAAACACGATGAGGATAAACCCAAAGATAAACAACAGAAATCACATGAGTTTGTTAAGCCTGATGAAAAAGTAGAAAAGCCAGGGGATAAAATCGTCAGTAAATCCGGTGACAAGAAACCTGAACAACCTATCGAGTCTAAACCTCAAACCCAGAAAACAGAGGAGCCTAAAGTCGTTGAACCTAAACCCAAAGATAAGAAACAGAAATCTCCTGAGTTGGTGAAACCTGAGGATAAGAAAGTTGAAAAACCAGGTGTTTTGAAACCAGAAGATTCTAAGTCTAAACCTGTCGAATTTAAGCAAGATACACAAAAGGTAAAAGAACCCAAGCACGATGAGGATAAACCCAAAGATAAGAAACAGAAATCTCCTGAGTTGGTGAAACCTGATGACAAGAAAGTTGATAAACCAGATGAGAAAACCGTCAGCAAGCCTGATGACAAGAAACCTGAACAGCTCATCCAATCTAAATCTCAAACCCAGCACATTGAGGATCGTAAATCCGAGGAAACTGAGGCCAAAGATAAGAAGCGGAAATCTCCGGAGGTTTCTAAGCCAGACGATAAGAAAGAAGTCAAACCTCAAGACAAACTCGGTGATGGTGATAAACCTGAAGATAAGAAACCAAAACAGAAACAGGAAACCAAAGACAAGTCATCTGATACAACCAAACATGATGTCTCTAAGAAGGGAGATACACCCAAAGATACCACTACAATTACTACCACAACCGAATTTATTCTAAACGAAAGAAGGCCGCAAGATTCAGTATCCGAAATCGTTACTGTCGTAGAAACCGAGACAGTTACTAAAACTCAAGATAAGAAACATGACAAGAAACAGAAACCAGAAACTACGAAAGAACCCGAAGTAGTAGAGACAGTCCAACCTAAAGATAAGAAACAAGATAAAAAACAGAAAACTCCTGAAGTCACTAAACCTGTAGAAGAAAAGACTATGAAACCTGAGGACCAGGTTAAACCCGGGGACAGGAAAATAGAAAAGAAACAAGAAACTAAAGACAAATCGAAGGAAGTATCTAAACCCGAATCTCAGAAGAAAGAAGAGAAACCCGAGGAGAAGGTAGTCACTTCTGGTAAACCTAATGAGGGTAAACTTCAAGACAGAAAACCAGAAGAGATAACGAAAGAGAAACAGAAATCGCCTGAAGTTGGCAAACTTGAGGGCAAAAAGCCTGATACCATTTCCGTTACGCAAGTTGTGAAAGTCGATGTCGGTAAGGAAGCCGGTAAACCAGAAGACAAAACCAAACCTGAACACAAAAAGCCTGAGAAGATACAGGAGGTCAAACAAAAAACTGCAGAAGATAAAAAGACGGATAAAACTGAAACTGTTACAAAACCGGAAGACAAGAAACCAGAAAAGGTTTCAGAAAGTAAGGAAGCGGTCAAATTTCAAGGTAAGAAACCCGAGGAGAAAACGGAAGATAAAAAGCGGGACACGAAGCAAAAAACGCCTGAATCTGTCAAACTCGAAGAACTCAAGAAAACAGAAATACCTGATGGCAAGAAGAAACCAAAAGACGTTATTCAGGACCCAAAATCAGAAGCTCCAGTTAAACCTGAGGATCAAGCACCGTACAAGAAGCCGGAAGTCATACAAAAATCTCTGGAAGCTGAAAAGCATGAACAACAGAAGAAAACAACAGAAAAAGAAAAGGAGGTTCACAGAAAACCCGGTAAACTGGACGATAGCACTAAGCCTAAAGGAGAAAAACCAGATTTGGGTAAATCTGAGGATGCCAGAGTTGAAAGTGTTAGTGTTGTCATGAAATCCGATGACAAGAAGTATGATCCAGCAGCTAAACCGACGGACCGACCTGAGGATAGTGCAGATAAACTGAAACCAAAAGATGTAGAGCCTGTTGGAAAACAGGAGGTGAAACGAAAATCTCCCGATTTAAATAAACCCTCTAAAAAGGTTGACGATGGTGTGGGTGCGGTGACAAAACCCAAAGACGATAAACTAGTTTCGAAATCGGAAGTGAAACTCGAAACTCGTGAAACGGTTGAATTTTTAAGAACAACCTTAAAACCGGAAGACACAAAACCAGATGATAAGAAACAAAAACCCTTTGAGTTGAGAAGTAAGGAGAAACCAAAAGGCGGTGTCGAACCTGAGACATTTGTCGTGGAAAAGATGAAAGGACCGGAAGCCAAGGACAAGAAACCAGAAGTTCAAAAAGAAACCTCAACTGTGTTCATTGAAAAACTAAAAATGCCAGCGGAGGTAACATGGAAACAACCGGAAACCAGTCCAGGGGTTAAGGAAGCGTCTTCAAAAACCATTGTAAAGCCTACCAAAGACCAGCCTTTAGAGGAACCGCAAAAGAAACAACCAGAAACTGCAAAACCTTTCAATTTGAAAACGGATTCTACGAGCACATTGTGGATGGACATATTAGACGATGATGTCATGGTCCTACCAGATGACGATGAAGAAGAGCCAAAGAAACCAGAAGAAAGTCAACCGACTGCACTAAAAAGAAGAGACACTAAGAAGAATATCCCGAGACCAAGCATAGCAACAGAGGAGGTGAAAGCTCCTGAGGATGATGAAGCCCTTCAAAGAAGATTATCCGTTTCGGAAATGATCAAGAAACTGGAAACTGAAAAACCAGACACACTAGGAAAAGTAACACAAGAAACCAAGAAGACAGTAGTCAAGGTCACTCAGATGGAGGTTGAAGAACGGCCAAAAGAAGGTGACATGACAGAAGACGCTGTCATTTTTGGCTCAGTAAAAGAACGTCATAGAGGACCTAGAAAGATTATAGACATGAGTCCCAAGGAAAAGGAAGTAATTCGTCAGGTTACCGAAGGAATGACTCAACCCGAGCAGAGCCGAGATGTCCAAGTCAAGTCAGAAACTTCGATTCGTTTTGTGCCTCAGAAAACAGCTCAACCAGAAGATGACTCACGGGTGGGACGGGAACCGGAAGACAAAGATTTCGGTTTGGTTTACAGAACGTTTGGGTTTTATCCGAGATTATGGCCTGAATATGTCCTGTTTAAGGATTCTGAAAGGGTCTGGGAAGAAAACAGAGCCAAAACACGAAAGGAAAAAGAGATTGCTGTTGAAAAGCCCGAACCTTCGGCACCACCACTCGAACACATACAACCTGAAGCATCCGGAATAGTACCCGGTGTCCTCCCAGAACCAGTCAAACAAACTCCGACCGTTAAAATCGGTTTCGAACCCATAATTCCTACCATCCAAGTCCAAGAAGACGTTCCCATTGTCACTGTTGAGGAAGTACCTTCAGAAAGACAAGACGAACCAAAAGATGAAGAGGGTGGCTTTTGAACTATAACAACACGCAGAAGAGGACGATCTCGATCCCGATCCCGATCTCGATCAAGAAACAGATCAAAGAGAGACGATACCACCACCACAACAACAACAACATTAACAACCACAACACTCCTAATCGAGCCAGAGAAAGGACGATCACGTTCACGATCAAGATCTCGAGGAGATGTTGCTAAAGTATCTGTCAGAGGTGACATCGTACCTCTAGATGAACTAAAAAAAATCGAAGAGCGGGAAGCCAAGAGAGCGGAGAAGAAGGAAGCAGCAAAAGCTCTAAAGAAAGATCTGAGCAAACCGGAAGAAGTTCCTAAATCCTCCGACCAGCCAAAACTGTCAGAACCAAGGGAAGTCAAGAAGGAAAAAAGTCCGCAGCATGTGGCGAAGGACTTGGCTCCGACCAAAAAGAAAGGCAAAGATGAAAGAGACAAAAGTCCACTGCCTAAACTTCAACCTGGCGCTAAGGACTCGAAACCTTCTGAACCAGTTGAACAGTTTAAAATTCCGGAATTTAAAGATAGCAGTAAATTACCGGAAGACAAAAAGAAAGAAAAGACAGACAAGGAAAAGAACCTTAAACCGGTAGAAAAAGTTGAGAAAGGAAAAGAACCAACAGTCACTGAAAAGGTGGTAAAAGTGTCTGAATCAAAACCACCTCCTGTGGAGAAGGCAAAGAGCCCTGAACAAACAGATAAAGACACTGAGAAGGTGGAAGATACTAAAAAGAAAGGAAAAACCGATAAAGAATCGAGTTCATTGCCACTATCTGAACCTAAAGTGAGTGACAAAGAACCAAAATCAGCTGAACCCAAGAAGGAAACAATAATACAGCTGAAGACAACAGAAACTAAAGACAAAACAACTCCTGTCAAAGAGAAGAGTCCAGCACCAACAAAGAAACCCTCAGAAGAGAAACTCTGCAAACCTGCGGAACCTAAAGTTGAACCAACTAAGCCATTGGAAGTTAAGGAAACAATGGTGCAGTTCAAGATAACAGACACGAAAGACAAGACAACTCTAGTCAAGGAGAAGAGTCCAGCACCTATAAAGAAACCTTCAGAACACTCCAACCTGAAAGAATCCCCCAAACCTGATGAACCGAAAGTTGAGCAAACCAAGCCACCGGAAGTTAAGGAAACGATGGTTCAATTGAAAACGTCAGAACCCATAGACAAGACAATTCCAATGAAAGAGAAGAGCCCGTTGCCAACAAAAAGGCCATCGAAGCCTGTAGAAAGTGAAAAGGAACCAAAACCAGTTGAACCTAAAAAAGAAACAGTAGTACAGCTAAAAGCAACAGAAATCAAAGACAAAACAACTCCAGTTAAAGAGAAGAGTCCAGCGCCAACAAAGAAACCCTCAGAAGAGAAACTTTCTAGACCTGAGGAACCTAAATCATTGGAAGTTATGGAAACAATGACACAGTTCAAAACGTCAGAACCCAAACACAAGACAGCTCCAGTTAAGGAGAAGTGTCCAACGCCAACAAAGAAACCCTCAGAAGAGAAACCATCCAACCTTGAAGAACCGAAAGTTGAGCAAAGCAAACTACCAGAAGTTAAGGAAACAATAACAGTGAAAAAGGTACCAAGCAGCAGACCCACCCATACCGACGACCTTCCATCGAACCTAAACATAGACAAAGGATTCTGGCCAGATAAATGGCAATACGAAGATGCGGAAAACGCTCTGAGAACACCACAGAAAAAGAAAGAAGTGGAAGGCGAAACAGACAAAAAGAAAGAGGACAAAGACAAAGATAAAGACAAAGACAAAGACAAAGGGAACGACGGTAAAGGCGACAAGTCGGACAGTCCACCGGGTTGGGAACCTCCCTCGAAAGACTCGAAACCTGGGCAAGAGGACTCGAAAAGTCAGAAAATCAGTTTCCCACTTCCCGGCGGCATCGGTGGTTGGACCGCGGAAAACACCTATCTGTCGAAAACAGGCGAGGTTCGATCCCCAGACACTAAAAATGTTGAGAAGTCGAATTTGATAAGCGAACCAATCCCCCAATCAAAGAGCCACGACAAGGAAGACGTGTCACGTGTCCAAAGGACGGGGAAGAAGACGACGGAGAAACCGGAAGGAAACACTCTCGTCACTATAGCTAAGGTTGGAGTCGTGTGCATAATTGGTGCTTCTCTTTGGATGGCTTTTGGCAAATTCCGCCCTATGTTGTAACATTTGAGCTTTTTTAACCTAATAACTCAAAACTCGCAATTTGGACTTGTCACTCTTCTTTCTTCTGTACAGTAGCAAATGAACCAAGAAAAAAATAACATACAACATAAAAATGGCTGCGAAAAAACAGACAGAAAGAAGAATCGAACGTGTCCATGGCTGTAAACGTAATCCGTGCATGTTTTCTATACACTAATAAAGACAATAGTAAAGAACCTTTTTAAGTGTTGCCAACCTCCCATTTTCGACTCTATTTATTCCTTAGCATTTAGTTAGACATTTTATATATTGTTATACAATATTCCATTTCTAAATACATGGTTTTGTATAAAAGCTACAGAAACTTCATTCTCTCGGGCTCGTGATTAGCCTACAAAAGGGATTTCCTCTTACAAGGTTAGGGTGGTTTAACATATTTAACACTAGATTGCCCAAAGAAGTCATTTTGACTGCACTATGGGTTAGTTGAGGATAGATTCACCTAAGTTTAGCTCTTTCTAGTGTTAAAACTATTTTAACTTCCCATTGATCTGTGGTTGTGTTAGTAATGTTAGTGTTTTACTTATTAAGCTGTTTAGTTCAAAATTTTTATCAAGAGTTAACTTTCTCTTAGCCTTTCCTCTCTTTTATCACAGCTGAAGACATCTTCAGTGGAAGAAAGTTCAGTGTCAACTCTAAGCATTTATTTGTGTTATGATACTCAAAAATGTGTGCAATATTTTTGACATGAGGTGTGCAGTATTTAGAAATTGTTTAGACATTGTTACGCACTGTCGAATTGACAAATTCGTGAAATTAATGTTGCATATTTTGTGAAAAGAATTCATTTCAAAAGTATTGCACACCGGAAGAGTTTATTCCGTACGTAACACATACATCTTGGAGTATGCATTTTCATAAATAACTTCCTGGAGTCAAACTCGAACTACCTTCCACTGATGATATCTTTAACTGGAAGAGAAGGCAAAACGTCTTTTAAAATTTGATTCCCAACAGCGTAACAGCCAAAACGCTAACATCACTAACATTAATAGTAAGAGCCACGAAAATGTCAAATCTCAAAGTTCAGCTTATGGTCGTGCTCCTTTCCAAAAAAAAATTTGGTAACAGGACATGGCCAGGTTAAAAATATAAATTTTTAAAAAGAGTGTTTTTAAAGAAGTTAGTTTTGTTAGTATTTGCTTAAATGTTAAGTGAAGGGGGTGAAAACAGAGGTGGTTTTAGCTACCCTTGTCTTTTCAAGCAGGAAAGTTGACACAACAGGAACATATTAAGGCTTTAAACACTTGGCAACTCTCTTTTGTTTTGTTTTTCTTTTTTTTAAAACTCATTTGCCATTTGCCGTTTGCCGTTTGCTGTTTGCCTTGGGTGGTGTGTTTGACTGAAGTAACAATATAACACAAAAAATGTCAGTTTTATACTAAGTTATAGATATTAAACTGGGTAACCTTCCCAATTTCTCTTTGATTAAGGTCCTCCTTACGTCTTCCCTTCTCTTACCTGTCTTCATGTTTCACTTCGCTGTTGTCCTTGTTTATATTTTCAAACTAAGATCTATCTTTCTCTTAGTTTTCATCTTGTTTATCTATCTTTTTCTAGTTTCATCCCCTTAGAGGACTATCATTCTCTTACTTCATCCCTTCTTGTTTTTGCTTTCCTTGTATTATCTATTTTCTTTCTCTACTTGTCTTTTCTTTTGTCATTGCCTCTACTTTCTTCTCTTTCTCTTTTTCTCTTGGTTTCCAGTTTTGTTTCATCATTTCTTTTTTCTTATTGGCTTTGTTTATTCTTTCAAACTGAGGTCTATCTTTCTGTCTCTCGGTTTCCTGTTTTGTTTCTTTGGTTCTTTCTTCTTTCAGGTCTATCTTTCTATCTTATTTTTTAGCCTGTTTTATTTTTACTCTCACGATGGCTACAACCGTTGACAAAATAGTGTTATTGACGATGTAGTGTGATTACCCAGTTCTTAATATATATATATAATTTTAAGTATAACATTATGATATCGCGTGTGAGGGGGGTTGGACATGTTGTGACTTGTTTTACGGTGGGTGCTATTAGAGAATTCATAACTAAAAACTATACCTGTCTAGAACTGTTTAGGTCATCATAATAAAAACAATGATGTTCCCATATCATAAATAATATTTAGCTATATCTTGGAAGTGTTGATTAATTATTTGACATTCTACTTAAACTAACAGAGTGTTTTTTTGCGTGTTTTGCTGTTGAGTTTAGTAACTTGACTACTCGTGTTAGGTCCAACTCTAAAACAACGAAATTTGGAAAACTATTTCACGTTGTAACAGGTTTTTATTGAAAATTTTCAACATTGTCAGTATTGAGACTTCCTAAATCCTGGGTGGGGAAACTGTTTCACAATACAAGTAACATTTAATAAAAATAGTTTTGTTTATATTTGTACTGGGTCATTTTACAGGGAGAGGTAATAACGATTGAGATGGCTGCAGATGACATCGAAAAGTTTTTCCAGGATTTACAACATAAAAAACCGGATTTGAAGAATCTGGAGGCTTCGCTTCAGGTAATTAAAAAACAAATTTTTTAAAATTCTTATTTACCTCTATGGTTTTAACAAATTTAGATGGCTTTGTCAAGTCTGAGTAAGATTCATTTTCAAAGTTTAGTTCTAGAACAGTTTTAATGTTATTATTATTTGGCACTACAGCTCATTTAGAGCCTTGACCGTCTTGATCATTTTTGTAATTTCGTAATATTTTTGTTTTCCGTGGTAAACCATCAATTCTGACCCTTAAAATGATGGACAACTTGTTTTCTGCGTTTAGGAAATCATCGCTCAACTTATGGCGAAGAAAGAATATTTGGATAATTTGGAGAAAACTTTGAAAGACTCTCAGGAGGAAGATTTGGATGAACCTCTTAAAGAAATCGAAAGGATACGAATCCGAATCATATTCCTCATTGATCAAGCCAAAGTCTACCACTTCAGACTCGTGTCGACACAGGGTTCAACTCAAAATCGCGATGAATCGGATCTGGAAAATTTCACAGCCTTGTTCAAAGAACTGAATCTCTGGTTGATAAGACTAAAGGATCTCACCAGAGAGCGAATCAACCCCAACGACGTACTTGAAATTGAAGTTTTCAATAAGAGACTGGAGGTATGTTTCAGTTTTTTCTTTCTTTTTGCTTTATGCGATACCGGAAAAGCGTAAAAAACAAGGTGAAGCCTGTCTCTGGGTCCGAGTTGATTTCACCAGAGCCTATCTTAAAAGTTCCCGGAATAATTTTCTTTTATATCATTTATAACAGTATCTTTTCAGAAATGTTATGATAATACGAAATGTTTACATTATTAGAGAGCTTATATCCTCCTCGTGCCACCACTAAATAACTTGTCTGTCCAGTTATACAACCCTACCAACTACCAAAAATTCATTTCAGGAACTTTTTGGACAGTCCCCGTACTCTAAGTCGGTCAGAGACTACTTTGAGCTTAAGCACTTCTTTCGAGGTTTTATACTCGAATCTGAGTCAGCGATTCTCAGACTTAATTATGATGTAGAAAATAATGTTCTCTCAGGGTTTTGTGAGTTGTTTCTTGATCCATGAATCCATTTTTGTAGTTGAAACTGGCCCCGGACTATGAAATCATGAGCGAGTGTCAGTGGAATTTTTTTTTCGTATATTTGATGTTATCACGTTTATGGATGATGGTTTATCATTTTTATAAATCAAACCCATCTGGACCTACAGGATTAAGTTATGGGGCTCCTCTACTAACTCCGACCTAGAGTTTCCAGTCAAAAACCCTACGAATAATGATAAATGGTTCATCGTTTGTTCCTAATTCCATCATCCGTAAAAATCTGTCAAGTACTCCTTCCGACTGACGGTTCATTCCTGCAGCATCCCCTCTTGACGAAGCTAACGGCCAACGACGCCTCAAGAAACCAAAACCACTTGACTCAGTCCACAACACGCTCTTAGCACCACCTCTATTCTTCCTCTTCTTCTACCTTTCTTCCTCTTTTTTCTCTCATTTTCCTATCTTCTTACCATAACTTTCTACCCGCTTTATTAATATGACTACTACTTTCCTCTTCTCGTCCTTCTCTCTACTCTGCTTTCTTTTCTTCGTCTGTGTCTCTCTATTCCATTCTATGCCTTCCTGTCATTATCTTTATGCCTTATCTTCTATTGTCTCTTCTTTTTCTTTCCCCTACCTTATCCCACCCTACATACTGTACCACCGGTCACATCCTTTTATTCCACTCCTGAAGCTAAGACACTGGATTGTTTCCTAGCTATTTAGTTCCTTTAAAACCAGACCAACTACTTGATATCTCCATGAGAGACAGGTAGCAGTTGACACAGAGTAAAAAAAATCATTTTTATAAAGCATTGCGTGGAACACTGTTCAGGGGCCCCTAAACCAATTTTAATTTTCTACAGACCCCCAGAGAGTCCATATAAATCATTTTAGGAACCGCTCTCCTAGATAAAGGTATCAATAACAAAATTTCAGAAATTTTAAGTGATAGAAGGACAATGAAAAAAGAATTTCTAACGCTATCTATTGGAGCAAACGGGAATCACATTCCTGCCAACACAATAGAAAGAAAAAAATTTTTTTGAAACAATCTATCGCGTCAAAATGCAGCAAAGGAATCAAACCGTTATGAAAGTAATATTGAAAATGCATCAGGACCGAAGGGAAAAACAACTTTTTTTTCTTTGTCTTTGGCGACTGTATAAAAAAAAAATCTGACAAGAAAAAACGTTTAACAATTAACAAGTTAATTAATTGTTGACTTTTTGGCGCTCATCGTATAAAAACAAAAATGTATTTTTACAGTATGATGTTTTCACTTGTTGGCGTCCGTTTTAGTGGTGTCGGTCAGTCCGACGGTGTTTTTCCTTTCTTTCATTGTCTTTTAAAATTTTTTGAGTCATTCTGGTTTTCCAATGACCCGTAAGTTTTTTTAAATCCTTTTTTTATAATATGTCGATCATTTGTCATGTTGTCGTCGTCGTCCTCGTCGCCGCCTCAGTTTTGTCTGTTGTACCTTTTCAAAATGCTTTATGAAATGATCTGATTATGAAGCATTCGAAATCCGCCATTTTTTTTTTGAAAATTTTTTTAGTTTCGTTACTTTTTCTTGGGTGGAAGGATTCAAAAAGTTTTTTGTGGTTGTTTAATTGTTTGCCTGTCTGTTTCCAAGTAAAATTACGTTTGAATGAAGTAGGTTTCGCCTTCTTAAGCCATTAAAGCCATTCTCAGTTGTTTGAATTACGGTCTCTACTTGAAGAATTTGTTCACGAACTGTGCTCTCCACAACATTGTGCAGTATTTATGAAACGAGTTCTCCAAGACTGTGTGTCATTGTTATGAAATAGTTTTGAATCTAAAACATCCTAGCAGCATAAATTTCATAAATATTGTAAATTTTTATTAGATGATTGGTTTAAAAAATGTTGCACACTTTGATGAATTATGGTCTCAGGATCGAGCTTCCTTCCACTAAGAATGCTTTTAAGTGTGCATTATTTATGAAATAAATGGTTAAAAAAACCCTGGGAAATTAATAAAGGCTGTGTAAAGTTGTAGAGATTAAAACTCCATTTCTTGCTGGAGGATGTTCTAGTTCCAGACAGTGGTCCTTCCAAAAAAAATAATTTATTCATTGATTTAATTGATTTGTTTCTTTTACAGGATTCGCTGAAGGAGTGTAGAACCAAATTGCAATATTTGGTCTCGATTACGCCGAGGGCTCAAGAATTGGCCAGGAATCCAAATTTGACTCCACTGGGAGCCCCGTCTCTGATACCTCAACTGGAGACACTACAGAGAGAACTTAGACAAGTGGATCAGCAACTGACGGATCGTCTCCAGGCGCTTCAGGTTCGTGATAAAACACGACTTTTTAAGTCCCTTTTAACTCAAGTTGGGCCTCATTCCGCTTGGATGGTCCCTGCAAATGAAATTTTTGGCTGATTTTTTGACTTTTCTGTTTCATCCAGAACAAATGTTAGGTTTTGGTCGGGTTGAGAATGTCTTTCAGTTTCGATTGGTCCCTTCTAGATATATACATTTTTTTTTGAAAGGTATGGGAAATTCAGCCCAGACCATTTGACTGATAACATTGTAGTGCATAATTTTATCTTTAACTACAAATTTTGTTTTTTAGTTTAGTTTGTCGGCGTAGTTGTCTATAAATAAAGCGATTGGGTGACGGTGTTGGTATGGTGAAGGGTTGTTTTATGTTTCACGCTTAGTCAGTTTTTAGCTTTTAAAAGTTGGGTATTGTGGATTTGAGATGAAGTTCCTCAGATTCAATTTTACTTTCATTTGTTCGTTTCCCTGCTTCCTTCGTACTTTCGTCATGGTGTCCCAACGGGTCCTCTCGAGTGCAAAGGTTTAATAACTTTTGAATTTCATATTTTATTGTTGCAAACCGCGGCGACAGCTTTGACTTTTCTAAAAGGATTTGAAAGACTGTTAGGTACTGACGGGATGAAGACAAAAAGGACTTTCTGTATAAGATCGGAATTGGATGGCGCTATGTCCATTAGGATTCCACCAAAAGTTTCTCACAAAATATCCTACTCTTCTGTCAAGATCATCGAATCCTGTTGAACGTTGAAAATGAATGAACTGATCGGGTCACGTGATCACATTATGAGTGATGCAACACACACTGTGACCTTAGTGCTGTTGTGAGTTTTTTGGCTGTTATGCACCTCAAGTCAAAATATTGGTTAGAAAGCAGAGAATTCCGTCTTACGTTGCCCAGACTTTGATGCCAGACTTCCACAAAGCTGAAGACATCCACAATGAAGGAAATTCGGTCTTGAGTAGGAATTATTTCATAAATATTACACAACTTCTGAGAGTATTCATATTTTAAAAAGAGCTAAACTCATCGGAAAGGTCACCTAGTTGAAATTTATTCTACAAGTTCTATCAGAACTTTACCTTCATCGAACACCTTGAACAAATTATCCGTCCTTCTGTATCATTTCTTTCTTATTGGAATTCATACAAATACAGTGACTTGAATGAATTTTAAATCTGTCAATCAGACAATCTGTTCTCAATAAATAGTAACATGAATCATCTTCAATTCTAGTTCATTTGCTAGGTTAGTATGTATACTGTACAGGTGATAAAACGAGAGAACCAAAAAAGTGTCGAATGAATATACGCAAATTCATGTGAAGCTTGATTTAACATTATGAGACAGAACACTCCGGTAGACATAATATTAATATTTTCTGAGTATTGCACAATCATGAAGACTTTTTTCCCATATATAGCATATAGCACACTTTTTTAGGAGTATCAATTTCATAAACATTGCACACTTTCATCGAGACCGAACTTCTTTCTGCAGCTGAACAGGAAACCAAACGTCGGGTCAAGCAAAAAGAAACCCGCGCCTTAACTAACCAAAAATTTGAGTCCAGTGGCGTAACAGTCAAAGCACTATCATTATATAACACTAACGGTAAGAGCGGCAAAAATCTCAAAACTCACACACTGTGACCCTATTAGTCTAGCGTTGAATGTGACACACATAAAACCGAGCCAAGGTATCCAAGCAGAAGACAAGTTTAAAACTCTGACCTTCGGTAAACAAATAAACGACGTCATTACTTTTTTTAGACTAATCCGCCCAGTTTTTTTTAGTCAAGTTAGATAAGCGCCGAAATCTAAAAAAAAATCGTTTTTAATTATTTTGTACAAAGTTAATAAAAGTATATATATATAAAAATACAAATTCAAAAAAAAATTATAAATATAAATAAAAATTTTTTTTTCTTCAAACATCAACATCTTTCCTTCAGTCATTTTTCTTCTGTGATTTTTGGTTTTTTCTTTTTCTTTTTTAAATAACTTTTATGACATTGTTAGTATGTTTGTGTATGAATTAGGCGTTTGTTCGGTCATGATTTTAATTCCTCTGTTTACTAACTTAACCAGTTACCGATTGATCGTCGTCATTCATTGATCGATTTGGAGTCGTTGGTGCTCGTTCTCTTGTTGGTGTTTTTGTTTTTTAATTTTTTTTTGTGAAGCTTTTAATTAATATTTTAGCTTTTTGTTTTTAACATGGCGGATAAAAAAAGTGTGACTCGTTATAAGACGGAGAAAAGAGTTGAAGCTCACTTTTGGGAAAACCCAAAAAAGGATTATGTGGTTCACACGTGGTGGTGACCAGGTTAAGTTTATTTATATATTTATTTTTATTTGTTTTTGTTTTGTTTTGTCTTGTTCTTAAAAATTTGTCGACAGGAGTGGAAGAGTTAAGCATACAGGTAGTGTTCGATTTTGTTTTTACTAAAATGTAACTTCCTTTTGAAACGTAAGGAAGATGACAGAAAGCTCGAGTTTTGGTTTTTTCCCCGTAAGTATTAGGTCTACCAAAAATTTCTGTCCGTTTTTAAAATAATTCAATAGTATAAATTTATAAAATATAATTATCATCATTATTTATGACTTAGAGTATTTGTATCAGCCATGTTCGATGTGGTCAAAAAATGGTTTTGCTTTAACATGATCTTGACAGTATCGTCGTCGATTAAAGACGGCTGCCCAGAGCGTGGATCATCAGACGGATCTAAACCATCCAGTTGAAATTTCTCGAACCATCTTCTACAAGTTTTATGAGAAACTGTACCTTTCATCCTGTTTGAACAAATTATTCACTCCTTTTTTGCACTTAAGAGGACGTTTTATAAGACTAGTCAGACATCCCTGCTCTCTGGAAGTTTGAGTTTGTTCGAGGTTCATTCTGTAAAATCTTATCAAAGACACCTTATTAAAACATTATTAATCCTGCAGGAGAAACCAATAAGTAGGCAGATAAAAATGGTGTTAAGAAGCAAACAGAATTTTAATGAATGGTTTCCACAACAAAAGGAAACCTCGAAACTTATTTTCAAAACAAAAACCAGAACATTTTCTTTAGGACGCACAATATAGTAGAATAATTTCTGATATATTTAGAGATATTATAATATAGGTCTGAAAGTTCTGTGGTTATGACCCACGGGAACCCTTGCCTCAAAGGAACAAACTGCTGTATTGACTCCTATCTATATTTCCATAACTAAGTTTCCAAAGAGGTCACGAAGAATAACTGTTAGACAGGTGACTTTATGAACTTAAATGTGGTCTTGGACAAGTCAGACTTAGCCGGCAATGGGAAGGAGTAGAAGTGGCTCTTGGCTAATTTGAAAAACAAATTTTGGCATTTATTCCTTTATTTTGAATTTTTTTTTTTAATTCCTATATTTTCGCTCAAATCGAAATCACGAGTAGTAATTCCGTTTCAAACTCTTGGGTATGGTAGGATGTAGAAAGAGGAGGCTCTCTCGGAAGCTTTTGATGAAGGGATTTGATCTTGAAGCTTTACAAACGGCTGAACTCTTAAGCAGACAAGGGGAAGCAACTCAGCACGCTGGACGAAACAAGTCAAACGAGACAGTTGACGTCATGCACTTGATTTGCCGACAACCAATTTTCGCTTGACACATGTTGACTTTGTTTTTATTTTTTTTTGCAACACTGTAATTTACACATCCCTCCACCCACCCCGGAGTAGAGTGAGAAGTTAGGACTCCAACGGGCATGCGCCAAACGATCAGACTATTCGCTGACAATGGTATAGGGCCTGTACTCGTTATCCCCACTCTTAAGGTAGGGGGTGGTTTTAACCCCTACAAGCCCAATCGAAAATTTTTTTGTCACTGAATTTTAGTAGCTATGACCTTTAGGTGGGAGTAAGACGTCAGTTGAGATTTACCAGCGTGAGAAGTTTGTGTACAAAAAAATTTTTGTTTTATGAAAAGTGATAAAACGGGAATAGTGATTGAATGAGTACTCGGTTCAGAGTTTCGGTCTTCGGTTCTGCATTGCTTCTGTATTATCTCCAGTTTCGTGTAGTGTATAAGTATGTATCAGTATCAGTTTGTGTTAAAATGGTGGGTTTGCGTTATTGGCTTAGTATCTCGATGGAAATCGTATTTTGCCATCCAGCACCAAAAGCATATCTTCCGCTATTGCTGTGGGTTAACGCTTTATTTATTTATTGCAAATGTCTCTTCTGTTTCTGGCTTCAACTTTTATTATTTGCTTGAGAAATTGAAAACAAGTGTTTGCTTAATTTGTCTGTAAATATCGCAACGAACGGAAATGAGAACTTCAGAATGGATCCCGCTTTCCTCTTCTACGAACAGGTAGGAATAGAATCGTTCTAATGATGTTGATAGTGCTAGTCTTTTGGCTATCACGCAGTCAAAGTCAAATTTTTGGTTGGATAACCCAATATTGTGTTACCTTGTCCAGTTTTTTACTTCGTTTTCGTCTAAAAACGCCTTCTTCATCCAGTTTGGTCTTAAATCAAGTTCCTTCCGTAAATATTGCACGTTTCCTAAAATTCTTTCATGGAATTGTGTAATATATGTGCGGTGGGTTTTCCACGATATTGTGCAATAATTTTGAAATCAATTATCTGTGAAAGTTTGGAGTATTTATGAAATTGGTGATGCGATGGATTTTGATTTTGATTTGAAATTGTTTCATAAAAATGGCAAGCCTTCTTGAAGAACTCATTTCATAAATATTGCACGCTTTCTTTCAGGTTTCTCAGTCGTTTCAACTTTTTTCACAGCTAGAACCATCTCCGATGGAAGGAAGTTGGGTGTTGATTAGTCAAATTATTAAAATTACTAACATAATCGGTAATAGCCACAACAGTCTCAAATCACACAGTTCAAATAATCTTTTACCTGTTGAAATAAATATTTGTTCAAAATTTTTGGAGGGTAGAATTATAGAAATGGAGTTGCTTGTGTAATTCTTAGTTCATTTTTAGGTTTTTGACCTTCTGTTGGATGTCAGCAATCTTCTTTCTCTTCTTCTTCTTCAAAAAAAAAATTAGGCGCTTTGATCACTACGTCACAGGTCTTTCGCAGATGATGAGGTTTAACAGAAATTGTTTTTAAAGATTTGAAAAAAAGAATGGCGGCCTTTGGGAATTTTGCGATCGGTATACATTAGGGCGACACACATGTTGAGTGAAAACTTTGCACAGAAGACATAGTAGAATATTTCATAAAACAAGCCAAACTCTGGCGTCTTTTATAAACGATATGGTATTCGGGTTTGTCATTATGGTAGCCTTTTCTGAAAATTCACATGAGACAATTAGGTTCAAACGGCAGTTTAATTTAAGGAACGGAAGCTATAATTTAAATTGGGAGTGGTTCTGGAAAACTTTGACTCAAAGTTTTTTATTTTGCATTTAGTGAAAAGTACTAATATACTCAAAAATTGTGCCTGTTACCGTTTACGTTGTTTTGGATTCTTCTTCCCTGCCACTCTCATTTTTTCAAATAATTTGTTTAACACATTCAGGACGGCGCGTACCAGCGGTGGCTCACATCAACTATAGTTTTATAACACAGTTTTGTTAGACAAAAAAAATATTTCATGTGGTTAAAAATAACTTTTTTAATGAAAAATTAAAAAGCTTATTTTTATAGATAGACTATAGTAAACTTCACACCACAATTCTCTTCATTCATTGACGTCATCAAGCTCACCACCAATTGGTGTGCCGACTTCACCCACTTGCGCATATTTGTCGCTAACACAACTAATTCCAAGTGCTTCCCAAACATAGAGTAACGAGAAAAAGAAACTTCTCTAGTAAATAGCGTCGCATATACTAAAAGTATAGTAAAAAGAAAGTGCACTTTTGTGTGCTGGACAGCATTTCTCCAAGACACCGCCAGATAAAGCGGACAATACAGTTTTTACTACCATCCGGTGGTGCGACATAGCAAAACCTGCGCCGTCCTCAACATGTTAATCTTTTAAAAAGTCCAACATTTTTATTTTTATAAATTTGGCCAAAAATATTCAAAACCTTGGCGTTGGTCAGCGGACCAGGTAAGAAAGCTCATTTTGAAGTGACTCTTACGTGCTGCTTGACTGTGCTATTTACATATCGATGTGTCTTAGTGCAAATTTTGCTTTTTCTTGATCACAGGATGGAATAAAATTTTATAAATAAAGTAGTCACGTGACTAGTAATTTTTACGAATGATTCATCTAAAACGTCTAAATGTTTAAAGCAGAGGTGGCCAATCTCTCGCCCGCGAGTTGATGCCCCGAAAATGTCCTCGTATCTTATTTAATTATTTAATGAATTTAATGTACAAATCCGTTCTTAGTGAACAGAAGGGATACTAAGTAACCTTAGACAGACTACTTTTATCTTAAAAATGTCCCAAAATGAGAAGTGGTTAAATGTACCTCTCAGTTGTTATTTGTGAGTGTTTCTGTCTGGGTGGACAGCTTGAGCTATAGTTCAGGCTCTTACAAATTTGAGGAAACATTGTTCCCCGAGTTTCGTTCCAAGTTGAGGATGGACATTTGGAGTCAAGAACAGAATGAGCTTCTTTCCAAAGGAAACTTTTCTAACCTGATTGAGTTAATCTACAGACAAATATCTTTTTAAATAGTTTTAGAATATTTTTAAAAAAAATTTTTTTCTGTCTAATTAAATCATAAAGAGGTTGTAATACAGTCTCTGTGTGGCTTATTACATCAATGAATGTTGTTGACTCTCTGGCTGATTGGAGGTCTTTTTTTGGTTGGCCACCCCTCATTTAGAGGTTGAATGACACAAAGTCATCGGAATGGGGCTTTGTAAACACTTGAAAGTCTGCCAAAAGACGTTACAAGCATAGGATAGGAAAGCTCGAGGAGCTTGTGACCTCGTTTTTATTTATTTCTACCTTGGTTAATTTATTCGGGCGGTTCCCACGGCAGACATTTTAGAAGACAGCAGGGTATTGGTTCGATTTGGCTTGTGGTGCTTAGCTGTAGTCAAGTAAAACGTTAAAGTTGGGATCTTGGTTAGGTTCTGCAGTATTTGACTCAATCAGACATATTTCAACTTGCTCTCACAAACAGAACTTCAGAAAAACGAGTTGGACAACAGCAGAGACTAAATTTTGCCGGAAGGGAAAGGATTGAAGATGAACTGACGTCAAATATGAATATAGAATCATTATACAAATACATGGAATGTGGAAATCACCCACATTCGTACTTAACATGATACTAAATTGGTTTCTGTCGGTTTTAATTATCTATGACGTTATCTAATGGGTTTCGAGTTCTTTTCTGTCACCTTATTGTGTAATTGGGTTGGCATTTAAGCTGAATCTACTCAGGCTCAAAAGGTATGAATATAACGGCATGTGACACTCTCTTCCGTCTTCGGTTTTTACTGAAGTTAAGTTTCCACGGCTGTTAAACTTGAAACTGAACATATTATGCACTGGGTTTTTACACGACGCCCTCCACAGCTTTCGAACTGGATGAGAGGTTGGTTTCTAGTTTAAATATGGCGTAGTGTAAAAACCCAGTGCATAATATGTTCAGTTCATATTGTATTTTGTTTTTATATGTTTGTGGTTTAAAACCGAATTGTGACACCAAACTTCTCACCCTCGCCCCGGAAATAGTTCCTGATAGTTGCCCCGTTACACTTGAAAGGAGTAAAAGGGAACGAAGATGTCGGAAGAAATGGAGATAAATAATTATGATGATATGTAGTTGTAGTGGTAGTAGGGAGGATAGTCAATAATTAGTAGTCACCGTTCAAAAAACATGTGCACATTTCCGAAGCATTTGATTGATAAAATTATTTGTTTGTTGTGACTAAGCCAAATTTTATTTTTGTCCTGAACATCACAAATCACGTCCTGTGTGTAATGTTGTAATGTTATTTTTCTTTAGGAAATACTCAATTCATTCATCAACCGAAGTAGAGAGCCTTCAGAGCCAGAGCCTGAATTAGCGGCCACAAAACTCAATCGCAAAAGCAAACCCGCACCAATATTTGTTCCACAACCGGTTCCGGCCGTTAGAAAGGAAGACGCACTCGTTCGACCCGACGGATCATTCACTAACGTGTGTAGTAGAGTCGAAGAAACATATTCAACATTCCCTTCTCCACGTAGCACAATTGATTCCACATTTAAACCGATCGAAATGTCCGATCCACGCTCTGTTCACACGAAAAGCTCAAAACACAAGAAACCTCCCGTAATAACCACCGAAACCTACGACGATCGTCACAGACTTCGGGATGAAAGAACTCCCGACAACGAATATTCAGCCGAACAAGTGTCACAGAAAGTATTCGATTTCCTTGAGATTGACGAACCCGAATCCCTTTCTCTCGGAGACGAAACGATCGATTCGAGAGCTTCCCCGATACCAAACGAAGAAGTCATAGACTTGGACAGCCCTAGATTTGAGTATTACGAAGAAATCAAATTTAAAGACCCGGTGCTGTACGGCCAAAGCCGACCTGTTGAACAGCATGAGGTTTACGAAACAAGCGATCTCCCCGAATCTTCACGACGTCGTCAATTTGTGACTCAAACGATTGTAGATGAAACGGGGAAACCGGTCACATCAACTACAACTCGTAAATACTACATAAAGGGAGTAAGAGACCCACAACAGGTCAAGGAATACAAATACGTGCAACTGTTCGATCCGAATAACTTGGATGAAACGAATCAATCCGAAGTTAGTCCTTACGATGAGCAACCAAGGACTGTTCAAATTCGAGAAGGAACAAGAACCGTGGTGAGAACCATAAGACGAAGAATCATTCGAAAAGTGGTCATTATCAACGGTAAAGAAACTGTAACGGAGGAAGTAGTTGAAGAACCGGTCGAAGAAACCGTATCCGAATACGAACGTCCCGAAATAACAGAAATTGGAGACGACAGTCAGCAGGAACCCGGAAAACAATTTTATGTCGTGTCTAAAGGAGTTGAAAAACCCAAGTCTGAAACACCAGATAGCAGCAGGAGCCGTACCGAAGAATACCCAGCCTTCGACGTTAGGAAAGTGAAATCGGTACTGCGACCCGAAGCAAAAGAATTCACACCCAGCTATTCCTTGTCCAAATCGACTGATATTAGTTTACCACAGGATAGCAGCATCTCTTCGGATACGACCAAACCGACTAGATTCGGTTTCATGATTAGAGACTCACCTTTGGATGTCTCGGAACATTCTCTACCAGAGGAAATGAAACCAGACGATAAAACAAGTGAGCCAACTTCAAACGTGATTTACATTTCTTCAAAAGAAGAAGACAAGAAAGGTGTTAGGCCACAAAGAAAAAAGAAAAAGAAAAGAAAAGGTGAAAAGGACACCGAAGAACCGGAGAAAACAGGAGACGGCCAAAAGGATACGGAATCACTCGACTCATACGAAGACGAATCTGATGAAGACTTGATCGAGAAAGATGGTAAGCTCATCAAGATGACAAAGACCATCGTTGTGACGAAGGACGGTTTCGAAAAAGGAAAATCTCCAAGTCTTTCGGACTCGAGCAAAGATTCGAAACCGAAAAAAGGATCAAAAGACTCGCTCGAAGAAATCGAAAAGATGATCATTGTGACCGATGATAAAACGAGAAAACCTTACGAAAGAAAGGACAATGAAAAGAAACCTAAAGAACCTGCTGAGACAAAAGATTTTGTAGGAAAGGAGAAAACTCCTGTTACAATTAGTTCAGAGAAACCTGTAGAAAGAAAACAACCGAAAGATGGCAAAACGCCTATCGAAAGCGAAGCACCCGAAAAACCCATTTTCGTCGAAGAATCAAAAGACAAGCCAAAACCAAAGTTTGAAACCCCGAAAGAGAAAGAAAGAAGCCCAACGGACAAAGAAACCGATAAAAAGACAAAGGATAATAAGGTGAAACCTGATGACATAGAAAACAAAGAAAAACCCAAAACTGAGGAAATGAAACCTGAAGAACAAAGGCCAGATGGGTTAAAACCGAAAGACAAAAAAGAAGCAAAACCTAAAGCGGATACCAAAAAGAAACCAGAAGACGATAAGGAAAAGCATCTGGACGATGTTAAGGTTACTGTAAAAGAAGAAGACAGGAAAACTCAAGAAAAGGAGAAATTACGACCTTTAGGAACAACTGTTACAGAAACAAACAAATTCGAACAAGAACCTGGTAAAAAAGGCAAATCTGAAGCCTTTGCTAAGGCTCCACAAAAACCTAAACAAAAATTCTTCGACATTACACAGTTTATCGAACAGGAGCAACAACCAACAGATGAGCCATCTGCCACAGACAAAGGAGAAGAAAGAGTGAAAAGAAAATCTCCGGAAAGCGATAAACCAAAATCAGAGAAACCTGTGAAGGATGAAGAACCTTCAAAAGCAGGCAGACCTGACGAAAAAGATAAAACTAGAAAAAAGAAAGAAAAAACTCCAGACAAAGATAAACTGTTTGGAAAAGAGGTTAAGTCTTCACAACCTGAGAAACCACAGGATGAGGAAGCATTTAAGGTAGGCCAACCGAAAGGAGAAAAAGACCAAAGTAGACCATTAGATGAGAGTAAAACACCAGAACCAAGGGAACAAGAACCAATCCAGGTAAGCAAACCCAAAGAAATTAAAGAGAAGAAAGATAAACCTGAAAAAGAACAACCTCAAGAAGAGAAACCAGAACAGACTGGAAAAGTTACTGAAGTATCTAAAGCATTTGAAAAAGAGAAATTGCCAAAGAAGGGAGAACTTTCGAAGGTAGAAAAACCAAAAGATGACAGAGAAATAGTCAAGAAAGACAAAACACCAGAAGTCTCATTCACTCCAATCGGAGAAGTAAAGATAGAAGAGTTTGAGCCGTCAGAACAGGACAAACTTTCTTCGAAATATCGAGAATTTAAGGTAGGCAAACCTAAAGACATTAAAGAAAAAGACAAACGAGGAAAAGCACCTGAAAAAGATAACACGGAACCACTAGACGTAAGTAAAACTTTAGAACACAAAACATTCCCAACACAAGACCATGATACACTTAAAATAGGAAAAACAGAACAAATAGATGATACAAAACCAAAGAAACACGACAAAGGAAAGAAGGAGAAGACACCTGAAGAAGAAAAACCGAAACTTGGACAGGAAATTAGTGAAACCCTGAAGTTCATTCAGTTTGGATACAGAGTCTCTCCTGAGGACGAACGTCCTCAAGTGCCAAAACATACTCAAGACAAACCCAAAGATAAGGCTACAGACAAGGAGAAACCCATCGAGGTTGGTAAGAAGCCAGTTTCAGAAGATGATGAACTTTTGAAGGTAATAAGACTTACTGGAAGAAAAGACAAAACGCCTGAGAAGGATAAACAAGCTGAGCTGGGTAAGGCACCAGAACAACCTATAGAAGCTAAGAAACCTACAGACGATAACGACAAGAATAGAAAGAAACCAGATAAGGACAAACCTGAGGAAATTCCTAAAACATCAGAGACACCAAAACTACCCGAACAAAAAACAGAGGCTGGTAAACCTAAAGACGACAAAGATAAGAAAGGAAAGAAACCGGACAAGGGTAAGCCTGAGGAGCTTGCTAAAGCACCAGGACAGCCCAAGAGTCAAGAACCATCAAAGGCAACGGAAAAACCATTTGGGGAGACAGACAAAGATAGAAAAGAAAAATCTTCTCAGAAAGACAAATCCAAACCTCTGGGGAAAGACATCTTTGATGTCACAGCCTTTATCGAACACGAAAAACCTTCTACGGGTGATACGATTGATAAGGTCGGAAAACCGGAACAAGAAAAACCAAAAGACCACAGAGAAAGAAAAGAAAAACCGAAACATCCAAAAGGAATTTCAGAAGACGATGAACTCTTGAGGGTTGTAAGACTTACAGAAAGAAAAGAGAAAACGCCAGAGAAGGATAAACCAGTTGATGTGGGTAAAGCACCCGAACAACCAACAGAGGCTGGTAAACCTAAAGACGACAAAGACAAGAAAGGTAAAAAACCGGATAAGGATAAGCCTGAGGAGCTTGCTAAAGCACCAGAACAACCGAAGGCTCAAGAACCATTGAAAGTAGTAGAAAAATCAGTTGAGGAGAAAGACAAAGAAAAGAAAGAAAAACCTACTCAGAAAGACAAATCCAAATCTTTGCAGAAAGACGCTTTCGACATTACAACATTTATTGAACATGAAAAACCCTACATAAGAGACACCCAAGATAAGACAACAAAACCCGATGGAAGGAAACCAAAAGATGACGAAGAAAGAGAAGAAAAACCTGAAGTATTTTCGGAAGATGATGAACTCTTAACGGTTATAAGACATACAGGAAGAAAGGAGAAAACACCAGATGAAGACAAAGCTGATGAGCTGGGTAAAGCATCAGAAAAACCAACTGATACTGGTAAACCAAAAGATGACAAAGGCAAGAAAGGAAAGAAACCGGATAAAGATAAACCTGAAGAATTGGGTAAAGTACCAGAAGAACCTAAACAGGTCGAGAAACTCAAAGATGACAAAGAAAGGGAAGATAAACCAAAACAACCGAAATCAGTTTCAGAAGATGATGAACTGCTCAGGGTTGTAAGACTTGCTGGAAGAAAAGAGAAAACGCCCGATAAAGACAAACCTGTTGAGCTGGGTAAAGCACCCGTACAACTAACAGAGCCTGGTAAATCCAAAGATGACAAGGAAAAGAAAGAAAACAAAACCCAAAAGGATAAACCTGAAGAGTTCGTTAAAGCACCTCAACAATCCAAGAGTCAAGAACCATTAAAAGAAGTAGAAAAACCAGTTGAGGAAAAAGACAAAGATAAGAAGGGAAAACCCACACAAAAGGATAAAAGGAAACCATCGGAGAAAGATACTTTCGACATTAGTGAATTCATAGCTCACGAAAAACCTTCACCTATAGACACTATTGACAAAGTTGAAATACGGGAGCCAGAAAAACCGAAAGATGACAAAGCAATGAAGGAAAAGTATGTGGGTAAAGATAAACCCAATGAATTAGGAAAAACAGTAGAACAAGACAAATATGACAAAGAAGGAATGAAAAAGCCTTTAGATAAGAGTAAGCCTGTCGAAATGGACAAAAAGCAAGAAAAAACGAAACCATCTACAGGAAAAGATGAACCTCAAAAAGTTGATCAACCTGAAGATGACAAGGAAAAGAACAAGAAGGATAAGGTTTCTAAGAAAGAAAAACCTGTGGAAGTTGATAAAAAGACTGAGTATCCAAAAGGTCCTTCAGAGGAGGAAAAACTTACTCAATTTGGTAAACATACAGAAAAAGGTAAGAAGGAAAAGATAACCGACAGAGACAAACCCGTAGAGATTGGTAAAGTACCAGAACGTCTCGAACGGGGTGAGAAACCTAAAGCCGATAAAGAACCTACACCGAAGGCTCAAGATAAGGATAAACCTTTCGATGTGAGTAAGGAGTTGGAGCAACAGAAACTACCTTCACAGCAGGAGGATATTCCTAAGAGTGGCAAACGCAAGGACAAAGGAAAGAAGGAGAAGACACCTGAAGAAGAAAAACCGAAACTTGGACAGGAAATTAGTGAAACCCTGAAGTTCATTCAGTTTGGATACAGAGTCTCTCCTGAGGACGAACGTCCTCAAGTGCCAAAACATACTCAAGACAAACCCAAAGATAAGGCTACAGACAAGGAGAAACCCATCGAGGTTGGTAAGAAGCCAGTTTCAGAAGATGATGAACTTTTGAAGGTAATAAGACTTACTGGAAGAAAAGACAAAACGCCTGAGAAGGATAAACAAGCTGAGCTGGGTAAGGCACCAGAACAACCTATAGAAGCTAAGAAACCTACAGACGATAACGACAAGAATAGAAAGAAACCAGATAAGGACAAACCTGAGGAAATTCCTAAAACATCAGAGACACCAAAACTACCCTCAGAGGATGACGAACTCTTAAGGGTTGTAAGACTTAGAGAAAGAAAAGAGAAAACGCCAGATAAGGATAAACCTGTTGAATTAGTTAAAGCACCAGAACAGCCAAGAGAAGGTGAGAAACCCAAGGAACGGATAAGAATATAGCCGAGGAACTTGGTAAAGCACCAGGACAGCCCAAGAGTCAAGAACCATCAAAGGCAACGGAAAAACCATTTGGGGAGACAGACAAAGATAGAAAAGAAAAATCTTCTCAGAAAGACAAATCCAAACCTCTGGGGAAAGATATCTTTGATGTCACAGCCTTTATCGAACACGAAAAGCCCTCAGCCAGAGACAGTCAAGTCAAACCAACAAAACCAGATGAAAGAAAACCAAAAGACGACAAAGAAAAAGATGAAAAACCGAAAGTACTTTCTGAGGTTGATGAGTTCTTAAGAGTTGGAAGACCGACAGAAAGAAAGGAGAAAACGCCAGAGAAGGATAAACCAGTTGATGTGGGTAAAGCACCCGAACAACCAACAGAGGCTGGTAAACCTAAAGACGACAAAGACAAGAAAGGTAAAAAACCGGATAAGGATAAGCCTGAGGAACTTGGCAAAGCACCAGAACAATTTAAACAGGTCGACAGACCTAAAGATGACAGAGACAGGAAGGAAGAGACTCCGGACACACTAACTGAGATGATTAAAAAACCAGTAAAATCTAAAGTTTTTTCAGAAGATGATGAACTCTTAAAGGTTGTAAGACTCACAGGAAGAAAAGAGGAAACACCAACAGAAGAGGAGAAACCCAAAGACGGCAAAGATGGAAGAAAACCAGATAAGGATAAACCGAAGGAGCTTGGTGAAGCACTAGAACAACTCAAGAGTGAAGAGCCTTCGAAGGTACGAGTTACACCTGCAGACGAAAAGGAGAAAGAAAGAAAAGGAAAACCTACACAGAAGGACAAGGATATTTTTGACATTACTAAAATCACTGAACACGAGAAACCTTTAACCAGAGACACTTTAGAGAAGGTTGGCAAACCAGAACAAGAAAAACCTAAGGATCAGAAACCCAAAACATCCAAACCTAAGGATACTAAAGATGTAGAATATGACAAATCCAAGGTTGTAAAACGCGAAGTTGTAGAAACAATCACATTAACAGGAGAGAGGTTACCTTCAAAAGATTTCATCGAAGTTACAAAGTTGATCGAACATGAAAAATCTCCAGTTAGGGAACAAGTACTTTTCAAAGAAGATGAACCCGTGGACGAGAAAAAGAAAGGAAAGAAAGAAAAAACTCCAGACAAGGATAAAACGCAACCAAGAGAACAGAAAGTATTGGAAGTAACTAAATTAATGGACTATGAAAAGCCTCAGAAAGAGGAACGTGAGCCTTCGAAGGTAGGTGCGCCAGCTGAATACAAGGATGAAACCAAAAAGGACCAACATAAGCCGAAAGGTCTGGAAAAAGAAGTTTTTGGAACAATGGAATTCATTCAGCGTGAAAAGACTTTACCAGAAGACCGAGTTACATTTGTCGACACTTTTGGTATTGTTAAGACACAGGAACCATCTAAGGTAGGCAAAGATAAAGATGAGAAGGGTGCGGAAAAACCATCGGGCGCTACAGAACCAAAGGAACAGGAACCATCGAAAGCGGGTAAACCAAAAGACAAACAAAAGAAGGAAAGGACACCCGAAGACCCTAAATTATTAGAACAAGGAAAATTACCATCTAAGAAGCAAGAAATCGTTGAAGACAAGCCGAAAGAGGAAAAAGATAAAGAAAAGGCGCTTATAGAGAAAGCTAAAGAATTCGACAAAGAACCACAAAAAGAAAAGGCACCGGAACAGATTAAATTCTCATGGAAAGATGAACAACCATCTGAAGGTGTCAAACAAAAAGACGATAAAAATAAGGATAAGGGAAGAAAGGAAAGGACACCAGAAAAGGAGCAACTCAAATCAGTGGAATTGTTCAAACCTGAGGAGAAAGAGAAATTCCCAGCAAAAGAACAGGAACCATCTAAACCGGGTAAACCCAAAGACGACAAGGATAAGCCCGTCGAAGTGGACAAGGCACCACAACAAGGAAAAGAAAAAGGCAAAGGAAAGAAGGAGAAAACACCAGAAGATGATAAATTGAGACCTGGAAAGGAAATAAGTGACACCCTTAAGTTTATACAGTTTGGATACAGAGTCTCCCCAGAAGACGAACGTTCCGAAGTCGTGAAACCCACTGCAGACAAACCCAAGGAAACACTCAAAGGAAAGTCTCCCTCTAAAGACACAACCAAACACACAATTGTCAAAGTAATCGAAACGACTGAAACTATACAAGGACCTAAAGATGGCAAACCTTCAGACAAAGTCAAAGTAGAGAAAGAGAAAACACAAGAGGATAAGACTAAACCGCTTGGAAAGGTGACTGAAGGCATAAAACCAACAGATAAAGAACAACCTTGTACAGAATATCCATCAAAGATGGTGAAACCTGAGCCAAGCAAAGTGGAAGAACCCTTTCAAGTTGATAAACCAAAAGAAGAGAGAGACAAGACTAAAAAGGACAAACCTCGAGAAGATAAATCGGAGCCTCTTAAGTCGGTTAAGTCTCCAGATGAAGGCAGGATACCTGAAAAAGGAGTAAAAGAAAAGACACCTGAAGATAAATTTAAAGATTATAAAACAAGAAAAGATAAACCGGTTGATAAAAAGGAAAAGACTCCGGAGAAGGATAAGGGCAAACCAGACCAACCTTTGGAGAAAGACAAACCAACAACAATCCAAAAAGGCGGTGTCGATATTACAGCATTCATCCAACACGAAAAGTCTTCCGTGAGTGATCGTGAGCCTTTGGTAACCAAAGATGTTATAGAAAAAGATAAAAGAAAGAAAGATAAACCAACAGACCAGGATAAAACCAAAGAACCCTCTTTGGAGAAAGACATAACTGACATAACCCAATTCATTGAAGGTGAGAAACCTGTCAAAGAAAGCAAACCGGTCGATAAAAAAGACAAAGAACAAAAGGAAAAGATTCATGATGGTGAAAGACCCAAAACGTCAGATACGTCGATGGAGCAAGAACCATCTAAGCCAGAGAAACCAAAAGCCGTTAAAGAGAAGGATGACAGGAAGAAAGAAAAGACATCCGAAACACCTAAACTACAAGAAGAGGAAAAGCCGAAAGACAAAGATAAAAAAGAAAAGAGTCCGGATAAAGATAAAATTAGTGATCTTGGCAAAGTACAAGAACAGCCAAAACTGTCTCCTAAAGAGCATATTGAAAAGGTCGGCAAACCCAAAGATGGAAAAGAAAGAACAGAAAAGACGTCGACTGGTACGGGAACAGTTCCAGCAGTGGGTAAATTGCCTTCTAAAAACCAAGTTAACGAAGAAGACAAACACGACAAAGATAAACCTATGGAATTGGGTAAAAATCCGGAACAACCGAAACCATCTTCAGGAAAGATTGGTCAATTTGAAAATGACAAAGAAAAGGGAAAGAAAGATAAAGCTCCTAAGAGGGATAAGCCCATCCCATTCGGTGAAGAACCAGAACAACCCAAATGGGGAGAGAAACCTATAGACGACATAGAACCTTTCACTGTGAGTAAAAAACCCGAACAACAGAAACTACTTTCACAGGAAGAAGTATTGAAGGGTACTAAACCCTCAGATAGAGAGAAGGAAAAGACGCCAGAAGACGACAAATCGAAACCTGGAAAGGTAGTAACAGCAACATTGAAATTCATTCAACAGGAAACATACCCAAGCCAAGAAGATGAATCTTCAGAGGTGAACAAATCTACCCTGGAGCAGCCGAAGGGAATATTGAAGGAAAAATCCCCCGCTAAAGACACAACCAAAAATGTTGTTGTACAAATTACTGAAAAAATAAAAGACGAGCACATACCTTCCGAGGATCAAGAACCGTCAAAAGTAGATGAGCCAGCCGAGGAAAAGGACAAAGAGAGAAAAGGAAAGCCTACACAAAAGGACAAGTCTGAACCTTTGGAGAAAAATACCTTTAATGTTACAGCCTTTATCGAACACGAAAAACCCTCAGCCAGAGGCACTCAAGACAGGACAACAAAACCCGATGAAAGGAAACCAAAAGACGACAAAGAAAAAGATGAAAAACCGAAAGAATTTTCTGAGGATGATGAACTCTTAAGAGTTGGAAGACCTACAGAAAGAAAAGAGAAAACGCCAGAGAAGGATAAACCAGTTGAGGTGGGTAAAGCACAACCAACTGATACTGGTAAACCAAAAGATGACAAAGGCAAGAAAGGAAAGAAACCCGACAAGGATAAGCCTGAAGAACTTGATAAAGTACCAGGACAACTTAAACTGGGTGAGAAACCCAAAGATGACAAAGAAAGGGAAGAAAAACCAAAACATCCAAGAGGACATTCAGAAGATGATGAACTTTTGAAGGTTATAAGACTTACTGGAAGAAAAGAAAAAACGCCAGAGAAGGATAAACCAGTTGAGGTGGGTAAAGCACCCGAACAACCAACAGAGGCTGGTAAACCTAAAGACGACAAAGATAAGAAAGGAAAGAAACCGGACAAGGGTAAGCCTGAGGAGCTTGCTAAAGCACCAGGACAGCCCAAGAGTCAAGAACCATCAAAGGCAACGGAAAAACCATTTGGGGAGACAGACAAAGATAGAAAAGAAAAATCTTCTCAGAAAGACAAATCCAAACCTCTGGGGAAAGACATCTTTGATGTCACAGCCTTTATCGAACACGAAAAACCTTCTACGGGTGATACGATTGATAAGGTCGGAAAACCGGAACAAGAAAAACCAAAAGACCACAGAGAAAGAAAAGAAAAACCGAAACATCCAAAAGGAATTTCAGAAGACGATGAACTCTTGAGGGTTGTAAGACTTACAGAAAGAAAAGAGAAAACGCCAGAGAAGGATAAACCAGTTGATGTGGGTAAAGCACCCGAACAACCAACAGAGGCTGGTAAACCTAAAGACGACAAAGACAAGAAAGGTAAAAAACCGGATAAGGATAAGCCTGAGGAGCTTGCTAAAGCACCAGAACAACCTAAACAGGTCGACAGACCTAAAGATGACAGAGACAGGAAAGAAGAGACTCCGGACACACTAACTGAGATGGTTAAAAAACCAGTAAAATCTAAAGTTGTTTCAGAAGATGATGAACTCTTAAAGGTTGTAAGACTCACAGGAAGAAAAGAGGAAACACCAACAGAAGAGGAGAAACCCAAAGATGACAAAGGAAGGAAAGGAAAGAGTCCAGACACACTAACCGAGAAGGGTAAAGCATCAGAGAAAATTAAACTACTTCCAGATGATGATGAACTCTTGAAGATTGTTAGACTTACTGGAACACCAGATAAGGATAAACCTGTTGAATTAGGCAAAGCACATGAACAGTCAACACCAGGTGAAAAACCCAAAGACGATAAAGACAAGAAAGGAATGAAACCCGATGAGGATGAACCTCAGAAGGTTGGCCAACTCCAAGATGACCAAGGGGGAGACAAAAAAAGGAAAGATAAAGCTCCAGAGAAGGATGAACCTGTCGAAGCAACTAAAAAGCCAGAGAAACAAAAACTACTTTCAGAAGAAGAACAACAACTTAAGTTTGGTAAACCTAAAGGAAGAAAGGAGAAGACCCCAGATGAGGAAAAACTAAAACCGGACAGGGAAAAAGCGGATACATTAAAATTCATTCAACAGGAAGCATACCCAAGTCAAGTAGACGAACCTTCAAAGGAGCCTAGAGACGTGAAACCTTCAGACAAAGACAAGGGACTGAAAGAAGCAGTCTCTAAGTTTGGAGTGGATACCTTGGAGACAACGAAACTAATAGAACATGAGAAACCTGAGTCAAAGAAACCAGACTCACTTAAGTTTAAGATAGTTACTCAAGGCTATGACGAGGAGGGAAAACCTATTAAAGAAGAAGACGAAAAGAAACCTGGAGAGACTCCTGATGAGTACAAAACAACAAAGGATGGAAGAAGGATAGTTGTTTCATTCAAGAAGGATGAGTATCCAGAAGATGATGACTCCCAAAAGAAAGATAAGAAAAAACTTGAAGACAAAGATTCCAAACCAACACAGAAGAAGGAAACTGAACCAGCTAAAATGAAAGGAAAAGATAAAAAAGAAGAGAAATTTCCAGAAGATGTCGATAAGACCAAAGAAAAACCGAAGAAAACCGAAGACAAACAAAAGGAACCAGTTGGTGCCTCCAAACCAGAAGACCCTTCGCAAAAAATTTCTGTTATCGGTAAAGAACCCGAAAAACCTGAGGATAAGAGAGTAAGAGAAGTGCTCATTGGAAAAGACGCAAAATTAAAACCGGGTGCTGAAAAAGTTCCGGAAGGTACTAAAGACTCGTTCGCGTCAATCGTTAGAAAAGGTGAAAGAAAGACCCCAGAAGAAACGGAAGAAAAGACAGGAGAACCTGAAACAGTGAAAGGCAAAAAAGAAGAAAGAAAACCGAAACCAACCACCAAACACGATGAAAATTTGCCCACCGAAGGGGAAGAAAAGAAGACACCAGAACCGGAAACAGTTGAAAAGGAAGGCCAACCAACAGACGACCAAACCTCTCTAACAGGAACCATCGTATCAATGACGAAGAAATTTTTCGGTTTACCTTTCGGCGGTAAAAAAGAATCAAAACCAGAAGAGGACACAAAATCTACAAGCAAACCACACAAAGAAGACAAAATTCCTAAGAAAAAAGACCAAAAGAAGGAACAAAAGCAGGATATAGAGAAACCAACAGAAGGTGAACCGTCTAAAGTGGTTACTGCTAAAGAGAAAAAACCTGAAGCTGTTGGAAAAGAAAAGACTGTTTCACTGGGATGGAGCGTGCCTGACGAACCTGAAGATAAACAGCCCGAGACTACCAAAACTATCTTGTTCCCTGATAAACCCTCTGAAACCCAGCCACAGCACGGAGTGATATCTGCACCTGTAGGCAAAAAACCGGAAGCAGATGCATTTGGCAAGCTTGTACATAAACCACAGGTAGAAAAAGCTTTTTTATTTAATTGCTGTTTGCTGTTTTTAGTAGCTTTTCACTATTTGTGTGATTAGGTGTTAGCACCATTTGTAGTTCCTCCACTCCCTGAATATACAGTTTAATCGTAAACTTTTTGCATTTTTACAGAAACCAGAGAAATCACCGGAACCCGACCAGGCAGAAGCTAAACCTAGCAAACCTTCAGCTCCGACTTACGCTGATTTGTTCACACAAACATCAACCCCCGAAACATCCCCGCGTGACACGGATAAAGTCCACAAGACCAGTCAAACGAAAGAATACCAAACGACAGAAGAAGGAATCCAGACGGAAGATGATCGTGGAAAGACTCCAGTGCGCGAGTACCGAGTTCACGTTCGTAAAGGTGAAGAGCCCGATGACGGAAAACAAACAACAGAGAAGTATCAACAGACATCGAAACCCCAATCACCGACAATCGCAACAACAACCGTGTCTTCTCAGACTTCGCCTCAAGTGATGAGTCCTGAAGAACGAGATTCTAAGAAAAAGGAAAAAGTCATTCGAGCTAAGTTCATGGATAAGAAGTCAGGGAAATCGAAGCCTGAAGACGAAGGAGATGAAAGTGAAGAGCTCGAAACCAGGAAACCAGGTGAAGAAATAATCGAAAGCCAACCGACCAGACCTGAAGAAGAGAAACCGGAGAAAGATCGTGACGAACCGTTCGGAGTCTATGTAAAAGCTAAAGTTTCGGTGACACCCACAGATGTTCCGTCAAAATCAAAGAAAGAAGATAAGAAAGAGAGGAAGAGGAAGTGGAAAGGTGAAACAGGACACGAAGATGAGCCTTCAGACAACATCGAAGTAACTGGTGTCGTTTCGGTTGAGGCTCCTAGAGACCTCATCGAGTCGGAAACCCAGTCATGGAGGGGAGTTCCAACGCCACAAGCAAAAGTATCGGTCAACGTGAAGCAGAGAGAGAAATCCGTAACAGACTTTTTGGAAGGTGAAAGAGCGGCTTTAGGCACAACCGAAGATGATCCAAAAGATCCAAAAGGAAAGAAGGACAAAAAGTCAAAGAAACCAATCAAAGACCGTGAGGATGAATTTAGACTGAGGGAAGGAGGAGATAAACCCAAGGGAGTACCTACTAGGAAGGATTCGAGTCCGAGTAGCGAAAGCGATGAACCGAGGGACAAGGATGAAAAATATGACATAGACGTTAACGTTCGAGTGGGCGGTGACAAGGGCAAGGGTGTGAGAACTCCGGGAAGCAAACATCGTCCAGAAAGTGAAATTCGAAGGGAGAAAGGAGCCAAACCCGAGGACGATGACGTGTACAAAGTGTCAGTTGATGTTAAGGTCAAATCAGGAGAAACTCCTGTCAGGACACCAGGGAAGACAGCAGACATGGGTACTAACGTTCCTTCACCGGATACGCCTTTAGAACCGGAAGATTTGAATTTGTATTTGGAAAAAGCCAAGACCCTGGGCCAAGATCGCTCAAAGAAGATGCAGAACATGAAGAACAACAAGCGAGGCTACACTTGGATTATTCCCCCGTCAAGATTCGTCCAAGGAGAACCCGTAAAAACTAACAGCAAAGACATCGATGACAATATGGACAAACTCCGAGACGCCATCGCCAGACGAGACTACATCCTCATCCAAAGGATCTTCGTGTACCTGATCAGAGACATCGATGACTGGCTCGAGTTGGTCGAATACCGAATTCGTCTGAACAGGGGAAATCCCAACGAAGGACCCAACCAAGAGAAAGTTAACGAACTGAAATACTTGAATGACGAAATAGATGGCGTCGGAAAAAATGTGAGAGAACTACTGAAGACCATAAAGGATGTTCCTAGTTCCGACAAGTCTGACATAATCTCTCAGTTGAGAACATACGTAGAACAACTTGAACCTCAGATCAAGGAAATCCATGAAACGACAGAAATGGAAAAAGACAACGCTGTCAAGGACTTGAGCCGTTGGGAAGAATTCCTTAATGGCGTCAACAATCTGTGGGTGATCGTGACAGAGAACCGGAACAATTTGGAAAGAGTTCTAGACTCAGACGGAAGTACCAGTTCGAAGCTTGAAGAACTCGAGAAGATAGAACTGGCTAATAGAGAGTACATGGACAGGGCTTTGAAACTTACAGCTTTAGCCAAGGATCTGGCCAACGACTTCCCCAACCAAGAGATCCCACCAGAAACGTACACGACCCTGGAAACGACTAAAATGGTCCAGAGCAACTTGGACAGTGAAAGAGACAGACTTTTGCAATTACTAAGTCTAGCTGATGAGTACGAACAGACGCTGAAAGAATTCGCGCAAGTGATAGAGGTCGCTGACAACTTGGTTGAGAGTCCGATAACCATCACCAGCCTACAACATTTGCAAGACGAAATGCAAAAGCACAGGAAGTTCTTCGTCAACTTGAGTCACTGTCGAGCTATTCTGGAAAGTCTGGAAAGCAATTTGGATGATGAGACTCGAGGTCTGTACAACAGTCTTCACACAAAGCTCCACGCTAAAGCAAGTTCTATTTTGGATAAAGCGGCGTCAAGAGCTCAACAAATGGCAATGGCTGCGAGCAAGTGGACCATCCTGGACAAGGGAGTCAGAAACGAACAGCAATGGCTTCAAGTGGCCCACCAAAGACTTCCCGATCTTCAGCAAGTCAAATCTACGGACTACGATCAATATATATCTTTGTATCAGTCTTTGGCTTCCGACACGGCCATGCACCACGCTAAGATCCTCCAGCTCATGGACGTTGCCAACAATCTTCAAGACATAATCACCTGCGTTGGCCTGGAAAGATTTTACGACGACTATCTCAACGTGATACTTAAACTTCAAGAGGAAATTCGAATGAGTTTGGAGAAACTCCTCGCCTTCCAGGACATGTGGACCTTGTACGAAATAATGACAAAGAAATTGGACGCCTGGATGAAAACCACTGAGGGAGACCTGAAGACTCTGAAGGCAGCTCCTGACCGGGCGAAGATGAGACAGTTCTGGGAACTAAAGGCTCAGTACGAAGTCCACAACAGATTGAAACAGGAAATGGGAAACAACTTTGAGAAAGCTGTACAGTTCTTGCCTATCGCTGACGAAATGTACCAGAGACAGATTCTTGGGAAACTGGAAGACAGGTGAGTTATCGGAGCTTTGGTTAAGTCAAAAAACCTTTCAGTGCTCTTAAGACTAATTGATTTTGTTGTTTTCCAGGTGGAAGAAGTTGGAAAAGGAAATCAAAAGAATACAAGATTCAGCCACGGCGACTTTATCCGCTCCTGATGTGCCCGTCAATGAGAAGTTAAAGCTTTTGGAAGATGAACTCAACGAATTGAACGATACCGTCAACGACTTGCACGGAATCATAAAGACAGACGAAGAACTTAATCTCTACATCGAGAGACTTCAAGTTCTTAATGAAAGAGTGGACACCATTCAGGAAGAACTTGGCCGTCTTGGTCTATTGCCTGCAACAGAATCAGAGAAGGTCGGATACCTGCTGGGATTAGCTAGAGGACTCGAGCAACAGCTCCTTGAGGAATTGAACCAGTCTCATTGTCTTCGAGAAAAACTTCTCGCACTCCAAAAGGGTAGGTAGTGTTGGTGTCCGAAAGTAAGAGAGAGAGAGAAAATGGAAAGGTAGTATGTTAACACACTTGTCGACCTGTCGGGTTTCAGGTTTGGAAAGGACCAAGAGGAATCAGACTTCAATAACGGGCATGTTGGATCAGTGTGAGGCCGCCCAGAGCATGGGCTCCGAAGTCGTTCAACAGGCCGTGAAGACTTGCGAGAATATTTCCGCGGACTTGTCAGATCAGTGGCAGGACATGATGGACCTGAGAAATGTTCTTCACAATTTGCCGATGAAGTTGAGATTATCTGTATCGCCTATCGGAGTAGAACGAGAGTTCAGTCAACTTCAGGAGATTTATACAGGTATGAAGTTGTCTGATTTTCTGACCCAACCCCCCTCCGATCTCTTTTAGATTTATCAACTTTCTTAACATGGTTTCTTTCTTCTCAAACAGTTTTAGAAGAACGATGTGGCAGTTTGCTTCATCTGCTAAGACATCGGTTGTCGCTTTGGAAGAAATTTGAAAAGCAACTGGAAAAGGTTCAGCAAAACCTTGAGGACACGGACTACATGGTTGAACTCCTCACTCTTCAAGGTTCGGTGGATTTCGATCGACTTCAGACAGCAACCGACAGACTCAAGGTAGGTTCCTCTTTTTATCTCTCAACCCTCTCTTCCTCTTCTTCTACCACCTTCCTCAGCCTTTTTGTCATCTTCTATGCCTTGTTTTCACTTTCAAACAAATCTGCACACAACCCAGTCAGTTCATTGAATATTTATTCCCTAATTTAAATAAATTATGGATTCATGTTTTCGTAGTCTGTCGAGGTGATGTGTGGTGTGTTTATATATGAAAGTAATGGAGAGTCAGGTCCGTGGCCAATATTATTGAGCCAATCAGGATACAGTGTTTGTTCCAAAAGTTCCCGGAATGATTTTTTAAAAATGGAAACTTCAAACTACATTGACACCCGTTTAGTTTCAAAGCTTGTAACTTCCGGTTTGGTTTCCCATATACAGTCGTGCATAACAGGAATCGATTAGGCTTGATTTTGGGAAAGCTGTGTATAAGGAAAGAAAGAAGATGGAGAGGAGAGGAGAGGAAGAATGAATGAATTAGGCACAGGCACGGAACAAAAACCTGTTTTGAATGTTACAGAGTTTAATTCGAGTTTATTTTGGGAAGCTTAGTCATGGTTTTGAGTGTTTATGACCGTTTTGTCTTCCCGTTGAAAGAAAAAGGAATCAGATATGAATCACCAAACTAGCGGAGTTTTTTTCTGTTTATGGAAACTTCTGAAAAGTTTTCTGTCGATAGATCCCAACGAATGTCTGACAGTTGTGATCCAGACGTGATAGGAAGTTAGAACAAGAACACAGGGTGACTGTATATATCGGAACATACAGATAGCAACAGCATAAACAACTTTTTCGTCCTTTGGGTCTTGTTACCCAAAAATTAGCTTATTTGTTCTCTTGCTACCTACTGTAGATATTATATATAATTTTCGTATCCCTGTATGTGTTAATGTATGTATCTGTATAAATTTTACTATATTGTTATTTCAAAAGAAAGAAAAGGAAAAGTTGGTAAGAGGAGGAAGAAACGGCGCAGTTGATGTCACGCGGAATGATGTCATAGTTAAAATGAGGAATTGCATAATTTTGCTAATATTTTGCAAACTTATCCGCCATTTTGTCTTTTTTTCGTTTTCTTTCCTCGTGCACAATCTTTTCATCAATTGTTAATTAAATCGTAGCCTTGTTGCACTTTTTTCTGCTTTAATGACCCAATTTCCCGGTTTTATGATTCCCACAGGCTTGAGAGGTTGGTAAGCGTGGATTTCTGTCGATGGACCCAGTGACGAAGGGAGGGGCAGGGGGCTTAATCATCTTTTGTTCACTGCTACCGGTGTGATAACTCTGGTTTTGTTGGCCCTTGAAATGAACGAATGTTTTTGTTTGAGGCCATGTTTGAGAAAGGCTTAGCTCTTTGGCGATAGGCTTTTGATCCTCTGTGTGTTGGTGAGGTTGTTGTCGAATGCGTTATCAAAGTGGTTATCGGTTTTTGACCCGGCCCACTATTTGGTGGAAGTTTTGGTAGTCAAGGCGTCAGTCACTCGTTTGGTGACACATTGGGACTGAGTCTTACAAGGTCGTTTGTTATTCGTTATCACCTCTCTTTGGTTCCTTCCTCTATCAAACCTTTTCAATAATCGTTTAACTATTTTTTGTTGTTTAGGATCTCCATGACTCCGTAGCCGAGCGAGAAGACTTAATTAGAGAATTGAAAGAACTCGCAGATCCTCTGGTTAACTCTTGCGATCCAGAAGTCGCGTCCCAGCTCAATGCTCAGGTCGACGAAACCGTGACCGCTTGGAACGACACTAAAACGAATCTATACCAAATCGTGGACAAATACAGGGACGCGGTGAAACTTTGGAAGAACTACAAAGAAGGAAGAGACGACATTCGAAAATGGATCGATCAACAGTGGGGTGCTTTGGACATCCTTCAAGACAAACCAGAGGAAGCTGTACAACACATCAAGGTAGGAAACCAGTGTCATGATTGTTATTCCGAAATTCAGACTCAATGATGACTCGTCGTTCAAAAGTCAACGGTCACTTTTGGACTAAAACGGAACGAACGCATTGTCTTCGGGAGAATGATTTCATCTGGGTTTAACATGGCTACGCCACTGTCATTGACCTTAAAAAGGCCGTCTTTGAATTAATAGAAAGAAAAAAATTTTTTTGAGCAAACAAAAGATAAAATAAGTGCGAATCGTAAATGGCAAGCGAGAGAGGCAGACGGGGCCAAGGTTACGGCGACTGGGGCGACCTCTTGAGTCGTTTTTAATTAGTTGGCTGCAGTGGTGCCAACGTGAACGGATTAACTTTGTCAGTTATTTTCCGTCGGTCACGTGTGCATAAGTCGCTCTTGGCGGAATATTTCGGTCGTGTTCGTACATGCACAAATTATGTTTCGGAATCAAATTCGCGCGACTGATTTATGTTTCTCATCGAGACCAGTCGAGGTAAGGAAACGTCAGGTTTTTTAACGGTTTTTCCGTGTTTGGCTGTTGAACTTTGTACAGGTTTTAAGGTCCTTGAAAAAGAAAGAGCTTTCGAATTTCCGATTAGGCGCCAAATATTTCCTGTCTTGTGAGTGTTTAGCAGACGAAAAGTCTCACATAATAACGAGGGATTGAGCTTTTGATAGGACGTCTTATTATGTTATTGTTTATAACTTGGCATTTGAAAAGTCGGTTTCGTCGTACAAAATGGCGGATTTATTTTTGGATCCGTTTGCCGGTCAATTCGTCCGAACTTTTCGTTTGAATGCAAAAAATAATTTTTTTTTATTTTTATCTCGTTTTGAGTGTTCGTGGCTTTCGAACGGAAGAATGTTGTTTATGTAAATATGGCTTTAGATAAGATAAATTATGTTTCCGCTCTAAAACCTCAGGATTTGAAACATTAAAATTTTAAAAAAATGTTTGCTTGAGGGAGGAGTTTTGGTTATTATTTGTGGCCTTTTTATGCCTTTTTTGAAATTCATGTCATGTTATTTCGTATTTTTGGGTGATCATTGAGGTTTTATTTATTCGGATGATGATGGATGGAGGTGCGGAAAGTGTTTGGAATTGTTGTAATGAAATAACCTTGAAAGGTTGAAAGAGATTCGCGTTTTCAGTGGGTTGACTAGAGACTGATTAAAAGCTGAAAATAAAGAGAAATAGAAAAGGGAGAGGGAAGAGAGACAGAAAAGAAAAAAAATTGAAAAGGAGAGAAAAGAGCTGGAGCGAAAGATACAGATAGAGAGGAATAACCTTTAGTAGGAATTAGGAATATTAGTCTTTTCAAGAACGATTGAGAAAGAAAACGGAATCGGAAGTGAAATGAGGCCATGACATAACGGAAACAAAAACAAATCAACAACACAATTATTTGTTATGATAATAATAATAATAAATGAATAAATAAATGAGTGAGAGTTTAGTTGGAAGTCCCACCTTACAATGTCAAACTGTTGATAGATAATGAATGATACACAATGTCAGTATTAACTATAGTATAGTAATTAAAAATTCGGTGACGTCAGTCGTTACAATGAAAAACTACGTTGTTTTTGATAGCCGTAATTTGGTTGGGCGAATTTAAAGGAGAATCTCCTTAGTTTCCAGTTTCTTCAAGCGGAAATTGGCTTTGATTTTGCGCTTCCTTAAGTTTGACTTTTCTTTCTGTGGACGTTCGCGGTCTGGTTGCGTTCGGGCGTTGGCTGTTTTTGAATTATAAGCCTAGCCTCATTCCACCTCCCCATTCGACCTTTTTTGCTGTAGGTTCTGAAAAAAGTTTAGGAGCTCTCTCTCTTCTCTCTTTTTCTGTGTTTCTTTTTTCTCATTTCCTTTCTTTCTCTTTTTTCTTTATCCCTTTTCTCGTTTCCGTCTTTCTCTCCCATTTCCTGTATTATTCTGCTATTTCTCTGTTTCTATTAGTTTTCCTTTTGTTCTATTTCTTTGTTCTCTTCTTTTTTTCTTCTTTCTCTTCTCTCGTTCTCACTTTTTTTTTTATTAAAAAAAATTAAGTGAGTATCAATCGTTTGGAGTCACTATGAAACACACCCACTAATTGTTTGATTTTATAAGCTGTTGGGTGGGGTTTGTGTATAAATGGAAAGTCTTTTTACGCTTCTGGAACGCTTGCTCAGTTTACAAGGCTCCGCTATCGAACTCGGTTGAAGGCTATTTTCTTTGCTGCAACCAGCTCCTTTTTGATTGTTTGCCTTCACGTCTTCCTAGCTCTTTCTTTTTTGGCTTCCTTGTAGCTTCCAGTTGAGGGCTTATTTTTGGATGTGGTCTTGCCCATTCTACCTGAATTTTTTCGCTCTTATTTGTGTTTTCAAGGGCTTCTCGTGCGTTCGGAGCTTTAGTTTTTCTCTGGAGATGACATTGGGCCACCTTACACCCACAACCACTCTTAGGAATCTATTCACTATAGACTAAATCTTGCGGATTACGTCTCCTTTCAAGTCTCACCCGTAGGGAAATGACGACTTGACATTCGTCTCGGGGATCCTTAGTTTGGTTTACAGCATATATGCGTGTGTCTAATAATAGTTTTTAAAACTTGTGTCGAAAGCAGAAAATTCCGAAGGAATAAAAGAGGAAATTAAAAACTTAAGAAAAGGAATTGGAGGAGGAAAGGGAGAGAAGAAGGATACTGTAGTAAAATTACACCCTATTAAATTTTGAAGGGATGAGGGTTAATGATGAAACACGCACGAATTCCCAATGTGCTTTTAAGATTTTTCCGAATTTTTCGAACCTAACTATTTTTAATTTTATGAGGGACCTTTTGGGTCTTTTTTTCTCTCCTTCTTCTCCCTAAATTTTCCTGATTTAGTTCGCAATGAAGTAACTTTTGGATTAATCTTCTGAAGACTAATTGAGTAAAAAGGTGGTAGAAACCTCAACCGGCAGAAAAAGGTTCCTTCAATGGAAAGACGAAAAACGTTTTCTTTGTTTTTTCAATAGAAAAGGTTTTTTTTGGGAGGCGAGGGGATGGGTTGCATGTTTTTGGTTTTTCTGCGTTCGCTTCGTGCCGTTCTCTTCCTTTTGTTGCTGTTCAAGGAAAACGTGTAAAATCACGTGATCACAAGTTTTCCTTTCTTCTTGACACCCAAAAATTACCTTTCTTTTCTCTCTCTGAAATAATTATTTTTCGTTGTTGCTTTGCTGTTCACCACAAAGAGTAGAAGAGGAGGAAAAGGAGTAAGGAAAAGAGTCAGAGGGGTAAAGGCTCTGACTTTTGAAACGATAATAAATCCAAAATATAATTTATGGTAATTAGATTTAATGATGAAAAGTTTTGTCTTTGAAAGCCTTGACATTGACCGTGTTTCGCGCGAGAGTGGTACCTTCAAGAGTGGTTCCCAGCGGTGGGCGGTGGAAGCTGGAAAATAGTCTATACTAACTGGAGTCTTTTTTGTTTTAGGAATGCAAGGAAACACTAGCCAATCAAAAGGCTCGTTTAGACGAGCTCAAGAAACTCGTGGCTCAAATCGCCGCAGACATCGGACTCGATCCTGGAAGCTTTTTGGAATGCGAAGTCGAGGACCTTGGAAAGAGATTGGAAGACGTTAAGGATACTTTGACCACGTTGACTTCGGTCGCGGAATCAAACAGCCAAGGAAAGGATGACTGCAAGGACGAATTGGTTAAAGCCAAGAAGTTTTTGGGTTCCGTTCAAAAGGTAAGCTGAGCACTACTGAAGAAATCGCGACTGGAATGATTTCACTTCCGGTTCAAGTCGAGCTCAAAACAAAGCCACACATCCAACATACAAGCAGTGTCAAGGTCGAAGGGAAAACTCCTTTACAGAAAAGTTGTCGATTAATTCTTGAAAGGGGAAGGAGGATGATGAAGACCGATAGTAATCGGAAGGAAAGAAGGCAGAAGAGGAGAGAGGGGAAAGCGAGGAAATGGAAAACGGAAACGGAAAGGAAAAAAGAGCGAAAGAGAATTTGAACAAAAAAAAACATTTAATTTGGTGTCAGATACAAAATTAGCAGCCAAATTAAAGGCTTTTAATATTGCTAACAGTCACGGAGTTTTTGCCTTGATTTCATGATTTCCACGTTTAGGCTGTGAAACTTTTCAACTTTTCCAACTTTTTTTTGTTTGTTTGTGTTGTTTTGTTCGACTCTGAACCGCCCATCCTCTAATCCGTCCTTCCCCCTCTGAAGTCGATCAATTTCACAAAATCGTTTCTCAAAACCTTACTCCAGTACCAAAAGAAATATCGAAATGACTTGTCTGCTGTCATCTTGATCGTTACTGGAAAGCCGCCATGTTTAAACAAAAGCACGTGTGATGGATTGATTGAATGAATTATGGATCGGTTAAATTATTCGCTTCCTTGTTTCAGAGTTTGAACGTCGTTGGAGAAGATGGCAACACGTTGTCGACGCTTAGGGATCATCTCCTCGCTCTCACAAAAACGGAAAGTCAAGTCCAGAACGTGAAGGAAAGATCGATCAAGATGAACGAGAAACCGCACGAAATCCGGAATGAGACTTCTGTCGTGGAGATTTTGGAATTGTGGCAGCAAGTCTTCCAAGAAACGTTCCAACAATACTATAGGTTTGATATATTGATTGATTGAGGAGGAAAAGAGAAGAGTTATGAGACGCGGTGGTGATGCGAACATTTTGTTTTTCATGGTTTAGATTGTCTGCCAAACTAGTCAAGAGTCAGGATGGCGCTGCTGCTCTCCAGTTATGGCAAGAATACCTCCGTCACGTTCAAACTTTCCTCGCAGGAAGTCTTCCTGAGGACTATGATGGACTTCGCGAAACGCAGAGATTGTGTGAGGTTCATCAGAACTTACTAACCAGTCAACAGTCTGTTCTCCTGTCTCGAAAGGATGATCCAGGCATTCGCGATTTCTCTCAGGCTCTTCAAGAACAGTTTAATTCGCTTGCCAACCTTCACAATGAAACTCTCGCTAGGATCATGGACAGACATAATGAGGTAAAAAGACTATAATAGTTGTAGTTTGTAGTAGAACTATAATAAGACTCTGTCTGAAACTTTATTTTTTGTTGTTTAGGTAAACAAAAGACTAAAACTTTGGGACACTTACCGTCACGATCAATCCAAACTGTTGTCTTGGCTTCGAGACATGACAAGAGATCAATCCAGGCTTCAGCTCCGCTATATTCATTTAAGACGCCTTCCCAAATTGCTCGAACAAATAGATATGTTACTCTCGAGGATACCACAAGGTAAAGCTCAAATCCAAGAGCAGAAGAAACAACAGGAAGACATTGTCAAGTTCTGCGACGAAGCTTTGGCCACATCCATCAAAATGGAATCAGTGGCAACGGCGGAGAGGATCAACAACATCGAGGTATGTCAAGTGTTCATTGATTTCGGTACTTAAGCCACCTCATCAGTACTTGTGTCATTAAATGTTTTGCTGTCGTTCAATTTGTAGGCGAGCTTAAAGTCGTGGAAAGACTTCCTAAACCGCGTTCAAGATCTTCACAAGAATTACGAATCTGAGTTGGAAAAAGTCGAAAAAGTTTGCGACGAAATAACAAACGAACTGGCGTCTCCAGCTCCAGTTTCCTTTTCCGCTATTCAATCAAGACTGGATCTCTGTCGAGTAAGTTGCCAAAACTGCTACAAAAAGATGAATGTCTTAAGCTTCCCAGAGTTGTCATTATAAATACAAATTGTTTTCTCTTTAGGATTTGAAGAGACGCATCTCTGAGTTGTCAAAGAACATCGAAGAGGCCAACGTGACTTACGACCAACTTAAAGAATGTTTGAGTCCGTACGACATGAAGATGCTGTCGCAGAGGCTCTGGCTCATAGGCCAACGACAGGGTGACCTCGAACATCACTTACTCTTACAAATCCTCTGGTTGGAGGATCGTTTGGAAACCCAACAAGCTTTTAATCGAAGACACGGCAGATTCGTAAATTGGGCTGAAGATTTGATCAAAAGGTCTGATCACGTGACTGCCTTGAAATTTCAGGAAAGAGACTATACGGGGTTTCATTTTTAACCTTCTTTCTCAATTGCTGTTGCAGATTTGACAAAAATTCGTCCGCTGATCCAACCAACAAGTTCCTAGACCTCGAGACTCGAGCAAAGAGACTGGAAACCGAAGTTGAAATCGAGTTGAATCTTAAGAACAGGGAGTACAACGCTTTGCATGCGATGGCGAACAGCATAATCGATTTGTCGAAGGAAGATGCACAGGAGAAAGGAAAAATCATGCCAAAAGGTCAAAATCGCATCGACTACGAAATAATGAAATCCGACGTCGAGAAGAAGATCAAGGAAGTTGATGAGCTGTGGAATCAACTGAAGAATTTGAAATGTGCTAGACTCGAAAGGAAGTCGAAGTTGACGACGACAATGAACGATCTCTGGAAGAGAATGGAGGACATTAAACTCTGGCTGATTTCAGTCGAGAAGAAACTAGAAGCTCCGAACGTGATAGAGAAGAGCAGCAAGAAATGCATCGACAAACTGCTTAAAGACCATGAAGCCATTCAAGAAAACATCGAGAAGCAAAGCGGAAATGTTGGCGAGGTACTGAACTTATGCGAACTTTTCCTGGGAGATCCAGCGGTTGACGTATCTGGAATCGACACCAATGAGTTTGAATCTGCTCAGCAAGCGCTGGAGAAGAGGTCGGTTTTAGTTTTAGTCGTAAAATTCTGCCTGCAAATTTATAACTGTACTTTTAACAAATCTGTGTTGTGTTTCCAGGTGGAAAGCTGTTTGCCTATCATCAACCGAAAGAAAGAATCGTATCTTAGGAGCTTGGGAGCTTTTACTTGAACTTTCAAAGATCTGTAAGGAACAGGAGAAATGGATCAACGACCAAGAAAAGACGTTGCAGAATTTGTCCAACCAAGCAGACAAACTCAAAGTTAGTGAGATTCAAAAGATGCTGGGTCTCCTTGATAAGGAGAAACAAGAATTGGAGTCAAGGAATCCAGCTTTGAAGATCTTAGACGCATCCTACTCGAAACTGGCTCAGGAAAGCCGACTGCCAGCAGATAATATCAAGCAACTGGCAGGACCTGCTAAAGCGACGATATCCAGGTGGCACAACCTAAATGAAAAATGGAAGATTGTCTGGGACAAAGTCTCCAGAATAAACAAGCTGAGAGACGATTTTATAAAGAGTCAGAACGGATCCATCGTTCTGCTAACGAACATCTCCGCCAAACTGATGCAAGCTGAACTGATTCCCAATTCGAAGAAACGATTGAAGAGAGTGAACGAGTTGGAGAAGGAACTAGAAAGGGAGAGCGGCGTTCTTCGAAAAGCTGACGAAACCGGATTGGAGTTGATGAGAACGTGTCCCGAAGATCAAAGCGTGTCAGCGACTCAGAAGATGGTCGACGAATATCAGATCATGTGGAAGGAGCTTCGAGATCGTTTCGCCGACCTCAAGAACAAGTCTCTAGAAAATGTCGAGTCTAAGGAAATCCAAGTGTCTACCCTTGCTTTCGAAACAGATTCAGAAGTTCAAGTGGATACTCTACCGCACATGGACCGACTGACTTCGCGGGATGCGTACGGCTTCGAATTAGACGTTGCCTTGCGAGAATGTGACCAAAACTTGACAGGGTTGGAGAAGATTCTCAGGTCATCAGAAGAGGTGGGAGCTCACGTACCTACTCACAACACTCTGGTAAGCGATCTGGATCCCGACCTCCGGGAGTAAGAAAGGGGCAAAAGTTCTTGTGCAGTTTTTCTAACACCTTGAAACTTTTTTTAGGCTAAGATCATAGCAACGTGCACGTCGTCCGTCGAATTAGTTCAACACCTTAACAAAACCCTTTTGGAGGATTGCGGAATGAATGACAGAGACGCAAGAACCGTTCAAGTGCAGGACATCTCTGCCAGGTTCCAGGACCTTGTTGTAAGAGCCCGCGAACGCGAGAAGCAACTGAGAGAAGCCAGGTGAGTCGAGACATCGAGAAAAAGGAAACTTCAAATCTTTTGATTTCTTCCAAATTTTCCTTTTTCTTCAGATTTTCTGGATCTTAAACTCACTATCCATCCTTTCTTCCTTTCCGAGTATCCAAGTGTTGACAGGTGACAGAAGTTTCTCTGTCCTCTTTGTTTCTTACGTATCTTCCGGTTTTGCTAAATATCTTTTGTCTGTGCGGTTGAGTTGATACGAGTCTCAATTTTGTGACTTCAGGTCTTACCCAACGGAGTTTTACAATTTTTTCTGTATCCAGTAAGTGTAGAACCCAAAAGATGTTTTGCATGTTAGTTGTCCTATTTGGTAGCCGTTTCCTGTCGTTTCTGTCTTAGCTAACATCTTTGGATTCCTTGTTAATTTTGTGGTATTTGTGTTATTTCCAGCGAAAGAGGGCGACTAACCTGTCCAATATGTTCTGGTCGAAACTGGCAACAACTTGAAAGCGATTTATGGCGCCTGGAACAATGGATACAGTACGCGGAAGCAATTCAAAGGAATCGTCCCAGCATACCGGAGAGTATAGAAGCATTAGAAGACGTGATCCAGGCCCACAAAGAATTGTTAATCGACTTAGACAGTCACAAGAGCATAATTGTGTCTTTGAACATCGTCGGAGATCATTTGGCCGATCATGTGGAAGACGAGGAGAAGGCGCGAAGTCTTCGGGAACGGCTCAAAGGTCTCAACTTGAGGTGGGACAACGTGTGCACTCAAGCTGCTCAATGGCAAGCGAAATTACAGAAAGCTCTAATCGAGGTGAGTATGAGTGGATGTAGACGAGTTGGGAGGGTCACAGTTGGATGGAGTATTACTGAATTTGTTTGGATTGGTTTTCAGAATCCCGAATTCCACGACACCATCGACGATCTGTTTAAATGGATGGACCACACAGAAGCAGTGATCAGGAACTCCGAGCCTGTTGATCTTGCCCAAGACAGAGTCATTATACAAGCGCAATACAAGAAATTCAAGGTAAGAAAGCTTTTTGAGCTTTTGAGATTGCTAATTCTGATAGGCAACCAATATCAACAGGTTTCTCATTTGAAAACCTTTTCCAGCTTTTAAGCAAAGAACTCGAGAAGTTCGAACCCCGAGTTCAATCCCTTCAGGAGGCTGCCGTTCAACTTTTGGAGTCAGGAGGCTCATCTCGCGAACGTCTAAACGTTCTTCGTCTTCGTCTCCTAGGAATCCGTCGCATCATCAGGGTTTATCTTATCCGTCTGGGTGCTGTTCTTGGCAACGACTCCATCCAAGCTTTGGACCAGACTCTGATGAGTTTGTCGCAGGAGGTAAATGTGATCCTCGATTCCGGTCTTTAGTTTGAGTCACAAACTCTCACTCTGATCGCACTCGATTATCTCTTGTAGACTACCGAGTTATTGTCTTATTAGTTAGGCTTTACTGAAATTAGGCTTTTTTGTTTGTTTTGCATTGTAGATGCTCGACGGAGCGGAAACCATGAGTCAAGTCCCATCATCAAGCACTGCGCGCACTGAGTAAATATTTCTTTTATTTTGTTTTTATTATTTATTTATCAAAACCGCCCCATGACGTCATGTGACGCATCTGTGGTGGCTTTTTGCAAATTAGTCAATGTTAACAAAAACGCACGAAAATGAGTCACAGTGTCACACTTCAATAACAACCCTTTAACTTTGATTTTTATTTGTAGTGGAGACGGAGACATCGATAACTCCTCACTCAGGAGAGGATTCAGGTTCTTAGGAAGAGTGTTCAGAGCATCGCTTCCCATTCAAGCTTTGATGCTGTTGGTTTTGGGCGCCGCAACTCTCGTTCCTGACGAATACTATAGTTGCGCCTTCTCGAACAACGCCCGGTTCCAACCTTATTATCCGGACGGGCCTCCTCCTATATAAAACAGTTCGTTCATTCCCCTTTTATCTTTTAATTTTAAGTACTTTTTATCAAATTTTCTTTCTTTTTTTTCTTGTTCGGGTGCTTAATTAATGTGAAACAGTGATGAGTGCTGACGTTTAACGATTTTTAATTTTTAATGACGTGAGCACCCATCAGTGTGCTGAGATGAGGTTTAATTGTAAATTTTTTAATTAGTAATTTTGTTTTTTTTTCTTTTTGTTTGGGAAATTTCTTTTAACGGTTGTAAAAGATATTTTGATGTTTTTAACATTTTCATTTGAATAAATATGTTATAATTATATTTTGTAATGTTTTTCAATATTTTTGCTACCTTAACACCCTACAGTGCGATTCGTGTCCTTTCTACTCCTTATCAATAGTCATATTCACACGATCATGTTTTGTCGCATGCAGAGAATATTAACAATGACGCCATTTTGTCGTTGTAACCACTTGCGCTGCGATTTAACTTTTGGTAGCAGTGCTGCGCTCCATATATAATGTGCGGTTAAGAAATATATTGACGCCGCACCGCGCCCGTCAGCGCAAAGTTTTAAACAGTGTCTTAGAGCGTATAAACAGCGCTTTAATCATTACATTTACGTTTATTTGTATTAGTTTGTGTTATTTAACGCAGTGGTGCTCAAACTTTTTCCGACTGCAACCCCTTCAGTAGGGAGAAAAATTCTGGCAACCCCTTGAGATGTTCACAAATATGTTGTATATTTTGCGCATTTCTTTCATTTTATCGAGTAAAAACGTCATCAAATCTGACACATTTATCTATAATTTTAAGAAAAAATTATTATACAACATAAAATTGAGTGCAGTCAATAAAACATTTCTACATAAAGTCACTGCAGTTTATAAAAATTTAGCGACCCCCACGGGGGTCGCAACCCCTAGTTTGTACCTCTGATTTAACGTATTGACTGTATTGTTGATCATCGTTAGTAGTTTTAATATATTTATATAATAAGCTATCCGATATGTGGAGTTTTTTAACCTACAAAAATGGTATAGAAGGGAGGGAGGAGTAGTGTAGTGGTAAAAGTCCCTGACTTTTACGCAAATGGTCGTGAGTTCGAATCCTCCTTCCGCATCATGTTATACCCTAAAAAGGGTAGAAAACGGGATTCAAACCACTAAAAAATAGTATAGAAGCCGAAGGAGTCTTTTTCGCTGACACTGAACCCAATAACTACGTGCTCTCCTTCAAACCTCAATAACCTCCCAGATCCTGGACTGCCAGCACTTTCACTCTCGCCACCTTCTTTCATCAGTACAACACAACTTCACCCCCTCCTAGAAGTCAACTTTTCTGCTCTGGTTAGCCTCCTAGAGAAAATAGCAAATTAAAATTGTCCGCCAAGAAAACCTACCTCGTCAGAATCAATCATCGCCCTTCATCGAGAGATACTGAAATTGATTGGCGCCATTATCAACGAAGTTCCCAGTATTAAAGTCCTCGCGGTAAGTATGCACAGGTCCCTGACATGGAAATATTAATTAACCTCACTCGTGCTAAAGCTCTCCATGTTGCTCAGATAGCCGAGGGTGTCGAGAGCATTTATTTCTCTCTGGCCGTTTGGCGCGCCATTTTTAAAGTCGTTTTCTTTCAAAATTGACTTACGGTGCTGAGATCTGAGGTCCAGCCGTCGACCATTCTTTGACAGAATCCAGCGCTTCTTTGTTTTCGTTTCCCGTTCCATTTCTTCGCCTATTCTCCGCGCTCTTTTCGTTCTCATCTCATTACCTCTCGCATTCATATAATCCACAAACTCCACCAAATACGATTCAGCTGGATTTTTATAAATTCCTTCCAGACGACAGTCTCCCCTGAGCATTCATTCCTCTTACTGGTCCTCTTCCTGTTCTCTTTCACTCCTTTCCTCCCTCCCTGCGTCGCTGACTCCATTCACGCCCACATATGCGGCGCTCAAATGCGCGCAAACTCTGCCTCTGCTTTTGCCTGATTTTTCCCGTCCGCCTGGATTTTGTAATTTCATATTCCCCTCTTTGCTCTTCTTTCACTGCTGCTCTGTTCGGTTCCAAATAATGCCTTCACTTCCTCTTTTCGTGCTTCCCTTCTGGTTCACTCTGGCTACGGAGTATTCCACCGTTTTTGTAACTCACCCATTCCTGCCTGACAGCTCCTCTTTCCAGAGTTCCAACTACGTACTCACGACCTGCCCCCTCTTTCGATACCTTACCGTCTATATCTCCAGCGAACTCCGACTTCCTCCCCCCTTCCGTTCATCTTGTTTCTGCTCTCTTTCAAATCAGTTTCTATCCAGACCCTTACACACACTTGCCTGGAGTTAATGCCTATCTTACCCTCACCCTTAATATGTTATACCCTAATCATTAATATTTAGGTGGTTTTTTACATTCCTCAGTCTATTCAACTTTTTCTATTTTTTTATGTGCTCTCCGCCCACCTACCTGGTTTTAACCCCGCCGGGTTTTCCGTCTGCCCGTCGGTCACGCGCGCCGTAGATTTTTAACGTAGCGCATATAAAAAATTTTTGCGCGCAGAATGTAAAATTACACCTGCATCTAAAATTTACATATTAATGCTTTTTTTAATGTTTCCCATATTTTATGCAAAAAATTAAAGGAAAATCTGCTCAAGACCGAAATAGGAGAAATTTCATGGAGCTCTTATGCTTAATTTTTCTTGTTGTGGTGCCCACAACTAGAGGGTTGGGTCCGTTCAGGAAGGTTGGGTTATGAAGATAACCGCCCTAAATCAGGCTGCTCCACGTTCACGTAAACGTTTTCAGATACAAGCTTACTGGTGGTCGGACGAGCTCAAGGATCTCCGTGCGTCGACTTATAGTCTCATCGACCACTTACTTACTTAGACTTATGGAACATCGAACGTGAAAACCGCAGCATGGAAGGCCTTCCTCGCTTCCCTCGACAACCATCCCTGGGGAAGGCCTTACAGAGTCCTAGCTAAGAAAGTAGGTTGCGATCCCGCTCCCCTAGTGGAAACACTGGAGTCCGACTTCGTAAGCAGGATCGTGCGAACTCTTTTCCCTAGAAGAGACCCCAGGTTGAGGAACCTGACGAGAAGGAGGAGAAATAGTCCGACTCGTATGACGTCACCGACCAGAAACTCCAATTCCTCGCCAGGAAATTAAAATCGAAGAAAACTGCCCCAGGTCCTGATGAGATTCCCGCCCTCGTCGTCGCGAAGATGATAGAGTTGATTCCCGATCACGTGCGGCATCTGTTTAACAGGTACCTCCGTGGAGGGAATTTCCCGACTCCCTGGAAGACGGCTCGTCTCGTTCTTCTCAGGAAGCCGGGAAAACCGGACGACGAATACGCCGGATACCGTCCCGTATGTTTGCTCAATGGAATGGAGATAGCCTTCGAGCGACGGTTGGCGGAGAGAATGACCTTGCACATGACGTCCGTGGGTTCTCTCCTCTCGCACTCCCAATACGGATTCCGGAAGGGGAGGTCTACCACCGATGCGGTCATCCGCCTCAAAAGTACCGTAGATTGTGTTGGCGGTCGAGGTGAGGCAGTAGTCGTCGTCTCACTCGACATTACCAATGCGTTCAACTCCCTCCCTTGGGAAGCCATCAGGTGTGGTATGTCCAGGAAATCGTCCCCCTCTTATCTCAGGGCTCCATCTCTAGTTATTTGAGCGGGAGATCCCTCCTATAGGTCAACCGCGACCAGGTTCTGGTACGGGACGAGTTGTCCTGCGGTGTCCCTCAGGGTTCTGCCCTGGGTTCGCACCTCTGAGAAACGGTTCTCCCTTCCCATTGTGAACTGCTCTGCTTCGACGATACCGCCATCGTCGCACCAGGAGTAGATGTCCGAGAAGCGATCGACTCACGAGAAAAGGCCACGCAATTGATCATCCAGAGTATCCAACGGATGGGGTTGGCAATCGCCCCACATAAAACGGAGATCATCGCCTTCCACGGCCAACAGCCACAGGACTTGAAGATGCGCATGGAAGGAACAGAGATCGCGATCGGAGACCGATTCAAGTACTTGGGACCCATCATCGACCGGAAGATGAAGTTCGAGGATCACTTCGAATAAACGGCGGCGAAAGCCGAAAGGATGGCTATGGGGCTCTCCACGATGCTACCTAATCTTGGAGGACCCAACGACAGCGTCAGGAAGCTCTACTCTTGGGTAGTGCAATCTGTTCTGACGTATGGAGCTCCAGTCTGAGTAGACAACATACGTGGAAACAAGAAGATCCAAGCCCAGCTGGAGAGAGTTCAGAAGAGAATAGGCAGACGAATCATCCGAGGATTCAGGACCATCCCCGCGAGCTGCGTGGAATTTATCGCCGGGAACATCCCGACAGACATCCTCGCATCATGCCAGAGGTTCATATATGAAGAGGATCGACTAATTTAGGAACCCACCGGTGCCTACAAGAGGGCAATACGGAAACGAGCCAGGGAACGGGGTCTCACGATGTGGAAGTCCCGACTCGAGGCGTCACTACGAAAAACTCGAGTTTCGGGCAGAAGAATACTGGAGACCGTCGTTCCAGTCTTCGACGACTGGATAAACAGGAAGCACGGGGCCTTGACCTACAGGATGACCCAAGTCAACTCGGGTCACGACAGCTTTGGGCATTTCCTATTTAGGATAGGAAAAACCCAAACTCCCGTATGCCACCACTGTCAGGCACCGGACGACACGCCGCAACACACATTGGAAGATTGTCCAACGTGGGAGCACCAGCCACGCCATCTCCGCGATAAGAGCGGTCCGGACTTGAGTCTGCCCAACGTCGTTCGGCAGATGGTATCAAGCCCGGAGAGAGGGCAAGCGATGAAGGACTTCTGCGAAACAGTAATGTTGCAGAAGGAAGAAGCAGAGCGGTTACGGGAAAGAGAGAGGCGGGCTCGACGACGCCGAGCCTGACTCTCAAGACCATATCCCCTTCCCCCGGCGTAGCGTCGTAAAACAGTGCAAGTGAAAAAGTGCTTATAGTGTTTTTCAAGTTATTTCAGTGCGCTCAGTGTATTGCTGTGTTTAAAGTATATAGTGGTGTTTAATATATTGTGATAAGTGCCAAGGGTCTGTTGCGTGCCCGTATTACAGTGCGTGCATCTCGGATTTCCCGGGAAATCTGAATAACTTGGACGGCATGCATTTGTACGCCACAAGTTATCATTTAAGTTTCGCGTGTGAAGTGTAGGGAGGAGTTTTTAGAGGTTGGAGTCCGACACTACCCAATGGTACGAGCTTTTGGGTGTGCAAACGCATTTTCTCCTACCCACGCAAAAAAAAGGGTTAGGGATAGGTTGACCCAGCTTCTTCCCGGTGTCTCCATCACGTGTTACGCTGATGACACGTTGGTGTTGGCCAAGGTCGGGTCTGGCCTAGGGCATTGGCACTGGCAGAGGCGTCCACGGAGCATATCGTCTAAAGGATCCACTAGTTGGAGCTGCGGGCGGCGCCGCACAATACTGAATGCATGTGGTTTCACGGACAGCAGCGACGTCCCCCCGCAGTCTTTTTCTGCAGGTAGGTCAGGTGAGGGTCGAGGTCAATTCTCAGATGAACTATCTGGGGCTTCATCTTGACAGCAGGTGAAAATTCGAATTCCACTTCAAGACGGTAGCCCTCCAAGCTAGGAGGATGGCTCAAGCGATTGGGTCACTCCTGCCGAATCTTGGTGGCGCGGGAAGCAAGGTTCGCCGTCTGTATTCGGGGATGGTCCTGTCTAAGCTCATGTATGGGGCTCCTGTGTGGGCCGGTGCACTTGCCGGCTCTAGAGCTTCTCTTCTACTCGTCGAGGGGGTGCGACGGCTGGTAGGTGTCAGGCTCCCACGGGGGTACAGGACAATATCTGGTGCGGCGGCGGACGTAGTGGGGGGTGTCTCTCCGATCGATCCCTCTCTCTTCTTTGGGATTGCTAAAAAGCAGGCTCGAAGGGTTCTGATCAGAACATGGCGAGATCGGCTAGCCGGGAACTTCGGTCCTGGTCAGAGAACCTTGAGAGCGATCCAGCCGGTTGTTGAAGAAGGAGGCCGAGCGAGCACGCGAGAGGTAGGGTCACGGTACCCTCCGGGATCGACCCCGGATTAACTTGAATGGGTTTCTGGGATAAAGCGTTTGCGGAGGAGCAGTCAGGTGAGTGGACCAACTCCAGACCGAGGGATGGGATTGTTTTAGTGGGTGCAAATCCCACATACTTCCTCCTGCCTCCCCAAAGGTAGGACGAACAACCTTCGAGAGGTTTCCCCTGGCTAAATAAATAAATAAAAAGTTGACAGGACTACCCACAATACCCACAACTTTTATGTTCGACGTGACCGAAAGGCGACAAAATTTGAAATTCAATTTTCACTGACTTTTAAGAAACAACGCCAAAAGCCTTAGCACGAATCTAGCTAGAGCGGGTAAACTTCTGACGTCAATTAGGCGTGAAAAAGTACTGAAAGCTTGGTCAGAAGAAAGCTCGTAGGTTTCAACCTGAACCCTCAGCCTTCTAGAACGTTCGTTCGATTATTCGCGCGATTAAGGTTCGGTGTTAAAACGGCGCGAACAGTTCTTGTTATAAAAAGATTTAGGAAGGGAGAGGAAATAGGAGACAAGAAAGCAAATGTTTTATTTGACAACCCTAGCTCAAGTATAATTCAATAAGATTTTTTATTGAAGTTTTATACTTTGATGTTATAAAAAAATAAAATTATTTATCGAGCTTAACAACGCAGGCTTCTCCACTCTCTAGCTTCAACTTGTTGAAACTAACATACATGCCACTTCGTCCTTTCGAATCCTCAAGAAGTATACCACCATAGTATACACTAGAAAGATCGTTTCTCGCTTCGTCACTTCCGGCGTTGAACACAACCACATACGAGTGTCTCCTCGGATACGACCTCTCCAGCACTACAATATTCTCATCGACAAACCTGAAAGCGTAATTGAACAGACTTTCTTCCTCCTTCCATATGGAGTTCATGTAAATGCTTGGCGCTTCGCTTCTCAGCAAAGTCATGTTAGATATAATCTTTTCGTGGATGTTGTTCGTTCGAACGGTTTTAGCAAACGGAAGCCAAGGAAGAGCTTCCGACCTCGTGAATCCCGTTCCGTTCGGGTACCACTTCATGGGAGCCAAGTGATGGACGTATTTGACGTCGTGATGATCCGAGTGAGGATCGTGGATCTCTGTCAAACCGATTTCGTCACCATAGAATATGGATATGGTCCCAGGAAGAAGGAACTGAAACAAAATGGCGCCTAAATTATTCTCGGATTTGGTCGCCAGTCGCTTCGTGTTCACGTTTCCGATATTCCAGTGAATCCAGGGGTAGTCGCGTTTATCCAAAATTTGAGTTTTTTGATGTTTGTCTACTTCCGTTTTGATATGAAAAGTTCCGTTGGATACATCGAGGAATACGTCCAATAAATCCATTGTTGTCAATATGACCGACTTGGCTTCTTCCGTTTTGACGAGGTCAAGGATTTTGTACTCGCACATCAGCATTTTGTCTTCACCGCCGCTTCTAAATGTCTCTTTGATTTTACCCCACTTTTTTACTTCCGGTAGGAATTTCGGGTCCTCGATATAATGCTCCAAACCTTTTAAATATACTCCATCGACACCCTTTTCAAACCAGAACTCGATGGCCTCTTCAACGACTGTTTGCGAGATCGAGTTCAAGTGGTCGGAGGTTGACTTCATCAAACCAGCTATCCCTCCATCGATGTAAGGTTTCAGGTACGTCTTCCCGTCGACAAATTGGAGTTTGGATGAGCCCATATGAGCGTCTGATTGATTTTCAGCCGATCGATGTGATCGATGATTGTGTATAACATTGGTTATCCTATCGGCGACATTCTTTCTGGTGATGGACACTTTGAGTTCGCCTAAGTTCTTCACATACGGAAACACGGGGAAGTCCAAAATGACGGAAATGTTTCTTTCATTCATAACATTGATTAAATACCGGAAATCCTTGAAATCTCCAAGAGCCTTTTCGATATCCGTTAGATTTGTTACCATTCCATATCCTTCCGGGTAATGATTCGCCGGAAATATTGAATTCAAACGTATGGCGCGCACCCCGAGACCCGAGAGGTAGTCAGCCCGGGACGCGATGCCTCTCAAATCTCCGATTCCGTCTCGTCCGCTGTCTTGAAAACTAGCTGGAAAGATTTCGTAGAAAACGGTCCCGTGGTACCAGGAATGAGGAGGCAAACACCGACGAGGAACCGTTGCCAACATGGCAACCAAAATGCAAAGGCAAGCAATCATAGCGGAAATGACGCTCCAGAAACATGACTTCCGGATTAGAGGCCAGTTCCAAGTTAAAAAACAGTAGTCAGGAGGTGCTTTATGTCCCGCCACGTCTAAGCTGAGTTTCCTCGCAATGTTTTCCTGCGAATTAGAGGCAAAAACTTAACTTATAGTTAGCGACAACGTGGGCGCAAGGGCCGTAAATGGGCGCACCAAGTTATGTTGAGCGCGGTGACTTTTTTTTGGTATCTTAAAAATGAGCTTAGGTAGAGTTAAACAAGGCACAAACCTGAGTTATTAAATTGGACACATTATTCAGTTTGTTTTTCTCCAGTTGTTGGTAGTGATTCCCCAAAAGCTGGACACTGTGTATTGTTTCGTGTAAAACTAAGCTGCTAGACGAAGCTGATGACTCTAACGCCTCACCGGAAATACTGTCTCTCGCTCGAAGGTGAAAACTTCCGGAAAGACGTCCTGTGAAAAACCGCGATAAATGTGTGGACGTAAAAATGTGTGAATGTGGTCAGGAATAGGATAAAAACGTCAAACCAGATAAGACTGACTTACTTGATACTGTCTCAGGGTTGGAGATTTCCGAAGCAGTGGCGGGGGGAGCGCAAGATATACCCGTGAGTTCCGTATCCACACTGGACGGAGTGTTTTGACGCTCGTAGACTAAATCTGTATAAATAAGAATGAATCATGAAAAATAAGAGAATTTGGGACAGAATCTGTTCCAAATAGGAATGAAAACTCGAGAAAAGAGAAAACTGATGACCGCCCGGAGAGGTGGACGTACTTACTTCGTAAAGGATCTAGCGGGTGTGTGTAGGACACGGAGGGAGATGTGGCCAATAAAGCCGTCTCCTCATCTTGATTGAAATCGGGAGACGGAGATTTTCCCTCGAGCAGCATCTTCTCTTCTAAGGCAGCTGTTAGTGGGTCCATCGTTTGATATTCTCCCCCCGTCGGGGATGGAGTCAGAAGTGGACATATTGACATGGATTCAGGGTCTCGACTAAAATCTGGCGACGTGTCACCAAGAATTCCTAATTGGACCATTTGATATGGCGGAACGTTGTTGTAATTGGCGTCTAGTTTTCTTCTGTCTGAATTGAATTCTGTTCCAGACATTCTGACAACAGCTAACAAAGTCATGTGATCAACTCAACACAGCCAACATCACACCAATCTCTACCTCATGGACTATGAGCTTTGTAGGGATGAACCCATAATTAATGACACCTACCTTAATTACTATATTTGACTTAAAACCAGTTCAGTGAGTACTGGACCCAGGTTTTGGGTCCTCTTGGGCTTTGCCTAGTCTCGGGGCGGATCCGTGAACGTGAGTTAATTGACCTTTCACCGGCAATTCCTTTTTTACTTAAAAGTTTGTCTTTGTCACGAACAACTCCCCGAATTTGAGTTTATATTGAATTTCTGGTCTTTCATTTTGTTCCCTCGGTCACGTGGTTCACACTTTCACCGATTAAAACGCGGAAATTAAGTTTTCTTTTGAGTTTTCCATTTTAATCTTGATTAATTTCATTGAACGTTTTCGTTTTTCATTTTCGTCTGCTTGAGATAGTGAAGAACTTTCGAGAACGCCACCACGTTTCGCTTGTGCGTTCTATTTTCGCGTTGGGGGGACAATGAAAAGCGCAAACTCTGACGATTGCGCTCCCTAAATAGAGTTGCTGTGAACGTGTTTCGCGAACGCGCCCAACAAGCGGCGCGAGCGTTCATTCTAATGAATCTCCTGTTGGTTTAATATTTTGAGCCCACTTTTTTCCGCTCTTGAGGACACGTTCTGGTCTTTTCTTTACAATTTTTGAGGAATTTTAGAAACACATCTACAAAAAATTTTTATCTTGTTTAGAAAAGTTGACAGATGAGCGGATTCCTTCTCAATGCCATCAGCTATTTTATTCCTTTCGCCATTGGTAAATTCGCCGAGACTGCTCGGTTTTAAAGGTGTATTACAAACCGCATAAAAGAAGTTCGTAGGATATTTACAGCTTCTTCACTGAAAGCACAGTCAGATATTCCAAAAATCGTAATCTAAATATAATATAATCCAAAACGTTCTGTTAAGATGCCCAACAGCTACACGACAGTTCAATTTTTGTAAGGTTCTACTCTATTTTTCTGTTACAAAATCGTAAAACTGTCTACCGTTTTTAAAACAGAACGATATCATTAATTTTGATAAGAAGTGATCAAGTTAAATGAGTTGTGATTTGTTAAAAGCTTTTAAAAAATAATTTCCTGCAATAACCGTGACTATTAACAAGGTCGTGAAAAATTACAATTTACAAATTTGAAATTTAATGAGCAGGCAAAGAAGCATTTAAAGACTTTACTTTTCACGGTTTTGTTTTCCGAACGTAAACAAAACCGTATTTCTTAGGTTATTACAGGGAGCCTAATTGACCATTTCTTTCTTATTCTAGGCGTTGGCTCTTAATATTAGTGTTACCAAGATTAGAGAACAATTCAAACTATAGTTCAACAAGGATATAATGCGATAAGCGAAAGACGATAAAAAAGATGGAAGTAATAATCGATATCCTCGTTCTGGCTGCTTCAACGTTCTCCTACATTGTATTCAATGAAGCGCAAAAGAATACATGACACCAACACAAAATAACAAGAGCAGGAACATACCTTAAGAAGATGATCTGCATGCCAACTAATCGGCAGAAACTACAACCAATCTTGTCGAGTCTGAACCTAGTATCTAGAGCGCAAGGAGCGCAAACAGGAGCACCAATTGACACTGAAAGAAACACAGGAAGAAGGAAAGATAAAAACCAATAAACTTAGTTGATACGCAGCCTACACCTTTTTTACTGAAAGACTGGTTTAAAAGTCAAAACCACTCTCTATATGTAGCCAAACCCTTCATATACGGGTTCAAAATCTTTTGAGTAGTCTTTAAACGCAGGAACACTTACTTGGGAAGGGGGGAAGACTGAATCCCGTTAACATTTTAAAGAAAAGAAAAGAAAAGCATAATTGTGAAAAGCCATATCGAATAAAATGGTGTACCGGAACACAACGGTTAATATTAATAGTTAAACGAGACAATACTGAGGAAGAGGAAATCGAGTTAAAATTCAGCCGGAAACCTTTCTCTTCAGGCAATCAGGAAGGATGGAAAGCGAGACCAAGAAACTAAAAAAGTTTGAAATGTTTCCGAAGTGCCCCCTGCTGCGTGAATAACGGAAGCCAATTTCGTTAATTTTCAAACCCCCCTCCCCCCAAATCAAGTTTGGAGGTTTTTTGACGTCAGCATCTCCAATTTTCTTATCTTTAAACACTTTCTTTCTTTCATTACCAACGCTAGATAAACGAGACTGAAAATATGATGAATAATTTGAGCGGAACTTGAAGGATTATATTCTGGTCATGCCTACAATGACGAATGGCGTAGCGTATAAAACATCAGCAACTGCAGCAATGACCACGCAGGAACCCCACCACTTATCACCCTCACCTGAGCATCAAAAAAAGTCACAGGAACACCAAAGATGGACAAACTGAAGGGGAGATCACCTGCTGAAAGCCATTCTGCCACGTCTAAAACCTAACAACGAAAGTCTTACATTCCACATAACTAAGATGCTGAGAGAAAACCTCTATTTCTACAAGGTACTGGCCTCATAAATTTTCAAACACTTTAAAAGAAAATTTTCATTAACGACCAAGACCACGCAGCTTTCGAGGAATTCGAGTTTCTCGTTTGTAGACGATCTCATAAATTGTTTTTTTGGAGACCAAATGAAAGGTTTTGATGTTTGCTGAGAGAGAGGGAAGGCGAAAAATTCCAGCAATTTGATTGGCGTTTGAGCCATTTTCTTTTGTTTTGTCTTTCTTTAACAGGTTATTTTAAGAGAAGAGTAGTAAAGATAGTGTTTGGGTTATTACACCGATGGGGTCAAATTTTCGGCTTTTCTAGCTTTCTTTACCTCGTCAGACGTTTCGTCACTCTTCTAGTTTAAGTCATCTTAAATGGAAGAAAGTACCGTCGGCTAAGATTTCATGTTATGGATGCAGCACGCTTTCTAGGAGAATTTATTTCAAAAATATTGCACACTTTATCGAAGCACTCGTATAATAAGATAAAAGGAAAATGAGGGAGTCTACCATTGGACTCGGTTGAGACCTGTTTTCTTTGCTGCAGCCCAAGTTGGTCTAGCTGCAGGCAGCTCCTCTTCGACTGTTCGCCTCCACATCTTTCTTGGTCTTCCTTTTGTTTGGCTTTCTTGTAAATTTCAGTTGAGGGCTTGTTTTGGGATCTGTGCCCAATTTACCCCCCATTCTTCGCTCTCTCTTGTGGTTTCAGGTGCATTTGGAGCCATAGTTCTTTGTTGGAGATAACACTTTACTCACATGACCACGGTTAGGAACCTGTTCACTGTAGACCAGATCCTGCAGGTTATGTCCCCCGTCACCTTCCACGTCTTACACCCATAGAGAAGCTCTTGGATCTACAAATGGGGCGTAGTATGACAAATGCCGCCTTGGCTTAGCAATTCACTTATACAGTGTGCATTATTTTACGAAATAAATACTCTTAGAAAGTTTACACTACTGAGGAAATGACTTGCTAAAGAGAGCTTGTGCAGCAATGCTAAAATTATTTCATAAGTACTGTACACTGTCAGGGGCCAGTTCCTTCCTTCGATGTCTTGAGCTGTAAACGAAGGCGAAACGTTTGGCTAAGCTGAGAGAAAACTCTTTTAATCATCTTAAAATTATTTAATCCCAAAATATTTAATGATGTCATCACTTTTGTGAAACGGACCCAAATTTTCCAAGGTCTAATTTGATCGAACAATGTCTTTTCTTATTTTTTTTGTCGCTGCTGTTGTCAATTTTTTTAAACAGCTTTAATAATTTGGTGATTTGATTATAAAGGCATTAAGTGAGTCGATTATTTAAATAATTAAGTGAACGCTTATACGCTGTAATAATCCCTTTTTGAATGATTTTTAAAAAATTTTATTTTTGTTTTGTCCCAGAAAGTTTTGGCTAATTTGATTCTTATACATGTCAATTAATCCTACACAAACCAACGACTACAAAAACACTGGACTGACTAACTCAATGATGCCCACATTTCAACGTCACATTATTTATTTATTTTTAATTTTGGCTTTTACTTTGCACCAGGGGTGGCCACATTAAGGCGCATGAATGATTGGAAGTGGCACTTTGGTGCGTTTAAGTTTTGCACTGAACGCAGAATATTTTTTTCTTTGGCTATATCACTTAAAGTGGGTAAGTATTTCCAACGAACTATGGCTCCGAACGCACCAGAAACCCTTGAAAACACAAGGAAAGCGAGGAAGTGGTGGTGGGTTGGGCACACTCCTCGCCGAGGACAGGACCAGATCTCAAAACAAGCCCTCGACTGGGATCCACAAGGAAACCGAAGAAGAGGAAAACAAAGGAAGACGTGGAGGCGAACAGTCCAAGAGGAGCTGACTGTAGCAGAACAACTTGGGCTGCATCTAAGAAAAAAAGCCTCGTCCGAGTCCGATGGCGGAGCCCTGTAGATGCCCTATGTGTCTCAGAAACGTAAAAGGTCTTAAAACGACTTACTGTATTTATATTATTTAAATCTGTTAACATTCTTCGAACCTCGAAGTACCGGAAATAGTTGATATAAAAAAAGGCACTTGAACAAATTTCAGAAAAATTCTGTCGGGCCTGCTCCGACGATGCCAACAGTCGTTGAAGTTATAGCTATGGTTCAGTTTTAATCTCGTTTTTCATCCTTTTTGGGGTATAACAAGGACTTGAACTCAAGACTGTAACTTTTTAGTCTTAGGGCTTAACTACTACACCACAGACCTCCCACAGCAGTCTTTGAAGTTGATAAAACATCAGTTTTTTCGTAAAAGTGACACCCTGTTCTTCACTAGAAAGGTTTGAAGGAAAGGCTCAAAATCTCATCTCATGCACATTCTTTACTGTATATAAACAAACAATGTTGCCAACTCTTCAATCACAAAATTTGAAATGAAACTGGAAAAGAGGGAAACCTTCTAAGAATGTGTTATAATTAAAGTTGAAATTTTAATTTCGTCCTGAGTTAATGGTGTCATTATTATGGTTTTTATGTTTTTTGAGAAATATTATATATACATAATATTTGGTGGGTATAATTATAATGAATGGAATTTTATTCATACGCGACGGTTTTTTGAGGAGATTAAAAGGGATCGATAAAATGATACAAAATTTACAATTTTCATATTTGTTGGACTTCGTTCTTCAGGTCAAAGTCATATTTCTTTGATATTCACAAGCGCTGACTTACATCAGCATATTTGAAACTATTTACTTTACTTAGTCTTTCCTCTTACACTTTGTAGTGTCGAGATTAGAAGACTTTTCTACTTCTGACGGCCCTGAGCTAGGACACTGGCGTCCTTCCAATTAACAGAACTAAGTCCTCGACAGTTCGTTGTCTTTATGATCCGTCCGGGTTTGTCTCTTTTGTAACTTTTGATTGATTTTGTCTTCGAGCAAGGGCCTAGCACAGTTGGTGGAGTTGCCACCATGTCGGTGACCGCGTAAGAATATTTTCGGGTGCCTGTTGATCTGTCCTCCTTACTGCCTGGCGCGGGTAAGCTGTCTCTCTCCAGAGACACCTACCTGAAAACTGTCCGAAGCAGGGCTCGTCTGTTGACAAAATTCGGGCTTTGCGTTTCCCATCAGGGATGTAATTATCATTATCCTAAACCCAATGAGGACTGGGTTTTAATTCTCTTAACATATGTTCAACAATGTGTTTATGATGAAGTAACCACACTGATGGGACCACACTACAGCCAACAAATACAATGAGAGGGAACAAAGGAAAACTAGTACAGATATAAGACAGATCTCTGTAGGGACTCAGAATTTCTGTAGCTGTAATCGGATACTCAGAACTATTACAACTACTATCATCACCACTACCTCTACTACTACATATGCTAGAAAATAGTAATTGGCAATAGTAATAGTGTGTCATCTCTGATACGAACTTCTTCTGAGACGTCGGTAAAGTATTTAAATTTTAGTTGGCGTTAGTTTTAGCTCACACAATTTGAGAATAGCCTCAAAAATTTTATAGCTAGATATCAGAAGGACACGAAGGATTGGGAGATTTAGTAAGTTTGGTGAAAAAGACACTCAGAGTAATAATCAAGGAAGAGGAAAGGCTCATGAAAAACACTTTTTGTCGCTTTTCGATACCTTGTAACCGTTCTAACACCGCCTTGTACTCGGACTTAAATCGAGATCTCACATTGTTAAAACGGAATCCATGTTGTCAATAGAAGAGCAATGAGTCATCACGTGTCATGGCCCCTGGCCACATTCGGCCAAAACAATATACAAATTATTTTGCAAATTGAATACATTCGGCCCATACCCGGAGGCGAGGGGCTACTAAATAACGCACAATGAGTATATAACGAGTAGCTACTGATCACAATAATTTCATTGCACTTCACAAACTTTCGGACTCCAATTCCAACTTTTTTTCTTTAAATATCAAAATTATTCCGTCATTTCCCGGCTCGCGCGAGGTAATTTATATATATTTATACATATATATACATTTGATTTTTTTCGTACGTTGTTTGGTGTGCGGGTAAATAAAAAAGGGAAAAAGTAAATCGCTTTTTTTTTCTTAAAAAAATTATCCGTGAGAATTGGAAAAGGAAAATTTCGATGGAAACTGAGGAGCCTGAAGGTCCGACATGTCCGATGGTTTTGTTATCACAAGCGCAACACGGGGGCCGTTGCATGTCTGCACAAGCTCTTAATTCACTCAACGATTTGAGACAGAAAAATCTTCTTTGCGATGCCACAATACGACTCGAAGACGGTGGAGTGTTCCACGTTCATAGAGCTATACTCTCCAGTTGCAGCACTTATTTCAGGTACGACGTCAAACTCTCAAACTTTGTTTTCTTCGTGCTTCAAGATGTTTGTTATTTCTTTTTGTGGGTATTTGTTATTGTTTTGAAGGAAAGGAAATAATAAAAATGGTGATTGTCGTCAATGTTTTGAGCAAAACATGTACATTATATAAACAACAACTCGGACCAAATTTTTCTGGGTACTTTTTAACCCAAAATTCATTTCTAATGGGAGACAACCTTGAATTTGAATATGGTTCTTTTATTTACATCTTTTTGTAGTTATACAATACTGTATTCGCTCTTAAATTTAATAAAACATACATTTACAAGTTGAATATTAATAACAGAACAAATTCGTAACTCATTGGAGGACAGTTTGTATGAGATAGAGAAGTTGTCTACCGATTCCAAAATAGCCAGAAATAACTCAAAAATTAAGAATACTGGTGTATCACTCTCAGGAGCTTTTCTAAATAGATTCTGTGATTTGATTGACTAATTCGAGTCAAAGCAAACGCCGTTCATTTGACGATCATTATGGAGTTTGCTGTTTGAATATTAAAAAAAAAAAAACTGAATTTATGTTATTAAGAACTTTTTCCACCCCCTCCCTTCCATTCGGGAAATTTTTTTTAAAAGTTTGAAAGATCGTTAGAATTAACTTTCACACAAAAGCCCACGCGCGTGTCTCGTAACTTAACTTCCCAGTAAATGACACTGTCAAGTTTTATAGAAACATCTTGTTTACTTCATTATATATTTTTCTACTTTAATGGATACGTGTGAGCGTAGGTTGGCAGACATGGAGGAGAAAGGTGAAGGTAGAATGTTAACAAAAACTCCAAAAGAGTTAATTAAACTTACAGAAAGTTAATTAGATAGTAGGATGATATAGCGAAAGAAAACGGGAAAGAAAGTTTTGTTTGAAGAAGCGATCAGCTTTTTTTAAAGAGAGTCTTTTGGGAGTTTGAGTGTTTGATTTTGGATCGTTGTGAGGGCGGGGGTGGGAGGGAGGGATAACAAGAACAAGAAATAGAGACACTAAGTCAACAGTTTGCCTTTTTTTACAAGATTTACACTTTTTTGGGGTCAAATCCCGGAAGAACTGTTGACTTTTCTCTTTTTCAAATGTTTTCCACGACTTCTGATCTCCTTCAATTGAAAGAAATGATTTTTTCCGCTGTTGGTCGAATCGTTTTCTTTACATTTTCGGAACAAAATGTTTTTAGAAACTTTGTCTTCGTTACAGGGCTTTGTTCACGACGACTTTGCACCACAAAGATAAAACAGATGTTCTGCTTCCTGGAGTCACTTCTGACACTATGTCCAGACTTATCGACTACGCCTACCTGAGGACAATAGAACTCACTCCAACTAATGTGTACACTCTCCTGGTGACGGCCGATTATCTTTGCGTCATCGGAGTTCTTAATTTGTGCTGCGAATATCTAAAAAGCATACTCAAGCCAGAGAACTGTATCGGAGTTATGCGATTTGCGAGGTGAGGTATTTACTTTGAGACTCTCTTCTGGTAGTCGGGGTTTTGATTTGTTGTCGTTACCCCCAAAACCAGAAATCTTTGGCCATTCATAAGACCTTTTTCAATTTTTCCTAGAGAACACTTTTGCACTTCCCTGGAGAAAGAAGCCTGGATGTATATAATGAGAAATTTCTCTCAGTTGATGGGCAAGAGTCAGGAATTGCTCGAGCTTCCACTTGAAGAGCTAAAAGCGATGATCGGTGCTGACGAGCTCAACGTCAAGGGAGAAGAAATCGTTTGGGAAACCGTTCTCAAGTGGATCGAATACGATGTCGAAAACCGGAAACCACACATCGTCGAACTGATGAGAAACATTCGACTCGGACTTCTCGAAACGCAGTTCTTTTTGGAAAAGGTCAAGGATCATCCGTATGTCGCCGGAAACGAGGCCTGTCGTCCAGTCATAATAGAAACCCTCAGGTATTCCGTCAAAAAAGCTTTACTATCAATTTCCGTTCACCGGCTTCAGCCCCGTTTAGAGGTCAATTCAATATCTTCTTCAGGTTTCTATACGACTTGGAAATGATCACTCAAAAGGATGGAGAAGTTCCCACGCCAGAAATAGCCCGTCCTAGAGTTCCACACGAAATCCTGTTCGCAATCGGAGGATGGTCTGGCGGAAGTCCGACTAATTACATTGAGACGTACGACACGAGAGCGGATAGGTGGGTGAGGGTGGAAGAAGTGGATCCGACGGGTCCGAGAGCTTACCACGGCACTGCTGTTGTTGATTTTAACATCTACGTCATAGGTGGTTTCGACGGAATGGATTATTTTAACAGCTGTAGGTGCTTCGATGCTGTCAAGAAAACATGGCACGAAGTTGCTCCGATGAATGCGAGAAGGTTCCTGTTGTTTCTGTCCTTTCCAAGATAGAAACCACTAAATCCGAACTGGAAGCATGAAAATGACTTCTTTTGTTGCAGATGCTACGTGAGTGTGGCTGTTTTAGGAACCATAATTTACGCGATGGGTGGTTATGACGGCCATCATCGACAAAACACTGCCGAAAAGTATAATTACAAATACAATCAGTGGTCTCTCATAGCGAGCATGAACGTGCAGAGGTCAGATGCAAGCGCAACAACACTCAACAGTAAGTCTCAGTGGTAGGGGATCTGGAAGAAAGACGGACTCGAATTTTCCTGTCGCGTGGCGTTTTTATCTCAGCAATTTAATCTTTCAAATGACCCAAATCGGGTGAATTAGGTCATTGCTCCGTAATTCATTCCATTTCCTTCTGTATATACCTCCGAACCGTGTGCAACCACGCCATCATCAATCATGTCTAGGTGGCCAGTCGTCATAGGTAGTTTCATCAAGGCTTTCTTGTTTCCCAAAATTAGAATCTAAGGACGTTGACGTCTTTTTTTGCTGGCACAATTGACTCTCAACAAGTCCGCTTGAAAGTTGTGTTCCCGTCACACTCTTTGTCTTACCTCCTTCCACTTCCCTTTTCTCATGTTGATGTTTGGTTCTTCCGGTAGAACAAAAGCCTTAGGATGAGGATAAGTTTTCTGTTTGTTTTGTATTAATTAGAAAATTATCGCGATGTTGAAACTTCCGGCACGTTGTTTTTCTTCTTAATGTTGATATGACTTCCGTTTTTGGATGCCATGGTAAATTGTTCTTGGTAGTTGTGAAACTTACATCCGACAATCTAATACATAAACACTTTTCACTTTCTCTCTCTTTTCTCCGGCTCCTTGTCTCTTTCATTCATTCAAACACTTCTCCTCTAAAAACAGAGAGAGGGATGAAGAACATCTTTAAGAGTGGCTTAAGAGTTCGTCGAGGACCTTAATCACAGAGTTTTCTACCACCAAATTCGTTCCTCTGCTTCTTCTATTTTTGAGTTTGGTTCGATTATCTAAAAATTTTTTGGGAGCTCATAACTTTTGGAATTTAAAGCTAGTGACCTGGCGATTCATCCATTTCACTCTGGGGTGTTTTGTTAATAGCTTACAGATGCTGGCATAGCAGCTGTGTTAAAATTACGTTGAATACCGAAGGACGATTTTTGAATTTGAAAAAAGGCGGGAATCGAATGAGTTCGAATACCAAAATGGCGGTTATTTCCTTTTCTTGCTATAAAGATGAGTTTATAGAGTTTACACATTTGGGCAAGGTTTTAGTGAGGGTGTAGTTTATAGATAAAGCATGCAGAAGATGGTTGGAAAAATTTCCGGACAGTGAGGCTTGGATAGAAGTTTCCGTTTGACGTAATAGTTTCTTTTCGCTTGATTTGTTGGTGTTCTTCCCTTTTTCCCTTTCTCTCTTTTTTCATTTTCTTTTCTTTTCTTTTAATTCTACATTCATTTCTCATTTCTCGGCTTGCTGTCCCAGAAGGAATAAATTTAATTTATTTAGAAAATTAGAAACCATGGAAGTTAATAAAAACATTTGTTGTTTCGAATAATAAAAATAATTATTTGCCAAATCGTTCCAAATTATTCTTAACACGTTCCTCCAAGCCTTCTTTGACCTTTCTTCCTTTTTCCTTTGTCTTCAGATAAAATTTACATCACAGGAGGTTTCAACGGTCAAGAATGCATGAATTCCGCTGAAGTTTATGACCCGGAAGTGAATCAGTGGACCATGATCACGGCCATGAGGTCAAGAAGAAGTGGAGTGTCTTGTATAACATACCACGGATGCGTGTACGTTATAGGTGAGGAGGTGTTTGGAGAAAGATGGCCTGTGATTGGTCGATGAAAGGATGGCTTGCTAAACCTTTTCTTCTTATTTACTCTCTCCAGGAGGATTCAACGGAATTTCGAGAATGTGCTCTGGGGAAAAGTATAATCCAGCGACGAATGCATGGTCTCACATACCAGACATGTATAATCCGAGAAGTAATTTCGCCATCGAAGTCATCGACGACATGATATTTGCCATCGGCGGATTTAACGGCGTCACGACTATTTTCCACGTCGAGTGTTACGACGAGAAGACTAACGAATGGTAGGTGACCGAGGATGTGTTGAAAAAGTTCTGTACAGTTAGAATGAGAGGAAGTGAGACGATATTTTGTTTTTTGTTGTTTCTCAGGTACGAAGCAACGGACATGAATATCTACCGTTCGGCTTTATCCGCATGCGTGATAATGGGGCTTCCAAACGTCTACGATTACATTCACAAACACAGAGAACGTTTAATGGAAGAGAAACGACAAAAGCTGCTCGCTCTGGAAAGTCAGCGGCAGCATCAAGTGGCCAACAACCACGCCATGGAAAACGCGAATCTTCACCACAATCAGGTTCGACAACTTTTATCCACTTCATAACCAAAAAAAGATCAAAACAGACCATCTAAGTTCGGATAAACCTAACTGAGTGGTCTAAAATCAATGAAACAAGAAGTTTGACATGTTTAAGAGAGCAGTGGTTTTTAACAAATACTTTTACGGACGAATGTTTTCGAATTAGACTTGCTGTTTACAAAATCCTGAGAACAGAATCAAGTAGCTCGAAAAATATTAAAACAGCAAAAGTGGGATAAGAAATTCTCCCTCTTCCCTCCCTTCCTTCCGGAGAGCTGGAAATCTAGAACAAAGACCGGATTAAGGTTCCCTAATAAAATAATATAAAACCGGTCGTATTGGTCGGTTTTATTGAATAATAAAATAAATAAAACCATTTGTGGCTTTCAAAATGGTTTATTAAACGAAACAACTGGAGAAACAAAGCAGAAAGAGATTTGAACCGTAGAATTTATAATATCATACTCATTTATACTTATTCTGTATTCATCAATATTATAAATTCTACGTTAAATGAATACTGGATCCAAAAGTATACAGAAACAGTTGGCGTGAGTTTCCTTTTTGATAACATAAAGATTAAACAAGTGTAAGTTTAAGCCTATTCAAGTTCTATCTTACTACAGTGATGCGATTGTTATTATCGAGGTCAAATTTTCGCGTAAATTTGCAAACTTAAAACCATATAAATTGATATACTATATTCTATTGGTTGAAAGACGAGTTTAGATGCGCAGCCACATAACTCCAACCCTCTTTATACTTTCCTATGCTCTTACCTAAGTGTCGTATACCTTTCTTGAGTTCAAGTATGCATATATCTGTAACAACCTAGTGTATAATGTATATTAGAGGCGTTTAAGCTATGGCGCGTTCGCCAAACGTGGCGCCAACGATTACGAGTGGCATTTTAGTGCGCTACGGCTTTGAATTGTCATATATATATATCAATCTTTTATATTATATAAACCATGGACTAACTCCCTTACAACAATGGAAACTCTCTAAGTTGTTCTGTACTGCACATCTTGCTCTTAGTTTGTTTACACCAGACGCTATAAACACGCAAACATCTAACCTAAGCTAAAGTTGAAAATTAAACTTTAGGGTTTACTCGTGTTTCTTTGTGTTGCTACTTTTATGTACTAACACATTGAGGACGACGTGTATCACCGGTGGCTCACATGCGAATAGATAAAGTATAGTACGATTTTCAGTGCCATCCAGTGGCGCGACATGGCAAAATCTGCGCCGTCCTCAACTTGCTAAGCATATCCAGAATCCAATTTAAAAGCTCAACGCGCTAAAGCGCCACTTTGAATCGTTATACTTGTCACGTTTAGCAATTGCGCCATGATGGCGCAATAGTTTAGACCCCTATGATATACGTTACAGACTAAGCTGTTACACTGTATCATATTTTTAAGAAACGTGTAAACACCTGGGTTTGTTAAAAACTGGAATTTCGCACTAACCCCAATCCGTAGTCGGCAGTTGCCCTTCGCCAACTCAACCGACTCCTCCATAATCCAGGAGGACGATAGGAAACTGAGGATGGATCGGGAGAGCTTAAACCAAATTGTGAATGGTTTTAAACTGCCGCGCCCGATTTTGAGTAAGAACGCGTAACCGTTGTAAATTATCCCCACAATTTTGCAACACTAATAATCGACAACCTAACACGTGGAATCAATCGAAGGTATTCAAATTCCGTTAACTGCGAAAGCTTACAACAATACCGACGTGACTGGGATCCTCCGCTCTCAAAAAAAAAAGCGCGCCAGTTTCAGAAAGCTGTGATTGCGAATTTGCACCACAGCTCCTAAGTGCGAAATTCAAACATGTCAGGCGCGACACACGTTTAAAAAATATGCGGCGTAACCCAGGTATGGTAAATATAGTTTTAAGTAGTATAGCCAAAGCCAAAAAACGTTGGCCCACTTGCGCAATTGCTGTGGTACCTACCTTCAGAGGTATGTTGAAAATGGTGTCAAAGTATGAAACAAATTTGATTTAAGACAATTTATGATCAACTTACTAGTATAGTTGTCCCGATGTGTTCAGTTCATATTTTAACCAATCACGTTCTTGTTTGCAGGTATAATGAAGAAAATATATTTTTATTATAAACGTGCTGAAGACGGGAAATCAAGGATTTGAGTTTTTATTTTTGGTGACGAGTATATTTTTTTTTTTCTACGATTTTTGTATATTTTTCTGGGATTTTATAAAAAATCCAACTGATATATACATACATACACATATATATATCTTTTAGATTTATATTATATACATTGAAGAAATGTCTACAGTGATGAAATGTCACTGTAGGATTGTCTCGATTTTATTTATTTATATTTATTTGAATTTTTGTGTTTGTCTTTTGCTTATTTGGGTAACACGTCAACTTAACAAGAGGCTGCTGATTTGATTCTTATTTGGCGCGTTGAGTAACTTAAAGGAAGTGTTATAGTCGAGAGTTTTAGACTGAAACGTTTTCTTTCTTCCTGACTACTGTTATACGAGAGAACATAAATAAATAAAGAAAGTAAAATAAGGTTTTGATGTAAAGACGTACCACAATAGCATCACCAAAACACGAAGCTCAACCTGAACTTTTTCAATTCAGCACTAAACATGTTCTACTGATCTTAACGATGGTGTCATGGTATCTGCCTCCCGGAAGCCCAAAACCGAGTGTAATTACAGGAAACTTCCCACTCATCTGGTTCTATTCTCCATGATTGTGGTCTTGTAGTTTGTTTATTTTGAAAATAGTTTCTAAGAATTCAGGTATTGTTACTTGATATGTGTAATCCTAACCTTGAGTTGTAAGCAGTTGCTAATAGTTAAGGGTGGTTTTCATTTATTTGTATTTTTACTCCAATAAACTGTACCCCATGTTCACGTTGTAAATTGTGCCACTGACTTTGATTTTGTGACGTCCAAAAGACGGCAGCAAGTATTGAAACCTGGACGAACTGTTAAAGCTGAGCAATTGTATTGGATGAGTCAATCTTTGAGTGAATATGGTCATCGATTGTCAACAGAAAAGCCTTTCTTCTGCAACGCAATAGTGCAAGACCTCACTGCTTAAAACGAACCCTGGAAAGAATTAATGATTCGAGATGGAAAGTATTGCACTCGCCCGATATTGCACAATCGGATTTTCATTTTTCCGACTCCTACAACATTTTTCAAATTTGGGAGGGGGGTTATAAATCTTATCCCCAAACTTTATACGTAAAAACCAATGGATCTTTATGGATCCACCATTGAAAATTACACACTGGATGACCAAAGGGTGTTAATAACAAGGGTGGTTACATTATTAAATAAAAATTTGGGTACAATTTATATGTTTGAATTTAATTTGAAAAACGAAAACTCCTGAATGAAACCGGACTTTCCACTTCCACTTTGGAAATTACTGCATACAGAACAATATTTCCTTTTACAGAAAGAAAGGTAACAAAAGAATAAAATAAATAATTTTATGTATTAATACTCCAGAGTCGGAAACTCGTATTTCTCACTCGGGAGAGGAAGGAAAAGAAAATTTTTCAAAAAGTTTGCCTCGTCAATTTGATTTTCCGAAACCAGATAACTCGAGAAACTTTTATGTGAGCTGAGGGTGTATCGAAGTATAAACTTATAAATATTATAAGCCGATGTCACCCTCCGAAAAATTTCCAGTTTGAAAAATTTTCCAAACTGAATTTTTTTCGAAATTGCGAACGAACGTAGGGGAAACTAACGCGATGGAGGAGAAAGTTTTCCCCTTTTCACCCTACAGCAGGAGAAACAGCTGACGTGGAGAAAGCTTTTCATTCTCGCATCCAGGAAAAACCGTTTAGTGAAAACAGTTGCCGGGTTTCATCTCGAGGAAAGTTTTTCAGCTCGGAGGTTTTCAAAACTTATCCAGGTATTTATACTTTTATTTATATATTATATCTTTATTGAGACTGTTATATATTGTACTATTATGTACTATAGAAGTGGGTATTTAAATTTATTCTGCTGTTCCTGCACGACAGCAAAGTTTTTTGTCGTGATTTTGATTTTTATGTTTTATAATCTTGATCGTTATTATTGTTAGTGATTAGTATTGTTTTGTTTTGTGCACCAAGGAGGAAAAGTTTTTTAAATTGAATGAAAAGTCGTGCGATTGAAGGATATATAAAGTGTATAACTATATATACAAATTATTGCTGGATCGGAATCAGAAAAACCCTTTTTAACCTGTTTTGTTGCCTTTTTTTAACGTTTTTGTGCGCTCAGTTCAGTTCAGTGTTCAGTTTTACAGGTGTCAGATTTGTGCTCCTCCGTTCGTTCTTGTACCCGTTCGGTTTTGGTTTTTTTCATTTTCGCACAATACAGCGAGCTTTTAATCAAATTATTTTGTCGTTTAACTTTGACCATGAAAGCATTTAGAGGTAGAGTTTTAGGAAATTTTGAAAAAATGACGGTTCTAGATGAATCTTAGTAATCAGAGCTCGTGCAAGTACGTCCAACAGGCAGTTTTGGAATCTCTGAAAAGGCTTAAGCTTTAAATAAAAACTTTGAGACTAATTAGTTTAGAAATGCGACCTCTTAATGTTGTTTGTACAACAGTACAAAACTGAACCCGTGCTTTTTACCCCGACAAACGAAATAAGTAGGTTTGATTCAGACAGAATGAAATACTTTTAATTCGAGGCTGGAAAAGCGTGACAGAAGCACTAGTACGGTGGTCGTAATGAATGGTCGAACTAAAAGTGACCCAAAATGGACCATGATTCATGAAAATGCTGATGATGGTGGTGAATGAAGTGAAATGACCAAACCCAAGTGATATGTAATAGTGTACTTTTGTAGTACAGAGTACTTGTTCTATCGGAATTTTTTCTCCGTTGCCAGAGTAATACAAAAGTATAAATGTAATATATCTTAAATAATCTTAAAAATTATACCCAATTTAAAATGAATACATCCAAACGTGTGTCATATAACTTTATCGGACAGAACTTTCCTGCAGACCTAATATCTAAACAAAGAAAGTTTTATTTATTAGCAATTCCATCAGTTAAAAAAAATTGTTCGCTTTTGTTTTTTAATGTCGGTTATAATTTGCGTATGTGTGTGGATGAAATTGAAGAGGAGGAGAGGTGCGGTGGATGCTTAGAGAGAATTTGAATTGATTTCGATTTTGAATTTGAATGAAATTTATTTTGGTGGGCGTCTGTCGTTCTGTTCGTTTCATGATCAGTGTTTCGTTGAATTTTGAGTATGATCTCAATGGGGCGAAAATGCCAGTCCCATTTTCTTTTTCTTCTTTTTTATTCTAAGAATTTGGTTCCTACTTCTTTTTAATATTTAAAGGCTTCATTAGTTTGGATTCTTAAAAATTGTGTAAAATGATGGAACTGCCTGAATCATGAACATGGTGAGAATTTTTACTAATGTGGATTATGTCAGTATTAACTGAGAAAAAATTGGCTGATTGACAGATTTGAAGCTCGTTTAAGCCACTGTATTTTGTCTGAATTCCAATAAGAAAGAAATGATACGGAAGGAGTGGATAATGTGTCCAGTAGTTGGATGAAGGTTCAGTCTCTGATAAAGCTCGCATAACATGTTTCGAGAAGAGTCTGGCTCTGGGTGGCCATCTTTAATGGACGACGATACTCTCAACATCATGTTAGAAGAGCCTTTTTGTACAATATCGAGCATTGCCGGTACAAATAAGTCATAAATAATGATGACAATTATATTATTTAATAAAAATTATTTAAGGTATACATTTATACTTTCGTATATTCTAAAAACGGACATAACTTTTCAGTAGACCTAATATTAGTGATGTTAGAATTTTGCCCTCTTACGCCCCTCTTCGTCAAATTTTTGATCAAACCGGAGGATTATCATTTACTATGGCCAGGCGTTCCACCACAAAAACGTTGATCTGAGTGGTAGAGTCAGAGGTTTCGCTAAGCCAAAATGGATAGTATAACACATTAATATCGCTGAAAATGTTATTACCGGTCAAAATTTCTGGAATACTAGGCTGCTGTAGGGCATTCGAAAATGAGATGAGAACAAAACTGCCTCTTAATAGCCCAGAAATGAAGGTTATTAACGGTTTTATTTGATCTTAAGTCACTTCCTTCAATTTAGACAGAGCGGTGTTGAAAAGTGTTTTTGAATCTTTCCACAGAAATAAGCCAGAAGAATCGAAGAAATCTAGAGTATGTTCATAAAGTCAAACTTTAGGTTGTTACGCCTTTTAGGCTAATTTTCGGATTTTTTTAATTGTCCAGACGTTTCGCATTTGTCTTCTTTCGCGTTAGAAGAAAGTTTGGTTTTGACTCCATGACTTATTTATGTAATCAGTATTTAAAGAGGTGTGCAAAATTTTTGAATTGATCTTCACTAGAAACCGATCCTCTTCCAGTGAAATAATGTCTGGGCAAGGACTGGAAGCTCTTTCTAATTCAGTAGACTTGAGCGGCTAATATCACTAACAATGGTAACAATCGCAAAAATCTAAAATCTCTCAAGAACCTAGAAACTTTTAGAAGCTAGTACGATAATGGAACGAAATTTTGGGTCAAATACCATATACACAGTTTCAGAGCACAGACGCAAACACTGGCACTAACACACGAAAAGCAGAACGCAACACAACACTGTAACGGCTACTGTTTCAAACTTAACATTGCTACTTCACTTGATGTTTTAAAATTTTATTTCTTTTTTTGGGATTTCCTCTTCCCCCAAAAAATGTCAGATCGTAAAGACACCTGAAGAGAAAGTAATGTAGGAATGAAACTTGGGAAAAGGGAAAACCATGATGACGATAAAAAGAGGAGGAAAGTTCTAAAAGAAGGAAGAGAAAGACAGTCAAAGATAAACTGAAAGTGAGAGAGCGAGAGAGAGGATATTACTCACGATAAGTGGTGTTGACAAAAATACGAAAATCTTCCAAAGTCGTTTTTTTTCCTTTTTACTTATTTTGTAGCTTCAGGTTTTCCGGTTTGATATCATACTGTATGAGAGGACGTCCTTAAAAAACCTTTTCCCCAATTTTCGACTTCCATTCGAAACTTTAATTGCTTATCTCTTTTGAAATCCGTTAAATTTTCAATACAACTCCGATTTCATTAAGTTTTCCATTTCCGGGTTTTACTTCTTCATGTTTTATGCGTCTATATAAGACATTAAAAATTTCTTCTCTCTTTCCTCTTCGTCCTTCCCTCCTTTTCTCTCTCTCTCTCTTCACCTTCTTTGTTTGTCCTCACCCGAGATCCTGACTGCGCGGCCATTTTCTCCTCTTATGATGAATTTCGTCATGTTGTCACGAAAGCTTTCGTCAGTAATTTGAACTAATTTTTCTCAGTCAGCTTTTCCTTTTCCTTCTTCTCCCATTGTTTTCTTTTGCTTTGAAGTTAATAAATTATGTTGACGGACTGTGGTCCGTTTCTTGTGTGCTGAAGTCATTTTTTAAAAAGCAGAAATGACTTTTTCTTTTTTGGAAAGGCTGACAATCCTTCTTGTTATTTCGTTGTAGGCGGAGGAAGGCGTGGAGGCTGTATGTCATGTTGGGTTTTGTTTTCCTGTTCCAAGAAGTTGTGGAAAGTTTGTTCTTTTTAAAATTAATTTGGAACTGTTTTTTGGGTCATTTGGGGTTGGTTTTCGAAATGATTCCTCTGGCTTCGCCAGGGTTCTCGGTATCGTGGATTCTAAAGAGACAGTAAATAAGGATAAAAGAGACAAAACACTGGGATGCTTGTTGCATCTTCGAACCTGTTGTTTAAGCCATCACATTTGAGTTCTCGTGTGAAGCGCAGCAAGAAAGATGGTACTGACGAAGAGGGGCATAGATCGGACAATCTTGTAAAAAATGTTAAATGGCTAAACAGACAATAAACTAAAAAGTTAAGTGTACAGTACACTTGTACAGGTGATACATAAATCAGTTTATTGACTCTGTATGTTTGTATTTCCTCCATAATCTTATTCAGGTGTTTGAGTGCTAAGGTTCAGCTGTCTGAGCCGTAAAAATGAAAGAGAACGGAATTTGCGTTGGGTGAAAAGTTGCTCACTTAATTAGGTGTTCAAACCAATAAATTTCAAATTTTATGGTGGAAGTTCGGCGAGAAAACCAAATCGAACGGACGGAAATAGAAGCGTTCACTACAGAAGCAAAAAAAAGAGTCGGTTCAGCAGATTTCCTGTTCCGGTCTTTCAAACGGTTGAGCGAACGCCATATTTAATTCTCAACCCCATTTGTTTATGGCCGTTTTGGCCTTCGAAGCTTCTTTAAGCCTTTTCGCTTTTATGAGAAAGCCAAAAACGTTTTGTCTCCTCCTTCGCACCCTCCTTCCCTTCAACCATTCACCCGACTATTTTCTCTATTCGCGGGCTGTCAATCTGTGACGAGACATTTTCATTTTCTTTTGATTACTCTGTATACTTTCCAATAGAAAAGATCAAAAAAGTTCGAGTAAATATCCCCCAAACAAACAGTAACAATAAACAAAATTAATAATTTAGAGGAAATGGGGCGAACAATAAAAAAAACAAAAGAGGCCAGGGATTTGGCTTGACACCCGACGAGGGCGTACGGGCGAACGGGAATCCCGAAGAAATATTTAAAGAGTTGACAAATGAGTTCCACCCGCGAACGTTTCTCATTGTTACTGCGAGTAGGTGGGTCAGGTTATAATGCGGAACAATTTTTATTTCGGGTTGGGGGAAGGACAAACATAAGCTCAGGCCCATCATCATCTTTCTTTCTTAGTGCGGGTTAAACTTATTTTGACGACCACCTGGGAACGCCGTTCCTGTTCTGCATTTGTCATAGACTTTTCCTCGGTGGGTAGGTAATCGTTCGGAGTCTTTTCTCTTTTTTTCTGTTGTTGTCTTCGGTTTGTTTTGTAGCCAGCAAACAGCTCCGAAACCCTACTAGCTAGTCATAATCACTCTTCCAATACCGTCGCAGTCATAATTTGATTAGATATTATCTAACCTGGTTAGATAATATCTAATTCACTCACAATTTTTTTCACGCTGTTTCCATTTCCATTTCGTCCTGCTTTAGTCGCGCCCTTGACATGTTTCTTCCTGTCGGTTCAATGTTACCTTGGAAATGGTAAAATTATTTCGTGCGAATATGGTTTTCTATTCCTTGACTGAGTTTTAGATCGTTGAACTTTTCTGTCTTCCGAAATGTCCTTTTGAATAATTTTCTTCCTTAGCTCCATCGATCAAAATGATTTTTCTGGCACTCAGCTCAAAGTTTCAAACTCGGACATGGATTTGTGCTCTGAATCCAGTTTAGCGCCTTATATCAAGCGTTGTACTCCTCCGACTTCCCGAAAATAATTTTAAATAAATAGATAATAAAATATATAGATTTACATACCCTTTTTCTGGATTATTGTACACTCACACACTTATCACTACAGTTTCTTTTCTCTTTCTTTAAATACATAAGCCAAAACTTCACTGAGCTTTCTAAGGTCCCACTTTTAATTTTCCACAATTTTATGCTCTTCTATTTTCAAGGAGGCGCTCTTTCATCCCCATCATAAGAACACATTTCCTCGTCCCATCTTCCCTCTTGGGCACTTTCCATATACATCCCTTGAGTCTTAATTTGGCGATTTCTCTTCTTTCTGGGCTTTTCACATTCTCTAATAGGCTTATTAATGCCTTGCCTTTTATTTTCTCACCATCTCTGCCTCATTCATTCTTTCTGTTGTTTTAAATTTGTCACACATTTCTTTCATCTATTGTAGTTCGCCTATATTTTGCCTGATTCTTTTCTTCTTCTTCTTCTTCTTCTTATATACAAACTTTCTACAATACTCTTTTCTTGGATCTTACTAGGTAAATGATTTGCAACTTGTCTAATTTACACTTTGTTAGTAACAAGGGCGTCGCTTCACGTACTGTCCTTTTCTACTTCTAAAATATTCTTCGCTTTTTCAAAGCTCACTTTATTTATTCTCTTTTACCCTTTTATAGGACTAAATACATACTATAATGAACAAAATGTAAAATACTAGTACCTTAATCAAAGACTTTAAGGTGTTCAGGTTCCCGGATAACTAGATAACAACGATGCACTGGCTCAGACTGACTTCTAGCCAACACTGAATTTCCAAAAATCCTTCGTCAGCAATCATGGACCCAGGGTTTTGGCTTGGCCGAATCCCTATAAGCCGTTAATCTGCTACTTTCTAATTGGGGCAATCCTTGTCATAACAATCAGGCCAGTGCAAAACGAACTGTTGGTGTTTTTTCGGTCATATTTTCGGGTTCATATGATTTTTGAAGTTTAGATTTGATCTCAAATACCCTACTGGATGGCTGTGCGAAACTAAAGTCAACAAGTCAATATTGGAAGAATTTTAATTGTTAGCATTTAATTAGCTGAATTAAAGAATTTAAAAGGTAAAGAAAAAGTGGAAAATTGAATTGGAAAAAGGGAAATCGCTGAACCACAAATAATTGATTAATTACGAATCAAAGATTCATTAAAGTATTTTCAATAAAATGGAGGCAGATTAAATGGGAAAGGAAAATTTTGAGGAAAGCTTTTGAAAAGTTGTTCTTATGGTTCATGTTTGATGTTTGAAGATGCGGGAAACCTGTATCGCGGAAGCTTTGTTCGAATGAATCGAAAAAAAAATTTTTTTGTGCAGGCAATGTTGGGAAGCTTCTTTGTGAAACTGGCTGTTTTTGGCCTTTTTTTCAGATAGGAAAAGACAGCCAGTTTCTTTGTGATCCACATCATGTTTGTTGTGTCCATATCTGTTTGTTTATCTTTTTCTTCTTCTCTCTTTCGCTTTTTCTCTTTTTTCACTGTTTCTCTGTCTTTATTTGTTTCACTTTCCTCTATTTCTCTCTTCTTGTCTATCTTTCTATCTCTGATTTACATTCTTTTTCTCTTTGTATTTCTATTTCTATCTGTTTCTGTTTCTCCCTCTCTTCAGTTTTGTATCCAGTTCACACTCCGCCTTCAGTGTGTTTTATTTTTATTAGTATGTTAGTAGATGACGAGGACCCTATTCGGAACTGGTCGAAGTAAGAAACAAACTTCCAGTTACCATAATTTACTTTATTGGCTTTTACGGTTATTATTGTTGTTGAGACTCTCATAATCAAAACCAAAACGGATGTCACAGCATTATGGGTCTACAAACCTGAATCAGATAGACAAACACGACAGGAACTCGTGTGGAAAACAAGTTGATACACCTGGAGTGCTGTCATTATTGGTCTGTCTGTCAGTTTATGAAAGGAAACCGGTTGTGTGACGTCAAACAGAGAGTTGATAGCTTTGGGACTTTAGTTTGGTTTATGTTGACGGATTAGAGCGTGGAGGAAAGAGAATACCGGAAGGATGTGGAAGAGAATAGACAGAGAGAGAGAGAGAGAGAGGAGGAGGAATTTGAATGAAAACGACAAGACTTCGTGTGTTTCACCTATGAAAAGTTTCCTTTTAACCGATGACTGGTTGGCTGATGGATTTTGTTGCCAATGTTTTTTCATTCCCCCCACACCCTTTTCTCTCAATAAAAGTTCTGATCCATGGTTTTTCAGAACCTTTGATGCCAACATCAGGACCCGGAGACGTGACGTGTCGATAAAAATGAATGAAATTAATAAAAAGGAAGAAAAAAATTTTTTATTTTATTTTTGTCATTCAAAAGAAAGAGAAAAGGAACATAGAAAGAGTAGGCGAGAGAAGTTTATGAGTTTTCGGGCCTCTTCTGGCCCTCTGGCACCCCCCATGTGTGCGCTTCTTTCTCAATAATGGTTCGTCTGAGTTCACTTGGGGTCATGATACGACATGTTCTCCTCTAGCTTTTCCAAACCGGCCATCGTACTGTCGGAAGCCTTCAAACTCCTAAATGAAACCACTTATACCGGAAGTTAGGAATTTTGTACTAAATCCATATTTCACTACTAATACTTAGCATTCATTGTACCACACTACATTCTAATAATGAGGCTAAGTGATCCCCTAGCTATTAGACAATGTTAAAGGGCTTTAAGAGTGTTCTCAGTGTCCCTTTGCCAAACCTAAGCTTTAGGTATGTCCGCCATCTTGGTACCACTGTCGTTTACCTCGTTTCCGTTAATAATTGATATTGAGATTATCACTAAAAAAAAAGCTTCAAAGAATTAAAGAGAAATCACCTTTGGTATAGATTGTGTTGGTGGATCTGACCTTTATCTTGTCACAGAGGAGGAGGCATGGAGGTAAGAGAAGTGGGAGGAGGTTGACATTATTGCAAAATCCTATTTCCAAAACGTCAAAACCAATTGATGATTTACCCTTTTGTCTCTTTTAACGATTCTCAATTGGCTGGACACTTCCATGGCGTCGTTCCTCATGGGAGATAATTAGGCTTTTTGTCTGTCCGCCTATCGGTATGCCATCATCCAAGATTTAGGTGGGTCGAAGTACGTGAGAAGAAAGAAAAACAATTTTGAGGCAAAGAATCACGGCACTTGTATTGATGTCTTTATTGCGTTTCCTGTTTGTACGTCTTCTTCTCTATCTCGTAACACTTCTTGTCGCATTCTGCCATGGCCTCGAACTTCTTCCGAGCCCTATCATCGCATCCTGACCAGAGCCTAGCCAGCTCTGATATTATTTCTGTCTTGGACAGATTAGGATTTCGTGAAGCCAGTTCCTTCCACTTGCTCTTGCAGAACCACATATACGCAGATAGAGGTCTCACCGGAGCCATCGGATCTCTCTTCCTCTTGAGCTTTTTCAAGTCTTTCGGATTGATGGCCTCCATCTCTCTCTTATATCTTTCAGCATCTTCTTCAGACATTTTCCGGTACTTTTTTTTGGCACTCTCCGGTAAATCTTTCCACTTGGCGGCACATAGTTTCGAACATTCCGAGAAGGAGAGTGGTCCTTTCTTCTGTTTCAGGTAACATTGATAATCTCGGACGAAGTAGACGTACGCGGATCTTCGGTGTTTGGGTTTTCGTATGCCTTTACCACATTTTCTTTTCCTCTTCATAATTTGGGGGGCCAAAATGGCTGTTGGTCTTTTTAGCCTTTTTTCGGATTTTATAATCTTTACAAAGGTAATTCTGTTCATGAAATTGTAAAATTTATAAAAATTATGTCAATGAAATCTTTAAATAAATTAATTTTTTTGATTTGAAATAAAAATAAACATTCCGAGTCTGTCCCTCCGCGATTTGACCAAATGACCTCCCGTTTTTTGACGCCGACTATACAAAGATTTTTGTCGCAACTTTACAAAACATTAATTTACGTTTGAGGGAAAATATATATACTTAGAAAACTTCTCTTTTACCGGATATTTTTTTATTTTGAGTTGTGACCACCCCCCTTCCCCCCTATTCATCACTTTGATACTTTGTTTTTGGTACTGGTATTGGTACGCACTATATATGATCACCAGTTATTATATTTTAAGACAGATGGTATTTCAGTGATTGCTCTGCTCTTTCTGACGAAATAATATTTTCCTTCCTTTTTCCTATAGAGGTTTTCTTGCAGATAAGTTAATTTCCGGTTCTGTCTACCTAATTGATCATTATTTCTTTTTCTTTTTCAAACTACTGGAAAAGTTAGTTTAGTTTTCCTCGGGTATGAATTTCTTTTTTTAAATTAAAGAAAAAGGAAAATGTTTAAAAAAGTTTTAATTGGGTTTGGCGAAAGCTTTCGAATGTTATAAAGTCGTTTAGCTTTTAACAAGTTTTTTAATCGCTTCCGCCTCTGGCGTTCGTCTATCCTTTTTACCAACTGATTTATGTGCTCTACCTTTTCAGCTCATCTTACCTTCTCTTGTGTTCTAATGGTGAGTTGTGGTTTGGAAAAAAGGAGAAACTCTGTGTGAATTAATCCGAACGATAGAAGTTGTTATCACCAGAAGATTGTGAAAACTAGAGAAGCTGTAAAACCTTAGAGGTGAGAATGTAGGAAATAGATGAGGAAAGGTTTCGAGGATGTTTTGGAAGAGATACTGGGAACTAGAGGAAGCTGTTGAATTTCAGTATGTTTGTAGCTCAAAAGTTGCTGAGGTGTTTTGTAGGAGTTGTGTTCAGGAACTTAACTAAATTGGATTGAAATGTTAAGCTATTTAATAAACATAAGCAACTTATCAAAGAGTGTACACTATTGATGAAATGATATCATTGAGCCCATGCTTTGACCTTCCACTGCATACGTTAGCATATCTTTCAAGTACCAAGGTGAAGTCAGAACAAACTTCTCCAGAGGGAAGCTGACTGTATCATAGCCATGATTTTGCACAGATATTAATAAATATTCACAATAACATTTTAATAATTCATAACCTACTTTTGTAAGGTAAATTTCAAAACACTTCAGCCGACGTGGTGGACACCTCGTTTCTGCAATAAATGCCTATCGACGAGATATACACGACTGGCGGTTTTGAACCAAAAGCATCTCGACGAGGGTTGGTCGTATTTGTAGCGCAACTGGTTAAATACTCCTCATTTCACATCAGAACGCATTGTGTTCGATCTCTACGACCACAACTACAAGAATTTCCTCACTCACTTATCATTCTTCAATTATTCAAAACTACCATTTTCTTCGAGGTCCTTCCTGTCACATCTGTTGACCCTTCTCAACCTAAAAATTGATAAGTAATTCATAAAAACCGAGTGAGACCTTTCCAAAAAGGATAGGCCAAACATCCTCTTGACCAGTACATCCTTCCTACCCACAAAAACAAGAGGAATTCTGGAGTTTGAACGGAAGGCAAGGGAAGACTAGTAGGGTTGGAGGGAGAATTGTGTGGTTGAAATAATTATTTTCAAACTTTTTACCGGAAAAAGAAATGATGTTGTTAGGAATCATTTTCAGGTTTCATTAGCTGCTGAATTAAAAATTCACAAAATTTTCGGCCAAAGTCAGTAAAATATTCAGATTTTAATCCTTTTGCGGTTTTGACCGATTTTTAGAGCTTTAACTGGAGAAAGACCAGAAGCCCTCAAAAGAGGTTTTTGTGTTCCCGAATCTTTCGCCATTTCCTTTTAGATCCGATCATAGTTTCTTCGATGTTTCGCACCGAATAATTTTGTTTTTATCTTTTAAGATCAAAAATGTGGGTTAGTGGTTTGCCCCAAGTCTCGTCCATTTTAATTTTTGGTTTTCTCTACTTATGTTCTCTGTTGTCTTTTAAATTTTCTCCTTTATCCTTACATTTATAGCATTTCTTAGTTAGCTAGAGTTCTCTCGATTTTTGAAAGTAATGCTGACGAAGCTTTTCCGAGACAACAATAGAAGTGTAAACTGAAATAAGCTCAAGAAGTAGTTCCAAAGCAATATCTCCTTAACCTAATAGTAACCTAAATGCAATTTGAAGCGATGTTCCATCCTTTTTATCTCAATTCTTTACTCCTTCTCCACCTCTCATTCCTCTACCATTGTCTGAGACTTTAATCATTACATTTACTCGACTACAACATTTACATCACATTCGACAAGAAAACGAGGTCTCGCATACCAAACGCCTTCTGACTTTCAATCAACCCCCACACCTTTCAGTTCCAGATTTCACCCATCCTCCAGTCACAACTTTGATTCTTGCCTCTCTCTCTCTCCCTAACCTCTTTCTTTCCTTCCTTCCTTCTTTGCTATTACGAGAAAAGGGTCAAAAAAATAATGAAGGAGGGTCTATGGCCCTCCGCGCCTACGTCATAATGACGAGATTGTGACGTCACATTTGTGGCTTTTCCTCCGAAAGAATTATAAACGTTCTGTAGAGAATATTTTTTTACCCTGTGTTAACTACCACGTGTCTCTAGGCGAGGCATCAAGTAGTTTGTCTGGCTTTAAAGGGGCTAAATATCTAGGGAACAGACCAGTGTCTTGGTCCCAGGAATTGGATAAACGTATGTGATTGGAAGTACAGTCTGTAGTAGGGCGGATAAGATGTAGGAGAGAGAACTGTTAGAGAACAGAGCACATGGAAGGGGAAGAATAGAAAAGAGGTATAGATATAATGACAGGAAGGAATAGAATGATATAGAGAGAAAAGGAGGAAGAAATGGAAACAGGACAGAGAGAGGGAAAGAAAAACCGAAAACTAGTAGTCATATTGATAAAGTGGGTAAAAACTAATAGTAAAAAAGACATGAAACTGAGAGGAAGAAGAAGAAGAAAGCTAGGGGGAGTATAGAGATGATACTATATAGAGAATATAGTGAAAAAATTATTACCTTTCAAAACTGTCTGTAAACACATTTGGAGTAACGTGGTCCAATTATGGGATTCTTCTGCCAAATCCAACTGAAGTCGTGAAAAGGTTTCATTCGAAAACTCTTCAAATCTTGGTCAATGATTGCTCCCCACTTGGCAGATTCTCAAACGAGGTGGTTATTCTGATTTTACTGTTACCTTCCACCTTGACAACAAATTTTAATGACCACTCAAGTCTACTACATGCTTCACTTAGACATCTTTAAATTTATCTACTTTTCTCTTTAATTATCCTCTTCTCTTCTGTCTCTCATTTTATACCATTATTTCTCTTTTCTGTTGTTTTTCTCTTCCCTTCCATCCACTCCTGGGGTTACGAGATCGGCCTGCAGAAATCAAAATGGCTCAACGGTTCATCCAGGACCCCCACCTCGTTCAAGATTGTTTTCTACCACCAGGTTTGCTATTCTGCTTTTTCAACTTTGAGTTTCATTCGACTATCTGGACGTCTTCCTTGACATTATCTAGATATATACATAATATATAGATATTATCCCCTATCTGGTGTCTCAATTTTGAGACAGGTGGTGGTTAACTCCGCATAAAAAGGAAAAAAATGTCAGAAACACGTACGAAGCGTGAGTCTTTAGAAATTGTGGTTCGTTAATTATTCATGAGAGTAACAAATTAATTGATTTAAACTGATAGAAAGGAGAATAAAACTAAATTGGGATGTTTGGATGTCCAATTTTTGAAAATCTCCCTCCTCCCCCACCTTTTCACCCCATCGGGGCCCTCTTGTGTCCGCTTTCTCGGATTTCCGATTTGGTCACGAGATTTAGTTTGATTTAGTTTACTTGTCACGTGGGTTTTATCCGTTTTCGATATTTTCCATCTTTTGGTTTTTTCATTTCCTTTTTTTTTGGAAATGTGTCCTGGAATGGTGTCATTGCCTTTTGTGATTGAAGGCAAACAGAAGCTTTCTGTGAAGCTTGCTGGGAAAAATTTCTCGAGAAATTTGTTTAGGAAGTCAGCAGAAGACGACTCGGAATGTCAGGGCTGCTGGCACTTTCGCCTTCATGTCTCCGATTTTTATCATCAGCACCCCTGTCGGTCATAACTTTTTGTCCAGAGCAGGCATCTCGTTAGTGCATTTCCTCAAAGTACGCCCAATCCGCTTCCACCTCCGTTAGCGAATGTCCAACGTCAAACATCTCTTGTCGCATTTTTTGAGAAAAGCCTCGTTTAAAAGGTAGTAGTCAGGGCATCAAGCCTTTGTTATATGTAGTAGGCAGCCATTGACAAACACTAGTAGTTTGCGGGTGATCTCCGAGGACATTAGCCAAGTTTCGCAGTCCAAATGCCTCCTTACAATTGATCAAATAAGTGGGAGGGACAAAACGAATTCTTAGAACGAACACTTTTTCATCTTCCAGTTGCAAATCTTATCCTCATCCAACAGTGCATTTCTTAACAACAGGATTACGAACGGAAAATTTTCTTTTAGATTATTTATCTCTCTTGAAAACTTTGATAATTAACTTTTTTCTGAATTATAATTAACTTTTATCTGAATAGATAATTAGCTTTCTTCTACGTATTGAGGGAATCTGTTTTGTTAATAAATTGTGTGTTTCAAGTTGTTATTCACAGTAGACGTGATTGAGTCTTAGTCGATATAATTAAAAACGTGTTAGGCTAACATTTTAAAGAGTAACTGTATGTGTGGTTGGTAAACCAGGCAAAAGCACCGTTTATACATCTGAAGGTCTTTCTTGTCTGTTGTTTGTTCCAGATAAACATGAAGTTCATTTTTCCAGTAGCTTTGCTCGCTATCTTGGCCATCACACCCAAGTCTAATGGTCAAAGTCTCTTAGAAATGGATCTTGATGCCACTTTGGACTGTCACAGGAGGTCGTACACCCACAAAGTCACTCAAAGTGATTCGGAAGGAAGGATTTGTTGGGACATGGTCACAGTTATGTCATGTTGGGGAAGATGCGATTCCAATGAGGTAGGTGATTCCTTTCGTTCGACCAAAGACATCGGCATTGTTGTCAACAAGACTGCAGCTGAGGATTCGTTTTCAGATTTCCGACTGGAAGTTCCCATACAAAAGGTCTCATCACCCGGTTTGCATCCACGGAGAGCGGGAGCCGAAAACGATTTTGCTGTCAAACTGTGAAGAAGGAGCGGAGCCTGGGACCGAAGTTCACGAGTATATGGAAGCTGTGTCGTGTCAGTGCTCTCTGTGTAAATCCTCTGAAGCTAATTGTCAGGGAGTGAGATACAGAGGAGAGACGGATTCGTTTACTTTCGAATAAACACAATTTTTAGAATTCTGAAAGCGTTTACCCTTATCACCTCCCATCATCCTGATGCCCTTCAACCTCTTAGTCGAGTCTTTTCAGTTTTACTGTTTTCAGTTCATTGTTCAGTTAAGCTGAAATCACGTCACGTCCGTGAAGTTGTCGTTTCCTTTCAGAAGAATCCAAGTCACGTTCGATCTTCTGTTCGATGAATAGATACATGATTCTCTTGAAACCTGTACCTGGTGTCTGGACGGTCTGATTTTCACCTTTAAATTTGTTTATATATCCTCCTTAAACGAGTATGAACAGTTCACAGTTTAGAGTTCTTTGTCAAAAGGGTAATCGTTTAATTGTAAAATGAACTAAATAAATATAGATGAATATTATAACTTTATCAGTTTTATATATTTTTTGTAGCTTAACTTCCTACCTTCCTTCAGAGTTTATGAAGACGTAGTTGTATCTCATTTTGGTCCAGTGTACAAAGAGTGAAAGTTCACACGAATCTTAAAAATTATCCATAGTAAGGTAATGGGAGGGAATGAGAGCCAACGGAATTGCCTCGTGAAGGATGTGAAGGATTCTTTTCACTATGACTCTTGAGTTCTATTTATCAACTGCACCAATCGTGTGATTTGTACTGGTCGTGGTGGTCGGAAGAGCTTGCCGACTGTTACCCATCTAGCGTGGAATTAGGGCTTCTAGAACCACCCAAACGTTCTCTCTATAACCTCATCATGGGAGAAAGCTGTCGTATCTTGCGAAGCCTCGAGATCGCTTCCGGTGGGTCTGTTTCAACCTGTGCTTTTGTTTTGTGTGTCGATGTTCCAAACGATCACTGAAGAGCTAAAGCGGGATTTCTCCGATTTTATGGTAACACGACCCACACATAGGTTGTTCATGAAGGGCCGCGTTTGGAAGAGGGCAAGTTGAAGGTACCACACATTTTTGAGTTATGGCGTTGTATGCAATGCACAGGGCGACTAAAAGAGAGGATTGTTAAGACTCTTCTTTGGTTTAGATTCTTTGGTTCAAGATTTCATGGTTTGGTTATAAGTACTTTGGTTTTAAGGTTCTTTCCCTGCCTCTCTTCTGGGGTGATCAAAGGCCTGTGGAGACCAACCCTGTTCTCTCCATAAGAATGGTTTACTGAATAACTTTACTTACCTGTATCAACTACTTATTGGTGAATCAGATAAGCTCTTCGAAAATAAGTGACTAATCGATTCTGTTTGGACATCCAAGCTCCTGCTGGGGGAAGTACCAACGTATCTTGTCACTTTTTCTGGTTATCGCTTTCAAGGTACAATTTTTGGGTTAAGAAAAGGAAGTGGAGATCAATATTCTTCAAAATGTCTTTTTCTATATCAATAAAAGAAGAGATGACGTACATATCAGTTTTGCGGAAAATGTTAGGATTAAAGAGGTGCGGATTTAAAGAACAGATCAAGATCAAGATGAAAAAAGAATTAATATACCAAAGTTATGATATGCGGTTTATTAGAACTTTTATTTCTATAGGTTTTCAAGAAACTAAGAACATTAATGAAAAATTCTTCCAGACTTCAACAAATCAAACTTTTTTCTGCCCTCCCACTCGAGTGGCAAAAACCAACATTTATAAACTTTTCCATTACAATAAATAAATAAATAAAAAGTGACTAATTGGTAATTTGGCAAATATAATATTAATGACAATTTTATTTTTTACAAAAATAAAATATCGAAGGAGTGCAAAGGGTTGCTTAGGGGGAAAACACTACTCGGAATCAATCCTTCTTGCAGTGGTAACAGGAGCAGGACTTGGCCGACTTGAACGTGAGTTCCCTCGTACCGTCCAGACACATCACCTTGACTTGAACCTGAAAAAAAGTCAAAATCAAATTAGATTTTACTCGGCAGGGATGAACAAAACAACTTTGGCAGTACTTACGTCTTCGGTGTCCATTATGTTGCAGCATTGTCCCATCGAAGTAATCAATTGGAAAGGATTCACTCGAAGCGTTTCCATCTCGGAAGGAATGCTCCAAGACTCGCAGAATCCTCGGCAAGCATTGGTCGTTATGTGGAACTCGACACAGTCTGGTATGCTCACCTTCCTCGTATGACCTGTTCGGACATAATAAAATCGTTTAGTTTGTGGTCGTGAGGAATTCTGGGCTCTTTGGCCAACTGCTTATCCTTTCCCACCCCCAAACAAAACCCTTTTCCTCTCTTTGGTCACACAAAAGACGACCTTAGGCAGGATTCGACCCGGAAAGAAACATTTCCAAAACCATTGTGACCCAAATCAGACTCCCCAGCTCAATCCCGAAGAAAACTTTCGCGAAACCAAATTAGCATTCCAGTCCAAGTTCATGACAAAAGGTTAAGAAATCGTGTCAACGGGTCACATTATTGTTTCCTCTGGGTCAGCTCCCATCTCGGGGGTTAAGGTTTCGACCCCAAAACTTTAATCAAAGTCATCAGAAAACCTCACGTAAGACCTTTCTCCCTCTTGATCTGAGTTAGTCTGGTATCTTTCTCTCCTTTTCACTTCCCAAAACCATCACCGCCTTCTTGTAAACACTTTCGTTATCCTCTCTCTCTTTGTTTCTGACTTTTTTTTTTACGAGTTTAACAACCCCTTTCGTGTGAAAACAGTCTTTTTTTATTAATCCGGGCTTTTTAGTTTATTGATTCACCCTCACACCCATCTCCTCTTCCTCCACTACTTACCAACTTTATGGCAGCCTGGTTTCCGCCAAATTCCGTGCGCGTGTGATGTCACCAACATACCAAATATGAACCAGGCCAAGAAGATGGGAAAATGTTTCGATTTCGTCTGCATTCTTTTGATTTTTTTCTGTTTTGCCTCTGAAAAAAACAAGAAGAGAAAAAGTTGTAAAATCGGTGAGCAGTGTCAGTAACAGGGGAAAGGGTGAGTGGGGTGGCAAACTAATTTTGAAATCAAACCGAACAAGAAAAAACCGTTAATTAATATGGCGTCGCTCGAGTCAAAGGGTAAACAATCAATCTCAATCTGTTGTTCTAACTTTATTTTAGTTATTCTTTCGGTTTTTCTGGGTTTTTCCTCCGGAAATTTGATAGCCTATCCTGCCAAATCCCATTTCTTGGTCCTCTGTCCTCTTTCCGAGCCACGTGTAATATCCGAATGAAATTTCTTTCTTGATTGTCGTGGGAGAGAGTATTTCGTGTTTGACGGGAAATCAAAAGGTTCTTGTAACATGAATCATAAGTAATAGGTGTAAAAGGTCACGACCCACGACTCAATTCGTCATAAAGAGAATAATTTAAAAGGGAGAAAGGGTCAAAGGACGAGATTGGGGGTGCAGAAAGGGTGGAATACAAGAAAGATAGTATTTCTCTTTTCTTTTATTATAGCTACAGAACCCGTGGGCGACAAATTCTGTGTTATTATCTGTTTCTTTCTAGTTTTTTCCTATTTTCTGGTTTTATTAAGCACTTCTGTGCAAGATTTATAATTTATAGGGCATTAGTCTCCTCTTTAAAGATCTATTGTATTGTAGTATATATTATTATTATTTCTTTGTGGGCGATAGCCCTCGGTTTAACACCAAGGAGAAATGCAGCCTATTAGTCTTTATACTCATTTTTCCGAGGAAGATCCATTTTACGACCACATATATACAGACTGGTATAGTATAGTTGTTAACAACGAAGAACTTTGGCTCTGAACCCACCAAAAGCTCTTGAAAATACAAGAGCGAGGAAATGGAGGTGAATTGGGCATACTTTTTGCCGGGGACAGGATTAGATCCCAAAACAAGACCTAGGAATACGTGGTGGCGAACAGTCGAAGAAGAGCTGGCGGTAACAAGAACAACTTGGTTTGCAGTGAAGAAAAAACCGTCCACCGAGTCTAAAGATGGAGCCTTATGGCTCCCTTTGCGTCACAGAAGTGTAAAGAGAAACACGCTGGTGTGAAAACAACATTTTTGAATTGTTTGACTTCAAGAAAACCAGAGCACAACAGACTACGTTCTCAACAAATTTAATAAGTCAAAAAAAAGAAGAAAACGATTACACTAAAAAACAAGAGCAAAGAATAGAACCCAAAAAAAGAAACATCAACTCCGACAGCTAATCAAATCGAAACAAAACCGACAGTAACAGAAACAAAATCTAATCAAACCCAAAACATATTTGAGAACCCTTTCGTATTAGTCTTAACCGGAAGCAATTGCCTCACAAAAACTTCTATCCGAAACAGAAATTTTTATCAGGTATTCTCCCGTTGACCGTATACTTTTTCACCGATTATCCAATACCATCCTCCTCCTTCTCTTCTCTCCTACATCATCTCCACCTTGTGACACATATAATTCCCCGTCCATTGGACAATCGCAGACTGACTATTCTAATTAAATAAACCATTGACACGAACGACTGCAGAATGAACTCATTTGCATTGTCTCCAGCGGCTGCGGCGCCATTTTCTCCTCTCATTTCTCGGAAAAAAACCCTAATTTCCCACTTCTTTGCTGTTGCTTTCTCCATTGAATGCCCCGAATTAGAGAGAGAGAGGAAAAAGGACCTTTCTGTTTTTCTTCTGATTTTGTTTTTCATCCTCTAGCGGGACAACCTCCTCGATCTAAATGAAAGTTTTATTTAACATGTTTTCTTTCTGTTGTAAATAAGTTGTGAGGCACTGTAACAAATTTTTTTTAAGGTTTCCGAGGTAGTCGAACTTCAATCAAAAACCCAGTCTTCAACATATTTTGTTTTAAATGCCTCTACCAATAACAAGTAGAATAAGTATAAGTAGTATAAGTACTGAAATAAGAGGTAGTTAACATCTTCTCTTTTGGTTTTGAATCTATCTAAGCAGTATGGAAATAGTCTGAAGGTTGAGCGGTCTTCAGACGCCTGTAGTCAATAAGTATCGCGGGCGGTGTGAAGCTTAGCATTTTAGAGATTTATAATTAAAGTTAATGCAAATATTAGATATTTAAAATAGTTTCATCTTGATTATCTAACGATTCGTGCGAATAAGAAAATGATCGAAAGGTGTAGATAAATAAAATCCTACGTTAATTAAATAAATGAAAGTAAACTCCTTAATTCAATTTGAAATTCCTTTTCATTTTAACGATCCTCCTTCTTCCATTTCCCATTTTCATTCTTCTTCCTTACCATTGACGCTTTTCGAGATTTTACTTATATTAGCATTTACTCTAATTAACAAACGTCCCACAGGACTTGGGGAACCAACCCACGTTGGAAGGCCCGGAATAAATCCTAATTGACTATTGATTTAAAATTAGTCAGAAGTGGAATGAAGATTGAAAATGAAAGAAAGTCCAGCCGAAAGGCAAGATGAAAGTGAAAGAAATTAGAGGGGGAAAGACAACAACAAAAAGGTGGTAAAGGGAATTTAAGTAAATAACGGACAAATGCGGAGTCGAAGAAAAGGAAGAAAAAAGCAAACATTTTGATATGACAATGGAAAGGTAAAACAGTCAAAAAGACAAGCTGAAAAGAAAAGACAAAATAAACAAAATCAAAAAGTCAAAATCGAAATGAATGCTCACGGATTTCGATAAAAGAAAGGAGAAACAACGAAGAACAAAGGAGAACGAGGAGCCGAAAAGAAGAAAATCAAAGTTCGATCAACATAAATTTGATTCAAACAAAACACCTGGTGAAGGAAAGCTGTGGATATGGTTATTATCAAATTCTTGTTCCTTTTTAAATTGTCCTCATTGTCCTCAACGTTCCCCTTTCCAATATCATCTACAAATCAATGTCGCGAATTGTCAAAAAACCGAGTATCTGTCACTCTGGCCGTCTTTTCGGGTGAAAAACACTCCGACTCGAGTAAGTTTAAGATCACTCCAGAACACATCATCTTCCAAAAACCAAGACAAACACCCAATATTGTATTATAATATTAGATCTACCGAAAAGTTCTGTCAGTTTTTAGAATAATATAAACTATAAATTTATCTTTTCTTAAATAATATTTATTGAATAATATAATTGCCATCATTTTTTATGTCTTATTTATACCGGTAATGTTCAGTGTTGTGAAAAAAAGCATTTTGCTCTAATATTATCTAGACAGTATCGAAGAAAGATGGCCATCCACAGCGGGACTCATTAGAAAGGTCAAAACCACCTTTTTCATTTTCGAACTTTTTCGAACCATCTTCTACAAGTTTTATGAGAAACTGTATCTTCATCCAATCCCTTGGACAAATCATTCACTTCTGTATCATTTCTTTCTTATTAAAATTTGAACAAATTACAGTGAATTAAATCAACTTCAAATCGGGCAATCCATTCGTAGTTAATACGAACATGAATCATGTTTGTATAGTTCATTTGCTAGGTTAGTATGTATACTGTACAGGTGATAAAACGAGAGAACCAAAAAATCGTCAAATGAATATACCCAAACGTGTGTCAAACTTAATGTAACATTATCGGACAGAATTTTCCTATCTGTTCATAGTAATATAACACTAATGTACAGACCTAGTAGGTATCAATATATAAAAATACTTAAATTTGTAAAAATAAAATCACGTAAGCTTGATTTTAGTCGTAAATGTGGATTGTATTTCCATTGTTTTCGACCGTCTATGAATGATTTGACATTTTTATCTTTTGGCCAAAAACAACTTCGCATACACAAATCGAAAATTTCAGTGTTGTTCATTTCGCACAACATGAAAATTAATCGAAACGAACTAGAACTCGAAGAGAAAGACAAATGTAGAAAATGACTTACCTTTAATATTCGTGAACGGTTTTGTAACGAACAAAAAACGGAAAGCGAGAGGAGGAAAGTTTCACATGAAATTATGCGAAAACCGGAAACCGTTCAAAAGTAGAAAACTTTCACTAAATTCGAAAGAACCATTTCAATTCGAGGTGTCAAGTAAACTTCTAACGGTGGACTGTTTCCTCGGCTTCTCATGCGATCTACCGACTTTTCTCCATTTCCCAGCGCTTTTCTCCGAATCCTTATTCTTAGCTTAGGCACAGGATATGTTTTTCCTGTTTCCGGCGTTTTCCCTCCATTTGAAGGCAACGAGTCGAAACGTGATTTATCCCTCATTTGGAAAAATTGGCAGAAGCGTCATGTCCCTTTGTATCAGATATTTGCCTATTTACATTTCACATAATGGGCATCTGTATTTTCCACTGTAGTAACTATTATGTATATATTAGTCAATATAAATTATATGTTTCAAAAAAAAAAAAACTTAAAATTATAATATTTAAACATAGTGTATACTTATAAAATTATAACAATAGTCCAACCAACCGTGAGTGATTAAGCTCCTGTTTTATTCATTTTATAAAATACCATTAAACAGTGACAACTAGTGTGCAATACTTCTGAGACGAGTCATCTGTTTGGAACGACTTTTTATAAATATATATTGTAATTGTAAGTTAGGGTAAGAAATCCTTCAAGTTCAGCACATAGTCTTCATTTGCTGGTTGGTTCGCACAAAAACGGCTTCGGGTGCAAAGGATTAAAAGATTTGAGGAAGGAAAAAACTTTTTTTCCCTCTTTTCTCCGATTGCCTACTGGTAAATTCAAAATTTTTAAACCGGAAACGATTAAACAGTTAAATATACGTCACATAATCCCTTTTACGATAAAGTCACCCCTAAAAGAAGTGGGGAAAATTATGGTGTTGGTAGGGATGAAACCTGCGCTTTCTCCTCTCATGACATCCTCCGCGAGAGAGGAAATGGTAGAGGCAAAAGGCAGAGGCTGTTGGAGGGGTAGTGGTGGTAGTGTATATCACAATAAAATCATTTTCTTTTTTGTAGGCACAACTAAACTTATTTATTGTGTTTACTCGATTTTATTTGAACTAAGACAAGGATTTTAAATTCTGCCACCCACTTTTCTCTATTCTAATCTAAAAACCCCACTTTTCTTACGTCAAATAGTTTTTGTTCAGTTAAAATCCACCGCCTTTTCGATTATTTATCTGAACAGAAATATAGATAGTAACAGAAAAACTGAATTTGTCTGATCTGAAATGGTTTCTTCCTCTTTCCAAAATTTCGAGAAATTCTGAGACTGATTTTAGACTCGGATGAGTTTTGGGTTTCCACCCACCTTCTCTCTATTTGCTAACCTACTGTCTGGCAAGTTGAATAAAATAGGTTTGATACCTCCTCATAACAAACACTCTCTGGTTCTATATTTACAAATCAGAGAACTAACCAAACTTCATCACTGTAAACACACCTCTCTGCTTGTTTGCACCTCTCTGTTTCCCTGATTTCTGTCTATGTTCTGTGTGTAATGCTGACGAATAAGCAGGCGGTGTGGAGGACGAGAGTCCTGAGTATGACAGTTAGAAGAACTAAAATGGCTCATGTCCAAGGAAGCACGGTGTCAGAGCGAAAAACTCGTAGCCCCCTGCGGCCGAGGGTGACAGGCAAAATGCGGATGGGTCAGGTCGACGGTCTCAATGGCAGTTTCAACCCCCAACAGCGAAGAGAGAGCAAGAACTTTCCCACCAAACACAACTGTAAGCAGGAGAAACTACAAAGACTAAGGAACTCATTCTGACTAAAATGGGCAGATACCCGGAAAGCCTACCTGTAGAGGGGAAGCCTCCCAGAGGGTTGTGGGTAGAGCTAATAACCGATCCACGGAAAACAAAAATATTACGAAATCACAAAAACGAAATGACAACCGGACAGATTCACTGAAACAACCAAAGCGTGGAATGCATAACGACCTAAAGCACTGGGAATTCGTAGTTGGAGGACAGTTGCAGTGGACCCGGCTAGGTGGGCAGCCGTTATTACGAAGGCTCAGGCTCTGAATTAGCTATTCTGCCAAATAATAATTATGGCCGATATCTTTGCAGGGCGTCGGTGAACTATTGTAGAAGAAATAAAATGATTCAAAGGAAACATAATGACCAAAAAATCTAGAATCTCTCTCTCGATAAAAACTAAAATTTAATTGGGAAAAACCGAGCTTTGAGAAAAATTAAAAAGATGAGTGTTTATGAGTTGACCTTTTAGACGATGAATGTAATCTCTCCTCCTCCTCTTCTTTTCCACATTTGAAATTAAAAAAAGGCAAATGACGCGCGCAACAGTTTGTCGGACTTCGCTAATTAAACAAGTTTTAATTAGAATCCGACATTTTACAGTTGTTTTCTCAGAATTTGAGAGCGGGGGGCAGTACCTGCACTTGATAGAATCAATTCAATTTTTGTTCCCGTTCGGAAAAGGTTGTTTGTTGCTTTCCAAACTTTGTTGGTACAACGTGGGATTAAAGGGGTTGGGGGGAAGGAAAGTTAACGACTTTTTAGTTTGAAAACAGTTCAGTTTGTGTCAGGATTGGGTGAATGATAACCTTTGCCTTCGGTGTTTTAATTTGATGGAAGTTGTGACACAACTATTGAATGTTTGAGGGCGGTGGTATATCTTCAAATTATAGGTATAATATATTGTAATAAAAAAGGGAGAGAAGTACACAAGATGAAAATATAAGCAGTGGCTTACTATACCATCACCATGACACAAGTGTACAGCGAAATGGGTCAGCCTAGAAGTGATAGAAGGGTGAGGTGGGTAAAGGAATGGAGGATTCGGTTGTGTTGCTCTTTTCGCTAGATCTCTTCATCCCTTTCGGCCAGAGCGCCAGAGCATCCACCACCACCCCGTTCTTGATTCTCTTCATGAACTCCTCTTCTTCCATACCGTTCCTTTCTAAGTATCTCTTTCTTTCCTTCTGCCACCCCTATCCTTTCTTCCAGTCCTTGTCCAGTTTCCTGATTTCCTCTAAGACCCTGATTATCTGTCTCGCCCTTATCTCGTCCTCGTTCTTCACAGCTTTTCTGCCACCTTCTACTGAGACTTTCTTACTTTCGTTTCCTCCTGATGTATCTGGCTATGAGGTAATCCAGTCCTATCGTTCATCTAAGGTACTTTGTCTGCACAGCCTCCAACCCTCTGTACTCGGTCCAGCCCCATATAGCATGATGCTTTTCACTAGGGAGTCTCATAACATCTCCCTACATAGGAAGTTGTCCATGAAGAGCCTCTCTCTGATCCCCCAGACTATCTTAGATTTTGGTGTATATATTTCGGTAAAAGTAATAAATTAGGCTAATAATCTTAACCTTTTGTAGTATGACCGTTTAGAAATGAAACGCTACAAACGCTACACTATGTAACAAACAGAACGAATAATATATTTCACTGATTGAAAGAAATAGAGGAAACAAATCCGCACAATTCAAAATCAAACACCATTCCCATCCTCATCAACGTAAATCCACCTCTACTTCATTACGTTTCATTACGTCACGAATGACAACACGTACGCGTTCTCTTTCCAACTGTTGTCTCCCAAATACACAAAGAAGATACACCAACGCCATACACTCGTATTCGTGAAACAAAGGATCCGCGTTAATACTCCCAAAAAATAAATCCTCTTAATCCCTTTCCCAAAAATTCATTAACATACAATACAAAAGCCTTCAGCCCGTATATCATCCTCTTGGAGAACAAATAAATTTTAAACCGAACGATACACAAGTTGGTCTTGAATGCAGAATGAAAATAAAAATTTTTTTGGTGGTTTGTATAAATGTCTCATTGATTAGGTTCCCGCGAATTTAGCTTAAATATTTAAAAGTTTGAAGAATAAATTTTCTGAAGTATCAACAGCACACGAAAGGAGATCAAACGAAGGATCTAAATCAGTTATTCAGGCGACCGAACATGGTAAGCTTCATCAGCAAATCCTCAAACTATGGCAGTTAGCGAAAAATTTTTGAGACAAAGTTGCTCAGGTGCATGAGGGGCAAATTGTAATGAGCTGAGTTTGGCCCACGACCTCATGCACCTGAGCAACTTTGTCTCAAAAATTTTTCGCTAACTGTCATAGTTCCCAGGAAATTCGATTCCGAAGATTAAAATTGTCCACCCCGTAAACTCGACCCATTTATCACTTTTACCGTAACATATGTATTGGGTATTAGGTACACCACCTAACGAGAAAACCAAAAAACCCCAAAATCCAAGCGACAAATCAACATTTCCTTTTGACAACTTTCATCCAAACAGCTCAAAAGGTTTTCATTTAAATCATACGAAGGATAAGACAAAACAAAAACAACAATTTCTTATATATACAATTATAATATAAATAATATTACATATCTCTCATCTTAGTTTAAACAGCAGAAATGAAACTGTAAATAAATGCACTGGTGGCATACAAAAGGGGGGGGATCGTTTTGGTTTTGCACTTTTCATTCGTGTCATTGTTTAAATTGCTTATAACTACTGACTCGCAATGTGTTCCTTCTTTCTACTTCTTCTTCTTCTTCTTCTTCATCTCCTTATTTAAAGCTAGTGAAAAGTAACAGCACTTCATTTACAATGAATTAAGTATTATTTCAAAAGCAAGATGACTCGCTACTGCATTTTCGACATTTCGTATTTTGTCGTTAAGATTTCTTCCTCAGAATCGAAGATCGGGGAGAGCCCTGCAAAAAAAATTATAATTAACTTTTTTTTTTGGTGAATTTAATCCCGTTTTTTACCCTTGAATATATGTATCTGAATATTATATTTAAAAGACTATATATAATATACATTATATAAATTTTACACATGTTCACAATTAATTATATACATATACATTCAGTGATAAATGAGGGGTTATATATACAAGTATACATATATTCAATATAAATACTATACCCAGTATATATGGGTTATATAGTAGTTATATTGTATACATGTAGACTATAGTTATACATGACCCTTTTATTAAACTGTATATGTGTATTAATAATTTTATATTATAATAATATTATTTAAATAATGTATATAAATAGCTATACAATACTGACTACATAAGGACTGAATTTCATATATTAAATTATATACAGTATCTTACATAAAGCACTGTATAAATACTATATAAATAAAACATAGATTATGTATTTAAAATAATAAAACATGTTTAATATATAAAATAATTAAAACTTATACATATTGATAACTGTATGTGATTTACTATGTGTAGGTTATATACTATACGTAATTTAATATATGAATTCAGTTCTTATAGTGTTAGTATTGTATAATTATCTTATATACATATAAAATATATGCATTATACAAAAGAATATTTGCATATTATCTACATAGGCATATATGTACGACTAAAATTCATATTAGGATTCAACAATTACGACTTATAAAGCTTATTTAATCTACTGCAGATGCTGTTGAATGCCGTTCATGACAAAGTAGTGTATTGACTTAGCTACTACTACTTTTAACTGTCTACTGTTAGGTTATTGTGGTCTAATCAAGCACTCCACATTGGCGCTCCCAATCAATTGGCTATTATTTTGCCGTTAATAGTATAATGTATGAATTTCAACAATAATGGAATGGTAGAGAATATGTGAAAGTTTGTTAGACGTGGTTAGTGTAGTTTGTGCATGCAGAAGATGGTTGGAGAAATATACTAGCTAGGAAAGTGAGAGTTCAAGACTTTTCATACATCCAGATGTGAAAAACGGACAGAACTTTCCGGTACATTTAATTTATTTTTATTTATTCTTTCGGAATTGGAGTTTTCATTACACAATTCACTTGATTTCGACAGTGAGGTTCTAAATTCTCGAAAGGACAATAAGTTGAACGTTACTCACAAGACTTTAACAGTACCCTTCACATTTAAAATTAACATCAATAAAACAAAAAAACGTCAACATTTTAAAAGTACGTACGCTTCAACTCCTGCAGACGGTATGTTTTCGTCCACCCATTTCAAAATGTCATCATCGTTTGACGCTTTAGGTTTGGGTGAGGTGGGTCTACTGTGTGATCTCATTTTGACACCTTAAACGCATAACAACAGTAAATCGTATGAATGTTTCGTAAACAACCAACAATGTAAACGTCAAACAAGAAACAAAATAATACCATAGGCATCATTGACAAACTGATCCTCCTCCTCATCGTCTTCGGCAGCGTCCAACAATGGCGTGAATGCATATCTTTGATTGTTATTAGTCGGCCTCCAAAGAATCATGATCACGAGGAGAAGGGCTGAGAATAAAATATGCCAAAACGCTTCGTCCATCCACAGATCCTTCCAGTCCTAAATAAAATTGAAAATCCCAAATTTTTAGCCTGGAACAAGGGTCATAGGAACTGCAGCAGACACCAAAACCATTTTCTTTACTTACTGTCACGCATAAAGCTAATCTGTGAACTTTTATCGAATACAGCATGAACACAACAGAGCACATCACCGCAAATATTAAAGTGTTCGTGAAATGTCGGTATAAATTGAGCTTCACTAAATTCCTCCTTAGTCTTAGTGTTCTCATTGTCTGAATGAGAGACGTGAAGATCCACCAACAAATGGCAGAATCTAGAACAGCAAGCGGAATGCTCGCTAAGAGTAAACGATTAGATGGATCGTTTATCGGATGCATCAGTCGTATGTAACTCTCGACGACTGCCAATATGCAGTAGCAAGCGCCCACTCCCACCAGTGTGTGAAGCATCGAACCTAGTCGCGGTCTATTAAAAATTAACTGCATACCTTCTGCTGGTGTTGGCAGAGTGAATAAAACAATATAAAGTGAAAGTATAACATATAAATATAGCATATAATGTAAGACCAGAAATCGTGTTTAGCAGAACGAACTTTGTCCTGAAGGAGTCCTTCTTTCCCGTGATACTCACTTAACAATACCGAATCCCAAACTGACAATTATGACTAGCATTCTGGCCAGAGTTCTCTTGGCGCAGGACACCAATTCGGCGAGAAGAACCGCCGCCTTGATGTTGACACCGGTCGAGTTTATATTCTGATATTCGGCATAAAAAGTCGCTTTTTCGAGCATTCCAAGAAGAATGACGCCTCCAATCCAAAACTGAATCCTCAGGAGTTCTCTCCACTGGCAAAATGACATGATGAGCCAAATGATGCCGAACGCCAAGTACACCAAACTCATTATTCCATAAAACTAAAATAAAACAGAAAGTGATTCATTTTAGTATCTCATCACCCGCCATTTTTTAACACAGATAAAGAAAAAAAATTACAGGCAAAAGAGGCCAATCAGCAGCGGACAAATATCCATGTGCACTCAGCATTTCCACTTGAACGTCAGCATTGAAATTAAATCCCCTCATCTTCAATTCTAAAGTATAGAATCCATCTTTGGGTACTATAAAAATAGGCTTTGGTGTGGGCTGAAAGAAAAATCAAACTTAACTTTTCTGTGAACAAAACCACAACTCGACCCGACCCAACACAACACTAACCTGCTTGGGATGACTGCCCTTCTTCAAGCTTTCGACTATTTCTCGCTTTGTACTGACTTTTTGCAGACTCGAACTTCCTTCACTTTTTTCCGAAGAAACATCTTGCACATTGGATGGCGAAGAATTTGAAGTTCCCTTCTCTCCTAACACTTTCATCTCATTCTGAATAGTTATAAAAGCGTTATCAGCAAACTATATATTAGTACTGTACAAACATAATCATACCTCTTACAGGCGAAAAGTAGAAAGTAGAATAACAGTTAAGCGATGTGCTTACCAACATGATATGAGAATTGCAAACTGTTGTTATTGTTTGCGCCACGATCCTGTTTTCTTTCAAAAATGTCGGATCCGCGAGCTGAAAAAAAATTTTTGTTTACTACAAACACAAAATTCTATGAGGTGTTTCAATATAAATCCTCATGAGATCTGTTTATGCCAGGCAATTTTGTAATTAGAGGAAAAAATTAAAAGGAAACTTTTCAAAAAATATTTTTTAAGGTAGATTTGAACTGAGTTTGGCCACTCAGGTTAAACAAAATTTAATTTCTCTACCTTAGGCTTGAGGTATGATAATTTATCAGCTTTCTTAAACTACGAAAACAGTTGAAACAGCTCTCAGTACAGTGAGTTCTGAAATTTGATTATTTAAAGCAATCTAATTCTGAATAACTGCTTTTATAAAAGAAAAATTTATCTTAAATCCTATAAGTGAAAGGAACATAAAAACTGTTTTACCTTTTCAACAGATGTGCGGTCATTCCAACAATTTGATTCCCTGACAAGCAAGTCAATTGCGATTTTTGTATTTAAACTATCAGCCCTACAAACAACTGAAAAAATAAATCAATAATTAAACATATTACATCATATGAATACAGAGAATTGAGTAAAGCTTCATGCAGGTTTTTCACACTTGAATCCAACATGATGTGGAAAGGATTCAAACTCCCAATTATTACTTCTCTAGTCAGGTGCTTTGATCACTCAAACAAAGGCCTCCCACATGTCATGTGAATATGAATGCTTTATTTCGTAAGTGTACCTAATTTGTAATTGTGCACCCTTTATGTATGCTACAATATCATCTTTTACACAAACTAAACTAATTAGACAACACTGAATAAATAATAGAAATAATGATAGCAAACCAATAAACCAAATATATAAAAAGACGATAAACCATGAAATGGGTAATATAAGAGTAAATGTACTGGGGGAAATAACTGACAATTAAATACATAGGCTGATATTATTTATTAAAATGATATGTGAATAAGCATAAGATAAACAAAACATTCACTGTAAATAAATAAATAAAAAATCACAAATATACCATGTATATACCTGACATGTATAACTGGCTAAAATTACATCAGCTAAGTGTAAGTTATTAACTCATTTTTCTGAACAGAAGGTCAGGGTTTTAGAGTCTTACAAAGTGAATTTTAATACAATTGAGTCAATCTCCCAGCAAGAGTATATATTGAGATATACAAGAGTATATATTGGTCTCCTAAATACTAAGCGACAGCAAAATATAAATAAACAACTTTGATATTTTTGTCTAAAAATAACCAGTATTCACAGGTGCAGCAAGTGTTATAATACTACTTAATTAATGGTTTCATTCATAACAATATCTAGTCTATCATTATTTTAAAAATAGAACAAGCCTTCTTGACACTTTTGACTGATTTAGAACACATTCATCAACGGAAATACGATAACATCGATATCAACAAAACAAATCGAAAAAATAATAACCCACCAAAAACAGAAAATAACACTATCGAGCTACGCTCTGGAGTACTTACTCTCAATAAAAATTTGAGATCCGGCAAATAAAGTTTTGGGAATAAATAATCCGCTCGTATCCTAGGAAAAAAAACAAAGAGAGTGACGTGGTGAGGTTATAAAATCGAATTATAAGAAACTCAAAAGAGAGGATTCATGACTTACTTGGTCCAGCGTACAGTGCCATTTTCCTTCTTCAGGATATCCCAAAACGCCAAAACCACACACGCAGAGATTTACAATAAATATCAAAATAAGAAACATTATTAAAAATAGATGACATTTATGTTAACAAGAAGTGATTCACGTCCATTGTGGATGTCGAATTGACTGAAGCAAAAACAATTTTCGTCTTGTTGCTTTCATTCTTTTTACAATGGACGGTTAAAAACCGGTAGAAATTGTTACACATTTTACCTTTTCTACTCTAATCAGGTTTTGGGAATACGTGATTTTGTGCAGAAACCTATCATTTTGGTATAATTGTATTGGTTATGAATATTAAATTTTTTCTAACTTTAAGTTTTGGTTCAGAAATATTGTAAATTTGGAATAATAACAGAAAAATATAAATTTGAATGCGGAAATAAAAAACGAATTTTAAGTAAATTAGTGATATATTTTGAATAAAAACTTTATTTTGCGTTGAAATGGACAATCTTCAGGTAGAAATTTATTGCTACTGAATAATAGCTTTTTGCTCAGCTGATTTGAAGCTATTTTTAAGGTCATTGATTACATCATCTTTGATATGGGATGATTAATCTTGTCGTGAACAAAATTCAAAACCAAAACTCAAATTTTTTTTTGCTAATGTAATGTAGACTCATTAAATGTATTGCCATCTTTTTAAAATTACGTAGTAATCGTTGGTGAACATTATGTCACGTCTAAATGTGTGAAATAGTGTTAAGGTCGTTAACCCGTTATTGTTGTAACACTTGGCGGACTTGTAGATTCTAACTTTTTTGAAGACGAAAACGTAATTTTTACGTGTACATTTTTAAAGGGGTTTTGGGTAATTATTATGAGATTTCAAGACATACTCGGTAGTAGGATCTCGAAAGTATATTATAATAATATACACTAGCGAACCCGATAGACAGACGTCCTACTCAACGCCTCGGAATTGAATTTATATCTTATCAACAGGATCTTCACTGTCTGGTGTTTATGTCTTATCTGACGTTTCATTGGATGACATTTATATGAACTACATTGAGAAAATTAGTTTATCTCGAACCTAAGAGCGTTAACAACGTCGAAAATGTTGAAGCGATTTCCTGAGAATCTCCTCCTTGGATTTTCTTGCTCTTCTTATCAAATTGAGGGAGGATGGAATGAAAAAGGTAAAAATTTAGCCATGTGTTAACTTTTTAATATGAATGGATTTGTGATTAGTTTTCATGAAATGTTTTAATCATTTCCAGGAAAAGGTGAAAACATCTGGGACAGATTCACTCACGAGCATCCGGAGAGAATAACGGACAGAAGCAACGGAGATGTGGCTTGCGATTTCTTGCACAAATACAAAGAAGACGTGAAGTTAATGAAAGAATTGGGGGTGAGTTTTCGACAGAGGAACCCCCCATCACCAAAATTAGAAGTTCTTTGCTCAAATTTCCCGCCAAAACTTTCCCGATTGATTTTTTTTGTTTATCCCTACGAAATCTTAATTTTCTTTAATTATCTTTGGGTTTCAGTGTCAAGTTTACAGATTTTCTCTGAGTTGGTCGAGGATTTTGCCCAAAGGATTTGCTAATGAAGTCAACCAAAGTGGAATTGATTTTTATAACGATTTAATCGACGAGCTCATTAAGAACAACATTGAACCAATGGTAGGTAGCCCTCCTCCACGTCCATCAATTGGATATTTAAATTCACCAAAATCCAAGTTCTTCATTTACACATTACCTATCACCACTCTTTCAGATCACTCTTTATCACTGGGATTTGCCTCAACCACTTCAAGACTTGGGAGGTTGGACGAATCCCGTTCTAACTGATTACTTTTGTGACTTTGCAGAAGTTGCATTTAAACATTTTGGGGATAAGGTACGACAGAGGTAAATTAATTCAGGAAATAAAAAATTGTCTGTTAGCAAAGACTCTTCTTTCACGATTCCCTTAGGTTAAAAAATGGATAACATTTAACGAACCGGAAGCTATCTGTCTTCTTGGTCACGCAGGCGGTCCTTTTGCTCCCGGCGTTAATCTACCAGGGATTGCAGATTACCTGTCAGGTCACACTCTTTTGAAAGGTCATGCCAAAGCTTATCATTTGTATGATCAACATTTTCGAGCAAAACAAAAAGGTGAGAACATTACATAAACAAAGGCTTTCTATACCGTGTTTAATAGTATATACTAAACTTTAAAGATTTTTATCTTTTGTTTCTAACCTAATGATGGCAAGAGCTCAAGATTCGAGAAATGTCGGACATTCTGTACTTGTGTAATGTCTTATATACCAAAATCCTGTGTACTGTTTGAAAACCGTAACCAGATTTGTTAGAATCCCTAAAAGTTTAGTATATGCAGTTAAAAGCCACCATCTACTGTTTAATTAAATTAAGAAGTGGTAAGTGATCTGGCGAAGAAGCCAGACTCCTAAAACTCTGAATTCTAATCTTATAAAATATATAATATAAACTAGAATTCTGTATAATGTTGTTTTTGCTTACAATAAGTTGAACTTATACTTTCCTACTTTTAGGGAAATCGGTATAAGCATTAATGTTAACTGGAGAGAACCTAGAACGAATTCTCCGAAGGATATAAAGGCTGCAGACGATTCTATTCAGTTTCAAGTAAGTGAACTAAGTCACAAGTGAGTCTTCGAAGGTTGAATAGAAACCTTTTTTTGTTTATCCCATATTAGCTGCCAATTATGCCTAGCCGAGACACCGAGTAGCTGGTCTGGCTCTAAAGGGAACAGATCAGTGCATTAGCTCTAGGAATCGGATAAACGGATGTGACTGGAGGTACAGTCTATAGGGTGGGATAAGGTATAGGAGAAAGAAAGAATTGAGAAGAGGGATAAAGTTAATGACAGGAAGGGGCAGAATGAAGTAGAGAGACAAAGAGGAAGAAAAGAAAACAGGGCAGAGTGAAGGGAGAAAAGATGAGAGTTGTAGTCGTATTAATAAAATGGGTAGAAAGTAGTAGTAAGGAGACAAGAAAGTGAGGAAAAAAAGGAAGAAAGGTAGGAGGAGGTATAAAGGCGATGCTAAGAGAAACGTGTTGAGGAGTCAAGTGGTTTATGTGCCCCAAAAAACTAATCCGTACAGCCAACCAACAGCAGCTTTAAGAAATTTTCTTTCTTTTTATTTTCTAAGGCTGGATGGTTTGTTCATCCCATTTTCAGCGAGAAAGGCGACTACCCGGAGGCAATGAAAAGGATAGTAGGTCAAGAAAGTAAAAAACAAGGGTATCCAAGAACTCGTTTACCAGAATTCGATCAATTTTGGATTGACTATATAAAAGGTGAGATCCATTCCATATCGTTTACCTTCATTAACCTAAAAAATAGTCAGCAAGAGCAGCATTTATTATGTAAACATATAACTATTTAGTGTTTTATAAAGGGTAGTGTGCTTTACAAGTTACATGAGTACCGGAAGTGAAAGTTTTTCTTTTTTTGGTACTTTTTTAAAAACACAATTTCCGGTATTTCGAAGTCCAGTCGCCTTTGGTTTCTTCTATATCCGGTAGTGACTTAAAACTCTTTAGTCCTGTCGTTGATTGTGATGCTGTGGAAGGCTTGGGATGAACTGTTAGTCGAAAGGACATCTGTCGATTTCTATAGTGGGAACAGCGAGATCGTAGCTACCAGTTGTAAACTTTTCAGGTACTTCGGACTTTCTTGGTCTAAATCATTACACGACTGCCCTCGCGTCAAAAACTCCAGCCGAACCCGATGAAAAACACAATGTGGTGGCGTTCCAACAGGATGGCAACATCACTCTTTACGCACCTCCGGACTGCACGAGAGTAAATGAATGGATGTGTGTCGCACCCTGGGGATTTCGAAAAAGTCTCTGCTGGGTCAAGAGGGAATGCAACAATCCCAAGATATATGTGACGGAAAATGGATTTTTGGACTTCGGAACGTTGGACGACACAGACAGAATAAAATATTACCAGGTGTCTTTATTAACTATATATTTTATATAATATTTCGCGGAGTCTTTGGTGTATTAATTAAATGCCAGAGTAAGAAGTTACAGTCGCGAGTTCAAATCCTCCTCCCGTATCCTGTTATACCAAAAAGGATGACGGACGGGATTCGAACTTAACTATAACTATAAATTGTAATATTTCCTCTTCGTCTTCCCAAAATCCTCGTTATTAATGGATCGTTTTTTATTGCTTTCCTGAGCTGCCGGACTAGAACCTACAGAATCCATTTCCTTCTGTTCTCCTCCATCTTCATCAGGCCCAATATCTCGTGAAGAATTGTTTTGGTTAAGGATTGAGGTAATTAAATACTTATTTTAGGGTTATCTCTCAGAAATGTTAAAAGCCATTCACGAAGACGGTTGTCAAGTCAAGATGTACACAGCTTGGTCATTAACCGACAATTTCGAATGGAACAAAGGTTACACGTGAGTAACTTCTTCGTCTTTGATCACAATAACCTCATTAACCCACTCTGAAAATAATAATATTTGACTGCAGCGAAAAATTTGGGATATTCAGCGTCGACTTTAACGATCCCGACAGGAAGAGGATTCCTAAGAAGTCAGTTCGGTACTTCAGAGATATTATAAAGAACAGGCGACTACCCGAAGACTTAAGGGATTTTTATTCGTAAAAGAATTGCTGGCTGTCCTTCAAATGTATCAAATCCTAGGTTATATTGATTATAATGTTATACTCTGGGTGAACGGATTTGTCTGAGAAAACACCAATGTCCAAAACTTTTGAAATAAATTCTTCTCAGGATTAATTTCAAAAGTATTGCACGCTCAGTACATACAGCTGACGGAGGAAAAGGCAGGATATAAGTAAGAATGAAGAGTAGGATGGGCAGGGAGAGGTATTGAAACAACATCAACGACATAATCACTCCTTTAATACCCGCAAAATCTAGGCAAACATCATGTTTTACAAATTAAACTGAAGGCAATAAATGCACAAATTGAAAAAAAACTCATTTTTATATTGTCTCATCAAGTCTCTCCTTATCACCAGAGCACTACTTTTACTTTTACTACCATATTAATACAATATATCGAGTTGAAGTCACTGAGTGACCACTAACTGAAACCACTGCCTAAGTGCATCGCTCAAAGTGTTCGGCAAAGCGACTATATCCCGAAGGATTAAGTAATAAGGGAAGGGAAATAGTTCCATATACGATTTGATTCCTAAAAACTTTCCGTCCTTAAATTCTGGCATTCTGATGTCCATAATTGAATTCTGGAAAAAGAAATAGTTAGCCAAATAAAGTGTGAATATACTTTTGGGCTGCTTAGTTGCCTGGCTGTCAAGAGCAGTTTGTTACTTACTTTCGATCTGGGATTATCGATAATGACAAAAACGACAAAGATCCCAGAGTCGGTGGCTCGACGAACGGCCGTTTTCACCCTATCTAGACCCTCGCTGAAAACTCCTCGTCCGTCGGAAATAATTAACAACAACCTAGCAACCTCTTCTTTCTTCTTTTCTTGCGTCATTAGGGACGTGCTCACATCTAACATTTCGCACACCAAAGTCTTTTTCTGTTCAAATGTGAATTCTTCAAGAATCCTAAAAAAGAACAGAAAGATATTGAGAGCCGACAAGTCATACAACAATATTGGGATGAGTTAATTCAGAAACCAAATCCCAACCTTGCGCCCGTGTCGTCGGAAAACGGATCCCCAGGCCTGTGAACGATTTTAGTTTTCTCTCCAAAGCTCAGGACACCCAGTTGTCCCGCTTCTATCAATCCGAGGGCTTTGAAAACTAAAGCGAGAGACTCGAAGGCTAGTTCTTTAGATTCGTTATGAGACATGCTCGATGAGTCGTCGATGGCCAAAACGATTTCGTGTTCTCTCTTCCACGGTTTCGTTCTTCTCAGCCAGATATTGTCCTTGCGAAATTCGCTCGCGATGTAATTAATGACTTTTCTCATGTTTATACGGCGGCCGGTCCTGAAAATTTGAAAGCGAATACAAATTAAGGTGTAAACTGGAAATTTGACTTGTATTTTTAACTGTAGACATAAAAATTTGGGGGTTTTTAACAAATCGCCTAACCGGTTTCCAAAACAGTTAGCAGTTACAACATAAAAGCTCGCCGAGTCAATAGTATATAGGAGATAGCACACAGTTTAAAAGATAATTCTCAGAAAATATCCGAAGTTCCGCCAAGTTTGAGCTGTTGTAATCATCAGAGTAGAATCAAAACTCTAAAAACCTCAAAAGTTAATTGTATACAGTTTTCACATACAGTTATATTCATATAATCAATTAACTACATCTGAAACCATACCTATAGTCTCCTTTCAGTCTTGTTGCTCGAGTAGGCTCTAATATCAGTCTCAATTGTTCGCTTAAATCTCTGGCTAGTCCATCAACTACAGAAGTGAGAAGATGCCAAGCTTCCGCACTTTTTGACGTTGACGTTTTATTCTACAACAGAAAAGTTCAAAGACATTAAAACACGAAAAATAATTATTTACCGATTACAGTCTACTTCAGTGAACCCCAACATTACGTCTACGGGCAACTAAAAGTAAACTTCTGTAGTGTAATGGTTTAAGTGCCAGACTAAGAACAAATGATTACGAGTTCTCTCAAGTGCAATAGGTTTGGAAACCCTAGTCTGGGTCATAAGAAAAGAATCTTAAGCACCAGTCACCTGATTGAACTTGGAAAGCTGTTCCTGTATTTCAAGTCGCAAAGCTTTTATTTCATCTGGTTGCAGTGGAAAACTTCTTTCTTGATTGAGAGCAGATAACTGCGTGTGAAAAGTCGTTTCGGGCCCTCTTTCGACTTTCATTGTCTCAATCACATCGCCTTCCATCTGGTACAATTAAATAAAACAAATTAATTCAAATTATATCGATAGATAAGTTTGTAAAAATCACCAAAATTGGGAAACCAAACCAAACGGAAGCTTATAATATTGGGTCTACCGGAAAATAGTTACTATACGTTATGGTAGTCACTATACCTGATTTTTAACATCTTCACCAAGAGCATCGCCTTCGTTTTCCGTGTTCTTATTGAAATTCTTCGTTTTCTCTACCTCGGACGGCTTCCGCTTATCAATTCCATCAACCTCTGGTTCTTCTTCATCAACATCCATTGCGACATCATCTTCGTTTGTCGGCTCTTCCATATTCTCCTCTTCTTCCTTGTTTGGTATAGACTGATTCTGAGCTTGTTCCTAAAATAAATGAACTCAATAAATAACTTTTTTACGTTACCAAGCATACAATAACATCCTTCATATACCGACTGACTTTACCTTCGTGGCTGCGTCTAGGATCTGGCTGGCTTCTTGAACCTTTTCCGAAACATGTTGATACAAGTCGGACTCGTCGTTGTCTACTCCCTTTTCCTCCTCTTTCTCTTCCTCTTTGTTTTCTGTTTTGTCCAAAGTTTTTAATTTCTTACTGACTCTACTTTCCTCATTTCCCAAACACCTGTCTTCGTCGCTTTTTCCTGGCCGCTCTCTTTTCCTTTCTCTCTCCTTTAACGACTGTCCAGACTTTAATTTCTCCTTTTTGGAGGTGTTTGCATCGTGGCCTTGTTTTGTTTGTTCGATTTCGGCAGACCCCACTCCTTTGGGCTCCATTTCTGAATTCTGTGGTACTTCTTGAGCTTGAAATTCGTTTTGTTTCATCTCCTCGCCGCCGACAACCTATATCAACCAAATCATTGTTACAAGTAAGTATAATATGTTAGTATGAAAGTTATGATTTACTCATATAGTTGTCACAAACCTGATCCGCTGAACTCATTTCGTCACGTTTTGTTTCAGGTGCAGGTTGAGCCGCCATTTCAGATGGTCTGTCATCGGAAGGTTGGAAATCATCTTTGTTGGTTAGTTCATCGTCTTCTTGCTTCTTCTCTTCGTCTTTCATCGTTTCGTCTTCTCCTTCGTTCTTCTTCTCACCGTCTTCCTCCGTCTCTTCGTCTTCATCGACATCCATTTTCTCTGCTTTTGTGTCTCCCGCTTCCTTTCCCTCATCATCATAATCCGACTCGACTTCTTCCTCGGTTTTCTCTTTATTCTCTTTATCCTCTTCGTCTTCTTCCATTTCGGTTGGAGGTTGACATTCTTTCATCGCATCTATGTCAAAAGGATTTTCTTCCTGAGCATTCTCATCGTCTTTCATTTCGGCGTCGTCCAACTGCATGTCTTCTGGTAAGTCCAAAGGCTCCGGCTCCAATTCTGGTTCATGTTTTCCATGATATGGATCAACCTAAAGACACGATGTTAATCACTTTGTGTAAGCAACAGACCGAAAACAACAACGAACCTCTTTTACGAACCTGGTCACCGTTGTCCTCGGGCTCCTCCATTTCGTTAATTTCTTTCTGCTTTTCTTTTCTCTCCTTATCATTTCCCTCATCATCTTTCCCTTCTCCTTCATTTTCTTCATCTTTGGCTGCGTACTTGTCTTTATTTATTTGTTCGCCTTTCCCTTCTTCTTCCTTCTTCTCTGTATTATCCTCTTCTTCGTTTTCCGAATCACTCCACATCTAAAGAGAATTTCACATACAAATGATGATTCCATTCATTCTGATTAGTACTCCTCTATGACCCCATTTGGTCTTAGATGATCTGAACAATCTTTCGACCAACCTGAGATTCCAATTTATCAGCCCCTGCTTCCGTTTCACCCATTTCCTTATCGTCCGGTTCTTCCTCGTCATCATCCACATCGTGATCATCATCTTCATCCTTTTTTTCTAAATCTTGAGTTTTGCCATCGAAATTTTCAGACATCTCGATACCTTTTTCTTCTTCCTGAAAGACAGAAAAATCTTTTCTAAATAAAGAGCGTCTGGTGGGTAGGTGCCTGACTAAGAAGGTATAGTCGCCAGTTCAAATCCTCCTCCGTGTACTGTTGCATCCAAAGAGGGAGAAAATCAGATTAAAGCTCAACCATATCTATAATTAGAAATTACTGAACGGCTTGTGCAGCAGTCGAACCTAAAAAAGATAGGTTGAACACTGGGTTTTTCTGGGTTTCATCGCCTGGCGATGTTCACAGCTGCCAAAGTGGCCAAAACGTTGGTTTCTCATAACACATGACGCGGTGTAAAAACCCAGTGTTCAACGTATCTTGTTTTAAGATTTGTCACACGATCAGTAGTTGTGCAACTGTTACAAACTGATTCCAAAATCGTAGAGTGATTCCCACAGACGTCATATTGCCACAGGCCTTTCAAAAGTTTGACGTCAGCAAAGTGTTCAAACAAATTCGTTTAAAAAAAATTTTTTTGTTTACCCTTTGGCTAATTTATTTATTTTTATTTTTTTCGTCAAATTACTTTTCCGTTTTTCAAATGGCTTATCCAAATCTCTCATCGGAATATCGAGAAGATTCCGAGGAACTAATTTCAAATTTGGAAAGGTTAAACGCTGAAAGACTCGAATTGCAATCAGTGATCGATTCGGAACAAGTTGAAAGAGAGAAGTTGGAGACGGAAATCGATGAAATGCGTCAGAAATTGAATTGGCTCTCGTCGAGTTTGAGTAGGAAAACAGCAGCCAGAGCAGAATTCGACAGAGCCATTAGACAGGGAGAGAGAACCGTGAGAAACTTGATACAGACTTATAGTTCAGTAACGGATATTTTGAAGGAGAAATTCTCGCTTTTGAGTGATGACGACATAATGACGACAGAATTGATGAATCCGAAGAAGTATGGTTGTACCAAATTTGCTGAGAGTATCCGATCCTCCCTTTTGGATGTGTTTGACTTGGAGCGTTTGCCTTAGGAATATTACCAAATTGCCCTGTGTTTTGTTTGAATGATCTAAAAATTTACAAGTTGTGTCGTGTTATACAGTTACAGTACAACAGTGGTACAGGAAATTATTTGATGCTATTACAATTATGGTTTTATTTTATCGTTACTTGTTATTGACCAACTGTTTATTTGTTATTTATGTATTGTTGTGTGACAGTTTTGAGAATTTTAATCTTTGTCTTTTGTATGCTTGTTGTAATTATTTTATTGTGTCGTTATTAATAGTATATATACTCTTGTTTGAGGGAGACTTATAATAAAGAAACTAGCCACAGTTTGTTTTTGAGTTCCGTGATAATAGTAATTCTTGAATTTATAAGCGGGAGGGGTAGTAAGTGGTCCTGTGGGTGTGCTTTTTGCTGAGAGATGCATATCAACCAAACGTAAGAAATGCCATTTATCCTATCAAGTCCGATACATGCATGTCTCCCGCATGGCCCCTGGACAACATGTGCACCCGTGGCACGCGGCTAAGCCATGTGGGGTCAAAAAGAGAGCTCGAGACGCTTCCAAACGGGGACCCACAAGCTAAAGGAGACAACCCTGACAAAAAACATTGGCACTCCAGGATGGCTGGTGGTTGGCGGTGGGCTAACAACCCAGGGTTGATTTCTTTGTTTGAAATCTTCCAGTTTTTCTTATGTTTCAGCTCTTTCTTACTTTTTCCATTCTCTCACTAATCCACTTTCTCTATTATACAGGCAAATGTTGACACAAGCATGTGTGCTTCTTAAGATGTAACAGTCACTGTCACCATGTATAAAAATTTAACCAAATATTATCAGAGATATTACCTTACAGTCTTTTTCCTGTTCTTTGTCTTTTTCTGACTGGGGTCTAGCATCTTCCAATTGATCTTCACTTTCAATTCTATCAGAAACGTCTTTTTGACCTTCTCCTTCGCCTCCGGTAAATCCGCCGCCTTCTTTTTCACTCCACCCTTCTCCATCTCCGTCTTCCTCGTATTCAGGAGGTAAACAGTAACCCTATTTTGAGAGAAGGAAAAAAAGTTAATAAAAGCGTTCATTCAGCTTTAACAACGAATTGCATGAATAAAAACCCATCTGACCAATCTCAAGTACAATCTGTTAAATGAACCGTAAAGTGTATAAATATTACGGTAAAAGGGATAAATCGGGCAAATGTACCATTCCAGGTGATTTTTTCACAATCACCAACTAAGCTTGGAGTTGGGGATTACCTGGAGAAGACATTGAACCAAATGTCAAAACAAAAGTCCTAGAAGTGTATTGGGTCCTCCTCAGGACTGGGCAGCAACAGATACCTCACTGATCCTCAAGCTTTGTGATTGGTCAGGTGGGTGAGTTGATAATGTCTTTATTAGCGACATGTACTCTTGAGTGTACAAATAGATGATTAACAATGATACAATCATCATTCAGCAATGTATTCATACAGGAAACAGCATAATTTCAAATGAATAAAAGAAAGAAGTTTACCAACTGACCTTTTGTGCAACTTGGATGAAAGTTCCAAACAAAATGGAGGACAATTTATTCGATGTTCTATAACAAAATCTTAGCTGGTCTACGAAATAAGAGCAGAGTGTTGAATACTGCCTCACGAAAGGTAGGATCGTTGACAAAATCCTGCCAAACCAAATTTTATTATCAATAAACAAACTCTAATCGAATTCATTTTTAGGATTATAATTGAGAAACGTTACCTGAGACAAGTTTCTCCACCGGAAACCAAATCACTAGACTCGGAAAAAGAAGACAGGTAATTAAAAATCGATGATAAACCTTCGTTCACTCTGTCCATGCACAAGTCTTTGACATCGGAATGAAGACATTCGACGAGTTTTTGATCGAAGTGATTGTCTAGTAATTCATTACCCTCATCTTCTTCTTCTTCCTCCTCTTCACCACCTTCATTCTCGTTTTCATTGTTTTCTGTGCCATCATCTATGAGAATAAAAAATAAATAAGAAATGTGTACCTAAAACCAGGTGCGATTTAAGCTCACAACCCTTGGGATGATATAAGACAGCAAGTAGTTGGCCTACCGCTATGTGGTTTTGTCTGGGACAGTGTCTTGGTTCCAGAATCGAAGGCAAAAATCCTAATTACAATATAATAGCACTCGTTACCTTTTGTTTCGCTTCTGTTGGCCATATACTTCTTGACGAGCCTCTGGATAGCTAACAAAACATCTTCAATAACCGTCCCAACCTGTGTGGTCAGCACTTTTTCAAATCGAGTCCTTTCAACGTCGGAGAGACTTTCTCGCAAAACATAGTTCTCACAATCATGAGAGAGTTGTTCTACATACAACAAACAACCATCCAGATGACCACTAACTGATTCATTGCTGAAAAACTCTCTGAACTCAGTCAAACAGTTCACCAAACGTTTGAATTCTTCGACAGATTTTTCATAAGCTTTCAAATTCGCCGAGTTGTAAAAGAAAAATTCGTCTCTAAAAATTTCCGTTGATTCTTTGCTTATTCTCACGTCAAAATCCATTTCGCGAGTCAGGTTTTCGTCAAAGGTTCGATTTAGGTTGGACAGATTCGTGAGAATCTCGTCCAATTTCCCGCGCGCCGATGAGTACGCCTGATCCGATTTCGAAGACATCAACAAGTCTGGAGTGAGAGCACCTGTCAGGAAATTCATTTTCTTCATTCTTTCGCTTCCGGTCAACGGCCAAGAATCCAAAACGTGAACGAATTGTCGGAGAACGTAACACGTTTCGCCAAGGATTTCCCTCATCTTCTTAACTTTTTGGGAAAATCGCTTTTGGTTAGGTATGATGCTCCCTCCAGCAGCTTTCGTCAGCGAAGTCAAAGCTTTTTCAAATTTTTGAAGTTGATCCAATGCGACAGTTCCTTCCACTAAATTGACTTTTTGCTTCTTGTTGATTTTCTGGAAAGAAAATAAGTTCAAATATATAACTGTTATTGGTGTGTGTGTATGATAGTTGTAACTTTTCATTTACACCCGGTGCCAACTGCCACCTGTCCCTAAGCGAGACATCAAGTAGTTGGTCTGGCTTTAAGTTGGCTGAGGAGCCCCATAACTAAATTCCGTACGTCCAAATGGGTTTCAGGAGTGTGTTACCAGTGTTGAATTCAGATTTAAAATCACTAACCATGAAATGTCCAGAAAAACCTCTCAGTCTTTCAATAACCGGAGGACCGATTTCCTTGGACGGAGTCAACAGAGAATTCTCCAAAACCAATTTCCTAAAGATAGATTTGAGGTAGTAAGCTTCGCCCGAGTTTCTTGAATCTGACGTCCTGCAAAAGACATCAAACATCACCGATATTAAAACGGAAAAAGATAAAGGGCCTAATGTCAGAAATGATCTGTCCCAAAAATCCCCGAAATGATTTTTCGCAGTTGGCTGCAACGCTTTTAAGGAAAACATTGATGAGAATTTCAGTTTTAAAACGAACGACAGACAGAGCTTTGAAAAGCTCTGAAAATATTGTACACTGACAATGACAAATTGACTTTGAAAAATTCATTCCGAGAACTTTTGGTGCAGGCGTTGTGACACTTTATTCATTTTTGCTAACAGAAGGCATGTCGATTAATTAAATTATATAAGTAGAAAACACTTTAAAGCGACTCACGAGACCTTCGCAAGAGGTTCGTACCTTTCATTGAAATCCGCCGGAGGAGAATCGCACAAATTCAAAATCTTGAACGAACGTTCTCTCAATCCGGCCCTGTAAGAAAGCCCGATCTTCGATAAAGTCTTAAACAAATCCGCGAGAGCTCTTCTCTTCTGATGAACGATGTTCTTCGCCTGAGCTTTCTGCTTCTCCTGACTCAAAGTCCTGTCCACGTCCAAGTTGGCGAAATGCTGAGTCGTTTCGCAAATCTCTTCGGATAGTCCCTCTAAACTTAAAATCAAGTTCGGATACTCGGCTTTTAGTATGACGTCATTGGAGAATTTCGTCGCCTTCTCTAATTTCCTTTTTAAATTTTTTAAACCGGAAATGCTTTCCGTCATTTCTACATCACACCGTTCGACATCTTTCAAATATCTCATTATGTTCACGTTCGTCGGCGATTTTTTCTTTTTCGTCTCATCATTCCGAGTGGGATCGAATTGGTTTAGTTCCACTTTGCGCTTGAGTATCACCTGGTGAAAAAATAAAAAATATAAATATAAATATATTCGCCCAATTAATCACTTTTACCGTAACATATATATTATCGAAGTGAAAAAAAAAAAAATTTCCGGTCCAGCCGTCGCATATATTCTTGTCGACATTCATCGGACCTCTTACCTCATATTCCTTTACGAACTTCAACAAAGTCCTGTGGCTCTTCTCGATAGCCTGCTTCACCGACCAATACGTTATGTCGTGCCATTTTGCTATGCCCACGAATTCCTTCAACTTTCTGAAAATGGGACCGCTCTCATCTTTCAATTTCTTGTTCACGTCACCTTTGAACTGCTGATAAAACGAATACAGGTTCCAAAGGGAAATGACTAGCGTGTCTGCAACGGAAAGTGATGATGATTGAAAGTTTTGAAAATTGAAAAAATTTCAAATTCAAATTTATTGGCAGCAACCTCCCATTTCTCTCACCTCTTTGCTTTGAACGCGGAAGATGCAACAGATGATAGTGATAGGAAATCAAAATCTCCAGCCTCGTTTGGAATTCTCCCGCCGGCGACGTTTCTATAAAATTGTACAAAGCTTTGAGTAAATCCTCGAGAGAGGATTCTTCGTTCTTCTTCAGATATTCTTCGAGGAGACACCAGAAATGAAACCACCATTTGAAAGCTTCGTTTTTCAGTCTGCAACATGAAATAATAAAAATAATAAAAAGCTTTGATGCAGGACCGACTGGAGGGGTGTGACAGTGACAACTTTAAATGTCGTTAAACCTTTCTGTGCTTAAAATTTTTAATATCCCCTATGAAAACGACTCCTGTCCTCAAGGAAGGGACTATAAGTTGTTGGTAGGAAATGGGGTTAGGGGTTAGCTGGAGAGCGGACCAATGTCCAGGCCCCAGGAGTTGGCGGGGGGAAGGGAGAAAGGACTGGAATATGGGTAGAAGTGGGTAGGGTGAGGAAATTAGGATAGGGAGAATAGTAGAGTGGAGTGGTTAAGGAGGGAAAGGTATGGAATGTAGGGTATTGAGGGGATAGAGGAAAGGAGAAACTAGGAAAGGATAACCAATCAGGAAGATTGGTGGAAGGAATTTCCTAGAGGAAGCGTGTTGAGGAGTCAAGCGGTCTGTGTCTCTTTAGTCGACGACGATCATTACGTTCGTCGACAAGGGATGATGCACAGGGACTGGGGTGGTCCACCGGTCTGGAGGAGTATTTGATGGAAAATCTCCAGATTTCCTCTTGCGTTGACGTTGTGTGAGTCTGAGGGTTTTGGCTTGGAAACGCTCCAAGATCTCCAGGTTGGAGTTGGCTGAGGATCCCCATAACTGGATCCCGTAGGTCCAGATGGGTTTTAGGATGGCTTTGTAGATAAGGAGTTTATTACCAGTGTGGAGTTCAGAGTGAGCCAGAGAAGTTTATTCAGAACTAACTGGGCTTGGATTCGTTTTGTTTTGATATGGGTCTTCCAAGTCAATCTACGGTCGAGATGGATACCGAGATATCTGACTTCGGACGACCGGGGGATAGGGTTGCCATTGAGGAAAACTGGTGGGCACTCCCCTCTGCGCAGAGTAAAAGTAATGTGGTGGGATTTGGTTTCGTTAGCTTTCACCCTCCACCTGACCAGCCAACCTTCTAGCTGATCAAGATGGAGTTGAAGGGGTCTGGTACAGTTATTCATGTCACTGTCGGTAGCCAGGATGGCAGTGTCATCGGCAAACGTGGCCATCGTAGTGTGAGGGGTAGTCGGTATGTCGGCCGTGTATATTAGGTAGAGTGTAGGACCCAACACGCTTCCTTGAGGGACGCCGGAGCAGATTGGGAAGAGACCAGTCTGTTGTCCTCGGTATTTTACGTAAAAGCTCCTATCCTCCTGGTATGAGGTCAGGATAGGAAGGAGGTAGGAAGGAACGTGGTCCCTCAGTTTAAACGCTGTTGAATATTGAATAAAATAGTGTTGGTTGTTGAATTCAATTTTGTAGTTTCTAAGGATTTACCATTTCCCGATACGGGATACGCGCACACTCAGGTGGCATGGATTGTGGAAAGCTAGATGGGGAAGAGTAGCTGCGAAATAAGCGGTGTAATCCTGACGAATAAGCCGTCGCGAATAATCAGCGGCGGTGTGAAAAACGAGAGACCCTGAGTATGACAGTTCAGAGAACTAAAACCGCTCATGTGTAAGGAAGCATGTGGTGTCAGGGCGATAAACGGGTAATAGGCCAAATATGGATGGGACAGGCCGAAGGTCTCAATGGCGGAAGAGAGACAGCTTCAATCCGTCAAACTTTTTCAAAATTTTGAGCCAATAATAAGTTACCTCTCGTGTGCAGCTTGCAAACAATTTCGCCATCCTTGCAATTCCAGTCTTCGCCACTCGATAATAAGATTTGTAATATTAATAAGATGATCGGCGATGCTAACGCCAGAATGAGCAACACTTTCCCAGTGCTGACAACTCTGAAGTAAATACTCGAGACCAGTCAGGAATCGCATCACCGGCGAGTCAACTGGAAAACCGAGGATTCTGTCTATTATGACATTTATCTGAAATCAAAACCAATGGACTGTCACGGTGCTCTGACGTAGACAGTTCTGTTTCCTGTTCCCACACTAACACCACCAATTTACCTGAACCAAAGTCGGATGTTCCGGCCACTCGTTCAGCAACTCATCAAGCTTCTTCTTCAACCCTTTTAATATTTCTAAACATTTCCCGACTTCTTCGACGTTTTTGTCGCGGTAGAAGTCATAGATTGGATCCTTTTCGGTGAACAATCTCGCATCCGTTGAACATGACCCCGTCTGTTTACAATGCATGAGCACCAATAAACCCGGAAGAAATGTGCGATCATGTTCATGATCCAACAGGTAGGATATATTGGGTATAATTCTTGATAGCAAAACGAATCTGAAAGGAATTATCGCTGTAATAGAGGAAGAAACATAAACTACATGAAAGGATACGATGCTGTTGGTTTCATCACCTCATTCGAATCGGAGACACAAAATCAGGAGTCAAAGCCAAAGATCGATTAGGCGACCAACGAGTTTGAACGAACTGCTTAACCATTTCCATGTGCATTTTGCTGACTTGGGAGAAGTGGTCGAATGTCAGAGACCTGATATCTGTTTTAGGCTTATCGCACGCTTTCCCGGATGAATTTTCCTCGAAATCGTCTTCGAATGTTGGAAATAATTTCATCTGATCCTGCAAAAACTCCTCATCTTCTGGCGTCGTCTTACACTTTTCAACACCCCTGAAATGACATTCGAAATGAGTGTTGAATTTGTCTACTTCCACGTCCGAATCCATCACTCTATTTCCCCAACTTTCAAAAAGCATCCACTTACTTTTTCATGTACAGACTTTCCTTTTCCATTTCCTCTTTCTCTTTCCTTTCTTCTTCTTTTTTCCAAAATTCGACGATCAGAGAAAATACTCCCATGACCTGGTCATAATTTGAATTACTTTTTATAAGCAACCATTCATTCACCTTGGTCAGGCAACAACTGAATAAGATCAGAAGTTTGTTGCTCTCGATTTTGTTCACAGCCTCTTTTGGCCAACTACCGACGTTTAGCTTTTGAAACTTCGATAGCAAATCGATTTTTGTGGTGATTGGGTATCGGCCCAGTTCTGACACAAACAAACTGACTTCGTTATTATGAGAAAATGGCCGACGAAGAAGTTCCGACATCAAAACGTTCATTCCGTGTTCGATCTAAAACAGTAATTTTACGGTAATATACTACACACCCGTCTCGAACAATATAACACAATATGGAAGTATGCAGGACCAGTGTAACATGCAAGTAGTATATATATGACGGTAAAACTGATAAATAGAGCTAATATATACAGGGTGTAGCATTTACATCTCTCTACTCGAATTTCTCGGAAACTATGGTAGTCAGCGAAAAAAGGCCAAGCTGGCCTTGACCAGCCAAACTCAAGCTCATTACAATCTGTCCCCCGTGTTACTGAGCAACTTTGTCAGAAAAATTTTTCGCTGACTGCCATAGTTTCTGAGAAATTCGAGCAAAGAGATTTAAATGCTACACCCTGTACAACTGTCGGCGATTACTCATAATCACCATTAAATTTGCTAGCATAACTTCCTTTGTGGTTTAACAAAATCCAAAAAGAGTTGCGAGTAAGCAGAAGGCAGGCAAACAAAAGAAAAATCACCTGAGAGGAAGCTGAAAGTATTGGATACACCAAATCGGCAAAATGTGTCACGAATCTCTTCTCCAAAGTCTCCGCGAACTTCTTGTTTCTGAGAACGATGAACCTTCCCTTTCGGTACAGATGCTGTCCGAATTGATCATCCCTCCCGCGAAGTCCTTTCTCCAAAACGTTTCCGCAAAATCGGTAAATCTCATCAAAGGTCGTCATGAAACTTTCCATTTCCTTGGACAATTCCCGAAAGCTCTCAGGATTCCTTTCGACGTTCTCCAGATGCGAATATTTGGCGAGACTTTCCCTCGACCCGTTCAAACGGTCCTTCAAATCCCTCGCGTAAAAATGATTTCGACTGATTCCGGTTATGGCGGAATACAACTCGAGAGCTGTCGTTTCCGTTTCCAATTCCGTCACCTGAAATCCGACACCACAACAAAAATGAACAAAAGCGGTTCATAAAATTTTATTGTACTCAATCTGAATATTGAACAAAAGCCGTCGGAAACGATTGGTTGTATTATGCAGCATTTATGTCGTTGTGTTTTAACGCTTTTGCATAAGTATACTAATCACTGTTGATCTCTTTAAATGACAACAATCACTCAACAATCACAAATTATAATTAATTATTTCCTTCCTCTAAAACCCATTCAGTGCTTTGGTTTTGACCCAACCAGATTCTACACTTTTGATTTCTTCCTTACTTGGTTTCAGAATACCGACCATATATTTAATGCTATCAGAAAACACAAGATGGGGTTAGTCGCGTTAGTTTTCAGTAATATTAATAGCATGAGGTGCCGGTCAAGACTATAGCTATATCTGTGAATGCTGCCCTATAACTCCGGCAGATTCTTTGCGCTATCAAGGTCATCTGTAGCTAATTCCTAGTTTAATTAGCACAGTAGATATGTTCGTCCTGTTAGTTCCCTACAAACCTATGATTATATACCACGATAAGAGAAAATTGCGAAACTCACCTCTGCCATTACGTAATTGGCTTTTATCAACTTCTTCCTGATTGGATCTATTTTCCCTTCTCTAAGAATCAAAAGTTCCAATAGTCCTAGGAGTGACCAGTAACATCCTGTGACATTAAAATCCGAATCCTGAGATACGTTTAATCCCAAAAAACTGCTCACGATAGTGTTCAATCTCGTGTAAAAAATCTTTTCGACGCCAAAATGGCTTTTCTCAGACATTTCCGATAAAACTTCTTTGAGTCCTCTATCATCAGACTCGATTCCAAGACACTTCTTCATGCTCTTGAGTACTCGATTTATTTCCAGACTCAACCGTGACTTGTCGTTTGAAAACCGATTCATCGAAGAAGTCGTCGAAGTGTTGGGAAGAATAGTCACCAACAACGTCCAAAGTTCTTCTTGAGATTTAGCATAACTGGATAAATTCCAAAGGGAGTCAGCATTGAAGACGACTTGGAGGACTCTACTCGTCCAAACGGGTCTGTGAAAAGGGAGAACCTGGTGCAGGTAAAGGTTTTCAGAGGTTTCGTTCACCTCTTCCGCGAATTCGTAGTGAAAGTTTAAAATTTTGAGCGAGAAGAAAGTCATCTCGGACGCCATCTTTTGCTTCTCCTTCCAATTTGATGAATAAAATTCTTCGAGAAGGTCTTTCAATGGTAGAGCGTGCTTGACTTCGTTTTGTAATCCATTCAAAAGAGACAGAAATGTGGCTAGGTCCTGACACTCGGACACGTCTTTGCCGTTCGGCCAAGAATTCGTTTTCAAATTTACATATTCGATGAGAGAATTGAGGATGTCGCGAAGGATTATGGGATCCCCGAGAAAGCCATCTGATTGGGTGATTTCCATTGCTGACATTTCACTTTCTAACCGATTCCTTGGTAGATATTTCGTGGGTGAGGGGTGTCCCAGAGAATTCCGGAAAACGTTGCTCATTTTAATGAGTTTCGAAGAGTTTTCGGAGGACACGATTTTCTCTGACGTTGCTGAGTACTGAGTATATTTCTGTCGCCTAAAACAAAAAACAGAATTACCTTAACACCACCTTCGAGAGAAAGCCTGCCTTTTAGATTTTATTCTTTTCTTAAAGTCTTTTCACGCTTCAGAAGATATATTGCGAGACCGTGAACATTAGTATTAAATATTTGGTTATTATGCTACCGTAGTCACTGTACAGGCAAGGAATTTGGGTTTCTCACGAACTGACGAAGACGAAACTCGATCATAAAGCAGTCTCACGCTTAGTGGCGGACTAAGGCTAAAGCAGGTTCTAGGTAACATTGTAATTCTGGGCCTATTTTTAAGTCATAACACTTACTTCCTGTAACGCCATTGGAAAAAAAACATGTCAAAACTACAAACTTACAGAGTTTCCGGAAGTGTTTCAAACACTGCAAGCGATTTCCGATTATTCCTTCGAACCACAAAATCCAAAAACCAAGACAAATGCAATTCCAAGAGAGTGAGCACATCTTCGTTCCAACATTTGTTACTTCCACCTGAAACCAAAATCAAATTTCCCTGACGTCCCAAACGAAATCTCCACTTCATCACGTCCAGGAACCATTTTGCATCATCTTCGGTCACTTTGACCGTGTCGCAATTCAACGTTTCCACCGTGAGGTCGTCGAAGTCTTTTATAAAACTCAAAAACTTCGACACAATCGGTTGATTGGGAAAAGCATCCTCCAGGCGACCTAAACAAATAAAAAAATAAAATTCGGTTAAAAGCTTTTGATAGCAACCAGTTGGCGGAAGATGACGAAACTGCATACCTTCCCGAACAGATTTCGAGTACTTGGTAACAGTTATTTCTTTGGTCTCGTCCAAATCCTTTTCCAACGACAGATAAAATATATATTTCATGAGGACTAGCATTTTATTTAATTCACTTCCGGTTCGGCTGCCAAACAATCGATGAATCCCTTCGAACCACCTCGAATCCCACGGGAAATTATTCGAATCCGATTCTGGTACGATGTCTGACAACTTTTGCGAAAGCTTCACTAACAAGCCCTTCCTTTTCAAGAGATTTCCTTCTTTTCCGAATTCCTCAAGCCGAACTTTTAACATGTCCACACCCTCTTTTGAAACCGTCAGGTATATGTGAAGGACATTGAAGGCTGCGATGTCAGCGACCGAAAGCCTTTCTACTGGTCTCTCGCTCCCAAAAAAATATTCCAAAGCTTCCGCAGGTATTTCTTCATTTCCATTTCCTCTTTCCCTGGCTCTCGAGTAGTTTTTAATGACGTCCGTAAGGAAATGAAAGAGAGCGCAACACTGCTTTGATCTAGCGTACCTCGGATCGATTATGAAGTTATTCAAAGAAGGCCTTGCGAAGGCCATCGTGAATTGTTTGTCTTCGGTTAACTTATTCGAAAGTTCTTCAATCAACCGAAAGGTTTTATCGCCTGATGACCTGTAAACATGCTTCGAGGCTTTTTCGAAAGCTTTCGGTTTCCCAAATCCGTGTCGTCGATACTGAGCAGTCCAAAAACCGTTTGATGTGAGAGTTGAGATGTTTTGATAATCACAGCTCGATTCCAATTCTATCAAAGCTCTTTGAGTCTCCAGGTCTGGAATTCCGGCATCGGTTAGTAGTGATAATACGTCCAATCTAGGCCAGTTTGTGATGTCTTCATCGCGTAGGAGATAAATTTCGACTCCCCGGTTTCTCATGGCTCTGAACACAAAATTTAAATTAATTTCTAATAAAAAGATGCCAAAACTTTAAGCACCAAACATCTACGCACCTGGATATTGGTCCGTTTCTAGGATCCATGGTGAAGAACAACCTGAAGTTCGGATGAGGTTTTACAGTGATTGATTTGCCGTCCGTATCGGCTCCTCTTTCTCCGATCGTTAGGACTCCGTTTGGCTCTAACAAACAATTCAAACGATCGAGAACGGCGTTCGAGCACAAGTTTACATCCTCCATGAGTAACCAAGAACCATCTTTAAGAGCCTAAAAAGTCAAGTTGATAAGCAGAACTGGAAAACGGTCAACCGGAAGAAGAAAGAACTCTGATATGGGTAATGTTATCGTTTTGGCTGTTACCCCATTTAGCTCAATTTTGGGTAAATAAACGACAGTTTTCTCTTAGTTAGGGCAAAACCACCAAAAATCGCCCTATGTGGTCTCTGAAGAACCTCTTTGTAAGTCGAGGGTTGAGAAAATAATAAAAAGAAATTTCAAAAAGGGTAACAGAATCCAAAATGCTCTTCCTCCTCTCAGCCTGCAATTCACTATTTATCTTCATCAAAACCTCTCAAACACTTGCCTTCACCAAGATGCTATCAACCCATTCGAATTTCCCGCCAAAAGTCAAACAATCACTCGTCGACAAATTTCTCTTTAATTCCTGAAGTTCTCCAACCAAAGCCTTGTTCCGCTTCCTCAAATCTTCATCTTTCTTCAAATCTCCATTTCTTAACAACTTCTCAAGGAATTCTAATCTTGTGAGAAACAACTCAAACGCCGCCGTCGCGGACAAAGAATCTGCGTAAAAGAAAAAATATAAACAATAAATAAAAATAACAACCAACAAGATATTCCGCTAAGAAAAGGACAATGCTGATGTGGTTTCTGGAGATAGAGAAAAGTTTAAACAAAGTAGGAATCACGCAGAGAGCTACAACAGTGCGACACTCTGAAAAGGAAGCTACAAGAGCCGGATTTTCAGAAAAAATCGGAAGTTGAAAACTAACAGAGCGTGGTTTTCCGGCGGGACGAGAATCCCGAGGAAGAAGAAAAGAAGAAAGAAGAATTGTTAAAAGTAAAATGAGAAAAGCGACAGAGATGGCTCAAACTCAGAAGAATATCTTAACGAACAAGTCTAAAACCCGAATCGGAGTCCCTTTGAAACCTAAACAGGAGTTTTCTCGTATAAAATCTTTCCAGAATGAATGGAAAAATGGAAAAAAGGAAGATGAAAAAAAAGCTGAAGAAAGATGAGTCCAGGAGGGAAAAATGCGTGGAGGAGAAGGAAGGAGAGGATAGAAACACAGAGAGAGAGAGAGAGAGGATTTTAGAAGTCTACATTATGTGGAAACGTTGCCCTACACCACTCTACTTCGAAAGCTTTTGATTGACTGATTGATTGATTGAGTTCCATTAGAATCGTTTTCACTCCCAAAATACTTCTTCCCGGTTTTTTAAAAACTCAAGATTTTAGATTTTCACCCAGAAAACGGGAGATGTGATCATTTACTCAACACCGTGGAAAGACCTAGATTCCTTGGAGCAGGGGTTGTCAACCTCAGTAAGATGCTCCTCCCAGCCTCACACATAATTCCTTCTTACTTCTAAACCCTATATTGCCCTTTTATTTTTCCTTAATTACTACTCTCTTACATCATTGTCTTAGTTCTGGTCTTTACTACAATCTGTTCACCCTACTGGGTTTACAACTTCATCTTTTATCCGCACTTGGAGCTAAAATACAGGTCTTTCCCATCCTCCTCCTCATCCGTCTTCTTCTCTCTTTTTAAGCAAATGTTGTTCCCCGTCTCTATTTCTTTCCCTCGTGTTGTTGTTGTAGTTACAGTTGAGTTTCAATACCGTTTTTTTTACCCTTTTTTGGGTATAAAAGGACACAGGAGGAGGATTTGAACTCGCGACTATAACTTCTTCGTCTGGCACTTAAACCACAACACCACAGACCTCCGCTTGCTTATTGTTATTAAAATTTCTCTCTAAGTAGGTTTTTGCTTTTTTATCATTATTACAATAATATTATGATATTTTGAGAGCTATGAGATTTTTCATCAAATTTTAGCCAGAGGATATCGCCCGTTGGATTCTTGTTTTCATGACCCATCAAACCAAATGGAGGTTTTGAAATTTTGGGTTAAAGCTCAAGCACTAACCGCTCCTGGTATAAAGATACAGGTCTGTTTCATAAGCACAGCCTCTTATGCTGCATCCTAAACTTTTTGGGACTTTTAAGGAACCGGTGAGAACGTATCAAAACCATAAATACAATACCAGTTATATGTTTTACTATAGTAATCAGCAAAAACAAAGAATGGACAGTTTCGAGAAAAACTGACAAACTTTTCAGCTCGATTTCACTCAAAGTAAACTTTACCTGGAAAATTTGCTCACGAAGAAGGGAATTACGTGAATACAACAAACCCCTTAGTACCCAGACCCAGGTTTTCAACTTTTTCTTCCTGTTTGTAAATGATTAAAAAGCATAATTCCGCCTGAACGTCATAATTTTTGAGGAACCAAACGTGAAGCTTTTAAAGTCTAAAAAAAAGAACAAAGAAAGACAGAAGGAAAGCAAAACAGCGAGCTTGTTTCCGCTTGCAAAAACAAACTTTCTAATGAGCTTAAGAGAGAAAGTAAATAAAAGCCTTCTCTTCGTCTTTCATTAATTACGGAAAAAAGCTCGAGGTCCTGTCTAAAATTTTTCTTTCCGGTGATTCGGTGACCGGAAATTATTATTTTTAATTTGAATTTCTTTTGATGATCCAAATCAAATGGGCAACCCCCTACCCCTAATATCTATCGCCGCAATCGCCTACATTAAGAGACAGAAATTGTTACCGTTATTACCGTTGTTTAAAGGTAAATTCCTGAATTCTAACCATTTCTTCAATAGGCTGACTGTTATCTTGGCTTTTCCTTGTTCGAGATGCCGTTTCGCAGCTGACAGAACAATGATCCTCGCCGCCTCAGTAAACCCGTCGAAATGGCGGTTGTAATCAGTCTGAAAGAAGAATTGAATAAAAGGCTCATCAGTGAGAAAAAAAGCCAAAGAACTGGGGATATAGGTACTATACTGGGAATATAAAATATCGTGATCCACTCGTCAAACGAATCAAAATGTTTCTGTTGAGTTTACTAACTTCATTTTTCATTTTCAGAGTGGAAGCGGGAAAACTGCTAACATACAAAAGTTCTCCTATCAAATTCTGTGGACGCGACTGGACCAAATCCCAAAGCAAGCCCTCCACTGGAATCCCTAAGGAAATCGAATAAGAGGCAGACCAAGGAAGACGTGGAGGCGAACAACCGAAGAGGATCTGGTTGCAGCAAAAATAATAGCCCCCAACCGAGTCCGATGGTGCGCCCAGGAGGAGTAAAAAAATTTAATATATAAGCGTGGTTCCAAGAATTTTCATTTTCAACTTCTGCTACCACTTACAGACGTAAAAATTAGCTTCTTACTGGAAAAAAGTTTTGATTTTACAGACTAAAGATTTCATTCAAAAGTGCGATAGTTGTCTAAAGAGCAGTGAGAGGAAGGAGAAAGAAAAGGAGGTGATCCTCCAAATGAAAAATATCGTGAAAATAAGAATGAAGAAGTTAAAACGTAAAAAACCATTTCGATGAGTTTTATCAAACCTTTTTATTGTCTACTTCCACGAGGAAAAGAAAATTAGGTCATGATAACCAAGCCAAATAAATTTTCCCCGTGTTCCTTCCTCCTCCTCTTCTATCCTCTTCCCTCTCTCTCATCCTCTTCTTTTTCTACTTTTTAAATTCTAATCTTTACTTTTAAAAATTGGCAACTATCCTCCTTCAAGTAGACAAAGACATTCAGTTCTTCTCGTTTATATCAATGTATCAAAACTATATTTTATAGGAAGCGGAATGAAAGTGGAATGAGAGGGAAGGAAGAAGAACGACTACGAGTGAGAAGAAAGAAAATGCATTAAAGGAAAAATAAATGGAAAAGTGAAGAAAACAAAAAAGAGAGAGATAACAGTGGCAGTTTTATGGATGTATTACAACCGTATAATAAAAGTCACAGTACAAATCTTCCACTCACTATTTGAACTATCCCTTCCCAACAAACCTAATTCTCTCTCCTTCCTAATTCAGTGCCATTTTACCCTTAATCTAAATCCAAACCTTGAATTCTCCACTTGCCGAAATCGTTTTGAAGCCTAGAACCTCAATTTCAATTTACCACTGAAGATGTCAACAGCCTTACCTTACCCCTTGGCCTTTAGGTCCCCTTCCACTTCGTCAACTCATATCTTGCGTAGCCTTCCAATTCTTCTGCCGGCTTCTGGTGTTTGATGCAGGACCTTTTTAGTCACCGTCTTGCGACACTCTCGCAACGTGTTCCACCCATAGTATCCAACAGCTATACGTTGGCAAAATTTTTTGACTCTGTATTCGGAGCCTGTTTCTATTTTGAAATTATATACATCAAGCTCTGGCTTACACACTGCCTCATTTTTACACTAAGCACCAACGTGTGTTTAACATTCACCATCACCACCATCATCATCATCATCATCATTAGTGTTACAGCGCATAAAAATAAAGTATTGCCCACTTCTCAAGAAGAATTCATTCTATAAATACTACATAAATCCAAGCAGGGTTAATATCAAAAAAATAAGACACTGTGTCTATACATATAGTGTATATTACAGTATAATTTTGAAATATTGTAGAATTACATCTTATCAAATGGAAATAAGATTTTCTAAATTTGAACTCGGATGACGATTTATATCACGGACTATAAGTCCTTAGTCTCACACTTAATCAATACACCACAGACCACCCAGAAATAACAAAGTAAGAAACCAAGGCAGAGAGTAGAGAAAGCAAAAAGAAGTAGAGGAAGTAGGCAGTAGAAGTAACATTATAAAAATCTAACGACGAAAAAAGTATCATGAGAAAATCGAACAAGAACTGGAAGAGAAGGGGATGATAAAAATTCAGATTATACATAGAGTCTGAGAAAGAAAAGTTCAAAAAAAGCAGAAAAGGGAGGGAAAGAGATAAAAGGAAGGTAAGGAATCAAAAATGTGGAAAATTTAACAAAAAGCAAAAGTTTGTCGCAAGCTACGTACATAAACGAATCGTTCAAACATTCCAAGCGACGAAAAATTTTCAAAAATCAAATTTTTAAACTTCGAGATAAAATCTAAAAAACCCGAGCAAGTTTCTGAGAAACTCTAAAAGGTGAGAAGGTCGGGGGAGAGAGTTTTTCAAGTTTTCCCAAAATTCACACTTTTATGCAAAATCCAATCTCAAAAACATGTTTAAACAAAATCCTTTTCAACTATTAACCGGTAGAAATCTTTTCAATGTAACCTCCCCATCTGACTCCTCAAACACCCCTTTCTCCTCTTCGCCTCCAAATGAAAAACCTATAAACACCTAAAAGTGCTGAGAAAACAAAATTAATTTTCGCTCTTAAAATACCCGCCTTCGTTTCTTCTCTTTCAAAATATTTTAAGCATTTTCCTTCTCAGTTGTCCTCCTTTCTCGCTCCCCATCCCCGCTTTCGCTACACAACGTGCATTTCACTTTTAGTCGGCTTTAATATTAAATATTAGTTGTTACCTTAACAAGGTCGCCATACTGCCTAAGGACAGTACGAGAGCACAAACGGTTTTTAGAAGTTTGACGAAAAGTTGGTTAGAAATTGAAGAAGTCAGTATCTATTGTATATGATTTTATTTTTATATTCTCTTCAAAATTTTTAGCCTTAAATCTCTCTCCCATTCGCATATTCTTTGCTTTCCTTTTCGAGAACACAAAATTCTCCAGCCTGTCTCTTGGAAAACAAAACCGAAAAAAAAACTGAAAAATAAACACAAATGCAGAAAGCTCCCACTCGCGTAACAACAAAAGGAAAGAAAGGAGAAATGAAAATTTCTCTTACAAGCCTGCCAACATTGCCGCAGGAAAAAACTTTTCACACACACACACACACACTCCTACAATGAAAAGCAGTATTATTTTCTCCTTCCTCACTTCTCCTCTTCCCCTTCCCTCCTGCCTCTTTTTCTGTTAAATATGAAAATTTCATTTTACTTTTGTTAGCTAACATTCGTGCTACCAGCCTCGCTTGCTAAAACCCCCTAATTAAATTTCATAGGATGGGAATACCTTTTTCTTTTTTTATTTCTGGCCTTCTGTCCTCCTCCTCCTGCACCTCCTCTTCATCTCTCTCACCTTCCTAATTCTCCACTTATAGCTCCTCATATGAACTTTTCTCTTAAGTGGAGGAAATTAACAAAGACTTAAGTTTTTTTGAATTTTCCCGTGAATGGCTTCGTTTACAAGAATTTCTCCCAGAGAACAGCACAAAAATAATCTTTATTGACAAATATAATTGCCATCATTATTTATAACTTAGGTCCGGTGCTGATACAAAAGGGTTTTGCTCTAATATGATCGTGACTATATGGTCGTCGATGAAAGATGGCCGCCTAGAGTGAAGTTCTTCAGAAAGGTCAAAACCACCTAATTGAAATTTCTCAATCTTCAACAAGTTTTATGAGAAACAGTACTTTCATCCAACACCTTGTAAAAATTATCCACTTATTCTGTATCATTTATTTCCTATTGGAATTCATTCAAAACACAGTTGCTTGAACGAACTTCAAATATGTCAAACAGCCAATTCGTCCTTAGGTAACACTAACAAGAATCCATTTCAATTCTAGCTCATCCGCTACGTCAGTATGTATACAGTCAATGACAAAACGATAGAAGCAAAAAACCGTCAAATGAATGTACAGAAACGTGTTCAAACTTGGTGTAACATTATCGAACAAACTTTCCAGTAGCCCAAATATATATAATCAAATCAGTCCAAAATTTGTGGACAAGAGACAATTCCTCAACAAGAAAAGAAAAAATGTTAATTAAACGATTAAAAACGTTTATTTTGAGAGATTATTTTTGACATTTCACGTCATCCCTTATTCATTCACTTTCTTGTTGAAAACAGCCTCCCTCTTTCCGAAAACTTGGACCTTCATTAAATAAATAAATTTTAATAAAATTATTGAAAATTTTTTTACCATTAATTAAAAACTTTTCATAAATAAAACTCGGTCTGAATAAATATCTACAATTTTTTTTATTTAATGAATAAAGTCATTTTTAATTTCGTAAACTTTACTGTTATGACCTTCTTTCGACCGTACAGCCTCCCTCTTAACCTCATACAACCTCTTTCATCGTCTCTCCGCATTTCTTCCTCTCCACCCGCTTGAGACTAATTAATTAAACATTTTTAGAGGTTTTGAAACTTTTTTTGAAGTGTGGGAGGGAATATCTACAAGGCAAAAAAGATTTTTATTAAAAATTGAGTGAAAACCTGACAAAGACAAAATGATAATAAGAAGAGAAATAGGCGCGTGAAAGTGAAAGAAGAAAAGCGGAGCAACAAAGAAGTAGTAAGAAGCAGAAAAATTTTATGGAAGGGAAACAAGTTACGGAATAGAAAATGATGATGGGTTACATCAGGGGTTGGCAACCTTTTGAGTCGGAAGAGTCAAAAATTAAAATTTACAAGATTTTAGAGTTTTTAAAAAGCCATCAAGTTTTTTCTAGTCAACAATAAGTAGTACTCGCATAAAAAGAGCTGCCTGTGGCTTGCGACCCTCAGACTACACTATTCATTCACCTACCAACCCAACAATTATCTACCCTGTTTTCCTTTTATCTACAATATTTTCATTCCTTTATCTATTACCGTTTCTGATCAGACATTAAAAAACTATTAACAAACGAATGAGTAAGGTGGACAAGGAAGTTCTGGAAGTGAACCAGTATAGCTGTAAGGTCTAACAGGCGCACGGCAGCGGAAGGAAAGATAACAAAAAAGAAAGATAAACAAAAGAGATGAGAGGGACAGGGAGATGGGAAAGAGGAGAGAAAATGTTTACAAAAGAATATTCTTCAGCATCTCTGAGGATTTCAATCCTCGCTCACAAGGCTCTTCAAAGGAACCCAGACAAAAACATGAAATCACGTTCGCACTTCATTTTCCGTGACTTCTTTTGTTTTTCCAGTTCTGTCTTTCTTCATGCACCTTCACTCTTCCAACTACCGTCCTTTCTATCTCCTTCAACTTCTCAAAGTTTCCAGAAGGACCGAAATTGAACTTAACTTTATCATGCTGTCCAAATAAAACTTTTTTTTTTGGATTAGAGTAAACTGAACGACGATTCCGGTTTCAGTTTCTGTTTCCAAAAATAGGATATTGACCTGGGCCAAAATGCTGACGTTTTCATTTTATCTTTCACTATATAGAGGCTAACAACAGCAAAAAACCAAAAGTTGAAACCGGATTTTATAGCTTTGTTTTCATACTTTCTCTCAAACGTTCGTCATAAAAACGGTTTTTCTGTCTCTTTTCATTTCCTTTCTTCTCCCTCTCCATCTCTTTCTCTCCTCCTCAAGATTGGTTTTTTTTTCATTCAACTTCGACACGAAAATCGAGTTTGATTTAGTTCCAACCTTGAAAACCGGAAATTTATCGCCTTTAGTCACGCTTTAAACATACCTTATCTAATTAAAAGCTCAACGTCAACCGTGACCTCCAACCTTCCACTTAATCTATCGACAAGGACTTCTCACCCTCACACGCACACACACCAAACACGTGTATCCTTTTCCTCAAACAAAAAAGACATTATGTTTTGGAGGGAAAAAAATGTTCAAGGAAAGTCTTGGAGCGTTTGGAGTACTCCAACCCTGGTGCAGTCTCCTTGACACAATTTCCAAAAACCTTATTCTAAGTCAGTGCGATTTTGCTCCTTTATACTATTTATAATTATCTATATTGGCTCTTCTTCCTGGTGCACAAACTAAAATATCGAGAAATGAATGACCGAATAGTAGAGTTCGTGCCAAGAATAACAGGAAGAGGGAAGATATTTGAAATGAGAAGATGGCTAAACTTAGTTGTTGTTTTATAATCTTCTGGGAATTTTCCAAAGGTTCTAAATTTATATCTAAGATCACGATAATGAGCTTTTCCTATATTCAATTCGTAATTCTCACCATCTTTCTTCAAACATATCACAGCACTCCATCTCAACCTTCCACGTCTAATATTTCTGTAATGTGAGTTAAATTTTTTATTCAATAAAAAAAGTAGGAACCCTTCTTCTGTTCAAAATTTCATTCTGGACTTTTAGAACATTCTTCCTGTTGCTTGTACTAGTAGAATCCTACTGTTATACCTGTAAGCCATTCTACAATACATAGATATCGATTAGTGTATTGTCCTACATGCCATCAACCACCGTCATAAATTATTTGAATATCTAATCCTATATAGTTTATCAAAGAAAACAAACCATTATGCATCATTTTGCATTCCTCCATTCATCTACACTACTATACTAGAAATCTATGCTGACTAAAATGAGTATGAAATCCCTCTGGAGAGAAACAGAGACAGGGATAACGATTCTATTTATTCGACCAGCAAGAGAGTAAAAGAAAACTTTTTCTCTTCAAATTGTTTCATTTCAAACGTTACTTAATGAAGTTATTCTTTAATTTTTAAGGTTTTTTTTCTTACCCCTCCACCCACAAACCAACCCCCAACCTTCCTCTTCTCTCACTCCTTTATAATGTTCCTTATTTCTTGAAAACTTTTTTTTTACTTTTTTTATTATTTGTTTTTTAGTTTTAATCTTTCCTCTTCCTCTTTCCACCTTTTTTCTATATTGAAATTTTCTCTTCCATTCCAAACTCCCACGCCACCCCTTCAACCCCGCAGCTTTTTCTCTCGCTTTTCCCTGATGTTTTTTATTTATTACAAGTCGTTCTGTAATTTTTTTTCTTTTTCTTTTTTTTATCTCTCTCAGTCATCTCCTCGCGCTGACTTTTTTTTTGTTTGTTTGTTTGTTTGTTTTAATTTTTATACTTTGTTCGTCTTCTCATTTTATTGTCTCTTTATTCTTTTAATGTCTGTATCCTTCCTTACAGTGTATTTGTTTACATATTTATGTATTTCAAAAAAAATGGTCGGCCAGTTTGGGTTATGCAATGTACAGTATAAATGACAAATGAATTTATGTATAAATACAACCAACAGATAAACATATCGTTGTTTCGCTAATTTTTATACATACTGTATTCAGAATGATAACACCCTTAGCTATCTTTATTCTACATAGGTATAAGTACAGTTCCATTGGTGCCTTCTTGCAATGGGACTCGGCTAGAGTTCAACTCTTATGGCTTGGTACCAACATGGAGTATCAGATTATTGTTTCCGCGCAGGCTTCTAGAGAAGTGCTACTACCCATCTGTTTCGTTACCCAGAAGACATTTTCCCTCCTTTTGTACTTTTACGGAGTGTCCCCTTCAGTTTATCATCATCATCCAATAGCACTACAATCCTGTGTGGGCCTTGGCCGTCTGCAGGAGTGTCCTCCATTTCGCCCTATTCATTACGCATCTCATTCAGATTTGGATTCGAAGCGCTAGACCGTCTTTCCGGACTCCATCTTTCCATCTTAATTTGGGCCGGCTTACCAGTCTGCTTCCCTCGGGCTTCCCAAACCCAAGATCTTGTGGAAGAACCTGTCGTTAGGCCTTATGACGTGGCCTGCTCATTCCACCTTTTGAGTTTGATGGAGATGACCATATCTTCCTCCTCGAAGAGCTCATACACTTCGTGGTCGGTCCTTTTTCATTAGGAGTCGTTCCCTTCAGCTACCCCATCGACACCACGTCAGTCCTGCTCCTGGTTCCCGTATTGTGTAAACAGAGCTCTCTGTTGGACTACCTTTCAAGCTCTAGGATCCTTCAGTATCGGATCGGAACAATGAGCAAAATCAAACAGCTAGTGGATCCTAATAGAGTATTGCTTAGTCTTCAGGGCTCTTTCTTATAGCTCTACCTCTCTCTCTCTCGTCTCTTTAAGATTTGAAATATGGCGGAAAGTTAAATTTAAAATTTATGTTGTCATATGTGTGACTGTGGACGTCTTTTAGATCTTTTTCTCCTTTTATAATGTGTTTGCTCACTCAATTACATTTTCGCGGCACGTTTCTATGGCAGAATGAAAGTGTCAGTTGTAAATAATTTTGAAGCCTAAGGAAAATTTTCTCCTTATTCTTTGTTAATCTTCGCCCTGTGTTTTCCTTTCGCTTTTTCCCTCCTCCCTCTCCTCCTATTGCTGCCATCTCTCAATCTTCATCTTCTTCTTCTTCACTCTTTACATTACCCCACTTCGCGCTTCTCTCTCATTTTGCTTCCTTTTTTATTATCACCTAAATCCTTTTTTCTCGGTTAGTGGAGACAAGGGCAAATGTTTTTACGTTTGTCACGAAAGATATTTAAATCCTCTTCTTTTTCATGGTTGGCCAAACTTTTTGTGATTTTGAAAAAGAGGTGTGTATGGTTTGATTTATATTTTGTTGTTTTGAAGATCAGAGATCGGGAAATCTCTGGTGGGGGAGTTAAGTGCCAGACTAAGAAGTTATGGTCGCGACTTCAAATCCTCCTTCTGTATCTTATTATACCCAGAAAGGGTGAACAACGGGATTAAAAATCAACTACACCTATAATATATTTTGTTGTTTTGTAATTTATGATTGGATGCGCTCTGCCGACAATTCGGTGTTTTAAGGCTGTCAGACTTTAAGACTTTTGCGAATGTTCAAGAAGGATTGAAGTCGATACAAATGTTTTTCTCATAAAAATGAACAGTTAGTCTACGGCCTGCGAGGATCAGTTGTATAGCATGCGTCAATGTATACATTTCCTCAATTTTGTAAGAGATGGGTGATTCTAAACTCAAAGCTACTTAGTTTGTTTCCATTTTTACACTCCGATTCATCTATTCGCCACATGGGAACGCCACAAACTGTTTCTAAGTTACATCTAATTAGTTCCTTCACCTTCCTTCCTTTTTGTCTTGTCAACATCTCCTCACGCCAAGCCTTCTTCAAAACTTTATTATCAGTTCCCAAAAGAACCTCTCACCTTCTGGACACCTTCTACCGAAACTTTCAAAGTTCCTCACAAACCACAAGAAAACCCGACCCAAAACTTTGCTTCTTTGAGAATTGTTAGTCCTGCTGCTGTCTTTTACCCCCTGCCACCCACCGCTTCTCAAGTCCAAGTTCAAGTGAGCCTTTCAACTCCCTTGCTCCCTTATTTCCTTTTGTTTCATGTTTCCGTTTCTAAGCCCAGGGTTTACTATCTTCAACTCAGCAACAAACCGCAATTAACGGAATATTTTATCTAAGTTACGATTAAGTAGCTTTCATATTCACCCTTATTCGGTGTTTCATGACTTGGGAAACGCCATTGTCTAGAATTTACTAAATTCAAACGATTTTTTTTTAAGTACACGAGAGCTGTTTACTTGTAATATTCGCAATCAAAAAAAAGCTACAGACAGCTAACGACTTTGTCGACTTCATCAGCAAAATAAATAAAACATAATAAGATACAGGGACAATGTGATAAACTGTCTGGTGAAGACCACCGCAAGCAAGACTTCCCTAAACGAATCAAAAAAATAAAAAGTTTCAATTGTTAACTACTTCTCTTTACAAACTCTTACTCATACTCACGCACTTACTTATCTCACTCGTACCTAAGACTTGCAGATAAATCGCTGCTGTTTCTGCTAATTTTCCTTACCTACAGCGTTATTATTCAATTAATCAACTATTCTTTCATTAAACAAATTTTCGCCACCTCGACAGAGGCATGAATTCAACAGTAGCCCTTAACATAACTCACATTATCCCGCGTATTTCAATTTATCACACAGACTCGCTCCTACAAACCGGAATCATAAAAAATTTGAAACATCGCGGTTCGTGATTCGAAACCAAAAGGAAACTTCAAATGAACCTAGAACCCTAACAATGAAAACATCCATTTCTTCAAAGAAGAATAATCTTCATGAAAAGATGAAACCAAGAACCGCGAATGTTGAAAAGGAAACTGTGGAAAGAGAGAAGAGGGACCCTTGGGAAACTCAACAAGGACATCCGTCTTCCCGCCGTCAACGTTACAAAGGAAACAAAAATTGAAATAGTGATTTATTTAAGAACCGAAATCATCTCTTTCATCCTCATCTTTCTTTTTTATGGAGAAGCGAAGGCGGAGACGGAGGAGGAAGAGATCTTCCCAATCATTATGGGAAAGATGGGAAAGGAAAAGAAGGAAATTCTTTTTTTGTTTGATCAGCAATTCAATTCCGACACTGAATGAAAAAAGGAAGACGATGATTTTTATTACTTTCACTTTTTCTACTTCACCCAATCCTCCTCCCTCCCCTTCTCTCCCGCCCATTAAATACAAAGTATAAAGAGAAGATGGATAGATTAATCAAAATTATGTCACATTGCGATTGTGACGAATGAATGGGATTACGCGTCCAGATGTCAACTTAATTAAACAAAAGAGAAATCTTCAAATAAAAATGAAAGAACAAAGAAAACGTCAAATAGGAAAAAAAGAAAGGAAAAGGAAGAGAGAAGAGGGAAAAATAATAAAAAGACTAACAGACACGATGTATAAATAAAATGGAGGGAAGAGGAGAGAGAGAGAGGGAGATCAGGACCGAACAAGCGAACGACAGGGTGAAATGACAACAAAACAGCTGAACCGACAGCGCGATTACAAAAATTATTCAGAGCGCAGATGGGTCAAAGTGGAAATTTACAACCTTGTTTCCGGTCACATGATTTATCGATTATTAAAACATTTCCAGATTTATTGACCATTATTACCGCGAGTTTGAAAAAAATTTGTATTTATTTATTTATTATTGTTTCCTAGTTAACTGCAACCTCAGCATGGAAGCCGAAAGGACCTTCGATGGATTCAAATCCGAAGTGCTCGTGGACAAGGAGATTGTGTCTTTGTGAAAATTTATGGGCCTGGTGATGGATGAGGGAGAGGTGAACGAGCTCGTCAAGAAGCACTCAGGATCTGAGGAACGAGGAATTTCAAGAGTTACAATAGCAGCAGCATTAGGGGGTTCTGCAAGAATTAATTTTGAGAAGCCAGAGGTGGAGGAGGTTATCTCTCTGTAAGTGAGATAGAAGAGATCTTGGCAACTAGGCGTGCATCGGATCTATTTAATGACACTTTTCCAACTCATTTCCGCAGCATTCTGAAATTGAGGAAGAAACAAACCTGCTTGAACAGTTTTGTTTTGAATACGGTGAAAAAGTCTAAGCCGAGTGAAGAAAAGAACAATGACTGAAATTGAGCAAAGAGTAGCATTTAAGTGGAGTTGGACTTTTATGTCTCCTAATGGCGCAGTACTTCTACCCTCACGAGAAAACATCGAGGATGTGACCATGACAGTTTTTCATTTAGAGCTCTATCCTCTCTCATTTCTCACCTTCACACCAACTTTCTCTTCACAAACAAACACATTTTAAACAAAAGTTGGCAAAACTAAAGCCCAACTCCGAAACCTTCACCAACCACAAAACCCCTCTTAAAAAAACCTAAATTTTAAGACCACACTTGGATAGTACAGAATCCGAAAAAGCTCTTCTGACTTCACATCTTCTACCCCACCCACCTATCCCGTCCTTCTTCTGCTGGTCTCTGCACTTGAACACAAACAAAACTTTTAATCTGTTCAGAGACCGGACGCCAACGACCCAGGAGAAAAACTAACTTAAGAGACAAGTGATAACTCTTGACTACTTCAAAGTACAGCTCAGAATTTCTGGAAGATACTTAACGGAGAATATTTTATACTTTAATGACCAGACAACACTGGACTACCAGAGCATCTAACAACCCGTATTCGAAACAAGTGGTTTGTGTCACAAAGCCCTTCACCTGCTCTGCAAATGATGCATCTTAACGCAGAGGCAGAAACTAAACCTCCTTTTCATGCTTTGACATTTGCAATTCCTTTGAGAAAACGAACAACTTGACCTACTTTTGTGATGCAGTTCTTTAGTTTTCCTTTTATACCTCCCCTTCCCTCCCTCCCCCCAGTCTCCTACCTCCGACACATCATTTTGCTAATGCTTTCTTACCTTATTTTTCCATTTCCCATTGGAATCGACTGCATAAAATCGGCGTATATGCTTTCTCGTGCTTTCCATTTTCTAAAAAATTATCCTATAAATTGGTTTTGTCTTGTTCAAGCTGTTGTTAAATATGGCGGCGATAATTTTTTGACGTTAAGAAGAGTTTAAAAGGCTCGGAAACCTGGATCACCACTAACGAGGACATGTCTATGGTGAGGAAGATTGATCGCTTTTTACGGATGACTCGTAATTCACTTCCAAGACATTTTTTGGATTATGTTCACTCATGTTTAGATTATCTAGAGGTCGGCAGCTTTGCTCGGTTGTTGTTTCCTTTGGATTTTTCCAGTCTCAAATGTTTTTTTTTGCACTTTTTTCACCCCAAGTCGTCGCCCAGGCCGCTTTTTAACTTTGAAAGTTTGGTTGTCTTTCCGTAGAAGTTGAAAAAGTGGGAATGGAGTACGCTGGAAAGACAGCAGGAAATCCGGGGGGTTTCCTCAAAGCCGGGATAGACAGCTAAAGAATTTTGTTCTGCTTTACGTAAAGTTCTTCTTACAAAATGGAGGATCGGGGAGAGGAAAGAAAAGAATTGAAAACCCAAAAAAGAATTTCAAGGCTGAGATCCAAGAAAAAATCCCTTTTTTAAAAATGGATTTCAATTTCAATAATCCTCTACAAGTGTTGGAGCGATCCTTTTCGAACCTCTTCCTCCGCTTCCATACCTCCTTTTGCCTTTGACCTTCTCTTCAAAAATTTTAATTCTGTCAAATCGTTCGCTGAAATGCGTCTTTTCTGTATAAACATAGTTAAGCCGGAAACGCGAGAGAATAAAATACTGAAAGAAAAAGTCTTTCACGTCTTTTCTTTGTCCCTCAAGGAAATGGAAAAAAGAAAGGAAAGAAAAAGGATCAAAGGATACTTGGTAAGCTCCAGAATTAAGACACCGGAAGTTGTTTGCATTTTCAAATTTGGCAAATGGATTTTTAATTACTGTCGCTTTGGATAGAGAGCTGAAGGAGGGTCTGTGTTGTCAGACCGTAACATTAAATCGACCGATTCCAACCAAGGGGCATCAATCGATGTTGAAATTTATGTGAAAAGGTTGACATACTGAGTAACTCCCGTACTCTGGTGGGTAGGAAAACCAGAATGCTTTTGAAAAATATCCGCCATTTCCGGTTAGGATTTATCGGATTAGAACAACTGGACGGTGACATTACCTAAGAGTCAACTCCGTTTTCAAAAGCGAAAGTGAGACCACGTGATCTTATCCAGGTCCTAACTCGATTAAATTCAAATCGTTGTCCCCGAGACCCATATGCTTTCGAATCTTTTTTGTTATAAAAATCTCTGGAGGATTCGTTGGGTGGGGGATGAAAGGTGGTAAAGGGGTTATAAAAGAGGAGGATGGAGAAGAAAAAAATTCAATTTACGAATTGGAAGTCTTTGTTATGCCTTCCCCCCCCTCCCACCGAAAAAAATGAGATTTTTATTTTACGAAAGTCTCTGGAGGGAAATTTAGTTTCTACTTATTTCCGCTCATCCCACTTTTCCGGGATTTCTTTCGCTCAGGATTGTTTTTTAATAACCTGTTTTTCATTTTTTTTAAACGGTTGTTGCCGAAGAAAAACGTCAGATGTCTTGCAAGCAAACCCTTTTAATCCTTTACATTTCGCTTCCGCCTTTTTCTTTATTTATTAATCTCATTTACACCCAGTAGTCAATCTCCAAGTCTCGATCATTATCAATATTTCTAAATATTTAATTCATGATATCCTCAATATACCATATACACAAATTCCAAAAATATATAATATATATTAATATTACATCAACATTATCGGACAAAACTTTCCGGTAGACTAATGGTTACCAACAGATTTTGGGTCATACTCCATCTGGGTTTTTCTAAAATCCTGTTGCTCCTCCCCCATTTAAGTTTTGTTATCCAAAATTTTACGGTTATTCACCTGAAGGAAGCGATTTTTTTATGTATGCATTATGACGAGCATTCACATCCACAGACTCACTAGAAAACAATACACCGTGAATACATCATTTAGTATAGTCAGTCAACTATTATATTTTATTATAATGTTAAATGTTAAATGATTACTACATTCATTGTGTAGCAAGAAATAGGTAAATTTGACCTGTCACCCGACTAACAAGAAAAAGGGAAACCAATTCATTCGAGGAGGACGTTGAATTAAAATGGGGTTAAAAAGGCAAAAATTCAAACCATTTAATATTTTAGGTTAATTCATAATCCGATATCGATATTAAGCCCTCAAAAAATTATCCCCAAAAGAAAATTTCTGTATGAAAAAAAAGCCGAGGCTCCATCAAAAACGAACGGAAGCGGAAACGTAAATCCATTTTAAACCACTTTGAATCTATAGAAAAAGGCATAATTTCTCTCACCCTATAAAATCCTAATTTCAGCAATTATCACTTTGAAATAAATTAATTGAAAACAAAAAAGGAATTTAAGAGAAAGATATTAACTACCTGACAAGACAGTAGTGGGCGCAAAACCCTTTCCAAACTCACCCCCAAAATGACCTCCCCATTCAAGAGAGAGTGCGTCGCACTGAAGAACTAGAGAACCAACTTGGGAAAACTGCAACCGTCAGTTGAACGACGTTCGCCGTTCGGGTCTCTGCCTCTTTACCGTGAATTTTCTCGATTTTTTTTTGGTGGATTTCCTACAGTTCGTGAATTACGTTCGTTTCGGAAAGTAGTTCAACGCGCCAAAAAAATTTTTTAAAATTTTTCGTAAATTTCTCGCTATCGATAAAAGGTACGAAGTTCACTTTAATTTATAAGTGAAATTTTTTTCTTGAGTTACCTGTTTCTTATTCATTAATTAGTTAATAAAATTATTTAAACTAAATTACTTTTTGTTATATATTTTGATTTTCTTTTCTTTTAATATCAATACTAAACACACTATAGAATGTCATATTATTTATCTTCTAACTCTCAAAACAAAAAGTTTTCAATAAATTGCACACATTACTGCTCTTTATGTCATTAAATAAGCTATATTTCATTGACTTAATTGATTTATACTTGAATTTCAACATAATTAGAGATAACTTCCTGTATGTCCGGACCGCCAATACATAGATAGAAACCCCCCTCCCGAGACGTTTTGAAATTTTTTTCCTATCTATTGCTTAAATAACCAAAATTAGAATTTATATTAGATTTTCTGATTTTGAAAGCTGTCAAATACAAGTTCGTCTTTTTATTGATACTTCACCTCAATCTATCGATATTTAAATTGTCGACGAAAACTTACAGATGAAATTAATAGATATCCAATGTGGTTGTTTGCTCAAGGAAAAGTGTTTGAAACTTGAAATCACAGAATTTTAAACTTATTTATACGTAGATCAGTTTCCTAGATGCCATCCTTTGTTATTCGCATGCTTTTAAAAAATATGAAATTAAGCGAAATAGTCTAAAGTAAAGCATTCTCGAATATATTGTATATGTTATTCTACGAAATATAATTGATATAAATTAATAAGAAAATAATATATTTGCCTCTATTTCGCCTGGGGGATTAGAGGTACATAAGCGTAATACAGGACGAATTTGAATTAAATTTAAAAATATTAATATATTCGGACTCTTGCAGTAATACACTAAGAGCACCGAATTAAAACACCAGATTAAAACTTAGATACTGATACAGAAACTCACACAAGCACTTATTACCATTATTATTTTGATGACTTTACATCTCAGGATAGCTCCAACTGTTGAGAAAGGCACTACTCCGAGATTACAAAACTTCTCAGTTTGAATACCTGTGCCATACACAACTCTGTTTCTAATTTTTATATTTGAAGAGACTTCAGTAGTATAATTAGCTTGTCTTCTTCCCGTACGTCGGGAATTGTAGAAAATTATATGTTATAAATTGGGCATATAAATAAAAACTGAGCTCGCGATTCTTGTGCTTGGTAGTTGCAGATTTCGTAGATTCTTGTATGATTCATGTGTATGAAGATAAATTGGCGGAGTACTTGGTTCTTTCCAACCTCCCGACTCATACTTAGTATAAATTGATCATAAATAATAACAAATTCAAATATATTGTCTTTGACAAATTCGTTTTCTTAAAATATCGGTGAGTTTTGTTGAAAAATGATTACTAATAATTCATGTTTTCCTCTAAAACCAAAATTCTTTGCACTTTTCAGTCTCATAAATGCTCACCATCTGTGCCATTTACTATAAATACCACAAGTTTAAGCAACACAGTTGAAAATAATATGAAACCGCGAAAACTTAATCAATAAAATAAAAAACTGGATTCCAAAATAAACCGCTCATAGAAAAAGTACCAGGAAAAAACACTATCATAACAACTCACAAAACGATGAAGTGACAAACAAGTAGAAACAAAGTCAACTTTCATTTTCTCTCAAAAGTAAGTCTGTTAACACCGACAACAGCCTCCCTTCGCTGCTGCCGCTGACCTTACCCATAGTCACACAAGGAACTCAGTGGTTTTTAAACAAAAGCAACACACGGGGATTAGGTTTAATTTATAATCATATTACTACGACTTCACCTAACTGATAATTATAACCTAAAACTCTGTTTTGATTGTCGACCAAAGGATAAGAAGGAGGAAAAAGTGGGTGACGTCAAAACCTTTTACTTAACTTTCAAATTTCCTTCTAAAACCACCAAAACATTCACACTTTGGTACAACTGACATCGAAATGCCATTCTCTTCTTTTTCCTTTCTTTTGAACACCCTCAACATCCCCCGCATCTACTCTCCAGCCTATATACCCTCTACCAAAAAAGAAAAGAAATCCGGATCAAAGAAAACAAAATTTTGTTGGCAACTAAACAATAAAAAGTCAAAAATTTGAAGATAAATAAAGTTGTAGACTCCGATCGGAATGTTATATTAATATTTATTAGAAAAATTTTTATTTTAAATTTGGCGCTGAGAGAAAACAACGTATTCCATCCATTTTCGAATGATAATAAATTAACCGTAATCAATATAATAACCAGATAATAATAAAAATATTATTATTGTTTTCCTCGTATTTTTATTTTTCCTTATCATTTGTTGAACACTCTCAATTATCCTTCTTCTTCTCGGTTTATTCTCCTCAATTTGTTTAATCGCTTGGCAGACCTGAAGGATTTTTGACTCCCATGAGAAAATTCTCTTTAATAAAAAAACAAAAACAAATCTCTCTCTCACCTCAGAGAACCAAATTTACGAGCACAATACGAAAACATTAACAGTGATTTCACGGTTTTTATTCAAAGGGAGCTCTGGTTGTCACATCTGTCGCGGATAGTAATGAACTCAACTCGTTTATATTAAGCCAATTCTGGAAACCAAAAACAAGGGTAAACAAAGGGTGATAGGACGACCTCATTGCTTTGGCTGGCAAGAGATGGTGGATACACTACACAATAGGACAAAGAATACTGTAGAAACACGAGAGAGGTTTCTGTCTAGTTCCTTGAGCCAGATTCATGAAAAATGAGAGGACTGATAAACACCATGACAAAGAAATGAACAAATCCTTAAGTATGTGCGTATATACCTAAGTAAAAATAATATATAGCTTATATAATAATAATAAGTCTAGGAATGATCGGTGTTCACACATGCGGCCGAAACATGGACAACCCAAGCGGACATCTCAAGAACCTACTAACATCTGAATGAAGAGGTCCAAAAAAAATTTCTGAGGTAAAACGAATAGCACAAAGAAGCAAGAAAGAACACACCTGGCCAAAACAAACACATACAAAAAAAAATTTGATCTGGGAAAATATTTTCAGCCGAGACTCCATCACGTTTTTAAGAGGAGATAAAAAGGTTTTAAAAATTTATGAAAAAAGCAAAAAACTAGGATCTTTTCTCGGGCGAACTCCCGGGCCAAATGCTTAAAATGGATTGAGCCCCACCTGCGGGACCGTAAAGAGGCGAACTGCGGGCAGGTGAACATCGACTCTAAACAGCTTTCTCCCCCTCCCCCTTCTAACTTTCAAAAAAGAAACTATCAAACCAAACTCAAAGGAAAAGGAAGAGAAGAAAAAAAAGAAGAAGGAAGAGATTTCGAATCGAGAGATTTCATAAATCCACCATACCGCCCAAACACTGACTTAAATATAAATCGTGATTTTTTCGTGAAAATTTTTTTCCAGCTCTCTCACCTTCCTCTCTCCGCCTCGGCCACTGCTTCCTCCTCAATTCTTTATGATATCTACCCAAAAGTCTAAAAAACCGTCACCATCTCCTAAATCAAAACATCCTCAAGTATGTGCGCCTTTCGTTAGTTTCATATTTAGTTCCTCTTAGTTACAACTAAAAGAATCACCAGAAATAAGGGCGAAAAAGGAATTAGAAATTCAAAACTGTCACATTTAAAAATTATTTTTAGTCTTTTGGATTTTGAACCTTTCACAAGTTTAAAAAAATCAAAGGGAGATAGTAAAAGCTTGGGGTAGGGAGTACAAAGGGAGCGGAAGTGCGAACCAGAAACCCAGTGAACCATCGCCTTCCAAATCTTTCTCTCTTCCAAAAAATGAATGAAAAAAATCTTTCGATAATGTCATCCGGAACCACGAAAACGGTTCACTAAATCGGAAAAAGCCGCCGGATTGATGATCGTAAAAACCTTTTCCAGTTTCCCGGTCTTTGTTTGTTCTTATTCGTTTTTGGCAAAAGAACTATTCACTACCATTCATTCCCGTACTTTCTACTCCCTTCCAATACAATATTTTGATGTTGCCTAGTCTTTTTCAGGCTTCTTACAGTCGCAAAAACCGATTTCTAACATTCCATGTTAATCTCAACCGGCTCTTAGCCGCCTATCCCAACCGTTAATACGTCCAATGCAAAAAGTTGAAGTTACGGCTGGACAACACAGGAACAAACCTCACAAAACCTTCACTAGTTGGATCGATTTACCAAGAGCCCGAGTTCCGTCTTTTCACTTCCGCTGACTGAGCCAAAAAACAGAGGTTCAACCTAAAAGCCTCTCGAACGTATCGAGAACAAACGAACGCTCGTAATTTAATTTAAAGTTTCGCCCCGTCAAACTTGTTAAACGTCCATAATTCCGTCATCGATTTAAATTTTATTATCTTTCATGTTCTACCAGATGAACGAGGAGGGAAGTAGATAAAGACCCCAGTCAACTCCGACCTACCCTTTTGACCCAATTCCGAAAACCTTTTTTTGTGGCAAACATGTCGGAGGATCTGAATTTATACAAACATCGTATACAAGGAACAAGATTTCTCACCAGCCACAATATTCAGAGGGAGAAGTCTGCAAAAGACATTATGAGGATACTACTCTTCTAAATGTTTTATTGTTTTTTTAATAAAACACGATTTCATCACATCCAAAATTATTTAGAACCCGGCTCTCAAAATTTACCTGAAACAAGTCCGTCCATCCGCCTTTTCCTTTTTAGTCGTAATCCAATAACAAGCTGAAATCGATCCGTCTCGTCTAGCACTCTAATATTTATTTAATATTCTGTTTGTCTCACACGGAATCAATCCACGTTCTCTCCAGAATGGTTTCAGCATCTCTCCGTCCATTTCCACATCCGATTTACAAGTTTTTCCATAGACCGGAAACATTTTAACTAGGCGGCTCAATTCCCATCCTGTTATAAGCCTTCCTCGAACATTCACATACATTTTCCAATCAATACCTGAGGTTCCACACCACACGCCACTATTTTCTCCCCAAGTTCTGGTTATACAAGGCCCAAAAGACAAATAGAAATCATTTCAACTACGAAACGAGCACACCATCGACGGCTCTACTTACAAATAAAGCTTTCGTGAGCTTTTAAAACCACTGCCGTAAAAAAAACCGCCAGACCATAAATCACGCTTCAGTGAAATGGTTTGTTCTTTCGCGCGAGAAACAAATAAAATAAAAAAAGGCGAAAATAGTAGACAGAGAGAGAGAGATTAAAGGAAACCAAGACCCGTTTACAAAAGAGAAAAATAATTTTCCGGGTTTTAATGAAAATTTAATCATTTCATTTTTTTTGTGTGTACTTGTCCCAAGGAAAAGTTTGCCCGGAGCCAAAAATCCAGCCCGTAAATGAGCCATTCTCTGGAATATTTTCAAGTTTAGCACCCGACTGAATGGAACGTGAAATTAGCAACTACTGGACAACCAAAATATCTCTCTCATCATCCCTCCCTCCCCCCACACCTCACCACCCGCCGCTTCCAAAAAACAGCGATTGTGAGGGAAATTCGCAAAAGTTATTAATTATTAATATTTTTTATGATTCAATTCGGCCAACTATAGACCAAGCTGTTTCAGCTCATTTTTCCCGAAACTCATTTGTAGAAGCGAGTTTATAAAAGCTGATATTTATATGAGTCAGCTCGCAACCACTTGCGCTTCTATTTAAACAGTGTCTTAGCGCATTGTTAAGGTCTTACTAAATATATTTATATTTATATATTATACTATTCTACATTGTTGAGTTTTTTCCGATCCCTAACGTTCATGGGTCTGACAAAACCGAAATAGGAAGACATCAAATCGTCGAGAACGGTTAATAATACAGTTTATGTGTTCGCACACATAGAGGACGTAAAATTGATTTTGTTTCTTCTGTTAGCGTTATGTCTATTCTAAATAGCGACCAGCCTGTAAGAAAGACAGGAAGTCGTTTTGTATATAAACTTGAACCTAAAAGATATCTTTGGTTTGCTGAAATTTATTTATTTTAAGCAAATTTAATTATTAATTAAATTCAATAGGAAACCGTACAACAAAGTAAATAATTTAGGTCTAATTAATTAAACTAATTAAAATTCGATTGGAAAAGGGAACGTCATTTGTTTATAAGTATTGCAAAACCATTTTTTTTTTTGCTTTTGTAATTCCGTGTTCAAACACGATTTTTGGTTAGTATAGAAAAGAGCGGAAAGGCCAGATAGGAAGAGAAAATGGAGAGGAAGAGATACAGGGATATTGTAATTTGCTCCCAGAGATCAAATAAACCGATTAAGCTCATCAGTATGAGTGGCAGGAAGGACGAAGAGGAGGAAAATTTTTGATAACAACCTCACACTAATTTTTTGAGGGTCAATCGTACTTTGTTCGGTTTCCATAGCACATCCAAAACGTGTTACGAAATGAAATGTCCGGGCGCTACCACGAAAGCGAATTTTTGAATTTGGTGAAAATATTTCTGCAAGACCGCAAAGAAGCAGCAATGAAAGAGAGGATTATGAGATTTCTTTCACTCTGCGTTGATGAAAGCAATCCAGTTTGATTAATTTTCTGTTACTGTTTCCAGTTTTGAACGAGGCATCGTTGTCGTTGTCTGAGTCACTGATGTCCACCCGTGACGTATCAATCTCGTTAGAAACAACGTCGCTTTGTCGGGCGTTGTAACGCGTTTGCTAATCTAGCAGATTTACCACGAAGCCAGGGAGATCGTGTGACGCGGTAAATCCTCCCCTCTCTCCTCTTTCTCTCTCTCAAAGGTTACACCGTATCTGATGAGCTTTTCCCCCAGGGCAAGCGAATTTTAACGTGAGAAAGCCCCATAACCCTCCTAGCTTAACACAAACTTTTTCCAGAGCTTGCTATGACGCCATAAACGGTATCAGGGGAAAGAAAGTCAAACTGGGACGCCTCTGCGTCGTATAAAATGTTTTGTTAAAAAGTAAAAGGCTCCTGTACCTCTTTTCGGGGGGGAGGGCGGAGGAGCTATGCCATCCACGCTTCTAATCCTTTCTCTTTCAACAGAAAAACGTCGACGTTTCTCCCATTGTCACGTTTTAGAATCTTTTTATCTCCCTAGGACCTAGTTCATTTGAATTTTCATCGCGTAGAAAGGTCGATAATGACGTGAGAGATGGTATCTCTTAGGTAACACCAACCAAAGACGTTGAACTAAACGTGAGGAACACGTGAAGAACCTTAAAATTAAACTCGTACGATATGTGAATGTATATACCCATGCACCTGTTATGTTTTGAGAAAGTTACCGCTAGTTAGAGATTTTAAGTCTATTGGAAAGTTTTGTAAAATAATGTTATATCAAGTATGACACACGTTTGCGTTTAATCATTTATCCCTTTTTTTCACTGGTTCCCTCGTTTTATCACTGACTGCATACATACTGACCTAACAAATGAGCTGAAATTGAAATTGATTCTGGTTAGTGTTAACTAAGAACAAATTGAATGATTGATAGATTTGTTCATTCAACACACTGTATTTTGTCGAAATTCCAATAAGACAGAAATAATACAGAAGAGGTGAATAATTTGTCCACTACTCTTGTTCGCGCCAACATCTTTGTTTCAATTAGAGGGCAAATAATGTTCGGGTCAGTGGTTTTCACCCGATTTTTGACCATACCCACTTAGGCATTTCAAAAATTCTGATTCCCCTCGAAGAGAAAAGTAACTAAAGAAACCGAAACACATCTACATACAAATATTTTTATGCCCTGTATGTATTAACACGCATATTCACACCCACAAACTCACTAGAAAACAATTCATTGTTAATAACTCATTCTCAAATTAGTTCGTGGCCTTTGGTACAGTCAGCCGAAGGGTGTATGTCATACCCATGACCCACCAAAACATTGCCATATCACACCGGTGGAGCCTGTATCCCAAGTTGGGATTAATGGTTTCAGGTCCAAAGTCTTTCCCATTAATTTTTTTTACTGTAATTAAATAATTTACGAATTTAGAGCAATTTAATTTGAACGAAGTGACGTCAAACAAATACAACACGAAATTATGCATATATTAATATAATACGTCAAGACTATATAGGTATGAACCAAAAAAAGGAACGAAAGTCGCATAGAAAGCTATGCTCTAAAAACATAAAAGAGAGCTTTCGAAAAAAATGAATACGCGTGCGATACACACGCGTGATTTTAAAGGTTTTCGATTGTGGGAGGAAAAACAACAAAGGAAAGTAATTAACGGTTAATAATAAATAACTCGAACTTGTTTAATTAGTTTTTCGGTTCGGGAAATTTGAGAAAGAGAAGGAAGGGGGAGAGAAAGACGTAGAAAAAAAAGAAAAGATTCCGATGATGGCTATTTTTTACTTTTAACGAGTTTTCCTTTTTACACGTGCGCACGCACGCGATAAAGAAAACAAAACAAAAAAAGACGCCAACGGACGCCGCAGAAATAAAGTTTTTAAACTTTTCATCTTTTTCCTTTTGGGAAAAACTTTGTTTTAAAACACGGCGGAGAAAGGAGAAGGGAAAGCTAAAAGATGGCAGTCACACACACGCCGACGTAAATTTCCTTTTCCGACGACAACGACGAACGGTCCCCACGAATTTGGACGGAAAACAAGTTTTCACATTAGAGCTTTTTTGCGTTATTTTGGGATGGAAGAAGAGAGAACTTCTCACGCTTTTATATTTAACTATATAGATGCGTTTTTTTTGAAAATGTGTTTAATAAACAAACTTATGAAGAAGTCTTTTTCCTTAAAATTTTACGTGTAGTGGTCCAAAAGTTTTCGAAATAAATGTTTATATACGGCAACGCTGGCTGGTGGGCCGGAGGTTCGCGAGGAGAAGTTGGTGGTAGAGATAAAACCTTCTTATTAGTATTTTTATGCTTTGAAAAGTTTCGAAAAGATCGAAAACTTATATTAAATAAATGATTTAAACAGAAGAAAAATCATTGCGGGAATTTTTAAAACAGACTTTGTGCTCAAAGTTCTCACTATTTTCCGGAAGTGATTCTCGAATCTCGTATTCAAGTATATTTCCCCTTCTGACTTTTGTCCAAAATCGACAATGAAACTCAATTTCTTATGTTTCATTTACCTGTTGATTCTGTTCACTTGCCTTTTTTGTAAAGATTTTTTGATGAGCAAGAATATAACCATTTCTTGGCCACAGACTTTCATTTTCATTCCATCTCTTACCACCAATCTTTCATACCCAACCAAAACTAGTATCCGATTTCGCTGAGTTGACATTCTTCAAAACAATAACAACCTATCATATTTTACGTTTTCTCGATATCCTGACCGAAAAACACAACTAAACAGCAGTCAAATATAATTAGAATAATAATCAAGCAAATATAATTAGAATATTTACAGCTTAGTTAAACAAAAATATTGAGTCAAATAAATACATAATAAAATCATTTTATTAATTTTTTGAACGGTAAAAATATGCGGCAATTCCGAAAAAAATTCAGCACGAAAATCAAATTGAGTGTTTTCTCATCTGCCTATATACCAATCCTGATCTACAACTCAGAACCCTACGCCTTGACAACAAAACATCTAAGCAGACTTTAGACAGCAGAAATGCAATATCTTCGAGTATGAAGCGTTATTATATACAAGCATCAATATTGTTAAAATTATTGATTAAAAAATTAATTTTTATTGGCATGCGACAATTTATTTCCGCTGATGTTAGCGCGCATTTTTGTCACTGGGCACGTTTTGGCAAGTCTGCGATCTAAGTTTGTAGATTTTTTTAAAAATTAAATTGGTACTTTGACGGGCCGCGCAAAAAATTGCAAAGGGTCGCCGATTATCAACCCCTACTGAATAGAATCGATCACAGATATTGAAAGCAAGACCCATGTCACATATAAGGGAAAGAGGGGGAATGAAAGAAATGGCCACTTTGTAAGAAAAAGCGTGAAAAAGAAACTGCCATTCACCGACCACACATCAAGATGGCTAAAGACGAAAGAGTAGGCGGAAGAGAAGGAAGAGAGAAAATAAAAAGGGAAAATGAAAAGAGGACAGAAAGAAACGTTGAAAAATAGAGAGGGAAAGATGGATGAAAAACGAGCGGACACGAAGGCAGTTTTCACGAGTATAACTAAAAGAAGAGAGGCAAAAAAAAAAGTTTTCCCAAGTAATTTTATAAAAAGTCCGCAATAAAAAAATAAAATGAAACATGGCCGCACGACCGTTTATTTATTATTTATTTCTCTGTTAACTTTTTAAAAAATTATGGTGTTTTAAAATTAATGAAGTGCTAACCTTTTCCGGGGGGGAGGGGATGAGAAAAAACGTGGCACCATTTTGTAACGGAATCGGAGGTGAAGAGGAAAGAGAGAGAGAAAGAGAGACGTCAGAGTGAAAGTTATTTTTTGAAAACAAATTTTGTAAATCGAAAACAGTTTCCGGTTTGGCTCAGTTTAAAAGTTTCAACTAAAACGCCGTGTTTCCATCTCTCTCTCTTCGTCTTCTTCTTGTTTGGTGTTCACCTCACGTTTTTTTTCTTTTCTGTTACGACGAGGAAAATTTTCCTCCGTTGGAAGAAAAATGAAAGAATACCTGGAAATTTTTTTAAATTCGATCACTGGGGAGAACGAGTGGGCGGGAGTATAGAAAAGGGAAAACGAAGTGAATGATGCGGGAAATATAGAAATTTAAGGAACAATTTTTTCCCCGAAAAGTTGATTCGCTTTTAAATTTCACACATAATTATGTCTTTAAAACTTGATTTTGGATTGTCCTTTTCACCTTTTTCCTCCCTTTTCCTCCTCCCTCCAATGTACTAACTCTCCTTTAATAATTTCTACGGGATTCTTTGTTTGATACGACGTCACTTTCAAACACTGAAAGTTTAGCCGGAGGATGCAAGCGTATTATGTTTGCCAAGTTCAAAGAGAATATTACAAAAGAATTCTAACACAATAAGCAGAACTTAGAAAGAGAAAAATATCAACACTACGTTTCTCGAACCACAGAGATTACACAGCTGCAGGGTTACTGTTTCAAATGTTTCCGAATAACTTTGTCAAACCGTTTGTACTGAAAAAAATGACATTCACTTACCACTGGCTTTTCAAATCCAAAAGGTTTTTTTTTGTTTCTTTGAAGCGAGTTCCTAATTTATTTTTGTGTAACCTGGTGGTTCCCAAACGATTTGCGTCATACCCCACCATTTCCAAAATCTTTATGCCCTGCCTGGTGATACTGAAATTCTATTACCTACCTGAAGGAAGCTTAAAAGGCAATAAACTTGGTATCTTAACAACCATACGAAGAGTAAGTCAGTCGAAGGATGCCCGTCCTACCTATGATTCGCCAAAATACTGCCATGCTCAACCGGTGAGGCACCCCAAGTTGGTAATAACGGGAGCAACCTTAGGAATATATTGTAATATTCATGCCATCATTTTATTTATTAGAATTATCTCTTCAAACGATAAGATTTCTAGCTCTCTCTAACAAGTAATTCATGTCAGAATATTGCTCGCTTCGGCCTGAAATCTATTTCAAAAATAATACACACTTCTTCACAAATGATGCAAAAGCTTAGATCCAATTTAATTCAAAAGAACAGAATCAAAAGCACAGAGTAAACAGCCAACCCCAAATCTCAACTCGTCACCTAAAAAAGACGACGCTCTCAAAAAAGGGAGCTTAAAAAACACTTATCAAATCAAATCCCTTAATCGGCACCAGTTTAGGACACCACCAATTACGGGAACTAGAAAACTTTGTGCTTACGTCAACACTTTCGAAAATTTTCGAAAACGCATTTTGTCTAAGAAGCCATCCCTTAAAGGAATAATCCACTATCGTCCTCCCCCCCCTCTACCTCAGCGACAAGACGATTGAAAGGCTAAACCCAAAACCAATTTCCCAAGGGTTCTCCCAGGGGTAAACAAGTTTCCCTCAGAAACGTCAAAAAAGGAAACCTGAAAACCTTTCAACCCTTCACATCGAATTCGAGGAATCCTATCACGGATCAATTTCCACTCAGAAGTTTTTTGGCATCGGAATTGGGAATCGGAAATTCGATTCGTGGGTGCAACACCTTTTTCGACTTAAGAGGAAACAGGACATGGAATAAGCACGGCTTAGTTCGTGTTGTAGTGTTAGTAACAGATACGAAAATCTCAAATCTCATCTTTTTTAAAGCGTAACTTTTGTTCCAACTACCATGACTATTACTCTTGTAATTTTTGACTTGTATCAAAAGTCTTCTTACTATTACTTTCTTCTTCTCTTCCTTCTCTCTGTCTTGTATTCTTCCTCCTATTCTCTCTATTTCATTCTATCCTTTCCTATCATCATCTATATACCTCTTCTATTCTCTCTTGTATAATCTCTGTTCCTTATTCACTCTCTCTCCTATATCTTATCCCACCCTTCAGCTTGTACCTCCATTCACATCCGTTAGTACAATTCCTGGGGCTAAGGCAGTGGTGGGTTCCCTAGTTATTTAGCCTTTTCAATGCCAAACGAACTACTTGATGTCTGGCTTAGAGACAGGTGGCAGTTAGCACGGGACAAAAAATAAACTTTAGTTCCAAGGTGTTGTTTTAACCCCCTCTCGTTCTATAGTCTTGTTCTTTATTGTACCGACTACATGATAATGGATCTAATCTTTTTAAAAAAATATTTCCAACACGTGTTCAAGGCACTACACTGAAATTTCGTCCAATATTGTGACTTTTTTTTTACCGTTTGCACAAAAAAACTATACATAAGAACAAACAACACAACATACAGTTTTTTCTTTGTCCTCAAACAAAAGGAAAGAAGGGTCGTTACTGTCTGTAAGGAAACTGTACGTTAACCGTAGAATTTAGTTGTTCTCACAACAACTACAAAAAAATCTTTCTTTCGCTGACTGAACTTTGTTTCGCAATACAGGCAATAACTGACAACTGTGCAGACAGTAATTCCAGTTAATAAGCACATACTTATTGTAAGTACGACGGCAAATGTAAAAATTAGGGAAAAACATAAACCCAGGTATGGAACTACTTCTGCTACATATATTTCTTGAAATTAGTTCTTAAAATATAGAAGAAAAAGAGGTTAAATATATGTATATCCATGTAAAAAAGGATTCAATATAGTATAGCTTATAATAATAATAAATACTGCATATAGCTAAAAATGATGGAGAATAGCCACAAAGAATAACGATATCAAAACTATAAATAATATTTTTCTTTTTCAGTTATCTTTGTTTTTTGTTTGGTTAAATAATATTTCCACGTTTTGAACATGCTCAAGCGATGATGGAAAGAGCAATGCCTCAAATTTCTGACTTTCTGGGGATGAGAGAGGAGAGAAAGAGAGAGAGAACGAGGAAAAAGAAAGAAATGTCCGGAAGGGCTTCACTCCAAATTATTTTCAAACCTTAAAAACGAAAAAGGAAAAAAACTTTCACCTCTACTCCTGGGAAATTTCTTTTTCCAAAATTCGCAGAATCAATTCCCAAAATACTCAACTAAAATATCTCGGGGTGAAAAAATAAATAAATAAATTTCCTTGAGATATGATATATGTATACATGAGTTGTACAACTTGCCAAGGGATAAATAGACGACTTAGTCCGTTTGGCCTAGATAATCGTCCGCCATTCTTCATATTCTGGCAATACTTAGCGTCGATAAGACATCTGCCGACTCACATGAAGTTTACGAACATCAATCTCGCTCAAAAACTTAAATCATCTTATAACTTTTGAGATTCTCGTGGCTGTTATTATTAATCCAAAGATTAAACAAAAACACCTCTCAAAAGTTCAACACGCCAACATCACGAAGAACCAGTTGTGTTAAAAACATTCGACAAGGGTCAAAAACCTCCCGAAAACCAATTCGTCAGACATGAAACTGAAAATTCGGACAAACGATTCGAGAATGCAAACAGTGTCAAATTCGCTCAACCCTAGGGAATTATAACTTCCGGTTTTTCCGAACCACACAACGTACGGAAAAGGAAACTCCGGAGGAATTTCGCCAGTTCCCTCTCACGTAAAACCGGAATTAATTTTAAAATGAAGATTTACGAGGATTCGAAAATCGGTGGCAAAACCATGTCCCCAGCTGCTCTGGGGTTATGGAGGGAGGGAAAGAAGTGTTGCACGCAATAGTCCTCTTGTCAGAATTCAAACAGACAAGATAAACATACAGGATAAGGCTAAAATGGATCTGTCACAGTGAAACACCGAAATAACACTAATCTATAGCACCAAATATTTGTGTATAACATTACTAACAGTATTATCGGCAAATGTCGACATAGATAGTCGCAGTCAATATGTATCAAATTATCCTTATGTAGCTGAGATAAATACATTGTTATTTTAAAATGAAATCTGCACTGTTTCTTTTTTTTCTGTTTACAGGAAAATTCCAATCTGCGAAGAGAAACTGGCAAACAAACTTCAACCATCCAAGGCCAAACCAAGTCAAGAAAAAAAAAATGAATTTTTTCAAATTTTGTTTTCTTTCTTACCATTAAAAATCTGCAAAAAAAAATTCCACCCCTTAAAAAAGAGTGAACTTTAAGGTAGATAAATAAATAAAAAAATGTCTAGATACTCAAACAAAAACACGGAAACGATGTTTGCGAAGAAACGGAAAAGTTAAAAAGGAAGAAAAAGAAGAAAAGGGTAGAGAAAGGAGGCAATTACATCGATATTTCACCGGAGGGCGAAGAAAAACAAAGTCTGACAAACTGGCGGCTGGTAGGTGAACAACAAAAACCTTTTTTTTTCTCTCAAAATTTTTCTTTGTCCAAAAATTATCTCCAATGAGCTCATTGTCTCGTTAGCATACTGACGTAATAAGACATTATAAACCATATTTTTAGTCTTATTCCTCAGTTTGAAAAAAATTACTATCCTTTAGTCAATCATCAGCTATAGACAATAAGTATTTAGTCTAGCTTTAAGAAGATTCTACAAAGGGAACAGACCAGTGCCTCAATCCCAGAAATTGGACTAAAAAATTAGATGTGCATTCGGTTAGAAGCAGAGCATAAAGTAGTGCAGAATAGTTAGAGTTAAATAAATTAAATATGAATAAGAAGTGACGTAATTATAGAGCAATAACTTAAGAAGCGTGAAGTAAGACAGAGAAGATGATGAAACAGAGAAGAAGGAGAAACGTAGAGTAGGATAAATCCATAATGAGTTCTAGGTTCCCTTGAATCTTAAAAAAAACTACGCACAATATACCCAAATTGGCGGTAAAAAAAGACTAAAACATTCTGCAGAGTTTAAGTTTGAGTTCAACGAAGCTCCCAAAACTTTCAAAATCGATAATCAATTTTCTTGGACTGATCTTAATTAGGCTCGTTTATTACCGAGCCCCTCCTGCCGCTTTTCCTCCTACCCATTTCTAGGCGACAAAAAACCAAATTGAAGTAATTTGTCCGGGTTTAAAGAGAAATTCGTGACCTCCGCCGCCGCAGCCACCACTTCGCCTCTTCTGCTCGTTGTCACACACTTCTTAGAGAAAGTTGGACATGTAAAAACCCTCGAGCTTTTAGGATAATTGAAAACGTTCCGGAGGTTTTTGCTACACTTTTTCCTCCTTTTTCCTTCCTTTCCTGTTAATTACTTTTTCATTCCGTTTAAAATTCCGTCCACATGCCTATGCTGTTGACTGCGATACAATTGCTGTGCAATACTTTTGAAACGAATTCTCCACGAAAACGTGCAATAAGTTCTCACTTACAAGCTACCTCAGTTGAAAGTAAAAAGGGTAAAAAAGTGGAGAAAAGCTTTTTACCTTTACCTACCTCCCCCACTCCCTCTCGTGATGCCGGAAAGGAAAATCCTGAAAAAGCTCTTGCAACTGACATAACTATTGTTTAGCATTTGACGACTTAGTTTAGCTCAACGGGATGTCTGATCTTATTCAAAGCAATTTTTCTGTGCAGCTGATTTGCTTTCTGTTCTTTCTTCCTCCTTTCTCCCCTTCACCTTCTTCTCTTCCATATGACCGATTATCCGGTCGATCATTTCATCGGATTTAGATCGTTTCGTTAAATCAGTTGTTATCATGAAATTTTAATTTTGAAAAAAAGCCGTTTCTGGATCATTGAATTGCTTCCGGTTTTAAATTCTTTACTCATTGCATCTGGGAAAATTTTGATTTATTGGTAAGCCACCCAGTTCAGTTTCAGTTCCTCTGGTTCTGTCTTATTCCTTCTGTTTCTTCCTTATTTTTCACGTTTATATTTACTCTGGTCTTTCTATACATCTATCCGTTGATACTAAATCTGTGTGAGAGCCTTGGCCTTCACAGTCACTCGTCTTCATCTGTCCCAGTCCTTCACGACGTTTTTCCAGCTCTGAACTGCCGGGTTGGCACTTACCCTCAGGCAGCTTGTTGAAGATTTGTGCTGATAGTCGGTTGGAGTCCATCCTGGCAAGTGACCGGCTCACCGCAGGCGAGCTCTTCTCACTTCGGTCGACAGTAGTGTTTCTTTGTATTGGTCATACACCTTGTGGTTGTACTTCTGGTACCAGACTTCATTGATATAGACTGGGCCATAGATTTTTCCAGGGCTTTTTCCCCCAGGAGTCAAGAAAGTGTCTTACCTGCTTAATTAACATCCAGGTTTCGTTTCCATACGTGACTACGAGTCTTATTGTGGTCAGTTGTGTTTTCTTCCTGGTTTTATGAGACATTTACGTGGTATAGGTAGGCCTATATATTATATATTTGTTATTTATCAGTTTTACCTAACATATACATTTAAAATCCTGCACTAAAAAACTCACAATAACATTGGTAATAATCCTCAGCACGCAGTCTTTACTAATGCAAATGAAAGAAACACAAAAGAAAGAAAAATTTAATTGAAGGGAATTAAGAAAACTCGATGTGAAAACACAGATTCAAAATTAGAAAGGAAGGAGAAAGTGAACGACCCATTTGGCCACGTGTGAACGTGACAAACACGTCCTGAAACATCGACCATATAAAAACTGATGAAATCTTTCACCTGACCCACAATGTTGTCTTTCCTCCTCTTTTTTTCTTCATCTCTCGCTTGTTCGCCGATCCTCGAAGAAGAAATACCAAATCACGACCAATATCTTAGTAGTAGGTAAAAGAGGTAAAAGATGGAAAAGAAAAGATGTGGAAAAACTAGGCATGGCTTGGCAAACAAGAAGAAAATTTTTTTTTCAAAAGGAAGAAAAAAATTAATTAGAAGACGCATTCTTGGAAACTATAAAAAGATTTACCTTTTTCTGACGTTTTGCCAATTTTCCATGAAGAAGAAGTGGGTAAGAGAGGAAAGAGCATGAAAGAGAAATTCTGGGAAATCTTTTGCAGAAGAGACAGAGAAAGTGTTCGATTTATTTGTCTTTTTCAGAAATCGAACTTATAGAACAAATTTTTGTTATTAGGTAGCTCCTCAAAATCCTCAGTAGCAACAGCATCAGTTAGAACTGTCTCGAAAAAACCATTAACGCGGATTATACCCAATTAAGACAAAAGCATTCATCGATACCAACTCACTTTAATTACTTCCTTGATAATTTCTGTCGGATTTTTTTTCGTTTCTTCTGTAACTGCCATTCGACAAATTCCCTCAACCCGCGCCCCGTTTTTCTGTCGTAGTCATTTGTTTGGAAAGGAATTGCCAGAAATAAGAATAAAAGAGTGAAATCTATTTTTTGCTGATTGTCTCGGGAAATCAGGGCGAGCGCTCAAAAAAAATCTTTTTTCTTTTCATTGTTTTTGCTGAGTTCTCCTGAAAATGTCTTTTTCCGGTTCCGGATTCTTTTTCCCTGTCAATCTTTTACTTTCTTCTCAGTTTCATCTTTCTTTTGTCAGTTTTTCTTCCTCTCTCTTGGTATACATTTTATCAACCATCTTGGTTTTCACATGATTGCCTTTTATACATTTCTATTCCAAACAAAGTGAGAAAGTATTCAGCGAATTCGGTCGCTTTTTTATATCCGATGGTATGTATTATATTTATATTCGTTATTTAAGCTATTGTATTATTTATTTATTTAAGTTTGTTATTCATTTAGGTGTCTATTATTCATCTTATGTATTCTATTTTTTGAACGTATTTGGATGGAGTTTTTGTATATATTGGGGCTACCGGAAAGTTCTGTCCGATAGTGTAACATCAACTTCGAACATGCTTGCGTATAATCATTTATTATCATTTCATTGTAGTACTTATTCTATAGCGAAAAAATGTTATATTGGTATTATATGCCATATAATATAAATGTATATATTGGTAAAGTCTGCATGTTCAAGAAACAAATTGCTGTAACTGATTGCTTAGCAGAGAAAGCAGTGTAGCGTGTGGGTGGAGATCTCTTTTCACAAAATGAAACAATAATATTTTCTTTTGCGGTAGGAAAGCTGGAGGCTTTGAAGGAGGCGGGGGTGGCAGCAAACCTTATCCAAAAAGGTTAATCTTCTGGTGGTGGGCACAAAAGGCAGGTTTTACCCTTTTTTGGTCATCTCTCCGCTTTCCTCTCTTCCCCGAAAGAAGAGGGAAAAATAAGTGGAGGAGGCAATGTAAATATTTATGCGAATTAACGTCAAAACCGGAAAAGTTCTTTAAAAGGAATGAAGGAAATTTTATTTATTTATTTTTTATTTTCCCGAAAGGGAAATTTTGGGGTTTTTGTTTTTATGTCCCGAAGAAAATGATGGGAAATTCGTTTTTTAAACTTCCACGTTGTTTTTCCCTTTTTCTTCCCCCTCAAAATTAAAAAGGAAACTTTTGCCGAAAAGTTTATTGCCGTTGTTGCTGCTGCGAAAGGAAGATGAAAATGTTTTTTGATGTGTATGATGTTGTTTGAGAAACTTTATGAACTGTTTTAGCGTCGGAAAATGGCGCGAAGGGAACCGGAAATGAGCTTTCCTTAGCGAGAAATTATATTTAATTAACCGTGATCACATGAGTTTGTTGGGTGTCTGCAAACAATGGTCGGCGATTGTTGTCCTAATTTTCGAGCTGTTGAAAAGGTTGTTAAAAACTACCTTTCAACTGTTTCGCCTCAGCGAGAAAGGGATGTAAACAGTAAAACACATCACGACAGTTATTAACTTGAAATCTTTGCTTCCCGGAAATGAGAATGCTAACAATTAGGTTGAGCTTTGAGCTTTCGTTTAATCCCCTTTACTTAAAACACGTTCGTGAGGTTGTGTGACATAACCGCGTGAAACTGTTACATCCTTTACTTGTTTCCCTCAAAATGTTTTGCTGACTAATTCATGTCTGATCTTGACAAATGGAATCGTTCTCATTTTCGAGCCACAGTTTACGACCTGGGATCATGCTCCCTGACTGCTTTTGAACGAAATGTTGTTGTTGTTGTTGTTGTTGTTATTGGTGACCCGAATTCGTGGCTCAATAGATCAATTTTGGTGTTTCTGATGGGAACGCGAGATTGGTACTTGTTCTTCCGATTGTAAGCCTTTTGTTAACACTAGGTTTACGGGCGTTTCGTAGAGGTAGGTATATTGCGTACAAAGTTCCAAATTTAGAAAGCTTAGGAAAATATTATTATTTTATTTTTATATTTTATAATATATAAATTATATAATATTATTATTTACAATTATATTATATTTTAATGAAAATATAAATTTACAATGCAAAGTGGTTAAGATTAAAGCTACGGTTTTTTCGGAATTTCATTTCAAAGTTTGTCAAATCCGTCAAATTGACGGGTCCCGTAAACCTAGTGTTAACGTTGTGAATTCTGTTGTATTTATAACTATATTCTATAGTTCTATATATATATTCTATATAACTATATTCTATATTCTATAGTTATAGTTGAGTTTTACTCTCCTTTAACACAAGAAAGAGTTCTCTGGTGTTGGAAAATCCAGGATATTTGGAGAAAGAAGAATTTAGACTGGAGTAGATGGTTCATCAACCTATTTCCTTCATTACATTTTTTGATCCACTAGAAGGCAGGGAGGAAGAAGGAAGAGGAGTCAAATATCCGTTTTATCGTGGGCGAAGCTTTGAAGGAATAAAAAGCTTCAATGAATGATTGATGAAAATTTTTCCGACTAACGGAGACGGAGAAGTTTTAAACCAGAAATATGAGCTTTTGAGAGAAAAGGTTTTTTTCCTTTTACTTGAATGAGTCATCAGTTTTCTTTGGCTAATGTGAGGAGGCTTACACGAAAAACTCGCATCATCCTCTGGGAGGAAAAAAGAAAGCACGACAAGAGTTCATGTGTTTTATTTCCACGATAGAGTAGACAAGAGGATGAGGGACTCGTTTAACGTTTACTACGCCATTTTCGTTCTCAATGAATTTCCACGGACCGAAACTTTTTATACTTTTTTAACCTTGTTGACAAACTTGACGTTTTTATTGGTGAAGTTGTCGCTGCTGTTGTTCATTCGGTGTCACGCAGTTCCATAAATTATATTAAAATTAATCATCTTAGGAAAGGTCTGATTTCGTTTTCAAGAAGAAATCAAAATGTGCTAGACGGATTCAATTTTGTGCACTGAAACACGTGTTCTTATGTAGTGAGTCGAAAAATGATCAACATATTTTCGATGAACTTATCATTAAAACAAGTTTCAACATTGAAACATTTCATTTTAACATTAATGATTTAAACATATCAGATTGATCATCCGAAAATGATGCTGTGGAAAAATTTGTTTAAAACTTAAACTTAGCGGGCAATGTTTCTTCGTTGTGCCTGTTTGTTAGAAACATTTCCGGATTCAAATCAACCTATAAATGTTGAATCGCAGTTTTATGAAAACGCAATCAACGGGTGAAGCATTAAAATAGAAAACGATACAAAAGGCGATTGATTTCAAAAGGTTTTTTTTGTTTTGTTTTGTTTTTAATTTGGGAAACCTTCCTATATTGTGTCCGGAGGGAATTTTTCCTTTTCCTAAAAAACAGTTTTATACAAACGAAGCTCACCTCCTACTCAAATGAGAGAAAAACGGTTCGGTAACCGCGAAAGAGGTAAGCGATCGTAAATCTCCAATGTGCCCACAATCCAGTTCGTTTGCCCCCACTCCTACCAGCTCCACGAAACTTGTTTAATTAGCAAAAATTTAATTAAGAGAACCGCGTTCAGAAGATTGAGAGGAATGATCTCAAGTTTCGTTTCTCTTTTGCGTTCTTTTGATACTTTGATACTCTTTTGGGTCCGTTGGTCACATAAGCCTATCGCTGAATCCGTTGGAAATATTCTTGTTTCGTTTCTCTCTTCCTACCCATCTTCCTCCCTGTAAAATGCCCTTTTTGATGGATGTAGGGGAGGTTGGAGGATTATTGAAATTCAGTTTCGGTTTTTGCTGTTAATAACAACCATCGAGTTCGATCATGATGGTGGAGAGTTTTTTTGGTTTTGTTTTTTCTTTTTGCTTCTCTGCGCCGCTGAATTTTTAAAGCGTTCAAAACTGTTTTTACTATATATTACGTGTATTTATTACCTAATTTTATTGCTTGTGTGGTGCGTTGTTGGGTTTTGGAGTTGCATACAAATAAAATGGTAAACCAAACGTTAGAAAAATAAAAATTTTTGGACAGAATAGAATGAAACGGGTTGACTACCTTACCCCTTACTTATCAAGGAGATTCTTTAGGGACACCAGAGTGTGGTTTCTGGTGATCCTGTCTAACTATGGTAACTAGTTTTCTATGTTCCGCAAATCCCGAGCTTGAACCTCCTTTCAAGAGTTTTGCGAGTCCGTAATTCATGCAAAAGAACACAAGGAGCGTATACGAAGAAGACAGTTTCCTTCACACAGCCGCGAATAACAGTTGAAAAATGACTAAAAGTTCAACAAAACAAAAGTGGTTCAAACAACCTGATCCGGAGAGACCTTTTGTGATGAAGTGAAAATATGAAAAACATTCAAGATGAAGAAAAAAGCGTATAAGAAACAGAAAAAAAAATAAACGAAATAGCATAAGGTGCGAAAGAAACCCGGAAAAGGAAATTAAAGAAAAAGGGCAAAAGCCATTTTACCAGAAGGTTGACAAAAAAGCACAAAAAAGGAATCGAACGCCTCTGCAAACATGTGCGTCTTTGAAATTACTTTACTATTTCATCTTTCACCAAATATAATCCAATCTGAGCCAGTCGGGAATCAGAATGCAAAAGAAAAAGGAAAATTTTTGAAACGACGCTCACTTTTTGTAACTTTCATCGATAATCGATAAAACAAAAAAAAAATATTTTTAGAAAAATTAAAAAATTTGTTTACGTCAAAAAATTATTTTTCGTTTTCTACCGGTATGTTTCCCACCTCCCGCCTATCCACCCCCCGAAAATGTTTACAAACATCCTCAGATAAACAATTGAAATGCAAATGAAGCAAAATTTTAATATATGAAATAGTTTTTTGATTTTGAGAGGACAGGTAGTAGGAGGTGGGGATGAGGGTTAAAAGGCAGAGGTGCCAACGAATTCATATGTAAAATGACACAGATTAGGACTAGTGAGGAGAGTATCGACGAAGGTGAGGGTGGGGAAAAGTGACATTTTCATGATAATGTAACCGGAGAGTGTAATCGATCACACATCGATGAATGAAGTGAAAAGAAAAAATGTTTTCGTGTGAGCTTTTGTCGAAAAACGAAGGAAACAAACTGTTTTCATTCTTTATTTTCGAATCCCAAACTTGAAATAAAAAAAAGTGAAGAGAGGAAGAAAGGGGATGAGGTGAAATGAGACTGAAAAGGTGAAAGAAATAGGACACCTGATAAACGATGACGTGAAAAGGGAGCATTTGTCGAAAGGGAAAGCGGCGACAAATTTTTTTGGCAAAAAATCCACGATCGAGAGAATGAAAGCCGTAAATTTCTAAGCTTTGAAAAAGAAAATTTTTGAATAGAGAGAGGGGAAGGGCAAAGGAAACACTTTGAAACGTGGTGATTGAGAGAAAAAAAAGCAACGGAACAAAAAGCGGAAAAAATTAGAGTGAATAGAAATTGAAAAAAAGAAAGATTTTAACTGAAATCGAGCAATTACACAAAGATTTTTCTTTTCTGTTATCAGTAAAAGAATGTCGGTTGATCAAAGAAAGCAGTAAAATACAAAATCTTACGAAAATGACAAGTTCAAAATTTTTAAATTGTAAGAAAGAAGTAATTTTTATTTTTACAAAAGAATTAAAGTACCTTAGAGGTGAAATATCGTACGACATTTAAAGCCAAGTCATCGAGCTTCATCTTTAACCTCCGATTGGAGAGGCTACTATAATGGAAACTTTACTTTTACTTTACTTTTCATGGACTCGCTTATCCCTTAGGGCCGCGGGATTGAAAGTTTTTTTTATTTTAAATATAGTTTATATTGACAAATGTTTACAGGGTAGATAATACAATGAATAGGGAATGCCCATTATGTAAAATGTAAATAGGCATAGAATGGAAAGTTAAGAAAGACTTCAAAGTTTGTTCACAAAAAAAATAATAAATCCGGAAAAAAACATCAAACATCATACTACTCGGATACTTATCTCGGTCATACATTATGGTTATTTACATATATCGTGCCCTGTGGCAGAAATCTGGAACTAAGCAAAATACAGAGGACAAGAAGGTGTGCAGACGAAGTAACTTTCATAGGCCCTAGGACTGGATTATCTCATGTCTCCTTCGGTGGGCAACAAAAGTTAAGAAAGTCTCAGTAGAAGCTGGAAGAAGGGCTGTAAAGTACGACGCCGACATAAGGGCGGAACTGAAAACCAGGGTGCTGGAGGAAACCATCAGGGAACTAGACAAGGACAGGAAGAAAGAATAGAGGTAGCAGAAGGAAAGAAAGAGATACTTAGAAAGGAACGGTATGGAAGAAGAGGAGTTTATGAGAAGAATCAGGAACGAGAAGGAAGTGGTGGATGCTCTGGCCAGAAGGGATGAAGAGATCCAGGGGAAGAAGCAATATAACTGAATCCTCCACTCCTCTACCAACCAGCAGTACAAAAACCAAATTTTACTCATCCTACCCTCAATTTAAGGAACTCAAGAGCTTCGAGAAAAAATAAGATCAAAGTTTTTGTTTTTCTTTTATTAATACTTTGTAGTGGGACATGTATCTTTCCAAATGGCAAAAGGCAAAAAATATAGATTATATTATTAATATTATTATATAGCGTGTTCTCAACCTCATTTTAAAACCTTTGTGTTCATTTTTTCTCATCAGGTTCAGCAGTGGCCATGATCGGGGCCAATCTCCGATATGGCAGCATCTCCAACCCGAACTCATCGGTGAGTCTCAACAAGAATTTCCAGTGTCATCCCGGAGGTGCAACAGAAGCTACTCTCATGTTCAGTCTAGGAGCTCTTGGTATGGGTGCTAACCTCGTGCTCATGGGCTTGATTCTACTGAAAAGGGAATTGAGGAGGTGAGTACGACCTCTCTGTTACGCCAATGATGCACGATGCTTCTAAAATCTTACTGTTACCGGATTACCATTATTATTTTTTATACTGACTTTAATGCTTCCGATTAATTTTTATTTCGTACCACCCTCCGCCCTCTAGCCCCCAATTCAATCCGTTTTCCTTTCCCTGGTTAATCTGATCTAAACCTCTTTTGCTTCTCATTCCAAAAACAAAAATTATTTCAGTCATTTCCAATTTGACCCCACCCACAACTCTTTCCTCAAAAAAAAGAAAAAAAAATCAAAAATTAAAATTTTTTTTCTTTCTCTCTTTAAACAACCAAAAAGAAAATTGACAAAAGCTTTGATGAAAAATAAAAGCTTTCTCCTTCTATAAACTTCCCTGTAAGAATATTTACTTTTTAAAAGTCACTGAAAAGTCGAGGATTACTTCAAGGCAAGAAGAAGAAAAGGAAAAAAAAATGTTGAACGATTAACTCTGGCATTAAAATTGCAAAATATATTTAGATAAAGAAAATTTCACTTGAAAAAAACTTAACGACAAAGATTTTTCATCGTTTTCACACTCCCGCCCCTTTATCCCTTAAGTTTATTCCCAGTTTTTTTGTCATTTTTGAACTTCTTCAGGGAAAAGAGATGTGACGATTTATAAATTGCATAAATTTTTCAATCTGTCTAGTTAAAAAAAGCAAATAATAATAACTATTAGGTCTAGCGAAAAGTTCTGTTGGTTTTTAGAATGATACCAAACTATAACCATGATACCATCATCCTCTAATAATCCCTTTTGAACAATATGATAGCCATTATTATTTATGATTTATTTGTATCGGCAAAGTCCGGTATTGTACAAAAAAAAGTATTTTGCACTGCTATAATCTTAACAGTATCGATCAGATATGGCCGTCCACAGCGAGACTCACCAGAAAGATCAAAAGCAACTAAATGAAATGTTCCGAACCCTCTTCTACAAGATTTTCGGAAACAGTAGCTCCAAACAATACCTTCGACTGGTTATCCACCCTGTGTATTATTACTTTCTTATTGAAATTTGGCAAAGTACAGTGGCTTAAATCAATTTTAAATCAGCCAATCCGTTCTTTGTTAATACTAACATGAATCACATTCGTTTTGGTTCATTTGCTAGGTCAGTATTTGTACAGTATAGGTGATAAAACAAGGGACCCAAAAAAGCGTCAAATGAATATATACTAACATTTTCAAACTTAATGTAACACTAACGCCCAGAACTTTCCGATAGACCTCATATTAATGTAATAATAATTATTATGATGACCAGTGCCATAATGGTCATAAACCCTCAGAGACGAAACGTCTTTTATTGAATATTATTAGTGTATTCAATATCCGTTTCACTCTTTCGTTTATTGCACTAAAAAACAATATGTAATAAGTAATAAAACAGTTCCAGACGCAAAAACATAACGAAAGCAACAAACCACAGCATAAAGACAAAAGAGTAAGGAAAACTGGAAGGAAGAAAGGGAAAGAGAGAGAAAGAGAGAAACCTGTAAAAAACTAAACGAGGCCTCTTTAATGCAACCTATAAACTTGGAGGGCAACATAAACTTCAACAAAAATGCTTTGGAGTCGAGCCAACCAACCAAAAAAATTTTTTTTGGATAAAAATTACGTCAAAGAAGGGAAATTCGCAAAATTACATTAATCACAAGATCGGAGAATTTGTTTAAATCGGAATCCAAAAGAAAAGGCTGCAGATTCCAAGGTCTCGAAAGCGAACAATGTCCTTTTTCAAAGCTCTCTCTCCTCCTTACTAGACCTCACTCAATACGATCCTTGGCCAAAGCAAAGCTCTTTTATCCATCTTGTCTCCATTCATAAAGAACCCAAATTAAAATGAGCAAAGTCTAGGAACCAAAATGGTGGTCGTCAAGCTTTACCTCGATAATAAATTAGAGTTCAAGAAAAAAAGAAGCTTTTTCGAATTTCGTTAAAAGAAAATTATTTTTTCTTTAGTGGAATCGCGTGACAGACAATCGCGTACAACCTTTTCTCCCCCTGCCCTCATCCAAATCCCCAATATTCCTTTCCATCTTCCTCACCTTTCTTTTGTCGTAACACTACCCCACAAACCTTGACACTGTTACATAAATAGATATGACATTTTTCAAACTGTTCTGTTTTCCATCTCCGTACGCCCCCACTCATTTTTTCCTCCATTTTTTTTACCGACATTTAACATCTAGTCACGAACAGAAAGACTACAACATCAATGAATAACAGAAACAGCACAAAATTAAAATATAAAAACTGGGCAGAGAAAAAGAGATAATCTATTGATACTAATTACAAGTCAACAAAAAAAATTTTTGTTTGTTAATCTACAGCACTGAAAATGGTGTGTACTCGCAGGGGCCGCCAGTTTTTTTGTTGTACAATTTAAATTAAAAAATATAAATTTTCCTTACAATCATAAATTTTATTCTATTACCTACGAAAGCAAACCTTTTTAAATAAAAATATTTTTTTTTTAATTAGTTAGACATGAGTAAAGAAAATCAGACATACACAGTTCGACTCGAAGTTGTGTTGACTTCTGCCATTTGTCTAATAAACCGTCAGATAAACTTCTAAAAGAAATTTAAATATTTTTTAATTTCACCACTCAGTTACCTTTCTTACGATCTACCCATTCCACAAAGTGCTTACTGTCTTGACTATTACACTTTTTCCCTCCTACCTCCACCACATTCCCAACTCTTTTGAAATACTGGGAGGAGTACGCCACCACCGAAAAAAGAGGAATATACATTTACAAACGCTTAACCTTGTCGAATCCGTTAAAATATTGCAGATTCACAAATAAAAATATAAAAAATTTTCCGTAAACTACAGAAAACCGAAAAAGTGGTTTTTTTGCGTTTGGAAGAACTTCAATTTGGAAAGAGGGGTGGTATAGGAGGGACGGGGAGAGGGGAAAGAAAGTAATAAAGCATTTTTACCGAAAAAAAGAAGAAAATTCAGCATTAGTGATGACGCCTACTTCAAAGTTTCCCACTGAATACATTTTCATTTCTTTTGTATTGATGATGTTCTGAAAGCTTAAATGGGCCGGCAGGGTGGGAGTGAATTAAAATATTTTTCCCTGAATGTAATTTGAAGAAAATTAAAAAAGGAAAAAATCTGGATTTTTTCTTTCATTTTTTTTCAATTAACCCATTTTCTGTTTTTGAATCACACAAAAAGAAGAATTTCAAAAATGTTGAGCATTTACATTTTTCGATTATACGGGCCGTTTCTATTACAACTTTAATCGTTTCCATCATACCGAATGAGCCCTTGAAACCGACCCCGTTTTTTTCCACCCTGTTCCAGATGGGGTCAAGGTCTCCTCTTCCATCAAGCGATGGTAGACTGCGCGAGAGCCGCTATATTGCTACCACTTGGAGTTTCCATCTACAAATGTCAACCCGTCAACAAATGCTCGCTCGTGGAAACGGCTTTCCTGCTTTTGGTCACAGTGTCCACTGTCAATATGCTGACTACCGTTTTGAACGATTCTCCCGTTCTACCAGATGACGAAGGTGAAGGAGGCTTAGATTATGCAGCTCCTCTTCTCATGGACAGTCCACAATGCGTTTTGTTTGGGACTTTTATGATTTGGTTTGCGAGCATCACCATAAATCTGGGTCCGACATTTTTGTCTGGAGCACTGGCCGCCAATTCAGAGTCGAGACACAATGCTCCGAGTTGTCCACTCGTTCATGGACCATTCAGGCATTATGTTTTGAACGTTTTGTGGATATTTGTGAACGTCGTGTGTGTCTTTCTTACTCTTTTCCATTTGCACAAATTGTACAGAGACTTGACGAAACCTAACGTTGAAGCTTTGAGAGTTACTGGTTTGATAACGACACTAGTCAGCGTCACATCCAGTGCTAACAGAACTGCTGACGGAGAAGGAAACGCAGAAGTGGAAAGAGGACGAGTGAGTGTTCTTATTTCCGATTATTTTCCAGCCAGGCACAATATTATTTTCACCTCCCTTACTTCATTAACTCGTTCCAGACTGCCACGGAGGAACACAAAAAAATGCAAAGATACCTCGAAAGAATGGAAAGGGAAGGAGTTCAAAGAGTCAAAATGTTCGTCGTTATAACCGCTGCTTACGTCATCTTTTGGGGACCACTATTCTTTGTCACCCTCGTCCATCATCCAGTTATTGGTTCGCCTATAGGTTACGAGGTTAGTATTAGATATAGATATCCTCCTCCTCTTCCTCCCAAACCAATGGCTAATAAATAAGGTTTTTTTTTCTAGATTACCCTTCACGTCGCCTGCATTCACGCTTTCATCAACCCCACTCTGTTTATGGTCCTCCACAAAGGTCTTCGTCAGGCCGTTCTGGAGATTTGCTGTGGAGCGTGCACAACCTGGGGAGACTGGCTCCTAGGACCTCACCATCCTCATCAAGGCGAGACGACACCTCCCCAGGTCGCGACACTCATCCCGCCGCCACCGCCTCAGCCGAACGTCTACAAATCACCGTCGATCAACAAACAACGATTATCACCTATGGTAAATCTACGCTTGTTTATGTGAGTAAATGTTGTACATGTGTCGCACGGGTGTTTGTTTACGAGTATGCGCATTCATGGCCTTGGTTTTGGCCACGACGAGGAAACACTTTCTCAACTCAAACCCAGGCCAAGCAACTTTGAATACAAGCAACCTGTTAGAAGTTCTATTTCTCTGCAACCATAAATTCTTCCCTCAATAAGCAAACCTCAATATAGCCGCCTTCAATAAAAGCTCAAAACCCTATCCTAGAGGAATAAAAATCTAAATTGGAAAAAATACAAAACCAAGACAGAAAGAATGAATTGAGGAGGTGTGAGAGTGATGTGTCGCATGCAGGCTCCGAGTCCGTTGCCATCATTTTTCAAACCATCATCCCATTATCAAACCCTAATCAATCAGAACCACTAACAGGACCACATTAGCTACGAAGAACAAAAAAAAAGCTCAAGAGTAATAAAACAATGTTCGCCTTCGACAACCCTCCCCCCTTCACCCCCGATTTCTCTCAAGGTAAGAAGAGCTTTTTTTTATAAGTCCATAAAATCAAAATTAACATTCAAAGTTCAACCATCCAATCATCCCGTTTATCTTCGAGTAAACGAAAACACTTTAATCTCTTACGAATGTCTTTCTCTTCCTCTCCTCTCCTGTTAATCTTGTAAAGTGAAGCAATCAAGGATGGAATGAATAAAGGATTGGAAGGACGAGGAGAACAGGGCATACGCAAAACACGTTAAATCTTGCGGATGAAAATCAAAATTCGCTGTTTAACACTTCCCTTCTCCCACCCTCCTCCTCTCCTCCGTCTCTCTCGTACAAAGTTATTCAATTTCCAGCTTAATAATTTCCTTTATGACTTTAAGCAATAATCACTCGCATCGCTTCCTTACGTGAAAACGTCAGAAACCGAAGTTTTCAAAGTTTTCACAAGTTCTTTTCTTTGAAGATCTCCCTTCTCATTCTCCTACCCTCCCTCTAAAACTCCTTTACTCCTTCTTTTTTCCTAACGTATCAGTTTCAGAGCTTTTCTCTAGGAAGCTTTATTTAAAGAAACTTTTCTTCCCCTGTTTTTAAGATTTATCAAAATGGGAAGCTGGCCAAAAAAGGTTAAAGCCCTTCAAAAACAAATCCTTTTTAAGAGAAGTGAAAAAATTATTTGACTACTCAGAGCCAAACCTAAATAAGTCGCCAATAGAAAAGGTGAGTTTTGACATTTGAGTCACACCACTGTCAGCATTAATGTTGGTAATTTTAGTGTTTTAATGTTACGCCGCTCGAGTTCAATTTTTGAGAATTTTCTTTTAATCCCGTTTGTCATCCTTTTTGGGTATAACAGGATACGGGAGGAGGATTTGAACTCGCGACTATAACTTCTTAATCTAGTGCTTAACCATTACACAACAAACCTCCCCATTTCATAAATATTAAACACTACCTAGGAGAATTTGATTTATAAGTTCTTCAGTAAAAGTTAGAAGGATGTTTGGTTTCGACTTCAAGAACTTATTTACGAAATAAATACTCTAAAGTGTGCAACATTTATGAAATAAAAACACCGAACTTTCATCCGCTTAAGAGGCCTCTGGCTATAAAAGAAAATTTAACGTCCGGATAAACTAAGACAAAACTCTGGCAAACCAAAAATCTAAAAATACCAACAAGCTAAAGAATCGAATCTTCGATAACAAAATCCTCTCTCCTAAAACTAAGCGCCATAGATCTGAATCTGAAAGAATTATTCTATCTTTTAGTAAGTATAAAAAGCCAACACTATAAGAAGCCCTTCAATTTAAAAAGTTGCTCCAAAGGTTCCTTATCTCCCTTCAAAGAGTGATAGCTTTGATTTAAAACTTCCTCAATAACTCCTAAAATTGATTTTACAGTAAACTTTGGTTTGGTGTAAAAGTTAAAAAAGACGCCCTTTGACATCGTCGTTGAGCTGTCAATTTTCAAAACTTTCACACCCAAGATGATATCTTCCAGTTTCTTCTTAATTTGCGAGAGAAGGGGTTAACCCCATTGTAAGTGTCACTTTCCACCTTTCATAGACTAATCTGAACACCACAATCACTTCAAAAATTTCAGTTTTTAATTTCTACGCCGCTTTAATTTTATTTTTTTTATTTTTACTGCGAATTCAATTTTAGATTTCATTAAAAAGATCAACTAAATCGAAAATCATGATAATTGAAAGCAGGCAACGTTAAACCATAAAACTTGATTCCCATGTTGATCTTTCCCACCGCAAAACTTCTCCAGTACAGCCAAAGATTCACGCGAAAAGGAAAACACCAACTTTCCATCTCCTGAAATTCAAAAACACCTGACCTGAGGCAACCTACCATTCCAAATGAACATAAACCTATCGAGAGAGCAACAATTCCCTTTCTTCATTGTTGCGAGAAACCTCTTTTACTACACCCACTCCCCGGGGACTACATTCAGAGCCACACTCCTTTCAGCCGCTAAAACGCTACCCCCCAACCTTGGCCCATTAATAATTCAAAACCAATTTTAAGGTAAAAGAGACCTCGCGCATATAACATTGTAAAATAGACTAAAATTCTCCACCAAATTCTCTAATATATATAATATATAAACCAACTCCTATTTGGAGCATAGGGCAGCTGTGAAAAAGCGCCACTGATTTCCAAGCTCCTTCTCCATGAGGTTTTCAGCTGGCCCCTGCGGCGTTGTTGGGTTTCAAGCATGCACTTCCCGACTCGGCGGGTCCTTTTCGAAGAGTGTGGCCCAATCATTTCCATTTTCTTTTCTAAGTTCTTGTGCGACGTGTTTCTGGTTGAAGCACTAGAGAAGAACTTCTGTTGATAAAAACCTGTGGTTGATGTAGGACTGTTGGTGAAGCTGGCTACGCCTTGCTGGCGTAGTGAAGAATTGGCTTGATACTGGTGTTAATATTTTAATTTTTGTCTTCTGTGAGATATTTGATGACCACCAAATATTCCTAATGTACGCGAAGGCGGTTCGGGTTTCCTGATTCTAGTTTATACATATTTCTGGGCTCCTCTTTTGTTGCTGTTAAGCTGTTCAGGTATAGGAATCTGGAAACCGAGTCGATGTCTTTACTTCATATAGTGAATTACGGAGCGTTCCTCACATTCACGCTCATGGTCTTGGTTTTGTCTTCATTGTCTTCATTCATGGCTTGGTCTTGATTCTGAGCCCCATTGATGCAGAGTGGTATGGCAGGTTTTCGTACTTGTTTCGTATATCTTTCTCTCTCTGGGAGATAAAAACAATGTCATGAGCATAACCCAGGTCGTATCAAATTCTGTGGTTTTTAATCAAATCAACATTTAAAAATTGCATCTCCAAAATAATAAAAATAACAGTTTATTCTTTTCTCGCTTCGGCCAATTAGACACAACGACATTTCCCAACACGGCCAACATCCGCTTATACCAATTTATACCAACATTACCATCATCGGCCAAGACGGAGGTGGTTGGCTAAAATCAACTAACAGAGCTCATCAGAAAATTTTCTGGGCCTTTATTGTAAAATGGGCGAGGGCGGCCTATTGTTGAAATTAAACTTGAGCCTCCACAACTCTTGAATCAAAATCAAATTTGTAATTTAAATTTTTTCTTTAATGCCCATGAATATTTTTTTTTAATTCTCAATCTTTTGTTTGGTCTTCCCAACCACCCGCGTCCCCACCCCCGAGAGTCTGGAAATTTGAATTACAGACTATTTTTACCTTTCCGCACCATAAAAAGGAAATCAGGGCTTCAAGGATCAGAAACCGCGAAAGTAGAGCTTTTTTTATTTCAAACTAAAAATTCCCTCGAAGCTTTAAAAGCGTCTCGAATTTCCTTCGAAACCGGGCTTTCTCCTTCCGCGGATTATCTATAACGTCATCGTGGATTATCTGCCAGATCATTTCTTGAATGTGTTTTTATAAGCTGTGACATGACTTGGTTGCCATATTTTTTGTGTTGAAATCTAAAGAACCGTCTTTATTATTATTGATTAGGGTTTCGCGACATTTTTCCGATTACAAAGAGTTTAAAATTTAATCCCTTGGATATCGAGAAAGACAAAGTGAAGTTTTCAAAACTGACAAGTTCATAAGTCTTTTAACTCTCTAGAGGTATGAAGGGATTTTACAACAGTCAGGTATATTTTCTTCCTAGTTTTATGGGCCATATAGCACTGGTATAACTGGAAAGAAATGCGACGGAAAATCGGAAAATCAGAAAATCAATCATAACTTCCCAGACTCTCCACGAAGACAATTAACCTCACTTTTGAAGGTGTCTGAGATTCAAAACACACTCGGCTCTATTTTAGAACGAAATTTTGAGCACTGCCCTTTCATTACCGAGAAACTTGACTTAACTCACAAACAAAACAACTCGTAACGAAACGACACACCTTGCAACATTGTTACATAAAAACAAAAATCCCTCTCATAATATCTAAAATATTAGTATTAAAAAAACAGTCTACTGATGGTAGGAGAAAAAATCTAAAGCACCCAAAACGAGATTAAAAGAAAAACACGAAAATTCCATTAAGAATCCTGGTGAAGTACCTTCCCCTTCCCCCATAAAATCCATTCAAACCAAACTGACGAAAGTTAAAAAAGAAATAAAAACCACGGAAGAACACAATTCGGGGCAAACGGTGAGCCGAAAACACATTCAAAGAGAGCAACAAAACCAACACCCTCACTTCCCACCGCCTACTTCGAACCACAATCATTTCCAACTAAAGGATTCAGAGTTTGACGCAAAAAGGAGACGAAATCCCGAATCACGACCCTCATCATGGGGCCATCCGACCCAACTTGGACAAAATCAAACATTTGAATTAATCGTTGTTAAATAAACTAACGACTTGAATTACGTCACTTCCGATTTCCCGATACATCCCTAATGAAACCCGCCTTCTTCATCTCTTTCCTCCCTATCACCGCCTTCTTCAAGCGATTCCGATTAATCGAAAAATCATTTCGAATCTGCTCATGCGAAATCGTTTGATTACGACATTTCATTTCCACTTTACGTTCTTACGTGACGCTTGCTGTTTTTCTCACCGCCATCTTTTTTTGAGAGATAATCCGAAAATCCGAAACTTTTCTTTTGCTGCCGGAAAACTATGTTTGTCTTGGAAAACCCGGATTAGCATTTATATTACTCTTTGATGTTTGCTAAAAGACCCGAGGAATAGTTCAAGCTCAGCAGTCTTCCACGCGTTTAAACAATGGAAATGAAAAAGCATCGCCATGTTTAAAAACTCATTTGAATTTATCACCCCTAAGTTTGAGGAATTAAGACTTTGTGTTGATTTTACGATTTTTAACCTGAGCGCTATTCTTGGCTACTTTTGAACTCAGTAGTTACCTTCAGTCATCTACCTCCCTTAAAACTGTATACATTGCACACTGGGTTGTTACACCGCGTCATTGTTATCCGAAATACCGACGAAGTGTATCAACCCAGTGTATAGTGTACAGTTTTAAGTTTGAAAAGTGCAGAAGATGGTTAACCTCATTAATCTATGAACCATATTTTGAATATTTTCAAATTTTGGTTTCATTATGTCCTCAAGGGCGCTGATTTGGACAAATTGGGGCTATTAAAGCTCATGGTTTGTTTAACGCGTTCATCTCATTTTAATTTGGCAGGAAGAGAAAATAAAAATATTGAAATTAGAAATTGCACAGGTATCGGAACGACCCTGAGGTCACTAAAATAGAACAGATGGTTCATTTGATCCGCACTATTGATATCAGACGTTCGCATGTGGTCACCTTACGAGCCCCCTCTGTCGCGACAGACCAGAAAAGCCTTGTCAGGATGACATCAACGAAGTTGCTGGGTCGAAATGGGGCCTCAAGCTTAGTGACAGGGATAGATCTATAAAACTTAAGACTTTTTTTTATTAAGGCCCTAGCATAGCTATCACTAATACAATATACTGTCAATATATTTTATATATTATATCATATATTGAATATAAAATATGTGATTTAATATATATTAGACAAATAACATAAAATGAATAATCACATAACAGTTCTGATATATAATATGATATAATTTCATCGTATATAACTTTGTACATATTGTAATCCGTCATCTTTCAGTGTGCTTGGCAAGGAAGTTAGAACCACATTACAATAACAGAGAAATATTTTTAGCTTTTTCAAAATATTTTTTCTAATCCGTTGAAGTAATTAGTGAAAAAGGGAGCAGATAAATAGAGAACATAAATCAAACATGGTTTAATTGTATACCCTCCCCTCCCTTCCTCTTACTCTTCCTTCTCTTTGGAAAGATTCAGAAACGAAAACTTTTCCTCTTGCAAGCTCAGTCGAAAATTGAGGATTTCATGCGAAGATGAATCGCAAGTTTTAATATCTTTTCTGAGGTCTTAAGAACTTTCAAAAGATTTTAAAAGGGAGGAGGAAGTGGGGAGTAGTAAGGTGGTAGCGAGAGAGAAATAATTTTCTGAACAATCTTGAAGATGTGCAATTTGTCCATATAATCAAGTTGTTATAAAACTGTTATTTAAAAAATTAAGCGAAAGGATTAGGAAGAATTTTTTTTTGACTCAAGAAGAGATTTGACATAGTTTGAATTTGGGCGGAAATCGGGCGCTGGTGACTAAGAAACACCAGATGGTGGCTTTGATTCGATAAAAACTTGGACGCAAAAAGTTCCAAATTTTTTTTGTATTTTGATATTGCCCTCCTTTTGTTAAAATTTTTCTTTTTTTGTGAAGGAAGCTTTTAAAGCTTTCTTTCTTTCTTTCTTTTCATGGACCCGCTTATCCGTTAGGGTCGCGGGGTGAGGGAAGCAATCTAAGACTTCCAACTGGAACGATCTTCCGCTATTGAAGTCAGAGAACCCGGGGTTATCAGGCGGGATTCGGCTAAGGCCTTCACCCCCCTGAGCCACCCCTGCCGCGGACGGCCACGGGGTCGCTTTCCTCCCGGGCACTCCGACAGGACCCGACGAACCAGACGTTCTGTGGGGAGCCTCTGAACGTGCCCAAACCATCGGAGGATGGATCTCTCGATCCGGAGAAGAAGCGGCTCGACCTGAAGCCCCTCGCGAATGGCTGTGTTGCGACACCTATCCAGCCTCGACACACCAGCCACCGCTCGGAGATACCTCATTTCGGCTGCTTGTACCCGGGATCTGATCCTTTCGGTCATCACCCACACCTCATGACCATAAGTGAGGACAGGAACATAAACGGATCGGAAGATGCTGAGCTTCGCCTGGATGCTCAGCCCAGCCCTCCTCACTACGGACCCCCCCAACTGTTGCATCACTGCGCCAGCCTGGGCGATTCGAGACGCGATCTCTGCGTCCGTCCTGCCATCACTTGTGAACCAGACCCCAAGGTACTTGAACTTCTCCAAGCTTTTAAAGCTTTAGTTAGCAAATTATGAGAAGGGATATGGAGCGTTTCCAAATCTACAGAAGTATGTTAAAACAATTAACTAAACCTCCACCAATGAGGTGTCTCAAAATTAAAAACCAAAGTGCCATCACGATCTGCATTAATTATTAACAAACAGTTAAATAAAAAAAAGTATATAAGGCAGCAGTGAGACGAGCATTAATGTACGGAGCTGAATGCAAGATAGCAAAAACATGATAAGACCGTCAGTGTGGCAGAAATGAAAATGCTGCGATGGGATACAGAAGTCATTCGTCTGGACAAAATCAAGAATGAGTGCATCAGAGGTTCAACAAAATTCATCTCAGTACTGGATAAAATGGCCACTTTATGAGGCGGGGGGAGGACTATTCGGTTAGGGTCCCCCTCAACTTACCCATGGCGCCACGTGGTAGAGGGAATCCACCAACAACACGGTGGAGTATTATTTAGGAACATAGAGAGGTTACCGTTCCCGGATAGGGCATACTGGAAGAAAACTACATAAAAGTCCGGATGAAACCGGAAAAGAAACAGCAAAATAGAAACTGCAGACAAATTTACAACGTCGTCCGCAAAAATTCGATAGTAACATTCAAATGACTCCCTGATATAACTCCACCGTGAATTTTCCAAGAAAACTCTGACTCTCTCAATACAAGAATTCATTCATTAGCCTTTGTTAATTAATCTAAAAGATGTCTTTTGTTTCCCTGTTTTTTATACTACTTTTTCCTCTTTTCCTCCAATTGAAAACCGAAAGCTGACACTAATTACAAAGGAAGAAAACATTTCCTTTTGAAAACCATTAAACCTTGAAACAAAAAAAAAGTTAATGACTTATTCAAGTTACAAACTCAACAGTAACGGGAAACCTGAAAATTTTGCGACTTCAAGTCAAACATGAAACTCAATGATGTTCTCTTGGTTGAATTTTTCTTCTTATTATTATTATTATTACATTATAAAGAATCGATTTCTTGGAAAATCTTCTATTTTAGAACAACAAACTACGCGAGCGTAAAATCGAAATTCTAATTAAGTTAAAAGTGAGCCAAGATAATTAAGACGTGAGAGAGGAAGAAGTCAGAAATTTACGACCGTATGCATGAGAGCAATCATTCCCCCGGGACTATTTCTACGCAACTTGTGATGGTAGTCGATTGAAAAATTGATGAGAGCCCTTTAGATTTTGCTTTAATGAATTCATTTAAAAGCTAACTAAAATTTGTGTGGCTTCAAATATGGCGAAAACTTCACTGGTGACTTTAAAGAACCGAATTAAGAAGATATAGTATCCACTATTCCATACACACATCCGGCAAAGCTGCAGGCTCCATAACCCATTCTTTCTTCTCGAAATACAATCATAATGAAAAAAAATATCTTTTGATAAAGCTAAAACTCATCTCCTCGACTCTATCCCTTCCTCATCCTTTTTCCAAGATACATAATTAAGAAACTGGAAGAACCTAAAACCGGGGAAATAAGCAAACAGCTCTAACGAAAAAAAACTTCGCGGAAACGAGCGACCCGACATAAAAAGAAAGTTTTTTAAATTATTAACGTTTCCATTAAACAGATGATACACCCCCCCCTCTCACTCTATCTTTTTATCCACTTTTAGCTGGCGCTTGTTAACTACATTCTCACACTATGTCCAGTCAAGGAGTCATAAATATGATCATCTTCACAAACAGGAAGACAATTCTGGCGAAAATCTTCCTCTGCCAAACTACAAAAGGGGAAGAGGGGGGAGACAAGAAAAAGGAAACTCATTTTACAAAATTAATCTTTTGATAAAAGAAAGAATGGCGAAGGAATTGATTGAAAAAGTTTAGTCTCAATGGAGAAGAATTCTCCCACAAACCTTCTACCCTCTTTCCACCCAATTGTCCTTCTCCATTTTCGTTTCAACAAAAAACATTTTTCTTTCTAATAACAGTAGGCCTATAAAAATGAAGAACGAAAGAAAAAGAATAAAAACTTGAAAAAATGAAGCGTCGGACCGATTTCAACACTCAACTTCCTTCCTTTGAATAAATGGAATTTTGAAAACTTCGTCCAATCATGAAATTCCAGTAAAAAAAAGTTTGGAGGAAACTCCTGCCGAGATTGAACTTGAAGGCAAATCGTAAACTTTCTCTCCTTCCCTTTGCCCCCTTCTTCCTCCAGCTTTCTTTCAAAACACACACAAAAAATGTCTACGCCTTCAAATCTCCCTTTTACTCTCCTTTGATAAAGTTCGTTTCAATTTTACACGAGTAAGAAGTTCGTGACATTCCCCACCAAGACTTCTTTTCCAGTTAGATCTGACTCTCGTTTATACGACAAAACAGAAAACAAAAAAAGACATAAAAAACGCATTGTACGAATCATGCATTTTATGTGAGAGTGCCAAGAGGTTTTATCTCTGTCAAAAATTGATTGAAATAAATTTCCACATCTTCCTGTCGCTTGACGAGAGCAAACTCGGATTTATGGAAGAACATGGGGGAAGGAAGATGAAGGAAAATTTGCCAACCAATACCGACTAAAGATTAAACCCCCTTGCGGTCATGTGTCTATCCTCGTCCACCACACTAAGGAACCATGCTAATCTTGCACTGTATTTATTCATTTCTTTTATTAATAACAATTTATTAGGTCTACAGGAAAGTTCTGTCTGATAATGTAACATCAAGTTTGACACACGTTTGGGTATATTCATTTGACGCTTTTTTGGTTATCTCGTCTTATCACTGACTGTATACATAATGACCTAATAAGTTTGACCTTTCTAATAATCAACGCTCTGATAAACCGTCTTGAGGACATTGTCAGGATCCTGTTAATGCATATTTTACATTAGTGCATACATTTCTATATATTTTTGTGATTCAGTGGGCAACTCTTACATCCTCCTTTCATCTTAGTTTGAAATTTGCTCAAAAAGAAACAAGACTGCAATGAAACTTTCTAAAAAGTTACAAATATAACATTTTTTTATCGTAACCATTCTTTAGACATATCATTTCAATCCCTTCCTAATTGGGTAAAAACAAACATTCCACAAAAACATCTATGTTTCTCTTATCGATCCTCACCCAACTTTCTGTTTATCACGACACAAAATCCTTCAACACAGGAGACGAAAATCGCGAAATAAAACATCAAAACACAACACACAAACAATAACGACGACACAGCAAAAAAATTCGACCGACGGATGGCTCTCAGCCAAAGTCCTTCATCCCTTGAAAAACTAATTCAACCCCTAAGTAAGAAGAACGAAGAAAAAAAAAAAAATTAGAAAAATGACAGAAATCTGCTAGAAACAGAAGAGGAAAGTAGATGAAATAAACTAAGAAACACGAATAGCTTTTCCTCTCGCCTTGACTTCTTCCAATTTCACAACTTTTATTGTACAACTATTCACCCCTAACTCTTCTCCACCCTTCATCCCCAAATCACATAATAGGAAAAATAAATAAAGGAAAACGTCACGGCCAACTTTCTTATGTCACAACACTCAATGAAAACTTTCAAATTTATTTTAACACACAAAAAAGAAAATTCTCTTTGATTCGAGAGACTTCATTAAAATGTTTTCTTTTTGTTTTTTCCTAACAACCGGAAACAGGAAACATGGATGGCGATTGGTAAAATCAAGGTTCTTTTGAGGTTCTTGCGCCTAGGTAAATCGCAACTGATTTTCTATTATCGCAAATGAAACGCTATAATCACGTTTGTAAATAATCGCACATACGCGTTCCACAATGTCTAATGTAATCAAAAATGGGCATGTACTTCTGGTTATCAAGATCTTTCCGACTTGTCTTTTCTCTTATAGAACGCAATCAAGCCCAAAAGCTTCCAATTTGTAAATACTTCCCCACCAGAGCTCTCGAAAGCTCTCAATTGTAAATATTTTCCGTTACTCATCTGTTCGTATGTTGATCTGGTCGTCTTCACCTCGGTTTCGCCTAATAAGCGATCCGCTTGACCCACGCTTCCGCACGTTTTGTGCTTTCATTCTTAGAATAATCAATAATAGCTGAACTATAAACTATATACTGGTAATTATTGACGTCACCATTTATTTAATTTTAAGCGTAATCAACTAAGACCAATATTTAATAGAACACTTTCATAGCGAAAATGTTATGTACACAATTCCTATCATCGAAGCGAAAAAATAAGCCAAAAATTGGAAAAGCCATGTTTTAGGAAAAGAAAATTTCCGTCTTTTTCCAATTTCCTTCTTGCGGTAAATAAACAAACAAAATGGAGTTCTTTTGGCATTGACGCAGTTTCTTCTCAATCGCTCAAACGCCCTTCAAAATGTCTTTTGCTTTGAACAAAGGAGACGTCGATATCATCCGCTGGTAGCTTATTACTAAGAAAATCCATCCAGCACATGATTAAACAAAGCTGCTCTGCTAAACACATACTGTACAAAACGATTTTGTTTAGTACATATCGACTTAACAAGTACTGCACCCGTCACTGTGTGCCTCCAACCAGATTCCAGTGTCCTCTTCCAACTGTTGTAACACTACAACCGCGTTTTTGTTCATCAGCACGTCTATTTCGACACAGAGACAACTTTTCTCCTCCTCCCCCTCAGCTTCGAGGGAAAATAAAATTAAAATCGACATCTTGAAAAATGTTTTAGGGAAACGAGGATATGATACAGACAGAGGACGGATTGGAATCGAAGCAGTGGACTCCGATCACGCCTGAAACGACTGCGACAGCGAGAATCGTCGAGCCTTGGGAACCTTCTCTCCGGCAGGCATCCGAACCTTGGTCCATTTCCTTTCCAGAACAGGGTTCCAGAAAGTCTTCGTATGGTCATCGGGACGATGTCAATCGCATGGCCGCCGTGAAAACGGTGAGCAGTGTTCACAGCGTGCACACGCTCACATATTCTCCAGAACTCGAATTCAATTCCGAGCAATATTCGAGCGCTGGAAGCACCGAATAAATCCACTTTTCTCACTCTAACCAAAACCGAGGAGAAATTAGGGTATGAAAGGAGAGGGAAAACAAGGAAATTATTTTTCGACAAGGGCAAAAACTCAAAAAACGAGTTAACTTCAAATTTAGAAAAATATATATTTTTAGCGCAAAGTATATATTAAATCTTCGCACTTTAAATTCGGTATGATTCTAAATCTTAGTTTATTTTTCCTCTTTCTCTAATGTTTTTAAAGTCAATTTTTACTAGCCAAAATATCCAAATTTGACCATCGAATTAGGTGAAGATTTTTAAAGTAACCAAACAAAAATAAAAAAGATGAATTGACGCGTTTTTTAAAGCTTTTAACTTGAAATGCAGGTTTCTCTTCCTGGCACGCGAAAACATCACTCTCATCAACCTATCATGATGTCCCTGAACATTTTCTTTGAATTTTTAAGTTGATCATGCAAGCAGTCCTGCTTGAAGATTGGTCATTTCAATTCAGGTTAGTATCCGTGATATTCAAGTGTGATCTACACCTAATTGGGACTTCCAACAAGGTATGTCCACATAAAGCTACAATACTAGTTAAATATAAGACCCAAAAGGAGATGATTATAAGTCTAAAACACAGAGGCCAGACTCCAATCTTCCAAAAAAAATCTTTTTCGACCATAACTTCAAGTTTGGAGTGATAACACTTAGAAAACCTATAGATAAAAGACAAAAGACACTACGACTAGTAGTTGTGAGTTGATGGTAGTGACAGCCATTGGCTTTACCTTTTGCGCTCGAGGCTCCAGTTAGGCATCACGCCGTTTTGACTGAGAAACAAGCTACAGGCCTTTGATCGAACAAAATTATGGTGACTGGGGCCATAGAGATAGAGTTGTATGAAGAGTCAGGGAAAACAATACAGAGTTTGTTGTTTATGTAGATTATTCATGTATCAGGTAAATTGTATATAACGACAAATTTGAACAAAGATCATTTCTATTGTATTTGTCACCTTATAAGGTCGAAGAAGTCGTCAAGCTCAATGAGTTAAACTAATTCAACATTTCAAACAAACCAAATATTGTCATGCTGTTAGCTGATTAGACTAAAAATAATTAACAATGGCCCCCCGTCCGTCAATTAAAAAATAATTAATTAATAGAACGATTAATCCAACTGCATCACTCTAATTAACTTTGGTAAAGTTTAAATCGACAGCGTTTTTCGCTCATTAAATTTGCCACAGCATTAGTTATTGCTTATCTTTAGTCGTTAATACAAATTTTTTCTCTCTTTTTTCCTCCTCCTCTTTCTATATCCAGAATAATTTCGTTCCCACACTGGAAGCTAACCTCCACCACTTTTGCTCCTTTTATTCCCGCTATAAAGCGGAAACGTTTTAGATAAATCCCCAGGAAATGATGTTTCACTCGGGACAGAAAACGGAAATCGTCAAGTGACCCGTATCAAAATGCCTTATTCAGTTATTCCTAAGAAAACTGAAGAGACGAAAAAAATTCTGTAATAAAGTAGAAACGGGAATTCAAAACATTTTTAGAAAGAATTCTGACAAAAAGGTAGTGACGACAGCGCAGGAGATCATAAAAAACTTAGAAGATATTTGGTCACGAGCCACAACCAGGTGCGAGTAACCACATGTAGAATTTTAAAATACTGTCACACTAAAGCTATTGACATTTTACATGTCATGCTAGTCATGTCGGTGACCGGTCAAATGACTCCTTTTCAAGTTCCCTTATATTTCAAATATTTCTATACTGAAAGAATAAAGGCGAGACCAGCTGGCCCAACAATTCCTACCTTTTGTATCAATTCATATTTACAATTGCCTGCCCCAATTCTAATATGACCACCCTTTAGCATTAAGACAACCAACCAATTTTTTTTAAATAAAGCAAAAACCAAATCTCAAACGAGGTACACTCTACCATTTTCCTTATATTTCTTCTCCAAAAAAGCTTTTCCATCATTTCCGCATCCTCCTTCTCCTTCTCTTCCTCATTTTCTCACTCTAACACACCTTTATTGCCCTTTTAGCCTCTTTTTAATCGGTCTTAATTTTCCGAAAGCTTTCCTCCTACCCGTAGTTTTCCCTTTCCTTCTTCATCTCTTCACTTCCATGTATTTATATAAAACATTCTTAATTTAATAATTTATTTTTCAATTTATTTTTATTAAATTGTTTTGATTATGTTCAAATTATAAGGGGAAAGAATTTTTTTGGCTTTTCCATTCCTTTACATTTTTAATTTCAATTTATTTGAATATTCATTTTTTATGGTTTCCTCTTACAGTTTCTTGGTTTCTATTCTCTTTTTAAGAATATATTGCCCACAGCAGTCAAAAAGAAAAAAAAATTTTTTTAATTTAGATTTATAGATCTTAATCATATCCGGCCATTCCTCGCACTGTTGTTGAACGGGAGACCTATGATCGAGTCACCTAAGCACCAAACTAGCAGAATAATAATCAAAAGTTCGAGCACCTTTCCACATCCTGTTATACTCCGAAGATTGAAGCACATACTTAATTCATTCTCCTCAATGTTTCTATTCTTATTAATTAGTAAATAAATAAATTAGCAGTTTGATCACCTTTGGTTCTTTCATTATGATTTTATAAGTGTATTTTAAATTCATGGAAACCGACATAAGGTCTTCATTTACTGGTTTGTTCACAAAGAAAAAGACCTCGAGTATAAACGATTAATAATGTATAGAGCATATTATTCAAAATAAGAAATAACATATAAGAAAATTCAATAAAAATAGTAGTAGTGGTAATTTTCATCCCGTTTTTTATCCTTTTTTGGATATAACAGGATGTAGGAGGAGGATTCGAGCTCACGAACATTGCGTCCTAGTCAGGCACTTTAACCACTATACTACTCCTTCCACGTGAATGAAAAGAAAAAAAAATTAGAATAAGAAGAAATAAGAAAATTCAAAATAAGATATAAGAATCAAATCCCACAATGCATCGCAATAAGCAACCCTTGACGAGACCAAGTCCGAAAAAAAATCTTGATTATAAAATGACAAAATAAAAAACAATAAAAAAAAGCGACGGAAACCATAAAAGCAAAGCAAATGAACCATCAACCAAAAGAAATTAACATCTCTTGGTTTTAATGGTTTTTCTCTTCCCTTCTCCAACTTCCTCTTTCTCTATCTCTCTTTGTCTCTTTTAAAAGCTTAGGAAGCTTTCTTCGCTACTTCCGGAAAACAATTTAACAATTTTTTTGCACTTCCCCCTCCCAGAAATGTACATTTAAGGATTTCAATTTAAATAATAAATATTTACAAAAAATAAACAATATGTCAATTATACATTGTATGTAAATAGAATTCTGTTGGAACTAAACACATAGCGTTGGACAAAATAAACAAATATTATTTATTAAATATCAATAGTTTCTGATTTTATTATCCAACAATTCCTGTCTGAATGCTCCGACATCTCTACCCATTACCTCCCAAATGTTTTAATGTAGGCCTATTGTATTTTATTGTCATGCTCGTTGTATTATAGTCTTCGGAATAAATAGTCGTTCTTGCAAATATCTTCCTTTATTTTCAGAAGCGTATATAATGAATACTGAGCATAAAATCAAAGCCTTTGCGCCAGGTAGGAGCCGGAATGAAGGGGTAGCCAGCAGGTAAAAAGGGTTTTCATGAAATGCGAGATGAGAATGAAACGGTTGACGGAAAGAATACCGAAGGTAATTGTTAAGGAAAAAAAGAAAGAGCTCTCTACATGGTGACACTACAGACCTCATCCTAAGTTATAACGATTACTTTAAATTCCTGCTTGGTAACAATTTGGAAAGCGGATGTTCCTTCTGGGTCTCTGTTATGTCTCCGTTGACGATATAGGCTGGTTTGAGTCTCTCCAATGCTGCTCTTAGGGAGTGTGTTGTTGATTGAAACGGTAAAACTGCTTCCGTCTTTGCTGATTACTTTATACGGACCATCGTAAGATGGTTGCAGTGGTTTTCTAACGGCGTCGTGTCGTATAAAAACAGAAGGGTGCTCTGCAGTTCTTTGTGTATACGGCGTCAGTACGGCTCGGCGCCCATGACGAGTTGGAACAGGCTGGAGGTTTTGTATTTCGTGGAAAGGCAAATCCTGCAAATCGTTGCAAAGGTGGAAATCAGTGACTTGTGATCCGTGAATACGATCGTTGGCCTTCCCTCAACGAAATGTCGAAAATGTTTGATGGCGGCGTACGCTGCATACAATTCCCTGTCACATGCACTGTAATTTTGTTAGGTACACGAGAACGATTGTGTGAAAAAACTTAGTGGCTGCCAATCTCCATCGGCCCATTGCTGTAGTGTTGCCCCTAAGGCATAGTCTGAGGGGTCGACTATGACTGCTAACCGAGCGTTGCGTTGGGTTGGAAGAGCAAAACTGCTTCAGCTAGTCCGTCTTTGAATTGGAAAAATGCTTCTACAGCTGCCTTCGTTCAAGTGATTTCTTAGTTGCTCTTCTGGCTCTTCTGGTGTAAAAGCTAGTTTAGCGGTTCTTGGATCGTTGTCGCTTTTGGCTACGCTGATCACGATTCCGTAGTTGCTGAGTCTGTCAAATAGTGTTCTCAGGTGTTGAATGTGCTTCACCTCACTAGTTGACGCTAGGAGGATGTCGTCTAAATATGCGCAAACGAAATCTAAGCCGCCGAGGACTTCGCCGATTTGGAATGTTTGTGCGGCATTCCTCAACATAAAAGGCGTGCGCAGATATTCGAATAAGCCGTAAGATGTTGTGACGGCCGTTTTTGGAATGTCTTCTTTAGCGACTGGGATCTGGTAATGTGCTCGCACGAGGTCGATTTTGGAAAAGATCTTACCGTGGAGGTTCTGCGTGAAATCTTCCATATGCGGTATTGAATAGCGATCTGGAATGGTTCTGCGATAGAGATCTCAGTAGTCTGCACAAGGACAAAGTCCGTTGTCTTTCTTTAAGACGACATGTAATGCTGACGAGTAAGAACTTTTAGATGGCCTGATTATTCCTTGCTTTAGCATCTCCTGGAATTCGGCTTTCAGCCGAGTAAGCAGGCGGGCCTGGAGTAGTTTGCGATGATGTTTTCGTAGAATGCTGGATTTGAACGGAGGTGCCCGGTGGACGGCACAGTTCTGGATTCTCTGCCACCAATCGGTGATAAACGGCGTCGGCTCTGACTTTTTTTACTGAACTTCGTACACCTCTTGAGCGCTGTCCTATAGTTATGTGGACGTGGTGCTGACGATTACTCTTTTGTTGCGGATGTCCACAAGCAAGTCGTAGTGCTCGAGGAAATCGGATCCAATTATTAGTTGGTCGACATCGACTACGTCGAAATATCATATGAAATCTCTTCGTAGTTCCAGAGCAAGAGTCAGCGTTTTACATCCATAGGTGTGGATAACGGAGCCGTTGGCCACAAATAATTTGATTTTGTTTTGGCCGTGTCTCCTTAAGATTTGTTCGAGGGTAAACGCTTATGTCGGTGCCTGTGTCCATTAAGAAGCGGATCTTCGTCCTGGCGTCGGTTACAAAGACGAGACGGAGTTTATTACCAGCACAAGCCGTAGCAACTAGTGGTGGTTTGAGGAGTTTCTTTGAAACCTGCAGGGTGACGTGCATCTCCTCGCGTCTACGCCGAATCGGTGGTGAAACCACCAGTAGCCGCTGGTGGACTGCCGTGTCCTACTCTACTGCGTGGACGGTTTCTGCCTCTGGAAGTTGGTCTGTTTCGTGCTCGTGATCGGAAGCACTCCTTTCGTATGAGTTTCCGTATTAGTTGTTTTAGATTGTCCGTGTTTGTTGAGCGCTGAATAGCCTCCACCGCGGGAAGTGAAAATGTTGATGCCGCCGACGGCTGAACGGTCGCTACTGCAGGAACAGAACTTGCTTCGAAGGCGCGCTCGGCAAGATCGGCGACTTGAGTGGAGTCGTTTCGGGGATTGCAGTCAGGAGTAGGAAGTTTGCGGAAGTCTTCCGGACCAGAGCGTTCGTAGGAAACTGTCTGAGACAGCGGTCCCTGCAAGCTCCCGCAGATGCGCTAAGAACTGTGAAGGTGTTCGATCACCCAATTCTTCGTGCTCCAATAGCTTCGTGTGTTTTCTTTCTTCTGACACGGAGAGCTGGCTGATCAAAGCAGTTTTTATCGTGTGGTAGCTATCGTCTTGCGGTGGATTTAACATGATGTCCCGCACTAGTGAGCAGCGGGCATCATCGAGAGCTGTCACCACATTGGCGAATTTGTCTGCGTCGTCGTTGATTCCGTGAAGGCGAAACAATAGTTCCAGCTGTGCGAACCACACTGCTGGGTGTTTGAGTGTGGCTATGATGTGGATTACAGGCCGAGGACTCTTCCGTTGAGTGGTACAGGTGTATGCAGCCTTTTGAGCGTTAGTATCCCTGGACGATTTCTTTGTCATTGCGGCGACGTTTGAACTCAAGTCGGATGTCACCAAGTTGTAGGATGTGTCTTCGAAATAAATAGTCGTTTTTGCAAATGTCTTGTAGTCGTGAGTGTAAGATGTTCCAATGTCATATCCAACTAAGAACTATGTCTCCGAACGCAACAGAAGTCCTTGAAAATACAAATAAGAGCGAGAAAATGGAGGTAATTAAGCACACTCTTCGCCGAGGACAGGAATAGATCCTCGACTGGAATTCTCAAGGAAACCGAAGAAGAGGAATACCTAGAAAGACGTGAAGACGAACAGTCGATGAGGAGTTGGTTGCTGCAAAAAAAACAGCCCTCAACTTAGTCCGAAGGTGGAGCCTTGTACATGTTCTATGCGCCTTACGAGTTCTATGAAGGAACTTATTATTGTAAATGGTGCTACCAGGAGTAGTTGGATAGTCAAATGGCTATCACAGTAGTTAATGAACAGCTAATCAACTCCTACTCACCTCCCCACCATCAAAGTTTAGTAAGGACAATGATCAAACTCGATGAATATTTGAAGTCAAAGAGTGAAAAAATAGGAAAAACTAAAAGGATTTTGATTTATTAGATTCATCCCTCAAAACGGTATTTTCCATCAAACTTATATCGCCTTTAAACTGACCTTAACCTTAGTCCTCTGTGAAAGATATAAGATGCGGTCGAAGGTGGATACTTCAAAAACCGATTTATCTTATTATGAAAGCAGAAAGGGTAAGCAAATGATGAAGGAATGCGAGAAGACAGGAGGGGATGATTTCTATTAAAATACTATTTAGCTTAACAGTAAAAGTATTTATAAGAAGCACGGCCCATTTTCTCAGAGTTTGTGTTTATAGATAATTTCAGAGAGCGTAATACCACTGCGAAACTTTAAACAGTGTTAAAAAATAAAACTGTACAAAGTAAAACGAATTTGGCAAAGACGGTAGCACAAGAAAAATATTTTTATTAAAAAGAAAAACTATTCATTCCAACGGTGACGTCACCAAAACACAGTTTAAAAAGTTCTCGCCATTATCACCCTACACACCGGGGGCCAAAGACATAATTCTCTTTCAAAAAAGAATCTATCAAAACCCCTACAACAGCGAAATATTTTGCTAAATGGTGCGTAGTAGTGCTGTTGTTGCAAAAAAAAAACTTTTCTTCTTTCCTTTAATTCTTGAACAGCATGCAAACTGCTTTAACAAACAGATTTGAACCACGCAAAAGCCATAAAAAAAGAAAATTGGAAAAAGGAAAAGAGCGGGGGAGGGGGTAATGGAACGGCAGGAGGCAGAAAACGGAAGGCAAGACCTCGGACAAACTCAAAAGTTTTGAACTTTCACAATTTACATAACCCTGAAATTTTCCCTTGACATTTTCCTGATCGAAACAACCAGAAGTCTTTTTCCTCCGATATCTCTAAGCACTCCTTTTCCCGGAGGTTCCAAGCCCTTCCACCTTTTTTATTTTTAACCTCTGCCCCTCAACTCTTTATCTAACCTTTTTTCTATCTAAAAATTCCACAGAATACAGCTCTTTGCCTACAGTCAACAACCCGCTGCTTTTTTCATGTTTCAACGACGACAGAAAGATTCTCCAAGTTATCATGCAATTCAAACTGGTAGCTGCTCGTGTTCCATAATCGGTTAAGCAAAAACAACGGCAGCACCGTCATTATTATTCAATACTACTACGACTATTTCGATATCACACAACAACAAACTTATTATCCGGCAGCGCATCACTCTCACTCACTTTTTTTTATTAATAATACTGTTCAGACTTGCGGCCACGAAATGTAAATGTTATTTAATACAATGTAAAGTGATTCATTCGGCTCAAGGCCAAGAGGCTCAAAAAGAAAAGGAAAGTGACGCAAAAGGCAGCCCGAATGAATCACTTCCTATACCTGTAAATATTCACGAACTGTAAAATGACCCATTCGGACAAAGGCTCGGGTATGCTAAGGAAATGTTTCATTGTTTTAATGGGCCGCCCTGATGGGTCATTCAATGAATTTCTTTGTCAACCCTGTCTGGGGTATAAATACTACCCCGTTTAATAAAAACATTCCGGATTCGTTTAATAAAACATTCCGAATTCAGGAATCAGTGGTCTTGTTATTTAACCTTACCACACTTCATTCACCACAGGGGTGATCTTACTGCTTTACCACTTTAGTGCTCTAGAAAATCACCTTCTTGTACGTTAACCCTGATACGTGGTCGATGGTGTCTCTGTACTGATCCTATTGTTTTATATGCATCCCGGCTTGTTTCCTAAAAAGCAGGTTTTTCTATTGTTGTATGTATGTTGTTATTGATGGCGGCTGTACGTCAATATCATTTATATAATGTATTAATAGTTAATGGTACTCTGTACTACAGCAGTAACTTTGTCGATTTTTCTTTGTGACTTCCGTAGTTAAATTCCACTATCTGTCCTGATACCACTTCATCTTTATGACACCACCTGTTGTTCATGCGTTTAACTACAAAAATTTCTAATTCAAACCACCTGCGACCAGACCGACACCACAATCAGTCAGAACTCCTCTAAAAACCAACATATTGACGAACTCAATTTAAGTTTATGCTGAGTAACTTTAAGCAAAACCTCTTGAAAATAAAGTGGTAAAATATGCCATCCATTTCTTTCCTAAATCTACATTCCATGCCTCCCCTTCCTCTTCTTCATCGTCAACCGATAAAACCTTTCAACAACAAAGTCTCAATAAATCAGATATTAAACAAGTTTGCACCCGCAAAATATCTGCATTCAAAGTAATCAGCAAATATTCTTCTCCTTCTTCTCCCTCTTCCTCCCCAAGACACAAAAACCCAACGGATTTCATGAGGAGAGAAAACGACTTCAAAGTTTCTCTTTCTCTCTTTCCACAACCTTTCCTTCCTTCTCTCAAACAAGTTTTACTTACAACCTTGTGGAGATAAAACGCAATTTCCTCAAAGTGAATGATATTTCCAGTTGTTCGTTACGCAAATTCACAACAACAAACTTTTTGTTTGGAGAAAAACAAAATGAAAGCGAAACAAAAGACAAACTTATATGTTTACGTAAATTGATTTTATGCGAAAACTCTTTCCTCTTCCCTCCGATTCTCTCGGGGAAAAGAAAAACCTCAGCTCATTTTGAAAAGGTCACGGGCAGGAAAGCGAGCACAACGTGGCGCCACGTGAGACGCAGTTACGGTTTCCAACACCGTCCCAGAAGGAAGGGCCAAAAAAAGAAAATCAAAACCTCGATTCGGATGCTTTTGAAAGGTTGATTTCCCAAGTTGGCCAGAGTCAATATCCAGAGCTTTCCGAATAACCAGTGCCAACCGGATAAATTTTTATTTTATTTTTAATTTCGTGAGTCAAATCCATGAATCCAAAATCAAGCTTTTTTCCCACTCTTTCCTCCCCCCTACCTCCAGGTCTCACCACAAGCAGAATTGCTTTGAAAGACCATAAATTCCAAATTCACAATTCAAATCGCTAATTTTCTCGAACTGTTTACTTTCATCGGGTCGTCATTTCCAAATCTCAGAAGCTTTCGACAACATAAAGCCACACCCTCGACGGATATAATCCCAACGTCATCGCGCGAAACTGTTTCCCTTAATTTGAAAGCATTATGCTCTAATGCGCGTCATAAATGATTTATACGAATTCGAAACATTGATATGAAGAGCAGCTGCCACTGCTGTCAGTACGAAGACATATATACCAAAAAAGGGAAGAATCCTACCTGTTCGAATCCTCCCAGTATCTCGGTCGTGTCCATTGCTGAGTTGCAACACATTATTCTAAGGTTTTCTCCTTTCAGAGCAGCCAAAGTTCGAACACAATTCGTCTTTCCCGTTCCTGATTCTCCAATCTAACAATTAGAATAAAAAAACATGAGTTACCTTAAATTCGATCTTTTTTTGTGTAATCACAAAATCGGTGTTATAAAATCAAAGAAGATAGCAAAATTCGAAACATTAGTATAGTGTGCAAAAGGTGACAGTTTGCCACACACAATGATAATAAAAAAACGCCAGTTATGTTAATACAATGGAAGGTACTAATTTTATGATAATTATTCCAGGAATCCAGACATTAAAAATAAGAAGTTTTACACTGAATAAAGGCGTAACCAGGGCGTCTAATAATTCCTACCTTTTGCATTAATCCACAAATCCGTCCTCATATTTAATCGACTTACTTATTTTTGTTTTTTATTCTATTTATTTTTCTGCTTATCTTAATTGCTTATTGATCCATTTTTAGCTTATTCATTAATTTATCTGTCATTTCTACTTTATCTACTTATTTATTTGTATATTTCGTTTTTTATTTATTTTTGTCTATGTTATTTTATTTACTCATTTATTGACCTAGTTTATTTTATCTGCCCACTCACTTGCATATCTTTGTTGTATCTATCTATTTGTTTATTTGCCTATTCTTTCTCCATCTGCTCATTTAACTGTACATTAACCTTTGTATATTCACCAAAATAAGAAAGTGGGAATCAAGAAGAGAGAGAATACTAGAAACTTGCATTTTTTTCAACTTCACTCCATGGTTGCCAAACATAGACTCAGACCAAAAACATAATAAATAAAATAAGAGTCACCCAAATAGCCATGGAGAGAACCGACAAAAGGTGTCAGAATGTTCGATAAAAACCATCAATAGCAGGACCATTAGACAACAAATAGAGACTACAGCTGCAGTCCAAATTATCAGAAGACTAAAATGAAAGTGGGCAGGACACCTAATGAGGACACGAGATGAAAGATAAAGCAAAAAGGCCACAATATGAACACCAAATTCTGAGGACCCGAAGAAGGGGTAAACCAAAAATAAGGTGGAGAGACGACCTCATTGCTTTTGCTGGCCGCAGACGGTGGACTGAGTTAAAGAACAAAGAATATTGGAGAAGCGCTAAAGAGGCTTTTGCTCAGATCATTGGGTCTGATTCTTGACATAAAGAAGAAAAATAAGTGAAGAAGTAACCAAAATGTATGATTCATCCATCGTAAAGCCGATGTGTCATGGTGATAGTAATGAGGTAAGCCATGGCTTGAATTTTGAGTTTTTGGGTACTTCCTTCCTTTTTAAAACATTTTCAAACACCAAAAAGTTATAGCATAACAAGGGAAGAAAGTATTTTGATTATAGAAAAATAAACTTTTAAATTCAGCTAAACAAATCTCCTTCAGAAGCAAACAGAAGTTTTAAATAAGACCCTGGAAAGGGAGGAAAAAGAAGAAAAAACAAACGAAAATCTCAATCTTAAAACAAATAAAAGAACAAAAAATCCGCAAGCCAACCGGATATTTAGAAATAAATCAAAAATAAATAAATAAATAGGAGGCTTGAGCTCAAACATTTACTCACCAAGATTGCAAGCCAATTCCTGTTGACGCATTGACACAGGGAACTCAAAACCGGATATTGTTTTTCTAAAACTCTCAAATCCTCCATTTTCCTTTTCCCCCGATAGGATGAACATAATTTCAAGATCTCCGTTCCTTCGCCTCCGTTTTCTACGAATTTGCAGGCGTTGTCAGAGTCAGCAAACATCTCAAACTCGTTCATGTCCCCGTAAAAGTAAGAATCCTTCACTTTCGTAGCGTTTTCGCCCATCACCAAAACATTTTTAGTCAAGTAGAATTGAGGTTTTTCTTTCACAGACTCAGTTTCACCAAAAAACGAAACGTATATGTCGTACACTATTTCTCGGTCTTTTTTAGTCCGAAACCTTTGCAAGTATAACACTTTCATGTGTTTGTATAACGTCCGAGATAAACGTGTTTTCTCTTCTTCCTTTTCGCATTCTTTCCCTGGAACAAACAGCAAAAATCGTTCAAACTCTTGGTGGACAAAACAAAAAACCAAATTTAAGCAAAACAAGACATTTCGTAGATTTCAAAAACTCACCTGATTTCATGTCGTCGACGATCCCTTCAGCCCAACGGGTTATGTCACGGAGATTCAATTCCCATGGTCCTCCGACCAAACCAATTTGTCCTAAGGCTATTCCCTCGCAGATTTTCCCAGTGAATTTGACCATTTGATTTATTACAAATTCATTTTTAATTTTTAACAAAGACAGAACTGGAAAAATCTCATTCAGTATAATGACGTAATCGTTTTCTGTCAGCGTTTCTACGAACACCTAAAACAAAATAACAAAAAATAATAATAAAATATAGTTATAGTTATAGTTGAGTTTAAATCTTGTTTTTCGCCCTTTATTGGGGGCATAACAGGATATGAGAGGAAGATTTGAACTCGTGACTATACCTTTTTAGCCTGGCACTTAACTACTACACCACAGACCGCCCATTATAATAAAATATGGATCAAATATTTATTATACAATAAAATAAATATTTCTGAGTATTATTAGGAATACAAATGAACTGTCACGATCATAAAATCTTGAATGGGGGATGGGAGGTCATAAAGTAATAAATACAAAAAGCGACGAAGTATCAAACAGTATCTAAAGCCACCCTTACATATTTAATGAAAGTATCAACTGTTACTACCACATTGGTAATAAAATGACTATTACAACCCATCCAGTTCTCCATTTTATAACTCAAAGCGGAACCTAATTCGATTCCTACATCGTTTACAAACACCAAGAAGTCTGTGATATGATGAACGTAATTTTTAAGGTTTTTCCACACAATCTTTTTCCATAACATGCAAAACATTAGAATAAATTTCTTAAAATCGGGAGGCTTGCGATGTAGTGGTATAAGTGCGAGACTAAGAAGTTATAGTCGAGAGTCCAAATCCTCCTCCCGTATCTTGTTATACCCAAAAAAATGGTGAAAAACGGGATTAAAAACTAAACTATAATTTCTTAGAATCACTTTAGTTAAACGTTTAGCCGCATTCTTCGGCGTTTAATTGAATCCCTCGTGAAGCACCGTTTTAATCGTTACACTGGATACAGTCGTTTAATAGTTTTATAGTTACACTACAAAGACGTGTCACGCACGTCGAGATGCTTTTGAAGCAGTGCGGGTCAATATTACACCTTATTGCAGGTTATTTCGTAGAGTACGGCATGGCCACCGAAAGTTAAATCGTAACGCAAGGGGTTAAAATCATTTAGCATTATAGCATATTACAAACTATAAACAAATGACGCTGAAAAAAAGAGAAGCCAAAACCCAACCACAATTGCGAGGTGGTGGCTTCTCACACCACAGCATATAAGTTCAACAACTTTTTTTAATATCAAATTTAATCAAAACCTAATTGATTACCTGAGTGAAGCGATTAAGAAAGCTTTTGGGTAATCCTCGACGATTTCCACCTTCTTTCAAAGGATTTTGACATCCGAAAAGTCGAGTTTCCGTTGAGATATAAAATGTTTTATTCAATTCTGGAATGTAAACCGATCCTCTGTGGTCCAAAACAGCATTTAATCCTTCTAGTACAGATTGAGAGGCCAAATTTAACTGAAAGCAAATCCCAAAAAAGTAAATTTTCGCAGAACCTTGGTAAAAGGCAAAAACTGTAATCGTTTCCGTTTTCTTACTTCGTCCAGTAAAATCCACTGTCCTTCTTTTAAAGCCGTGAGAAAGGGACCGTCTCGCCAAACAAAATGCCCAGCCATTCCTCCCTCCTCGGGCAAATCCGCTCCGAATAAATCTGAAATGTCCGTCTGATCGGAAAAATTGATTCTTGCTAATTTATACCTGACAAAGAATTGGAAAAATGATTCATGATGTCTTTCAAAAGGGTTCAACAAATGGTGGCCAAGCAATAACAAAACACTCACCCCGCAGCCTTCGCCAAAGCTGTCACTAAACTAGTTTTCCCAACCCCAGGACTTCCTTCCAGTAGGATGGCTTTTTTCGTTCTTAAGCCTCTCAACAGCCTCTTGGTATTAGCAAAAGTTGTCGGTGCATTAAATACGTAAGTATCTTTGTCGGTGTCCCATTTCCCTGCACAAAAATAAAGTGTCAGCCTTTACCTTTGGTGCTACAGAAAATCTAGGCTGGTTATCTTCACGTCTCTTTACCTTTTTTGATGTAAAACGGATGAATCCCAACCTTTTCATCATCCGAATAAAACTGTCCAAAATTTTCAAAAAATTTCCCAACAAACTCGCAATTGGGTACCAACTGAGACAACTCCTTCGTCAAATAATTGACACACTCGTGCTTGAAACGTTTCAGAAAGTCGACGTTTCCTGTAAAACCAGAACCAGATCCGAGACCGTCGAGGAAAGTCAAATAAACTCCGTGAACGCAGGATTCGTGCCAGTCCAGATCGGATGCGTTCACAAAATTGACCCATGTCATCACGTCCCTTGCGCTTATGGTCACCCTTTTCCCGGTTTCTGTGTCTTGGAACCATTTCAAAAATCTCGTCATCACTTCTGCCACTCTTGACTCAAGCCCGGATACCACTTTCAAGTTGTGTTTTATTATTTCACAGTAACATTCGAATTTGTTGAAAGACGTTTCCGCCCAGATTTCTGTAAATCGATTCCTCAGAGCCGGAGACAATTCTTTCTTGCCGTAGTCACCTCCCGGGTTCATGGTTCCGATGAACTGAAAATTTTTATCCGCCACTGTCACGTATTCTTCGTTCTCGTTTTCGATCAATCCGCCTCCTTTTTCAGCTAAGAGTATAGTCCTCTCGGGTTCTGGAAGAGACAAAAGGGTTGTGTTGATTGCCATAAACATACGTCACGTCAGCGAAAACAGAATCGCAGAGTTATTAGAAACTTATATAAATTCCTAGGTTGTTTTAAACAACGAAACCTTCTAGAATGTGACTTAAAAAATATACCAATCCTCTGTACTTTAGGTTCCGTGAACGAACCAGCAACAGCAGACTTGGTGCAACATCTCATGAATACCTTATTCGTAACTCAAAATTATAATATTACAATTTATATATTAATATCATAATTATATTATTAGATATTAAATATTATAATTCTGAGTTGCATTTATAAAATTATGATAGCCAAAAGCAAAACACTGCGGTGGTTGCGGGCTAATTTCAGATAAGACCTCATATCCGTTTGAAGATATAAGATATAATTCACAAAAAAAGAAGTTATACTACTACATATGGCGAACAAATAAAACAAGTCGTAACTGGATGAGGAATCGGACAAGTTAAAATACGATTCTACTTTTTTCCGACAGGCTGTGGAACACGTGGTCAATTGAAATTTCTAGAAAGAGCGACGATATGAACATAACTCGAAACGGATTACGTCAGTTAGTTCGGTACCAACATTCAGCAACAACTTAAAGGTATTCGGAACGACCACACGAATTTTAATATTCTTGTAAATATTTTTATTGTAATATATTTTATTGGTTAACTCGGAATTCAAGTGTTTTCAATCAACAAACCACCTAATAACGACACTACACAAATGCAAGCTTACCCAAAAGTGAATTCAACCGCTCCAAAACACTGTCATCCGCCAAAGATATCTCGTCAGCTAAAAAGAAGGAGCCTGTGGTCATGGCCTGGACCAGAGGTCCGTCACACCATTCAAAAAACTTTCCAGAATTCCTAAAAGATAAACAATTTTTGAAAACATCTAGGAAACAGAAAAAAGGCACTAGCTCTTAAAAGAAAAACCAGATAACTCACTTCGATTCATTTCGAACAGGACGCAAACCTCCCAAAAAATCAGCACTTTCCGAGTGCATGTGACAGTTAACGGAATATAATTCCTGTTGTTTCATTTTCGCCAATAGCTGAACGACTGAAGTTTTCCCGCAACCGGTTTCTCCGACGATTAACACAGGCTCTGAAAACTCTAAGGCTTTTGATACCAAAACCGCCAGCCTGCAAAATAAAAATTAAGCATTTCTCAAAGTGAAAAGATTTGAGATTTTCGCGGTTGTTACCATTAGTATTAGTGATGTTAATGTTTTGGCTGTTATACTTCCCTTATCTAATTTTTGACTAAGAGCTTTTTCCACCCCTTTCGCTTTCTTCACTGCTAAAGGGATTTTCAATGGATGCAAGTTTAGTTTCGAGTAAACATAAATATTACACACTGTCTCGGAGAATTCAATTAGTAAATACACAACGCATACTTTCTTAGAGTATTCATATCATAAATAAATTCTTGAAGTTGAGACTAAACTTCGCCCTACCTTCGACTTTATTTCATAAATAAATTCTCCTAAAAAGTGTGCAATATTTATGACATGGCCATGACTAGTCGTTTTTTTAACAAATGAATTTTGGGGTAGAATAGGCTGTTAAGGTCCCCATCCCTGTGACTTCCAGCCTCCCTGTGGTGGTGCTGCCACCTCGATGCTCGCAGGGAGAAGCATATGTAAGTTTCAGCCGTTGCATAACAAGCAGATGCTGTTGTGTGCCGCTTCTAACATGAAGGACAGATGCACACGACTGATGGGCCAGACACCTATTTGAAGACGGCGTCAGAGTTGTCGTGGTTCTTTTGCGTTTTTTGGTAAGACAGGGCCCACTGCTCGCTCCCCCACACCCTTAACAACTCCGCTTCTTGTTTAGAACCGCTTATTTGACCTGTACATAGGTCTTATTAGCGACTAACCTCCATAACTGGAGGCCTTCCATCATCCGCAACCTGTTGACCAGCCCAGTAGCCAGTAGCCAGGTCTCAGGATATGGCTAGGACTCCCGACCAAAAATCCTTTGCACTGAGGATGGTTTTAGCTGCGAAAGAAGGTGGAACATCTGGACACCTATTTACCCAAAACTTTGCCTTAAGCACTCAAATTTGATAATTTGATACTCAATTTGATACCTTGATACTCAAATTTTCAACAAACCTTCTCATGCTGTAGGTCCAAACGATATGTTTGAAATCATCATCCTTCACAGAATGATTTATAAGTTTTTCTAAAATGTTTTTAGTGACTTCTGACGTGTTTTCGTGAAGTGAAAAGAGATTTTCCGGATTTGTTTTCCTTTTAAAATATTTACAAATGACTTCCTCGATGACTCTGCTCTCTTCTTGAAGGCGAACTCGTCCAGCGAGTAAAATGTAACCTGAAGAAAACGAAATGGGTTGTATATTTTTCACATATGAGAGAAAGTAGGGGGATTGCTCCCAAAAAGAACTAAAAAAAAGTTGTCAAGAACAAGGCTATTAAAATCTCCAGAAAAATCGAATCAAAATATAAGTCATTTTCGCATTTGCAGTCTTATTATTTCGTCGGTTTTCCTAAACCTTTCGTCCGGCAAACTTGTTGCCGGTAGCATAACAGCAATACTGATTTAATAAGAGACAAATACCTTCGTCTGCAATGTGCTGCTCCCAGTCGTGAAATCTGGACTCGACTTTAGCTTTCTGATATCTTTCTCCCCAACGAAATAAATCTCTGAGGGTTATGAATCCTGATTTTCCAATAAAAATATCGCTTCCCCGCCTTCTCAACTGCAAATCCGTCATTACGCCCACCATTTTTTTCGAATAACCTACAAAAAAAGTATTAATATAAGTATAACTTAATAAGGAACAAGACTACCAATAACACTGCTGCACTGAAATCTCAATACAATTATCGTACCCACAAATTTGAAAACACTCAGCAATACCAACAGCACAATAAACTACAAACTTACTTAAAGGTATTTGACAGCGTTTTTCCAAAATGGTCACAAGTTCCTCAGCCGGGATTTGATTAAACTGCAATTCGATGAAACGATTTCTAAAAGCTCGCGATAATTCTTTTCTACCTCCATACAATCCAGGTGGATTCTGGGTTGCGAACAGCAAAAACCTTTCGTGAGCTTTGATTGTTTTCTGTGTTTCAGGTATGAATAGCTCTCGGTTGTCATCCAAAACTCGATTTAAAGCTTCCAGAACCTCGGTTGGAGCTAAATTCAATTCGTCTAAAATTAGCCAATGTCCCTTGCGCATGGACTCGCATAGGATCCCTGGAAATGAAGTCGTTTAATCAGAGAGTGACTCGAAACAGCATACCTTCACGCCTTCACATCTATCATACCTTCTTTGAAAACCAATTTCCCCTGCGCATCAGCAACATAAGTCCCAATATATTCCTGTATGTCTGTGTGTTCGTGGTTATTAACTCTCGAACAAACATTTCCTGAGCATTTGGCTAGATAATTGATTAAAGAAGTTTTCCCCACACTGGTGTCTCCTTCTAAAAGAACCGGAATCCCAGAGCCGAGGGAAACGATTCGGATTAAATCGCGAAGATGTCTTTGTACAGTTGGTGTTAGAATATACTGAAAACAGACAACTCCATATCAGAAACAATTAATTTTAGTTACAAATAAATTAAACACAAAACGAAACTTACATTGTCAGGTGTGGATGGCTCCAAACTTCCCAAAGGCACCCAAAATCCTTCGAGATTTATGTGTCTGCCTTCACACGGTTTCGGTATTGGTTGGTTGAGCAAAGCTTTCACGTCTGATTCTGTCACCGTTTGAATTATTAAATCCTTGACTGACTTGTATGACGCCATGTCCAGTTGAGTTAGGAATGATATGCTTAAACCTTCGTAAAGACTTCGAGGAACGTTACCACAAGCGTTTTTCGCGGTTATCATAAGAGCTCGACATAGATTTCTTAAACTGCAAAAAAAATTTATTCATATAATACACTCTTCCTCAAACATCCTAATGTCCCAATTTATTCTTTTCAACGAAGATTAAGGATTCTAAAAATTTAATAATCAACCATTCTTTACGTATTTATGTGTTTTGGCCACACAAGCACAGTCCTCGCCGAAGGACCAAGGTACCACCGAAAAATTAAATTACCTGTAATGGGGTTTCTTTCCATTGCCATCTAAATACACAGTTTTAGAGTCTTTTTTGACTGTTAAATAAAATTTAACGATTTTCATTAATTTAGCAGGAATCTGATTCAATTCATTTAAATAAGCTTCCACCAGCGGAAGTAGATCATTTGTATCTTCTAATTCATCTATATAAAGTTCAGTGAACCTAGAAGAAAAAAACCATTTTAAAATTTGAAATATAATTCAAACAGTTGTTTGAAAAACTTCGTGTCATAAACATGTAGAAACATTTTGTCAAAGTTGTGTTTCAGATTAATTAATTTGAAAAGATTTTTGTACAATAATTTAGAGCTTAGAATTTGTTCTGAGACTATTATTTAATGTCGATATCCATATTTTATTACATTTAGTAGTATATTTAGTGTAGTAGAAATAAAATTAAATAAAAATTAAGTTTGGAACGGATTCTAGGCCCAAAGTACTCAGAAACAATTTATGGGAAAAACCTTTCACCTGTTTCTCAGTCCAACAGGCAACTGTTTCTTCCCTACATCAGTCGCCGGATTCATCGCTGCAAATAATCGAAATCCGGCATCTCTATAAACAGGTTTACTTTCTCCTTTCTCTAGTAACAAAATGGATCCACGAGAATCTTCCAGAAGTCCACTGAGGCAATCAAGAGTTTCACTATTTGCCAAGTTAATTTCGTCCAATAATACCCAGTGACCTAAAAGAAAACCAAATCTTCAAAACAAATCCTCCAAAATTAAGCAAACCTTAAAAACTCTTATTCTATAGTTATCACCTTCTTTCATTGCTTTTATTAAACTTCCTTCGATGAAAGAGAAAACCAAACTTTTTTCAGCTGCTTTCAGTTGTTTGGAGTACTTTTCGACCGATGTTCCCAGCTCCTGCCAATCTGCTAAGCACTTTTCCCATTTGCTACTATCCTCATCATCTACCTCCAGTTTTTTATTTCCTGAAATTATTTATTGTTTGATAACAGTTAATAAAAATATCACATTAATTTATGTAATTTATTTTCAATGTAATTCAGTGACAAAACGACACCAAACATACCTCTGCTGTTTTTCAATTTACTATTAATATGAGCCAAAGATTTCTTTTGCACGTGAATAATAAACTTTATCAAAACATCCCAGTCCTGTTTTTTGACGAGCTTTGAAAACTTATTCAAACACTCTGCATTTTTATTTGGATCAAAAATGCTCCGGAAAAGAGTTTCAAATTTGTCACAAAGAGGCTTCATTATCCATTTAAAAGTAACCGGCTTGAAACTAAAGTAAAACAAAACACTTTCCAGCAAAAATTCCATTTTCCATCAATACAGTATTAATCTCCAACTCGTATTGGAGAATTTAATAAAAGTTTGCTCAGATTATGAGTTGGATATTTTATAAACTACTAGGTAAATATGTGAAATATTCAGTAATTTGTCACATTTACCAAATTAAGTGGTGAGTATGAAAAATGGCCAGTAATTATACATAATATTTGATTACTGTAACATATATAAATTAAAAAATACTGATGGTGTAAAAGACTTACTCACCCTCCCACTAAATCAGCAGTATCACTTTGCTGATTCATATTGATAACTACTAACGTCCTCCCTAATATATTGGCTATGTATTGTAAAACAGTTGTTTTTCCACAACCAGTTTCACCAACTAATAACACAGGTTCATTATACTGTAAACAGCAACTGATCTTCTCAATAAGGCAACATGACTGTGTAGTCAGAGAAAAAACATTTCTTTTTATTCTGCAAGAAAAGTTTAAACATTTATAAAAGCTTTAATTTCACCTTAAGAGTATCGACAAGTCACAATTATCACTCAGCAAAATATTGCTTGAATATAGTGCTAAAAGCAACACAATACCTGTTCATGACAACAACACTATCTTCCCTTCTTTCTAAACAACACCTTCCAGCTATGAATTTGTCAGTCGATATTAATACATTGGGTCTATAAAACCCATTTAAAAAATTTGCCTTATTTTTCACTATACCTAGTTTGAAACCTATTTGGGCACCAACAGCAAAGCGTAATTCTAAAAATGAATTTTTATTAAATATATTTCTTTCCAGGGTGATAAAATACTTATCCTTTTTTTTTATAAACTACCTTTGTCCAAAAATCCACAAAATATATCAACAGCATCATGAAATATCCTCAAAGCACTTTCTGGGCTGCCAGTTTCAAAATAATTATGACAACGACGACACCATTTGAGTATATCCCTTGCAGAAGGAACTCGAATGTTGGTTTCATTTGTAGCAAATTCTAGATCAAGAACTCCAACCATTCTGCTGGCTATAGAAGACAGCTTTGGGTATTTCTTATTGATGATTTGAATAATTTCAGAATTCGATAAGGGATTCAGTTGAATGGTTATCCAATGCTTGAGAATATTTGTTTTAACACCTGATGAAGACTCATACCTAAGAGTTCTAAAAACATGTAAAAAAAATCAGTATCTCATCAGGATTAGTGCTTATTAATCACTGATACTAAATGCCATCAAAGGTTTAGTTCAATATGATAAACATAAAAGAGTGAAAAACAGTTTCAATTCAGGTCACTGACACATCAAAATTAATTCTTTGGATGCCAAAGATAAGAACAAAAGACTAATCTTCAATGAATTGCAGGACACATACAATTAAGTGGTCAAACCATTCAAAGGTGAGTTGAAAACACCACCCAAGCCCAAGGATGAAAAAACAAGACTAAAACCTAAAAATACTAAAACAAAATTCAATGTAAGCCATCTGGTATTTCTGGTAATTAGTTTCACAGGGAGTCTAGTTCATGCCATATGCTATAAGATATTTGTCTAAAAATATACAAGAAAAGTCATGGTACTAAACAGCATTCAAGAAGTAAATTGAACTTCACATATTTGCAAAAAAAAATCATTGTAATAACTCACCTCTGAGTTGCAAATAATTGAAAATCACTATGTGGAATGATATTATCACTGTATCCAGAAACACATAAAGACTGAGTTTTAACAAGGTTGTCAATAACTGTGACAACATCTGAACTAGTACAATCAATATCCTCTAATAACAGCCAATATCCTTTTAGTACAGCCTAAATTCAAAGAAAACTATTAATCAAATATTCATTTTGATCAGACTAAAAAGGGTATGAAAGGAAGCCTACCTGAGTCAATACACCAGGTTTCCAAATAAACTGTCCAGGTATCTCTGTACACTGATAACCTCCAAGTAACACTCTTGCATCTGTTTGTTCCCCAAGTTGAACTTTTAAAAACAATGGAGAATCACTTTTGCACTCTTCAAGTGGTGACCTGTGACCAGTTAAATATGCCAAGTACTCAACTGTTGATGTTTTCCCAGATCCAACCGGTCCTTGTAATAAAACTGGTCGATGACATGACACTGCAAGTGCTAACTGCTGAAGATTGTAATATGGAGAAGTTCCTTTCTCATGCACGAATGAAGGGGCATTCTATAAAAAAAATTCATCATAAGACAAGTCAGCAAAAACAAATATTCTGTTCACACTAAGAAAAGTTTTCTCTGTATTTTTTTTTTGTTTTGGCCAACTAGGGACCATGATGTTTTTCAACTCATTTTCACTTCTATTTGTTGGAACAAGTTATTACACGAGTTGAAAATATACTTGATTATGAGTCACCTACCTTTCATTGAAGCTTTTCTAACTGACTGAACATTACTACCAAGGTTGTGAGCCTTGGAGGGAATTTTGGGGGAAAAATTGTGGATAAATTGAAGGAAAACATTTAAGGTAAAGCATGAGAAAAACAGGCTGGGAATTTTGCACCCGGGTGGGATTTGAACCACTGCCCTTGAAGTGATAGGCAAGTGCTCTAACCTCTTGTCTAACAGGCCCCTTTGGTTCCTCTGTATAATATACAAAAATACATATGTTTTGGCTGATTGAAGAGCTGTTAATATGCAAGAGAAGGGATGAGAGGGGGATTGCAATAGCTCTACGAGAAACTTAAAAATAATTTTCCTTCATAATGGAGATAAACTATTCTCTTTCACTGGCTCACCATGTAATACTCAAAGAAATTTATGAAAGTAATGTCATTTCAAACTTTAAAGTAATACCTCTTTATTTAGCTTTCCTACAGCACAAGGCAACCAAATTTCGGCGACAGTCACTCCTTCCTTCTTAGACTTTGACATATTGAAAATAATCTATTGCAAAAAATTTATGAAGAACTTGGCAGAGTTAACATTTTGTTTCGTATTGTAAATATATATTACATAAATTTAAACCTGAAATAGAAACAATCAAAAGTAAACTAAAAGCTACGAGTGAGTTATAAAATATAACATATGACTTTAAAATAACATAGAACTTTAAGTTAATAGAAAAGTTCTATAACATAGAACTTTTAAAATAAAAACCGGTAAAAAAATTTCGAGTAACGTACCTCTCAACTCCCATACTTACACCATACATTGCAAAAATTTTATTTAAAAAAAATATTTAACCTCCAGGAAAGTCAGTGAAATTAAAAGGCAACTTACCAGTCTTTCATAAAATACGTGAAAAAAATTCTGACGATATTATTTAAAACTAATAATCATCATTAAATCTACAGAAGCAAGTTTCATACAAACCACACGTGGAGAAGTAAACTTAACGTGGTTCTAATCATTTTATCGTGGAAGTAAGACATAAATGTAATTACTCTGTGAACCACTAGAGTTCGTTAGTTGTTATGTGGCAAAGAAGTTGTATTGAAAAAACAATTTTTATTTTTGTATTTTATTTTATTTTATTTCTTGCAGAGTTAAAAACATTTTGAAAGTTATAATTTAGCTATACATTTTTTGTTTGTTTGTTTCATTAATGAGGGAATTAACTAATCATTAATTTGGACGTAAAATAATATTTATAACTGATTAGGACACCTTATATTTTACAAACCGCGTAAAAAAAGTCCCAAAAGTTAACGGATTTTTTACCGAAAACGGAGTGAAAGGGTCTGAAAACCAAACCAAAAGCTGTAAAAGGTGTTAGTATGATGTGTGGTACGTTGAAATTTTGATAAGATGTAACAGTCAAAAATTTAAAACACGAAATTTAAATTTTAAAAATTAAAATTTGAAATTTATAATCTTACTTTGATGAAGCGTAATTTTTGTAAACAAGTATACGTGAATTATTTAATACAAAATGTTCTCTCTTCCTGTTCTTTAATTTCGGGCGGATAAAGAGCGTATTACTTCAAAACTTTTGCCCTCATCTCCCAATTTCTTGGTATATTTTCATTTTTTACTGTACGACAGTAATCCTTCACTCTCTTGCTCTCGGATTTTTCCCTTTCTTTGACCCACCTTTCTCCTGATATTAATTTGGGCTTTTCAATATACCCTCGGTGGAATTTGAGTCTTCCACGGTGTTTCTAAACATAACCGTTCTCTCTCTCAGTTATACCTCTGTAAGGTCTTTCTGTATTTCGCTCAGCCGCGCTCCTTTGAAATCTTCTTATTGTCCTGAAAGGACACTATAGTGTGAAAGGTTTCGAATTGTGACCTCATCCAAGATATTTTCTGGCTGAATTGTTATAAAACTAAACGCATTAAAATATTTAGTATGTGTCAACTTCATTAGACAAAAAATTAATGTAAAAAATTACCAAATCCTCTAGACCCGTCTCTTCAAAAGTTAATATTGCTCCTCCCTCTTGGAAGACACTAAAACTTCTACCTCATGAACGCAAACATGTTCATCATCTGAATCCATTTCCTCCGACGTTTTAGAATCCTTTCTCAATGCTGACTTCCCACTTTTCTCTAACCTTTCAAGGAGAACATCGCTAGGAACAATTTTGTGAGGAAACCGAGGACTTCCTTTGAATCGCGATTGAGACTTACGTCCAAGTTTTCCTTTGTCGTCCATTTTACCTTTGTCTATCCTCCAAATATTCACATCTTCATTGGATTCTGCAAATCCCACTGTTTTCTGTACGTAGGGTAAATACTGTGAAAGAACAAATTTTCTCTGGTCCTGATCTTTTTTTCTGATCGGATGGATGGTGTTCTTCAAAATATTTATCATTTTTTCTTTTCCAGCTGAATATTTCCCAACGGAGTACTTCTTTGAGATTTCTTCTTCGGATGTTGACTGGAAGGAGGATCGTCGATTCCATTGAGGTATCTTGTGAATTTCACTGGGCCAGCTTCGTGTGAGAAAGCGGAAAAGAAGTTCTCGCTTTTGATAGTCAGCGATGATTGATATTTCTTGAAGTGAACTATATATGTGATGGTCGATAGTATCCCCGATCTTAAAAAGAAAAAATCATTGAGCACAAGGCAAAATGACATGAGTCGTGTGCAGGTTATTGGTTTAAGCTTTCCTTAACCCATTACCTTGAAGGTCTGATTCGACTGAGACAAAGAAGTCGCCGTAGGCGCCAGCTGCTTCTCCAACCTCGAAATTTCATTTCCTAGAGTGAAAGCTTCTCGCTTGTACACTCTGTTTTGGACTTCGATTCGGTAAAGCTTTTCTTTCGCATCGTTAGTTAAAAACCTTAAAAATTTCATTCCAGTAATAAAACCCCAAATCCAAACCTATACAGCCTGACACTGGACATCTCATCAAGTTTACCTTCTTGTATTTGACTCCAGTATAAGGCCCATGCTTTGCATAACAGGATCGAAATCGGCCAACGATTTGGAAAATATGGTTTTTATCTTTGGAAAGAACAACAAAAACAACGTAGCCGTCGTCGATGAGAGTATCATGGCGCTGATTATGAGGTAAGCCATCGTGGGTCTTTCGAAAATAAGATTGGCGAGCGCTACGACTATACAACTCGTGATCACAACTGTATAAACACTTAGAACTATATACTGCGAATCGTTAAGACCTGGGATTTTGACGTGTCTCGTTTCCCAAGCGAGGAAAACGCCCACCAAAAGCTGAAGACCTTTATACATGTAGAGGAAGCTCAGCCAGCCGTTCAAATGATTGCACGAACATATTTCAATCTGAAAAAATCAGAAACAGAGTTGAAAGATCCGGTGAGCCACTCGAAACCTTCTAGACTCAATCCTAACGAACCCTCTCTACCTGAGTCTGATACATGACACTTCTGTTAATTGTGCTGTATTCAATCGTCGCATTGTGAAGCTTTCTCTCAAGCGGATCTACAACAACCCAAATGGTTAAAATGAGTCCGTCGATTAGAAGTAGAACACCGATTAACAAGATTAACTGTCTGTCTTGCAAAAACTGAAAGAGAACAAAGAAATGTTGTGAAGATGTGACCAAACTTCAAAGTAAGTATTCAAGTAAGCGGAAACAAAGTCAACCGAAATTATCAACACAAGCAGGAGTATATACCTTCTTTCGTATAAAACCTCCCTGGCTTTTGATGAATATATTATGGACCCTGTACGTTTTGGCAAAAATGGCGCCGAAAGCGAGAGAAAAGCCGGAGGAAAAGAAATAAACCTTGGCTGTACATACGAAGGAATAATAACTATCATCCGGTAAAGTTCCGTAGTCCAAACCTAAAAGGAAGACTCCTATGTAGACTGCGATGCATCCGGCCACGGCGATGTTATTGAGCTTTGGACTAGAGAGTTTGATGTTTCTGAAAGAAAAGCCCAAAATGAGGGAGTTCAGCGAGGTGGAAGTGACTTAGCTCTTAATAGGTTAAACAAATTTTTACTTGAAACTAAAAACAAAATACACTGGGTTTTTACACCGCGTCATGGTTAAAAATGAAACCAACGTTTTGTCCTCTTGGATAGATGTGGACATCGTCAGGGACATCTATCCAAGTGGACAAAATGTTGGTTTCATTTTTAATCATGACGCGGTGTAAAAACCCAGTGTATTTTGTTTTTAGTTTCAAGTTTGACTGCCTCAGAAGCTAACTTCAACAAATCCTTACTTCAATTTTCTAAAATAAGAATTGAACGTCAAAAACAAAATGGCCAAAAGAATGGCGACGAACGTGCTACACGTGACGACCAAGAACGCCTTCAGTGAAATTGTTTCTATCCGCTTGAGTAAAAACCTTTGAGACACGGGTACCTGACCTCCTTCCCAGAAGACTTTCCCGCATTTGGCACACGTGAAATTTAGGAATTTGGTCGTGGGGAGGTAGATGGCGATTGTAGTTAGGTCTTCGCCTGAAAGGAAAGTGAAAGATATCGTGATATTAGGAGAGAAAAGGTACAGTTTATGCGGAAACGGAAGAAGAAACCTGTACGAACCTTGTAACTGATAAAAGGCGGAAGCTCCCAAACGATCGGCTCCCTCGAATGAAATCGGACCTGACATACCCGACGAGTTTATCTGACTTATTTTGTAAAAAATCGTTTCCGCCATGTCGTATCTGTCGTAGTTAAAATCTTCAATTCGGGTTCCTTCACTGGATTGACTCCAGTTTCTAAGGCTTTCGTTGAGGGCAATGGCTGCCGTCCAGATGGCATCATAACTTTCGCGAGCGTAGCGACTCATCGGAATTTTCCTCTTCGACAATTCCCGTTTTAAATCTCTGCTGCTCTAAAAAGTTGTATAAAACAAATGTGCCAAGATAATAGCTTTTGTGAAAACAGAACCTTGTGTCTTAGTGAAAGGATACACTTGACATTTGTAGACAATTTTTTTGAGTGATAGATTTTTAAAAATCATCTTTTGATAAACTGCCACCAGCCCTAAAGCCCAAGGAGTTGGTCTAGATTTATCTAGGAAACAGACCAGTGTCTTAACCACAGGAGCTAGATAACTTACGAAATTAGTCTGAAAAGGATGAGACTGATCCGGATCGTGATAACTAGAAATAAAGAAAACTCCCTGAACCGCTCGTCTCAATTTTTTCCTGGAACATTCTAAAGAATTTTTCCACCATTTCCTGTCGAAAGTACCTTGCAAGATCCAAGCATAGTTAGAACCATAAACCCCTAATTCGTATACCTGAAAAATTAAAACGTGTTCTCATTGGGTGGTCATTTGAGCTTGAAAAACGCACTAATGACGGCTATCGGTCATTTTCCCTCAGCATTTAGCAAAGCGCCATCGATGCAGAGTGTGTTCTAAAAGTCCCCGGAGTGATTTATTTGTAGTTTGGTGGCTGTCAGCATCGCAAAGAAATTGGTAATAGTGGAGTAAGCTTCGAAACGACAGAAACTGTAAATCTGACATTAAATAAACGATTTTAAGAAAGACATTCCGGGAACTTTGACGGCAGATTTTGTATTCTCGTATTTTCCCAAGTGTTTATTATCATCCTTCTGCCTCATGGTAGTAGTAAGAAATTAACTTTTCAAAATTTTAGTCACCTTACAAAATATTTTAGGTGCCATTTCTTCCGAAAAGCTTCCAAAAATAATCCTCGTGTCCAGGTCCTGTAACGGAAAATAATTTTTCACTAGCGTGATTCAACTGACCAATTATTAGATGTTAAAAAATAAAATACATAAATAGTAATGATTATTTATTTTTAATGCAATGGCTCTGAAGGAATCGAATGAGTATTACCTTTACACGCTGAAGTTGATCCTCAAAATCGTTTTCTCCAAAAGTGACAGTTTCTTTGCAGGTGACGTTGTTTTCTTCAAGAACTTTTATGAAATAGTTCACCGCCTAAAATAGTAAAATGGTCCTCAAAAATTTTTCCCTTTTTCTTTTTCCTGAATCAGTATCTCTGTCTCGACCAGTGTCTTAGCCTCAGGAGTTGAATAAAAGGGTGTGACTGGAGTTACAGTCTATCGGGTGAAATAAGATATAGTAGAGAGAAAGAATAGAGGGGGCATAAAAGGACAGAATGGAACAGACAGACAATCAGGAAGAGAAAAATCAGGACAGAGAGAAGGGAGAGAAGAAGAGAAAAGTATAAGTCATATTATTAAAGCGGGTAGTCTTACCAAGATATATTCCTTTTCGTTCTGACTGATAAAAGTAACAGTATTCCAGCCGAAATGACGTATAAACGCCATTTTGGCTGCGTTGTGACTTGAATCCGGTGCTGCAACTCGATAAAACGTCGAAAATTTTTCCCTATTGCTAAGGATGGGAGATGTCGCTCCGAAAGAAATCTGAAAAACAAAATTAAAAACAGATACAGCGTTTGCAAAGTAATTGTCTTCCATGATGCATCTTCAAGACTTCCTCCATCTCACCTGAATTATATTCCAATATGGTGTGATGGAAGCGAGGCTAGCGATGGCCATCGAACATGCTGGTCCTAAGAGAATGGGCAAAGGAGTGTTTCTGGAGAACAGAGCGTGAAATAATGCATCCACTGCAACTCCTGGATCACACTGTAAATAAATAAGTAATTTTTGTCATCACCAAAAAGTAACCAAGGGCAGAAATCATTTTTATGACAGGATTAAAAAGTACTAAAGTGTAAATGATTAGAAACCACAAGCCTGTTTAAAACAAAAACAAACTGAATGTTTTCTCTACTCAAACCGCTGCAGACGCCTCCAGCAGACTGAGAACTCCTGCCGTGTAATCTCTCTGTAATCGCTTCGAGGCACCAAAAAGAGCCACTGTCTTTCGTGAAGGAAGAAATGGCGACAGTGTTTTCATTACTTACAACAGAAATAACATAATTGTTTAGGTTGAAGCCACGGTCCATTATCCTGGTGGTGTTCTTTTACTTTGTTAATATTAGGTCTACCGGAAGTTCTGTCCGTTTTTAGAATAATACGAAAGTATAAGTGTATCATACCTTAAATAATCTATATTGAACGATATAATTGCCATTTTTATTTATGACTTATTTATATCGATGGTCGCCATATCTCTCTCTACGGTCATCACTCTATCTTTGGTGCTTTACCAAGTGTAAAAAAGAGGTTATGGGCAGGAATCTTGCTGAAGACGTTCACATCGGCTAATTTGACAAAACAGTTTGTGTTTTTAAACAGTGGCAGTATATGTTGTAAACTATATTCGTGGTGTTTTAGCTCGAAGTATTTTAATCCTGTTATAAGAAGTGGTATTCAACCAATAAAGGTTAATAACAAAAACAGGAATCGTTCACACTCGAAGTTATTTTGGCAAAAAGTTTAATCCCACGTGTCCACATTGCGTCAACTTGATTATAGTCAAAGCGTTACACACAAATTGCAGTTTTCCACTGTCTGTTAAATTAAACATCGAATTTCCTCAGTCCCAAGAGCAATCAACACATGTCACTTGGTAACATTTCCATTATCGTTCAATATAAAGTTTATAAAACAGAAATCATCTTTCACATTTGCTCATCCATTCTCTCTCTCTCTCTCTCTCTTCCTCTCACCTTACCTTTGTATCGTTCCAATACATCTCTAGTCGATATCCTCCAACTAGCTGTCTTTTATTCACGTGACTCATAGCCAGATTCGCGGCCCACAATTCGCTTTTCCCTTCTTTTCTCTCCTCATACCTTTCCTTCAATCTCAAATTCTCGGTACCTTTTTTGGGACGCGTCAAATCGAACAAACCCAATAAATAAATAATTTTCTTATTTTGTTTTTGGCCCTTACGATCTTTCTTTTCGACAAAGTTTTTCCGGAAAAATATTTTTTGACGTTTATATCTGACATCCGTTTCATTTCCTGCAAAGGAAAAAAATTTTATAGTTATAGTTTTTTTGACTTGTCTGTTAAGTACCACCTGTCTCCAAGCATGAGACACCACAAAGTTTTTCGGCCTAGATTTGAGGGTTTATGTCTGGGGAGCAGACCAGCGTGTTAGCCCTCCGAACGGTTTGGATGAAGTCAAAAGAAGGCTGGAGTTATGTGAGAAGAGGTAGGAAAGTGAAAGAGAGAAAGCTGGAGAGAAATAAGGAGGTTTGACTAAGAGTCGGATGTTTGAGAGTCTAGTGGTCTACGTCTGTTGAGACGTCTTTGGCTAAGAGGTTCGTTGAGGAGTGAGGTCACAAAGGTCGGTATTAGGATGGTTCACCAGTCTAGAGGAGTGTTTGCGAGTGAACCTTTCGAATTCCTTCTTAGTTGAGTTTTAATGTGATTTCAGAGGAAGTGATGAAAGTAAATGGCAGTGAGAGAAAGAGAAAACTAGGGTAACGACCGTCAAAATAAGAAAGGCCAAAAGAAAGCGGGAAGAGGGGTGTGGAAGAAGTCACGATTTGTCATTGTCATCAATGTAATTTGTATATTGACGGGAAAGGATCATGGAGGTCAAACCTCATTTCTCAGTGCAAAAAAGAAAGTTTGCCGCGAGCTCATTCTGATAAATTAGTCGAAAACATTGTAACAGTCCTTCCTCCTCCTCTTCCGCGCTGAAAGTGATGATTAACAGGATTTTTCGAGGATGAAGCACTCCCTTGGTAAATGACACGTTTTAAGACATTGAGGACGTTGTTTCCATTTTTTGTTGGAGTTGTTATACAGCTTTTACGAAACTTTTGAATTTTAACCTAAGAAAAAATTTGACGATGAGAACGTCATACATTGTATTAGCCAAATTTCGACATGCTGGTTGATTTTCTTCCACAATACGTCCCGTGCCATTTGTTTTTGGATTCCTAGTTCTTGGAGGTCCTTCTCAGCCTCATAGAACCACTCCCCTGTGGACTTCTTGTCCCGGAAAAAGGAAAAGATCTGGCTACTCAGTCTTTTGGGTCCGTGCGAGCTAAAAAGGCCGTAGAAAGCAATTTCCTCTTTCGTGTAACCTCTGACAGTTTTGGGACATGCTGGACCCTTGTCGGGCCTATCAGGGTAATAGTAAAATAAAACAAAAGAACAAAATATAAGAGAGGGAAACTATCTTAATGCATAATCATAAGTATATTATTTTGAATCTCAAATTGAGAATTATTAGAGGTCACCACGTCGGAAAAGCTCACAAACATAAGAGAATCTCGGACTGCGAGAAGCTCAATCACTGCCACACAAAACACAATTTTATTGAGTTGAGAAACAAAAATAAAAAGAAAAACAAAAATCTCAAATTTCTTTGAAAAAGAAGAAGAAAAAATAATTTCTTGTTATTTAATCGAAGAAAATACAGTGATCTAGAATTTCTTGCAGGATAACATGACATTTTCTTACAACAGCAAAAATTGTAAATGAATATTTAAACGATCTACGTTATCGTGTGGAAATCCGAGGAAAACTTGAAAAAGCTGTTTTTCTTTTTTTATAATATATTCGTCGCCATTTTTCTTCTTTTGAAAAGGGAAAAGACGATGCCACAGATGCATATTTAATTTCATTCTCTCTCTCTTTCTCTGGAGTTCCTCTTCATATTTTAAACCAATTTTGATTTTGTACTCGACTTAAAAAAAATCCCAAAGTAAATTTATTTTCTGTCTGATGGGAAATGTTTCTCCCAAAATTAATTTTTCTAGATGTAATGTAAATATTATTGACATAGCAATTTCAATGGCCTTACTGCTGTGTAATTATGGCACTTTTGTTTAATATTTAATTTTTCATTTCCGGTGTTGAAAACATTAAGGGAATTTTGGCGAGCATTTTAAAATTCTTTGGGAGTAAAATACCGCGTGAGGTGTTAAAAGAACATACTGTCACTGTTTAAAAACTACACTAACTGCACATTTCGTCCACTTAACTGCTGTGTACATTTTTTGAAGAGTAAGAATTCCTGCCACATAACCTCGCTTTTATGTTGCCTATTTACATTTCACACAATGAGCATCTGTATTTTCCACCGTAGTAACTATTATGTATATATTAGTCAATATAAATTATATGTTTCAAAAACCTCGCTTTTATATTAGGTCTACCGGAAAGTTCTTTCCGATAAGTAACATCAAGCTGGAACACGTTTGCGTTTATTAATTTGCCGCATTTTTTGGTTCTTTCGTCCTATCACTGACTGTATACATACTGACCTAGCAAATGAACTAAAATCGAAGCTGATTTATGTTAGGATTAACTAAGAATGGATTGGCCGAGTGACAGATTTGAAGTTCATTCAAGCAACTGTGTTTTGAATGAATTCTAATAAGAAATAAATGATACAGAATAAGTGGATAATTTTTACAAGGTGTTGGATGAAAATACTGTTTCTGATAAAACTTGTAGAAGATGGTTCAAGGAATTTTACCCAGGTGATTTTGTCCTTTCTGATGAGCCCCGCTATGAGCTCCCGTCTTTAATCAACGACTATGTCAAGATCATGTTGGAGCAAGAACTCCACATTGCCGATATAAATAAGACTTAAGTAATGATGACAATTATATTATTCAATAAAGATTGTTTAAGGTATTAATATAATATATTTATACTTTCGAATTGTACTAAAAACGGACAGAACTTTCCAGTAGACCTAATAAATTGTTGAGACACCTGCTGATGGAACCACACCTGTTTGTGTAGAAAAAAATGGCGAAATTTATGAGCTGTACGTGGTGGAATTCTCAGTTTACTGAAGATATCCACAGCAGTTAAATCAATCAATTAACGGTTGGTTAATTGGTTGCTTGGTTGGTAGTCCATCGAGGACCTTCTTCTAGTTCACAATAGTTTACTACCATCCGCTTTGGTTCTACTTCTGCTTCTATTGATGAGCTTAACCTTCTGGAAACTTTAAAAGTGGCTATAAAGGGAATAGGAGATGAAGCCCAGGGATGTAAACATTAGCGAAAATTATAGAAAGAATTTGGACAATGTAAATACCCCTCCCCCTTTTTATACTATAGAGGTCAAACAAAAAGCATAAGTCAAGGCATCAAGGTATCAGGTATTAAACATTACATTGAGATTACTCAAGACAATTTTTTAAGCTTTCACTTAAACCGTGCAACGACCAAAAATTCAAAAAACCTGAAGAATGGTAGCCTCGTATTTCCTAAGCTGCCTTTTGCCCAAAAATCACAAAACTTATCGGCTCTTTTGACTGAGACCATTTTCCTTTTGAATTTTGAAGGAAGATGACCACATTCCAATTACGCTCCTTTTTTATTTATATCTTCCCATTGAAAAAAAGTCAATTCAATTCAATTAAGTTTAATTAAATTATTACCTCTTAAACACAAAATTAAATCTGCGCCTTAAAAAAAGATTTCATTAAATAAGGAAAGAAGGAAGTAAAAGGAAAGGAAAAAGAAAGGGAACAAAGTGGAAGTAGAGGGGGTTGAACAACGTATCCAAGTAGAAAATCGAGCTTTAAACGGAAAATTTAATTTCATAACACGACTAACCCTTAAGCTTTTAATTTATTTTCTTAAAAATAACATTTCTCTATTTCTCTGGCGGAAATAAATTCCTTTCCCCCTGCTTCACTTTCAAATTTTGTTCCATCATCTAGTTAACTAACATTTTTTTTCTTTAACCTTTCTTGGTGCTGTTATGCCAACATCTGGAAGCTATCGCCTGGGTCACCAACTAGAGCACGTCTTAATTTATGAGCTCTCGAATCCATCAACAGACCCCTCGGCCGAGGTCAGATTTAGCGTGTGTGAATGAAGGTTGTTAATTGTAGAGACTACCATTCGTTGGGAATCAAATCGTTGGATGACATCAAATCCTGGGATCCTTCCTCCACTTCGTTACTGTTGTGTCACAAATCTTTCCTGGCATAATAGTATTTTTGAATTTTATAATTTCCCAAAGTCGTCTTCCTCCGTTATTATCAATATTTTCAAATTATAGGCTCATGATATTCTCAAGAGCGATCACTTACACAAATTGGGTCCTTCAAAGTTCAAACATAATTTTTTTATAATCAAGAAAGTCAATTTAAACTCATGCAATATATATATTTTCGGGGTTCTTTTGGACCCAATTTTACACGTGTAACCAAATTGACAAACCCATGGCATATTTTTATAAGTATGGGGTGAGAGATATATTACAATAATTCGTGCCAACGCTGGTGGCCGTTGATGGTAAATTAGACGAGATGATGTCGATTTTATTCCGACCAAAACCCCCTGAGTGGACAACCGTTAGGCTCAGAAAGAAAGGCGTACGGACATTTGAGCAGAATGGATCCAGAAAGACTATCAAATAAGATTTTCCTGAAGAAAAGGGCAAGACCGGCGTGGTTCCTAGAAACCGAAAAAAAAATCTTGAGGAACTGGGAATCACGCTGCAAGGCCTCAAGCGGCAGGACAAGATGCGAAACAAGCTAGAACCTCAGGGGTTTCTTGAGCCTCCGTAGAGCCAGATTGAGGACAGGAAAAGCGTGGTCCAATGAAAGGAAGAAAGAATTGTTACCAGTCATCTGCAATCCAATATCCGGCCTAGCTCAAATTAAGTTATCTTGGATTGTTTGACGGTGGAAGATGAAAGAAGTATTTTTCTACCAGATAATCCTATTAGCGAGGGATGTTCGGAAAAGGATTGCAGCATTCCTCGTAACCTTTTATCTTTGATGATTGAAAAATAGTGAGTTAAATACTACTATAGTGTATACATATATATTAATCAATTCAGGAGAGAAAGTTCGTTGAAATTTCGGAAGGTTTGAAATTACTTGCATGGGGGGGAATTTAAAAGCAAACGACCCAGCTTCCTTACAATCATTTCTGAGCCTTATATTTGGACAAAATGGAGCCAATTTTCGGGAAATCCCAAAAAAGGAACTAAATCCTCTTTCACCCCACCATCCCACTCAATCGTGTTCGGCCATATTAAACCGCATCGAAAATAAAATGGAGCTCTTGATGAAATTCTATGAAGTCATCTCTTCCATTTCCAAAAGGAAAAATCGATCAGTTTTCTAAATCCGTTAAGATTCTCATTTCCAGCCCCCACCCATTTTCTTCCTCTTCCACCCCCACATCCTCGAACTCTCTAAAATTTAATAATAACTCAGCCAAAATGAATTCGTTTCCTTTTGAGGTGCCCCTCCCCCCATCCTCAGCAGTTCCACCACTTCCTTCGATCCTACCACTACCCTCATCAACCACAACTGGAGAAACCCTGAATCTATTTTCTTGGGGTTTTCTTTTCCCTTTTTCACTCAGTTTTTCCTCTTTGTTCTGAGAAAATGTTGAAAACAATTAAGGCTAGGGAAAGTGGATGTTTGAGCGCTTGATTGAATACACATTGTTTGGGAGAACAAAAACTTAATAACTAAGTAAATACTGAAACAATACATAAATGGATAGATAGGCCGATAAGTCTGACAATTGTATTACAACATTATATAAATAATTCAAATATATACATATAGGTTTCTACTAGTTTTGCAGCAGGAGGCCGGGCGATGTCATGTAACAAAATCACTTTGTCATGTTTCTGCTAACATAGTAGCCGTTTTTCTTTTAAGCCTCGACTTATTAAACGATCTTGAGCTTTTAGGCCTCGACTTGTTCACGGCTTGTTCGAAACAGCCACAACTTTTTCAAGGATCTAATACATTTTATTAATATTAGAACGACCTAAGTTAGAGAGATAGAGGAGCTTTAAAAACCGTTGAGGTTCAATTCGAGAGCAGCGACAAAAAAAGCAATCCGAAAATCGATTTTTAGGGTTTTTGGTTCCCTAGAGTAGGATCTATCATTTCTTTCTAAACGGAAAGAGGAAGAAGGGAAATGGCGGCTCAAAAAAAGTTAACAGCCTCATAAAAGCTTTCAAAAAGGTCGGGGAAATAAATGATTTTGTTACGAAATATCTCTGAGTTTCCTCAATTAACTCACCTCTTTTCACTGGAAAATCCAACCGTTTCCGGTGTAATTCACCTAATCTCCTATCTTCAACCGGCGATTTTAAAAGTTTCATATTTCCAGTAATTGGAATTCGATATTTCCCACCATTTTGTCCTAGTGGCCTAAACCTGAGACCTTGACCTCGAACCTGACTTCCGTTTTGAGTTCCGCAACACAGATTTTCTGTCTCGATCTTTCCGGCGAAAGTTTCTGTCGAATTTCCTTCACAACAGAAAGCTATCAAACAAAGTATAACTAAAACGAGTTCGATATATATACCCGAACTCATTATGACTTAGAGAAAAGTGTCATTGACACACGTCTCCAACAGTTTTCTTTTCTTTCCCCCTCAATGACTTCTTCTAAGTTTCCATTTTTGTCTTAAAGAATCTGAAATGATAAATATGACTTGTTATCAATCCTACGGCTAGAAGTAAGAAGATACTGATTACACTAAGAATTGGAAGCAGATAGTCCTGCAATAAGTATAACCAGCTGGAGTTACAAGACAACATCCATACGAAAGCTAGAAAGCACGCCATTCAAAAGGGAAGAACAAAAACCGAAGTCCGTCACTGTTCTGTCACTGTTAGTGTTAAGTTTCTAAAACTTGTCAAAAGAAACTGGAAATATTTTTTCAAGAATCAATCCACCCTCGAGGGTTGAAAGGCCGGAAATCGGTAAAAATGCTTCTTCAAATGTTCGACATTCTCACTTAAGGGAAAGCCAATAACAAAACTAAATCCAAACTCAAAATTCGATTTAGAGAATAATTTCAGGCCCTTCGTGACTGTTTTTTTTAAATCCGACTTATTTTTAGGTTTCAAGGGGTTGCTGTCGCTTCCGGGATTTAAAACTTTGAGGGCAAAAAAAGGGTCAGCGAGGGAAAAGCAACTCAAGGCAGATAATCCCCCGGAAGTTATCTCATTTCACTTCCACTCAGATCTCACGAGCTAACTGTACAAACCCAGATGCTGTCAAGATTTCTGGTGGTCTAGTTTTTTTAAGACGTGGAGGAAGAGAATAGAGGATTGGTGGGGTGGAAGGAGATAAATCGTTGCTGATGGATTTTCTCATCTGTAAAGGAAGGGAGAAGAAGAGACAGATAAACGCCCGAGACAGGACAGCTATCTTATCATTAGTAGTTTTTTGACGCGGCCTCAACACCCCTACGCTCAAATCCATTAACACCAACAGCCTTAAAAATCGTAAAAACGGAGTGAAAGCTCTAAAATCCAGCCATAAAACCATCCGCGCTTTTTACGTCGGATTCTGTGATTCTTTTCCTAATAAAACCGGAAGTCAAATCCTTTTTTCCTATACTTTCCTCTTGCCACTCAAACTGTTTCACCCTCTTCTCCTGACATAGTTCCCAGATTTACCCAGAGGTTTTGTCTGCTTCTAAAAGCTAGACCAATTACTAATCATCTCAAACATGAAAACAGGAGCCAGTTAACAAGAATATGGTTAAAAAAAAATTCTCAGTGTTTCACCAAATATGATTAAGTACAAGTCGGCGAAAACAAAGAAGATGTGACTTAAAAATTTGAAACAATAAATTGAAATGTTAGGTGTTGGGTCTAATAACAAGTCTTTGTAAACTTAATAAAATTTTTAAATCAATAAATATAAAATGGTACAATTAACTATAGAACTACAACGAGCTGAATAGAGTAAGTCATTTTATGAGGTAAACTGTTGTAAGTAATTAAGAAAGCAAAAAGTAAACAAGAAAGAAAGGCAGAAAAGTTTAAAACTAAACGAATTGTTGTAGACAACTTTTAAAATAATGGCAAAGTCAGCGACAGGAAGCCAACCAAGGGTGCACAGATCACGGTCTTCAAGTCTGTGACCGGGCACACATCATTTTACTTGTCGAGGTCGCTTTTCGAAAACTGTTAACCCTCGTCATGACTAGATACCGACCTCCTCTCCCATATATGCTCCCTTTAACTTTCCTTTGGACATTATGACAAATAAAAGTGAAAAGGTACAAAGATTTTTTCACTTCAGTGTCTCGGAACCATATATTAGGTATACTGGAAAGTTCTGTCTGATAATGTTACATCAAGCTTGAACACGTTTGCGTTTATTCATTTGCCGCTTTTTTCGGTTCTCCCGTCCTATCACTGACTGTATACTTATTGATCTCGCCACTGAACTAAAATTGAAGATGATTCTTGTTGGAATGGAACTGGAACGAATTGGCTGTTTGATAGATTTGAAGTTTATTTAAGTCAGTGTAGTTTTGTACGTATTTCAATATGGTGGAAATGATACAGAAGGACTGGATAATTTGCACAAGGTGTTGGATGAAGATACAGTTTCTCATAAAACTTACAGAAGATTTGTCGAGAAATTTCTAATCTAGTGATTTTGACCTTTTTGATGAGCCTAAATCTGGGTGGCAATCTTTAATTGAGGACGATACTGTCAAGTTCACGTTTGAGTAAACAGTCTTTTTGACAACATCGGACATTGTCAATTTAAATAAGTCTTAAATAATGATGGAAATTATATTAGTCGATAAAAAGTATTTAAGATATAATGAATTTATATTAATATTTTCGTATTATTCTAAAAATTTTCTGGTTCATATAATGATTTCCTGTCATGAATGATTGTGATTCCTGATAGAATGATTTCCTACATAAATTGAATTTCCTGATTCATAGATTCATTTTGTCTAAGTCCAAATTAATTTTTAATGGCACCATGTCATCTGTACTTCTGTACTTAAGTGTTCTTCGCGATATTTGAAATCAATCCAGTCCAAAACCCCGCAAATCATGGCTAATATTCCATAGTTCGCTCCCAACCAAATCATCAGGGGTTACAATCTGAGGGTTTCTTCCGTAAAGAAGTTCAATTCAACAAAGTTTCTTTTTAAGACAAATAATTATTAATTGAGTAAGGGCGAGGAGTTAGCGGGCAAACACAAATTGGTCTGTCGGGACCAGGTGGCCTCGGGCAAAGGGTTGTGGGACCACTTTTCAAAATTTAGGCGTGAGGTAAGGAAATCAAATTTGATGAAACATTTATAAATATTAATTATTACTAATTAAACAAACTCATGTTCCGTAAGAACAGGTTGATTTTTCTTTAAATTTTTTCTGAAAAATTTTTTATTAAATTACCAAAGATTATTTCATAATAAAATTACAAATTTATAAATATATCGTCTATAACTGTGTTAAAGGAAAACAAAAGATTAAAGTTGGGAAAGCACTTCGGGCGTCGAAAGGAGACAGATTTTTCCTTGTTTTCCTTTCCCATTTTTGTCATTTTACCCAAATACAATCTCACAGATTTTGGTTAAAATATATAAATAAATCCAAATCACTCACTCAAAAAGGTAAAAATTCTTCGGAGGATAACATCACTAACATTCATTTATCTTCTCTATTATTCTATGACTACCGGAAAACGCGGTTTTCCAAGAAAAGAAAAATTTTGATGAGTCTAAACCAGGAAGATTACTTTCGGTCAATAAAACGAAATAAATAATTAATTAAGCTACTTATTTATTGATGAGATGTGATTGTTTTTGCCGCGGCACGAGAGAGTGATGTGAAAATATTTTGTCGCGTGACGTTTAAGCGGGATTAACGGCGACCACCACGGCATGGCAACTGACGTGACATTCTCGACAGGGGCGACGAACATGCGCCTTTTTCCCCCCCAAAAAAGGAAAAACAGCCGTCAAGTTGAGAACATCCTTTTTCCATTTTTCACAAAATAAAACAATCTCCTCCTCCTCCTCCCCCTTGTGGTCCGTCAGCAAACTTTTTTTTGCCTTTTATTTCTTTCTTTTAAACTGTTAGGAGCACCCTTCCTCCCTTCCTCCTTCCCAACTTTCTCTGTTCTTGTGGTCTCCAAGACAAACTTTTAATTAATTTGATGCTTTCCATTCCAGACATAAATGCAGATCCCTACTCTACTTGTCTTTTTAAAACCTTCTGTTAAACTTTTCTTAACAACTTTGTGACCAAGAGAAAAATGAAAACTTAACAACGTGTTCATGCATGTGAGTATTATAGCGAAATGGAAAGTCTGATTTTGGACACCGACCACTTTAGAATCTAGATCCTTCATTTTTTCGCTGTTGAATTTTTTCCTGTCTTCCGTCTGACTTGCTCCTGTTCTCAGTTTAGGATTTTGGGCCATCCCTAAGCTCGAGAAAATGAGTAATTGGTCTAAGGAGAATTCTATCTAGGAAACAGAACAATGTCAACCCTAGCAATACATGATGTACTGTAAGTGAGTACTTGGTTATTTATTTATTTATCATTATTATCGAGTACCTAAGGGGCACATAGAGACGCAACACAGGATTTCCATTTGACCCTATCATACACTAGGCATTTTGCTTGGGAACAAGTCATAGGTGCCGCTAATCTAAAGAGTTCAGCAGTTATCATTGTTCTCCACGAACCCCTGGGTCTTCCTCTACGACGTTGGCTGGAGGAGTTCCATTCCAGAGTTTGGCGACAAATCTCGTTTGCGCCTTTCCTCAAAGTGTGCCCGATCCACTTCCCCTCCGTTTGCAAATCTTAAACATATCTGGGTACATTTTTTGAGAAGAGCCTCGTTTGGTAGCCAGTTGTCAGGTGACAAAGATCTTGTTACATATCGTAAGCAGCGGTTGTCAAGTACTTGAGTTTCAAGGTGATCTCCGAGGTTTGCAGGCATAGAGAAGCACAGATTTTACGTTTGAGTACTCGGTTAGCAGAGGATAAGATAATGTAGTGCACTAAGAGAAAAGTAGCAGAAAAAAGTAGTTCAGAAGAAGATAATAATGATAATAAATGAGTAAGAAGTGAGATAGTTATAGAATGTGAATTTATGAAGTGTAGGATAAGAGACAGGGAAACATCAGAACAGAGAAGTAGGCAAAAGAAATAAAGAAGCTAAGTAGAGTAGGAGTAGAAGTAGAAGAGGTTAAAAGAAGCGTGTTCTAGAGTTTAGAATACTTAAGTTAACCTAATACTTAAGTCTGATAATTCCATATCGGAAAGACTTTGAGGGAAAGACGAAAATTATAACTAACTCCGACGGTTTCAAAAGCCAAATGAAGCGTACTTTGACTCATTTCAATGTGAGTTCTTCTCCTTTTACCTACTTTTCTCCATAGGTTACGAACCTTACAATACAAAAACACACAAGGTTTTCATCCTGAACAAAGATAAAAGGCAGATAGTTGGAAGGCAGATTGATTTGGAAATATTTTAAAAATATTTTACTCTCCTTCACAAAATACACATTCAAAATCCCAGGACGATTCATCCAGGTGTAAAGCTCAGAGTCTAATTAGAATCATTAGAATTTATCAAGTTACACCGATGACAAATCACGTGTTATTCACGTGCTTATTGTCTTGATAATAGTTTTCGTGTCAATTGTGGCAGTCGACATGTTAATTTACTCCTAACTCTCACCGGCTTCTCTTTCATCGCACGCTACCCCTTATTCCTCGCTTATCGTGTTAGAAGACCGATGGTTCATTGTGGACCACGGGAATTCAGCTTCTCTTCCGCGTGCAGAAACCTCGCCGGCCAACGATGGAATGGAATATCCTATGGGCACCCTTCCCGGGTTTGTGGCTATCCTTACTTTCTCAAGGCTTCCGATATTCTAGGGAGGTACACGTACATCTCGCTATCATGTCGTCTTCTGTACTTCACACTCTCATTTTCCTAGCTACTTTTTTATTTTGCTCTCCTCTAACACTCTCTACAACCTTATTCCCTTTTAATTTATTTCTCAATTATATTCTCCATCCAATTCCTGGGATTGAGACACTGGCCTATTCCCTGTAGAAAAAGTCCCTTCAAGGTAGACCAAGTACTTATTCCTTCGAACTAACACGACACAGATGGTAGTTAGCTTGGAGATAATAAAAGGAAAACAAAAAAACTTTAGAACTAAATATGCCAGTAACAGACTGAAAAATTTGTACAGGGTCTTCAAAATTTAGGATCAAAGAAAACTTTCCACTTCTCATCATCCTAACATAAAAGTCTCAACTCAACTCGTCCTTCATTCCAAGCCAATTACGACAATTTCAAAAATCACAATTTCTTTTCAACGATTAGGCAACTCAATTTTATGACTAAGAGGAAAAAGAAGATCAATTATTGGTAATCACTACAACTAATCACATTCACATGACTCTTACTTATATGATCGATTATTATAATAATTAAAACCAAAGTAGAGAAGGACAAAGTCTATGGAAAATTTAACCAATATATTACCATTAATGATAGTAATGTTAGGCTTTTGCCTACTATAATTAGGGGTACAAATAAGAGAAGAGAGTAACATAAGGTTTCAAGAGTTGCTAGTCCTCAAAGGTTACGTATTTGCAGTGGAAGTAAAGTTGATGTACTTCTGCATGGGGCTTGTTGTTGAATAGTCAAAGCACCCGATCAGCGAGATGATGGTTAAGAATTTGAGCTCCCTCTCATATTCTGTTATATCCAAGGGTGACGAAATGGGATCAAACCCAAAAGTTATCTTTATAGAACGTAAAGTTCCTTCATATTCTATTCCATAGAAACAAAAGTATGGAAGAAAAGCAAACGACTTTGTTATAGAACAATGTTTTCAGTTTCAAAGTTAACAATTTCTTTTGTAGACAAAAACAAAACTTCCTCCTGACACGGAGAAGAAAAGGGAAAAGAGATTCGAGGGAAAGAATAAAAAGTGATGGTTGTGCAAACACCAAAGGGAAGACCCCCAAAGCTCAAAATCACGGCAACCAACTTCTTTTGTTACATAGCAGATTCTTCCGTTTCGGAAATTGTTACTGAACACATTCAAATTGCATTTCCAAGGTTTCGTGTTATCTCGTGTTAGAAGAAAGGCTGTTGAAGGTGGGGGGAGAAGGAAGCGAAGGTGGGAATTCATAAAGCGAGGAGTGTGAATAATAAATCAAAAGCTAAGCAAAGATGGAAATTGCTGAGTTAACTCTTTTAACTGTGAAAGATTTTCTTTCACAGATCATTCGAAAGGTTGCATTTCCGGTTTTCTCCGATTTCCTTTTCTTTGCTTTTAGATGAATCAAACGAACATATATTTGATTCGATTTAATTTCATACTGAGTGACAGTTTTAGGTCCGTCAATGGAATTCATTCCGAACCCGATTCCGCTGATCAACAGTTAAACAATTTCCTTTACATTCGTTTTTGTGTTCCTAAACTCCTGTCTCCGGCGACAGCCCTTTTTCCACTCCTAGGTTCCAGTCCTTGAAAATAATAAAATAATAAAAATTGGCTCTTTGACTGCCACGCGCTGAACGTTTATTGCTCCTTCTTTTCAAATTCTTTATTTTTGTCCGTCTTTCCAAAATTTTTTTTTCTTTTTCAAACCCTTAGTTTCCTATTGCCTTGCAAAAAACACTCAGTACTCAGTAACCACTGATGATGACAACAGCTCGGACGTTGTCGAAACGTTTGCTGTTTTTTTATCGGCTTTTCTTCGCTGTGAATCCGATTCGTTTGTGTGAGTGTCGTGTTGCAGTGTTTGAAGTGACCATTTTAAAAAAATACAAACTAAACCAAAAAACATTTATATATTAAGTTCACAATGAATGGCCACGAAAGTCTTAATAATATTATTTTAAACCACGTTATTTTAACGTATTTTTTGAGGTTTCTGCTTGAAACGGCATTTACGTGATCTGAAATATTCAACTTTGCTTAATAATAAAAAACTCACAGCAACTGTTTCAGGTTACCTTTGAACTATTTTGGTTATTTAACACAGGATTTGGCATTGAAACTTAAAGGAAGTGTTTTATGCGGAGACAGTTTCTGTATAGAGCATGCAGAAGATAGTTGGAAAAATTTCCTGTCTAGTGAAGTGAGAGTTCCAGCTTTTTCACACATTCTATCATACGCGGAAATGAAAAACGGACAGAACTTTCCAGTAGACCTAATATAGTAATGGCCTCTTAAGTGATAGTTAAATATGGTGTCCAATGGTAAAAAAAAATAGAGGAAAAACTTTGTTTCTTACTGATTTCTTGTCTAGTAACTCATCACCATGGAGTGATCAAGTTGATGTAGCCGATAAACTTGGCGAATTTAGTAGAAAACATGCTCTGCGTACTGTTCCTAGAACTGCAAGGGCTCCAGATATAGATGGAAGTAGAATTCCAAAAAACCCCTCTTATGCTGCTTATTTGTCAAATTTGTCTTAAGAACTTGAGGAATATGAAATAGTAAACCTTTTTCGAGATCTAAGTGTTTAAAAGATTCTGGGCACGTTGATTTATGAGGCGTAGGGATCATTTCTTCTTGCCCCATAGAAAATGACGGTGAAAAGACGTCGTGGTGGTCCAAGGGACAATAGAGAGAGATTCAATTTATGATCCTGAAAGGACACCAGGAGATGGAAGATCTGAAACAAGGCCAGAGATTGCAGGCAATGATGACAGAAGGAGTCGATGAAGAGATGATGGCGGTTTCCGGGAAAGAGATGGTTATCAAAAGGAAGAAGTGAAAATTATGAATCAAGTCGGAGAGATAATGAGAGACGGTTTAATAGTGATAGGGATGGTCGAAGTAGTTATGGAAGCCGTCGAAATTATGAGGAACAGGATAACAATAATTCTGAACCCAAAACTCCGAAGAAACTTATCTTAGAGCTGCTAGAGAACGCGAAATAGATCAGAGGCCGAAGTAGAAAATGACTTTGTTACACCTAATATAATATTAAACCAATTCATGGTCAGGTGTAGACGGCAGAAACCTTTTTTTCTCTTATCTAGCCTAGACAAATCCAAAGAAAATGAGTCGATGAAATCTTCCGAGACGTGCTGACGTGAATTATGACAACGTTTTCCGTGTCAAAATGATTTTGACCTTCTCTAGCGAAATTGTTAAGACATCTTGAAATTAGTCGACTCGCGTCTTCCTAATCCGAACAGTTTCAACCTCGACCGGCAACAGGTAAGTACAACTCAGATCTAAATTTTAAAATTCTTTTACACTTCATATGTTTTTTATATTTACGTTCTGGGTGTTTCGGTCTCCTTCTTCATCCTCCCCACGACCTACTTTTTTTTTTTTTTTCATTATTGTGTGACTATTTTCTTGACACTTTGCCTTTTGAATAAGTCGGTTTAGCTTGGCTAGTCATCCAGTGTTAGCTAGACGTTGTGGATCATTCTTACCAAGTTGCGTTTTAGATTAATTAATTAATAAATAATGGCTCAGCATTTATGTAAGATGATGACCAAATGTAGTATATTAAGCAGTTATAATTTGGTTTTTTACAGTACTATCATTTACTGCACCTGATTTTTTCATTCAGGCCTATCAATTTGAATTAAGGTAATTATAACATAACACCAATAAATAAATGAGTGAGGAGACTTGAACCTTTAGCTCAAGACTACTAGAGCATTATCCGCAAGTCTGTTATTTGTTACCTTTGAAGACGCCTCACGGGAGTGGGGTAGACAATCCCCTAACCTCAGAAATTGCGTACCCCTAAAGGCACTCCAGATGCGTTTTACATTTAGACTTTTATTCACTGGCTTACCTCAGGTATTTTAAGGTCTCTATGTACGTCGTCGTTTCTAATGAACCATGGGGCGTCTACTGTTCTTTGAAGAATCTTGTTTTATACACGTTAAACTATAGCAACATTAGTTTTGTCGTATAACCCTGTATTGTACTCCATAGGACTAGACGGGCTTTTAAGCCGATGGTTTGACCTTTAGCAGAGCAAGAAACGATGTAAAAACTTTTTTATTACGATTTTATGTCAGGTAGTTCGCTGTAAGCCGTATTGAATTAATTAATTGAGTTTGACATTAGTAATTGTAATATATCGTATATTTGTATTTCGTTGTTTTGTTGTCGCGCCTTATCATACGGAAGATACTTTAAAGAAAAATTTCAACCGTAAGTGTGCTTTAAATGACTTCTCACGATTCCATTGTTCTTCAGTACCGTAAATGTAGAATCCGAACGTCATCTAAACCTAACTCTACAACGTAATTCGTTAATCAAGTCACAACAAAAGTATGGAATCTCATACAGCATCTCAAGTTACCGTTGAACTTGTTGAACTAGTAAAAACCAGAATGGCAGTCGGTGAGATCTGAGATTATCGCGGTTTTTACCACTAACTTTAAACTTATGGCTGTTACGCCTCCCAAGTCAAATTTTTGGTTGTGTTAAAAAATTTTTTAGTACTTCGCCCAAATTTCTCATCTTCTCTCATGGCTACAGGCTTCCTGAGCGGAATAAAGTTTGGTCTCGCCCCCAAAAATTTATTTTTAAATTATACTAGAAAGTTTGTAGTATTTATGAAATAAACTGTCTTGGTTAGTGTGCAATATTTTTGAAATAGATCATTCTAAAAAGTGTGTAATATTTATCCATCCTTGTTATGTCAATATAGGGGGTTTGTTCTAAGGTATGGACCATCATCGTAACCCCAGGGGTTAAAAGTAGGTAGAAAAGTAGGACAGAAAAAGAAAGAGAAGAGAGGATGAGTGGAGAAGGGAAAATAAGTAGAAGAGGACGAAGTAGAACAAAAAAAAGAACGGAAGGAAGAAATAATAGGAAGAATACACAGATCGGAAGATGGATAGAAAGTTGATTAGATGGATAGACAAGATAGGTTAGGTGTGACTAGAAGAAGCGTGTTGCTGAGTCAAGTGGTTTGTATCGCTTTAGACGTCTTTGGTCCAATAAGAGGCGTAATAGCCAAAAAGCACCAACACTGACAGAAAAATAGCTTTCCAAAAGCTTTTGGCAGAACAAACACATGCACACAGGGGGATTCTGTCAAAGAGAAGAATTTCTATTTCACAAAAAGGGAATTTGACAATGTGTCCATCATAGGCAGCATCGGCCTGTATGAGCAAAGTGTTAGCAAAAACTCGTTTCAAAACCGATGGACTCGGAGTTGTGCGGAGGAGGGGGAACCTAACTTTGAGACATGTGCACGCTGTTTTCAGATCGAAAATAGAATCAACTAAACAGTTGCCGCAGTTTCCAATACTCGTTTTACACACATCTTTGAACAGATGTAAATAGAAGGCAAAAAAAGTCGAAACGAGAAAACAAGTTTTTTTTTCATTTTCTTTTTTTTGAGATCTTGCCATTTTGTGCAAAGGCCTAAAAACCCCACGCTCGTCACATATCACACGCTTCTTGAATTTTTGGCAAGGGAGGGAAAAAGAAAAAAAAGCTTTTTCGTTTCGGCCATTCAGTTTGTGAAGTTTCAAAGTGGAGTGTGAAATTGACTTTAACACAAAAACCTTTTTTTTTAATTTTTAATTTTAAGGACAAAACCCGCTCAATGTTTTAATTAGTTCTAATTTTAAAAGAAAAGAATCGCTTGAGATTAGACAAGAAAATAGAAAAAAACGGTGATTTCATATTTCGTCGACACGAAGAGCCAAGTTTCTGGAAATTTCATGAGTAATTTGATTTTTTTCGCCGCCACTTTCATCGAAAATTTTCTTAAACACAGATTTAAATCATCGTCAGGTATGTGTAACTAGATTCGTGCTAAGACCTTTACATGGTAGGATTGTTTGTCAACGAAAGTTTTTGGTCTCCCCAGGAATCTCCTGTATCAGTTAGGGTTTTTGGGTTAGAGACAATTAAATTGATTTGTGGGTTCCTGAGAAGGTCGCGGGATGCGCACTAAATTTAATATATTAGGTCTACCAGAAAGTTCTGTCCGATAATGTTACATCAAGTTTGACACACGTTTGCATTTATTCATTTGATGTTTATTTGGTTCTCTCTTTTTATCAAGCTTGAGAGCATACTTTTAACCCTAATTACATTGTCAAAAATGTCTCAGAAAAGCTGTAGAGGCACTACAACAAAACTAATAAGTTCCCACAAATGGCTCTTTGAACTTATTTCAATTTTGTGTTGCTTGGCTCTTTTGGATCATGAATCTGCTGACCACTGTACTAGACTAACTACAAATTTTGACTATAAGTAGAGGTCTATAGATCATAAAGTATGGAAAACATTAGTTTGTACTATTGACACTCTTCTGTCTCTCATTTCAAATCCCGTTTTTCATCTTAGGTGTAACAGGGCGTGAATGGACTCGAACTCTTACCTATACGTTCGTTAGTCAGGCGCATAGACCATTACACCACAAGTCTCAGGACAGGGCTTCTCCGAAGCTTCGCCAACGTAGTTTGTTTTGAACGAGGACTTTCACTTCTCATGACTTTTCACCCGCCTCCTGCTCTACAGACCTTTTCCACGATGCCTTAACTCTGCTACTCTTCCTCTTTCCTTTGGCGTTCCAGCTAAGCGCTTGTTTCTCCTGTTTGTTTGCCGTTTGCTGCTTTCTTAGCGAGTGACCAATTCATCTCCATTTTCGCGTACGAATACGGATATCCATTGGTTCTTCTTTCGTTAGTTTCCAAAGGTGTTCGATGGATATTACTTTCGGCCAAAATATTTTCGTTATTCGTTTAAAACACCGATTTAAGATCTGTAGGCTTTTCGTAATGTCCGGGGTTACTTTCCACGTGTAGCAGCCATATAGAAGAACTGATTGTTTTGTTGTTATATTAAAAATGCTTCCAGAGCATTCGCCAAAACTCTAGATCTATTGTGATGAATGTTGCGAATCATAAAGGTTACCGGGACGTTTATTTGATCACCGCTTACTCATAAACGGAACACAGAATGACTACTCGATGAATGTTGAGTCTATTACAATAAAATTAAATCAATTAGCTCAGACTGTATCTTATTACTACACTTCTCACATTTTCGGGACTCGGATAAAGGTAATGCTAAGACTTCTGTTAGGAAGAAAGGATAAAATAATGAAGAGGAATATGAGATAGTTATAGAGGAAGAATTTAGGAATTGGGAAGTTTGAGAAAGCAAAAAAGTAGAACAGGAAAGAACATGTAACTAATCAAATATTTAATTACTTCAACGTATCATCTTTTCTTAAGGAAAAGCTTTCATGCTGAAATAACGGGGTTAGCAAAACAAGAAGTGTTTTCTTTCAAAGTGGGAAAGAGGTTTGCAAAGAATAATCTCAAAAACAACAAAAAAAGCAACTTTTACAACTGTAAGGTGTAAACAACATCGTGTGCGATGTGGCCACAACTCGTTACAGAATTCTGAAAATGTGAGTCACGGGAAAGGGACCATCTATTTCCGTTTTGATTTCTCACTTGAGAAGCAACGGCCAAATTATTTTGATAATTATGTTCACGGCAATATCTCGCGACTAACATACGATTTCCTCTTGTTCACGTTGTATAAGAAACTTTTGACAGACGTAACAAAGTTGTAATTTAAGTTATTAGTCTTCTCATTCGTCTAATTTTTTCCTCCCCCCTCTCTCACTCACCTTGTCCTCCTCCTCCATCTACTCAAGGAAAGTAATATACTGTATATACAAATAATACGAGTTAAAAGATTCTTTGATATCTTACTCATTGGTTGTTTTACATAAATGAGCAACTTCTAGTCAAAAACTCCTTGTTAGTGTCCTCCGGTTAGTTACATGACTCGAAAGAATTTACCGATTTCTAAATCCTCCTCTCGCTGACGGTCCATCCCAGTTCTTCCGCAGCATCCCTTCTCAATGAACGATAAAACCAATAATTTCCCGCGACATTAGGCTTCCTAATATGTTTCTCTCTTTTTCCCTCACCACTTTCGTTTTCTTTTCTGTTCTCTTATCTCTTTTTCTCTTACTTCAGGTCCCCTACATTCTTACCGTACAACTATCTCACTTCTTCCTCCTAATTACCATTTTCATTTACTCTCGACTTTTTTATCCTATCTTCCCACCCAGATTCCCAATCATATTCTTTACGCAACTCCTGGGACTGAGGCATTAATATGGCGTTACAGCTCTATGAGAGCCTTGGCCTTTAAAATCACTCGTCTCCATCTATCCCGGTTTTGGTAGTACCTATGGCGCCAGAGTCCATTAATACTCAGACACATTCCCTTAAACACAATTAAGTAACACAAACACTTATCGTGTTTAATTTGGAGACGAGTGGCCGTGGGATCAGAGTCATTATAAACCAAAATTGACAGGGATGTCTTTGGAAGGAAGATATCATCGAGGGATTGGGTCATTTGGACTTTTGACGCGGCCAGCTTTCCATACCTCTAGATTAAACGACTGTCAGTGTCTTGTTTAAACCCTAATCCATGAATAATTCATTTCATAAATATTGCTCACTTTTTAGGAAAATTCATGGGTAGGAAACTAAATTTCTAAATTCCAGGGGTCGAAACCAAAGTTCACTCGACCGAGTATGTCATCAGCTAAAGAAAAAGGCGACATGTTTAGACAGTATAAGCAACAATTCTCTTATTCAAACAAAAATTAGAGCAAAACAAGCATTTTAGTGGTTATGGAAAAGCTTATGCCCAATTTGGGACCTTGATTTATTCTGCAATTTTTAAATTTTCGTATTTGAATTAGCAATAAATCGAAGTAGCTTATTGTCATCATTATTACTAATCCGTTTCGCTCCGTTTACGGTCGTTTCGCCAATTTTCTGCTTTTGACAGTGTCAGCTGTTTTCTACTTCGCTTTTTTTTACGATGTCGTCTTCACTCTGCCTTCTTTCGTCTCTATTATTCTCCTTTTAGAGGACTTTGAAGTTTTCAAAATGCTTTGTATGTGTCTCGATGATTTTATGACATTTCCACAAGGATAAGGACCTAAGAGGTTCTTTTTTCCTCTTTTCAATGTTCGATTTCCTTCTTATAATGACGTCACATATAAACATTTCTGGAGCTTTTGCATTTGTGAGCTTTGACAAATAGAAATAGGACACGCTTTCTCTCTCTCTCTTTCTTCCTCTTCCTGTTCCTCTCTCGTTGCCTCTTTGTCCCTCTCTGCCCCTTTCTTTTCTTTACTCTCTCTTCTATTCTTTCCTTCATCTCCCGCTCCTTTTTTCTCAAAATATTCGCCACTTAAATACTAGACAGAATTTTGGGGTCACACATGCCAACAAAATGACGATATTCTTATTATAGCGAGCTAACCGGAAATTAATGAAGCAAAAAAATTAGAGCAACGCCAGTCACAGAGAACACAACAAGTTGTAAGACGTTAAGCGTCTAGTCTACTAAATCGAAAATCTCCAATAGAATCTCGAAAACAAGTTTCGAAAGAACAAAACCTGAAAGCTCTGTATGCTTGACTACGATTTTCAAGAAGAACAAGGAAAAAAGAAGAATAAAAAATTAAGAAGGAGTTAAAAAGGAAAAAAAATAAAAGAAAAGGATAATAACTGGCAGAAAGCCAGAAATAGATGAAGAGGAAGATGAGAAGTTGTCTTGCGGAGGAACGTTTCTCTCGGTGACGGGAAGTCTTGAGTGAAACTAAAATTAAATTACGAAGCTTTTAAATCGGAGAGAAAATTAAGGAAAAATATTTTGTACGAAGCTTTCTAACAAAATCATTTTTAATTGCAGGAAAACCAGCTAACATGAGGGGTTAGAACATTTAAAAAGCCAAGTTTGCTGTCGTAAATATTTAAAAGAAATAAAGGAAATCGAAGTCAGGTGGCAAATATTAACGATATCTATCGATTCGTCAGCAAACGAACGATTCTCGTAGAGAAATCTCTTTTTTCACATTTTCCGTATCACGTGATCAGCTAATGAGTGATCTTGCTAACTGTTGCTTGTCATGTCGTGTGTCTGACCGTATGTCACCCATAATTTCGCAAATATCGATTCGTATGATATACCGTATGTCTCACCACGTGGTGAAAAGAACGTATTGATTTTCATAAATATTGCACAATTTCACGAAAAATTTATTCCACATAGTTTCATAATCGTTGCAAACCTCGCTTCATAAATATTGTACATATGCTTAGGAGGTTAAATGTCATTTTAGAAGCTAATCATTTGCGAGTGTTTGGGCAATCGTTATAATTTATATTGACTTATACAATTTTTCCTTATTTTGCCCGAAGGGCTACGAGGGTGCAGATACGTATAGGTTACATGCGCTAATTTTAAATGAAATTGGTCATTCCTCAGGTGTTAAAAGTGGACCAAAGGCTTGCAACCAGTCCAGAATTGAATGTAAATACATTTAGTAAGACTTAATTCAAAGTTCAAGTTTCAAATTCTTTAAAATATTAAAATCGGTTTGAGTGAGTGGATAAATGCTGCAGAAAATGGTTAGCGTATTTACTGAAAGTCAAATAAAATAAAATAGACAATTAAATAAGCAGATGGAGAAAAGAAACAAATAAATAAATAGCTAAATAAAAAAAAAGTTGTACAAGTGAGTAAGCTGATAAAACGAACTAGGTCAATAAATAAGTAGAGAAAGTAACATAGACAAAAATGAATAAATAAAAACAAAATATACAAATAAATAAGTAGAAAAAAATACATTAGTTAATAAACGAAAAATGGATCAATAAGTAAGTATTGAGAGATGAATTAGATGGGCAGAAAAATAAACAAATGAACTAGTAGAATAAAATATACATTTTTTTTTACATGTCAACTGCCGCCTGTCTCTAAGCGAGACATAAAGTAGTTGGTCTAACTTTAAAGGGGCTAAATTACTAGGGAACAGACTCTTGTCTTTGCCCCAGAAATTGGATGAAGAATTTGACTAGTGTTACGGTCTATAGGGTAGGATAAGCTATAGGAGAGAGAAAAACTAGAAAAGAGAGGATAGAAGAGGCGCAGAGGAGATAAAGATAATAAGAAATAGAATAGAATAGAAAGGAAAGGAGGAAAAAAAGAAAGCAGGACAGAGAGAACGGAGAGAAGAAGAGGAAAGTAGTGATCATATTAATAAAGCGGGTAGAAAGTAGTGATAGTAAGAAGACAGGAAAGTGAGAGGAAAAAGGAGAAGAAACGCTGGAGGAAGTATAGAGGTGGTACTAAGAGAAGCGTGAAATTTATGTCTCTTGAGGCGTAGTTGGGTGGTGTCGTTCGTCCAGGAGGCATGATGCAGAAAGATTGAGATGAACCGTCAGTCGAGAGGAGATTTCCTCCAGTGGGAATTGCAAGATCCTTCCAGATGATGTAATTAGGAACGAACTAAGAAGTATCGAACAATAATAGATCACTTATTAAACCGAATGTCATCAAAATCAATCTCTCAACAGAGAAGAATATCTACAAGATGTCAAGTAGGCCTATCGAAAGACAAAAGACCAACAGGAAGAAAAATTTCATCCGTCAGCCACTTTATTATTTCGTAAAATATCGATGAAATCAAGTGAAAAATTGTTCATCACGAACGGATCAGCAGCTTTGCCATCGGGCCATCTCATCTCGAGTAACACTTCTTCAAGTTTGTGTTAAACTTTTCCCGCCTTCATAATCTACTTTTGTTAAATAAATAAAATTCTGGTTTACATCAGCGATTTGCTGACACAGTTTCTCGAAAAGATTAAAAATAACCATAACTCGGTTTCAGCATCCATCTTGTGCCGAATTCTCTTTTTCCGCCGTTTCTGTTTCCTTTGCACTCTTTCTTTTTATCTTTTTCCTACATCGAGGAGCAGTAACCTTTAGCCGTCATACTATTGTATTTACTTTTTATCGGTCAAACTCCGCCAAAAAATTTTAAAAATTCAGCAAAAAAACTTTGCTTCCAATGTTTAGTTAACGATCTTGCAATTTGAAATGTTTATGTGCTTTCCGGCATTTTTGTCATTCGAGTTTCAACCAAGATCATTTGACCCGTGTTTTGAATCGATGGGGTTATTTAACTCTTGCTCATTGCTGATTCTGATGACTAGACTTGAATTTTAATCATATGAAAACAACAGAATGCAAAAAGGGGACTCAAATATCTACTACCAGGTGTTTTGACCATTACACCATAATCCGCCATACCTGGTGTTGATAAAATAAGGTTCTTCAACATTATTGTTTTGCCTATGAGGAGTTCGAATTGTGAGTTCACATTTGGACTAGAACTGTCACTGCTCAGTTAAAGGTTTTTGATTATGATTTTGGACCGTATCCAAGAAATCACTAAGCAAAGATTCAGGATAAACTGTTTCCGGTTTGATGTGAATTAAGTTTTTGCGGCCGTTACCCAACAAAACGGAAGCTTATTCCTAATTTTTGCACTGTTCAGTGTAAAAATTTTTGCAGCTGTTACCATCAGGGCTAGTAATGTTTTGGCTATTACATGTCCCATGTCAAACTCTTGTTTTGATAAGAAGATTTAATTGCCACACCTTTCGCCTTCTTTCACAGCTAAAAGGATGGAAGTTTGTTCCTAACCAAATCATACGCGACGACCTGGGGGCTTCCTTCGTAAAGAAGGAAATCGAAAGGTTCACTCGCAAATACTCCTCCAGACTGGCGAATCCTTCGTCACTTCTCTTCGAACCCCTCAATCAAAGACGTCTCAAACGATATAAACCACTCGACTCTCAAACACGCTTCTCACCTCACTCTAAGCCAAGCTTAGTCAAACCTCCTTATTCCAAACCGTTCTTGGGGTTAAGACGCTGGTCTGCCTCCAAACATAACCCCTGAAATCTATAATAGTTGCAAAAAGTACATAGTGTCTCATGCTTGGAGACATTACTAAATTTCTACATTGGGTAGAAAGTCAGTCAGAAATGTTTTCGTATCTAGTGATTTTAGAAGTAATGAGATAATATTTATACATCTTGGATAGTCAGAGTTATTGACAAAGTTCGTTTCACCATCTGCTCCATTATCTTTGTCTAGTTTTGGCATTATCTTGTCAAAAGCTGATTCTGGTTCGATAAACTGCATTTGTTCTTTATGCAAACGAATTTTCCATTCCTTCGTTCTGTTTTCCTTCATATTTTTACTAACATTTCTTACTAACTATGTCTTTTTTCCCCGTGTCAGCTGCCACCTATCTCTAAGCGAGACATCAAGTAGTTGGTCTGGCTTTAAAGGAACTAAATAGCTAGGAACAGACCAGTGTCTTAGCTCTAGGAATCGGATACACGGATCTGACTGGACGTACATTCATAGTAGTCATATTAATAAAGTGGGTAGAATGTAATAGTAAGAAGGCAGAAAAGTGAAAGGAAGAAGAGGAAGAACTACCCATGTCTAAACAAACTGTTAGGGAATAGTATAATAATATTCTGCGCCTCATAAGTATAAATTAGTATTTAAAAGACAAAAATTGTGACCCCAACCAGAGCGATAGTATAAAATATACTGTTTAATTCCAAGAAGGTTGGGTACCCCTATTCAACTCTAACGTCTTTGAAGAGTATAATTCAAAAACAAGTTGATTCTCGTTTGAAAATAGATATAAATCTTAATTACTGTTAACAAAGATTTAATTTTATTTGTAGTGGGAGAGCGGACATAAAAAATGTTTGTCGACAAATGAAAAAAGGCGGAAAAGACGGACAATTGGAGAGACAAACAAAACTTGTTTTTTACAGCACAATAATCCGTCTACCGTTTTATAAATATATACTTCCTACGTAAGAACAAAAAAAAATAATGAAAAAGCAAGACGCAGAAGCGGATCGTTTGGATTCTTGGCATTTGTGAGTCGAATATTGACGTGATCATTGCGCAAGCTTTACCCAGAAAGCTGCCGAAGGTTGAAATTTTCCACAAGGCAACGTTCGAAAGCCTTTCGCATTGTTTTTCGTTTTGTTTTTATTTTAACTTTGTCGATATAAATATAATAAATAAAAAGTATAAAAGCCAAAATTTTGTGACGGTGTGGAAAAATGTGTTCGCGACAGAGCCACGGATCATCGGGGGGAAAACCGAAAAGTGTGAAAGGATGACGTAAAAAGGTTGGCTTTCGTTTCTGTTTTATTTGATTTTTCTTTTTTTGTAACCGGGTTAGGTTGTGTTGCCATGGTTAACATTTGAAACGTTCTCCCCATCAGAATCCGTTCGTTCGAACCGGTTTCGTTGAATTTGTGTTACGCAAATTTCTTTCTCGTGTGTCGGCTGATTGAATTTGGCCAACTGCCCAATTTGAAATTCTTTATTATGTCAGATACGAAAGTTGGTGATTTACGATGATGAATTCTCCCCTTTAAATGCTTGTTTGAAACGTTCATTTCGAGCAGCGACAACAGATTCAATCGACGGGACACCTTATCAAATTATCTTCTTACGTCCTTCGACGAGGAAAAGAAAATCAGGTTACCCATCAACGATCAAAAGACGATTTCAAGGTCAATTCATTGTGACAAGATCACAGTTTATTACGTCACCATTTGCATGCAGCCCGAGATTTTATCCCATTTATGCTCACTGCTCCATTACTGCCATACATCCTTATGTTCAATGACATGGGCGAGTTACACATTAATACTGGGTGAGGTTAAAGGTTATTCTTTGGTACCATCAACAGTGCTTACTATTCCTTCGAATATACACTCCACGACATATGATGAGAAGAACTCGTTTTTCTTTTTCGAATTCTGAATTTAGCAATTTGAGGGAGATCTGTGGTGTAGTGGTTAATTGCTAGGCTAAGAAATTCTAATCGCCAGTTCAAATCCTCTTCCTCCCGTATTCTGTTATACCCGAAAAGGGTGAACAACTGGGTTAAAACTCAACTATACTTTAGCAATTTGATACAAAAGATCAAAACTTATAAAAATGTTGTGTTGGCTACTTTTGAATCCAGAAGCCAACTTCGAAACGTCTATCTCCCCAATACCCCAATCAATATTTCCAAATTTTGGTTCTTTTAGTGTTACAAAAATAACTCAAAATGTTTTTTTTTTTTTTTCTTGACAGGAGCCCAGTTAATATAGAACATGAATAGCATACCCGAATCTCCGAAGAAAATCTCAGGCGAAGGTTTAGAAATGTCTTCGGACTCTAACCTAGAGATTCAAGTCTCGGAAAAAAAGTTTCTTCTTGCAGTTGCTCAAAGACAATTTGCTCTTGGTTGTCACTCTCACAGGAGTCGTTTGCGGAGCAGTTGCCGGTAGGTCTGACATCACTGCAACAAATTGCTTAATCACTTAATATGAAAAAAAAAAGTTTTTCTTTTGATTATACATTTCCTATTTTTTTATTTTTTCAGGTTTGATTTTATTAAATTTTGATCTCACAGAGGACAGTATTCTTCTCATATCATATCCAGGCGAAATTTTCATGAGAATTCTCAAATTGATAATTTTGCCACTGATCGTGTCCAGCTTGATTTCCTGTAAGTTATTTTTATAATGTTATTTTAGGTTCTTGCTACTGATGTTGCCAATTTTCGTCCTGTTTCTCCGAAGGGCTTTTCTCACACTACTAACAATTTGAAAACGGTAAGGTTATTTCACTCCCATTCGACTTTGTTTGAGTTTTTTAAACTCAATTTAGAGTTATATAAGTTCTTTTTACGCTTCTGGGCTGTTTTCTTTCTTCTCCAACTGTTCGTCTCCTCTGGAATCCCAGTTGAGGATCTTGTTCTGTCCTCCTCGAAGAGTGTACCCAATTCATCTCTATTTCCTCGCTCTTATTTGTGTTTTTAAGGGCTTCTGGTGCGTTCGGAGCCATAGTTCTTCGTTTGAGATGACACTGGACCACCTTTTTCCCATGACCACTCTTAGAAACGTATTCACTGTAGACTAGATCCTGTGAGTTATGTCCCCCCGTCACCTTTTATGTCTCATACCTGTAGAAAACTACGACTTCACATTCAACTCGAGAATCCCTAATTTGGCCCTGAGTCAAAGGGCCTTCTATCTTTAAATGGGGCACAATAAGGCAAATGCCATTTTGGCTTTGCACATTCTGTTGGGACATCTTACTTAGAGCCTCCGCTCTCAAAGACAACACTCCCTAAGTAGCAGAAAATTCTGACACGCTTACGCTTAATAATTTTTGAATTTAGTCTTACCAGAGCAAATTTTGTAATGAAATCAGAAACACACATAAACTATAGTTTATAGAACCCCTTCATTATCGCCTATCTTCACAAACTATCCTCTTATCCACTCTTAAACCTTTTTTAGAGCCTTTCCAGCTTTCATAATTTTTCTGAAATTAGAAAAATATTCTCTCTTTTTACTTCTTCGTCTTCATTTTTCTTGGCTGCGTCTTCTGGCTTCATTTCTTAATTATTTTTTTTATAACTTTTACTTCAGCCAGGTAGGTTGTTAGGTACGGAGATAGTTCGGTAGTTTTTATACCCAGGGTTCACTTAAATTTTCCTTCTCTTTTCTTTGCTGCTCTTGACTTTGATTTTCTTTGTTTCTTAATACTAGTTCTTCTGTACATATTTTTTTTTACTTCATGTTCTCCTTCACTGTTATTTCCCTCACGCCATTTTTTTTCGAAGTATTTTTGCCTTTTCTTCTTTTATCTGCTCTCTATCCGTTTGAGCTACACATTCTCACAGTGTTCCGTTCTTTGATTCCATCGTTGCTTTCTTGTCGTACTTTGTAGCTCTCTTTTCACTTTCTATTTTCAAAAGGCTCCTTCTAGTCTCTACCGGCACTACATAACTGGCTGTTAAAAAAGTCTCCTTAATAAATAAACAATTTTTTCCATTTCCCATTATTTCCTTTCCAGATCTTCAATTTTCCTCGCTTCTTTTCCAAAAATAATTTTCCAATTAAAACGAAATACTACTTTCCCAAAGCTTTCCTTTATTTCAAAATTTTGATTTACACAATAAGAGCATAATACGCATCAATTTCCCACTTTTTTGAAAACAAATATTTGTTTACCTCCTCGGGAACGATAGGCTTGAAACTTCACACCGCCAAAAGGGCTAAAAATTCGATCACACCATCCAATAATTTTTATGTGTACATTTCATAAAATTCCTCTCTCTCTCTCTCTCACTCTCTCGCAATTAAAGGCAATTCTTTGTAAAGTCGTAAATAAACAAAACAAAATACAAATAATAAATGAAAAAGCAATAACTGAGATGCTGACACGGGCAGACTAAGGGCCAGGCAACTTAGCACGTGTCTGGGGCCCGAAAATTAGGTTTTTAAGTATGTGCCATGACTAAAAAATAGACCCGGAATTACAATACTGCTAGGGTCCGCTTTAGCCTCAGTCAACCACTGGACGTTGATCTTGTTACTCGCCCGAAAACAACAGAAATGTGAAGTTTGGGTGAATCGGGGGTTTAGGTGACAAAAGCACTGTCAATGAGAACGTCTGATGATAGAAGAAAGTCTAATCTAAACTTAACCTCTGAAGATGAAAGAGTGAGAGAGATCAGCCTCCTTTGATAGGAGGGAGTTTACATTTCCATTTAAATGGTTTCCTTCCATCTTGAAACCCACTTAAACCTACGGGATCCAATTCCAGGTTTCCCCGCCAATTTCAGTCCAAAACTATTTCTTTCCTTATCAGTGCCCTCTGATTTAGAACAGGTAGATTATACAAATTCTGGCTATTCTTACTGCAAAGAAAGGTTCTAATGGTTAAGAAAGATCAAATAGTCTCCTTGACTAGCGGTACAGCCTCCTCCTTCCGCAGTATTTCTACTCAACGAAATTCTGAAGAGATATAAACCACTAGACACCACTACACGCTTCTCTTGACCTCCTTCTTCTACCCCTATTCTACGTATCACTTCTGCCACGAAACATCATTGGATTTAGACTCTTTTGTTTATGGTTGTTCGCTGTATTGTGTAGACGTCTATAGTCGTCAGATATATGTCAGATATAAGTATATATAACATGTCTATAATAAGTCAGATTCTTATTCAGCTAAAACTATCTGTTTGTGTATCTGTTCGGCAAAACGTTCGTCTGTTGATACACTCAGAAATGTCAACTGACTTTGTTGACTCACCCGCCCAAACAATCACAAACTCGATAACTGTCTCACTGGTTTACTCATTTTTATTATTATTGTCATTATCATCATTTTTTTCTTCTTTCGGCCACTTCTTCCCGGCTTCTTTTTTTCGCCTCCTTCAATTCTCCTTCATCTTTTTACTGTTCTCTCTCTTCCTTTCCTGCGACCACGTCTTCCCTGTTTTCAGTCTACCTTTAGGGAGGAACCCCCTGAGGTTCTATTTTGTTTCGCATCTTGTCCCGCCGCTTGAGGTCTTGCTACTAGATTACCAGTTCCTCAAGATCTTTTTCGGTTTCTAGAAACCACGCCGGTTTTGTCTTTTTCTTCAGGAAATACTAAAAGGTCTTATTTGCTAGTCTTCCTAGATTCATTCTGGTAAGATCTCCGTAGAAAGTTATCCTCTTCTTCCTCATAACATCAGAGATCCTGAAGAGGTACGCATATAGTTGAGAGTTATGTCTTCGTCTGTACTCTCCATTTTCCCTGATTGGAGCCACGATTTTTTTCCTAGAGTTAAGACACTAGACTGTTTCCTAGATAAAATTCCGCTTAAAAACTATTATGGTCTCGAATTTGGACTCAGGTAACAGTTAACAAGGAAATAATAATAATAATAATAATAATAATAATAAAACTCTTTCCTCAGGTTACTAAATAGTTAATTCAAGACGTTGAGAAAAATAAAGAAATTTTTGAGTGATGAACTCTGGCATGGATTACCTTTCCAAAAATTTAGACACTCCATTTTCCTCGAAACTCAAACTCATCCATTACCATTTTTTTTAAAGGTTCTGCCAGTTTGAACGCCAAATTAAACGGGAAAATAGCGATTAAAACGTTGACTTATTTTGTGCTGACGTCTCTTTTCAACGCCGGCTTGGGCATTGCCCTGGCCATGTTAATTCACCCCGGAACTCAGGAAACGAAAACAAATCTGGGAACGGGAACGGAAGATCGAACAGTCAACGTTCTAGACAATTTTCTGGATATCGGAAGGTCTGTACGAATGTCTTTAATTTCATTCCACTTATCTCTTTCAAATCTAAACTTTCGAATTAATAAGACTTAACTTTGCAACGCCTTATTCGATTTTTTAAAATTACCGAAACAAATTTTGAAATTAAATTTGACACAAAATTTGGTGTCGTGCAAAAGACCTCATTTCTTATTTATTTGTTGATACCTGACTATCCCCCCTCCTTTCTCTGCTTTTGTGAAAGAGGAATTAAGACTCAAAGTCGACTTGATACTCACTGATAACGGAAGGTTTGACTTAAACAAACAAAAGATGCTGCAGCTTTTAAATTAAATAAAAACAAAACAATTGTTTACCTCAGGAATCCGCTGTTTTTACATTGTTGTACAACCCAAGTCTTTGTTTTCGTTTCCCAGGCTTAGTTTTTATCTCTGTCTTTCGAAATGAAATATGTCAGGAAACCATATTCTTCCTTGTTTTGAAGTGCGTATGCTGTTAGCAAAAACAAATCACCTTTCCCAAGAAATTTGACGTGGGCCGGTCCCGAAATACAGAGCAATGAACTCTTTGAAATTTCGCTATGCGGCACGAGTGGGAGGCAGGTGATAAAGGAAAAAATGAGATTTGCACGACACCAAACACAACGCACACATCCTAACGCATAAATAACGCTTCGATCCAACTCAAACTGAAATATTATTACCGCCTCCCAATTGTCTGCTTGAAAGCTTCGAAAAAGAAGCCGCGGTGGGGGGAAAGGAGAGGAGGGAATAGATGCTATGCAAGTCTAACAGACTTCTCATCACTTAATTATTTCATTTTTCGATCTATTTATTTATAATAATTAAATCTAATCATGACAATATCGATTTTGCTAGAAAGGCAAATTTGTCGTCTTGTAGGTATGTCACCCTTTTGACATCTTTCCTTCCCTCCTGCCTTTTCCTCTTTTTTTCTTTCTCTGAATGGTTTCATAAAGCAGAGAAACGAAAACAGAGCTGAGCTTATGTATATCAAAAAGGGAGGTGGTATGTTTGATTAATTAGGAAACTTTCGCTTTAATTCAGGAGTGTCCAACCTTCAGAGCAGGAGTTCCCAACTCTATGCCCGCGGTCACTTTTACCATTTTAAGTTTGCCCGCCGCTATCCAAACACTACAAATAATTATTTTTATAATTCATTGATATTACAAATTATTGCGCTAAACTGTAGCCTCTACTACCATACATCTATAGCGTAAAAGAGTCTATAACTACAAAACTATATGTTTAATCTAAGAAAAACTATAAATTAAGACTAAAAAATTGTTCACTGCTGATATTACTATAGCATATATATCGATCGCGTAAAATGTTCTCTTGACTGCAAAAAAGTTGGGGATTCTTGCTTTAGTATCAAGTCCGTGTTTGTAGAGGACCAGTCAGAATATTTTTGGTTACAGTCCGCGTAGGAGTTTCAAACAACTCTTTAAGTAAAGATTTTTTTCGTTTGGATTAAAAACACTTATAAACAGTAAATTTTTAAACAGCGTTGAATAACCCAACCGGGGCGAAATTTTCTAAGGGTACAACAGGAACTACAGTAAAATTTTTTAAATTACTTCGTTTTTTGACGAAACGATATAAACGTTAATTAAATGTATTTCTTTAAAAATGAGTGGTTAGCGAAATGTCAAAGTACTCGCCCCTCATCCCAAGGGTCATGGGTTAAAATCTTACCTGTGTTTCTGCCACTTTTCCTTACCTACAACATTCACTATCCTTTTGTCAAATAAATTCCTTCCAGGACTCAAAATCTTTGTATTAACATCAGGCCAGTAATAGGATAATAAGTCTTTTTACGCCTCGGGGCACATAGGGCGTCTACAAGGTCCGCCATCGGATTCGGTTGAGGACAGTTTTGTTTTCTGCAGCCATCTCCTCTTCGACTGTTAGCCTCCACATCTTCTTTGACCTTCCTCTTCTTCGGTTTCCTTGGGAGTTTAAGTCGAATAGTAGTGCGCTAGCTGATTCACATAACAAAGCTGACCTTTCATCAAATAGGACTCCAAAAAATAAGTTAAAATAGAGTGGTACGTCATTGACCTAAACAAAAAAAAAATTCTTAAATCCTTGTATTATAAAATTAACAATTTTCAACCATTATCCACAGACTATGTGTCACGAGATTAAATATGATTAGTGATCCAGGTGTGCGAAGAAAGAAAGTTTTAGACCCAGGTGCTTTGCAACTCGAAAACCTTTTAAAACAGATTTACGATCAGTAAAGCTGATTGGAACTCTTAACAAACCGAGGGCATCAGGTTGGACACGTGTGCTTTGACTCATTTAAAGACTAATTTGAAATTTTTTCAACCACAAATCATCCGCCCCCACTCACTCTCTAACCAAAACAAATTCAAAAGGTGAATTCAACTGATTTCGTCATTTCTTTTTAGGAATATGTTTCCCGACAACATCTTTCAAGCGTTTTTTCAACAGGTACTAAAAAAATATTATAAAACTGTCTTTTACAAAAAAAACTGTGTTTTGTTTTCAGGAGCGGCGTCAAGCGTTTGCAACTGTCTTTATGCCGCTTCTTTAAAAAAAATAGGTCTCGAATTTTACTTTGTGCTTGACAAAAAAACCAAAAACAAACTGGCGGATAGAAAAAAATTTTCAAATAGGATAACCGTACACCCTTTCCTCGATTTAGGCTAAATAAAACCGCGTAATGAGAGTTCAAGAAAAAAATCTTAAAATCTAACACCAACGAAATAAGAATTATTTTAAATATTAACTTATTTGAAAAGTACAAATGAAAAAAAGAAAAAAGAAAAACGATCAAAACCTGGATTCATTTATCGCATTAATTGAGGAACGGGTGAGGTTATAATCCGGAGAGGCGCAAATCAAAAAGTTTAACCTTTGCGTTATTTAATACAAAAAAACGTGACACCGGTTGTTTATGTGCACTTTTGGACCCAGTATTTATTCACTAACCATACGATTCAGCGCTGAAATCAATTACTGTAGTTGATTAGGCCTTTATTCTCATTTTGTACTATTTATAAGATGCTAGATATATTTTTGATTAACAAAAACATATAACCTGAATTAAAATGAAAGGAAAATAGCAACGAAGAGCTATTCTCAAACTAAAACTAACTATTAGAAGGGTTTTATGTTCCAAATAAAGCTTTTGTTGGGCTAGCATCACTCTCTGACAGTTCAGTTTCGAGCTTATTTACCAAACTGTACCCTAATTCATAGGTCTATGTCATTTCTTTGAGTGATAAGTATCTTTATCAGGAATCGGATAAAGAACGCACGATATCGGATAGCCTGATATTAATATATAAATATATTGGAAAGTTATCAATACGTAAAACTAGTACAACTAAACGTTAAACTAATGACTTAAGGAAATACAACAGAAACAGATAATGCAAATCGATTTCCGTACTAAAGGTAATAACGCCAGATGGATACACCAACCCATCTCTCATAACACGTAAAAACACCGGACCACAGCCGATGATTTTGATGAGTTCGTCTTTGGCTCTCAAACTTCAGACACTGTCTCGGACTCACTCTACCAAAACTGACTCCAATCAAATGGCTCAAGTTGGAGAGGTATTTTTACCTGATTGTCTTCATCGCGGGAACCTCCGAGACAAACACCTGTTGTTTCCCAGTCCTTGTCACTAGGATATTTACAATCTGGGTTATTACATTCCCTTCCAAAGTCCCGACAACAATGGGACACACAAAAACCTGGAGCAAATCTTCTCGATCCGTGACAGTCATTTATGTGAGTAAAAATCAGTCACCAGCTTGTGGTGACTGCTGAAAAATAGTAACATAGAAACTCAGAAAGAACAAGATATCAATTTGATGATTTTGGAAAAAATAAACAGAAATTAAAGGTTAGTTATAATTTGTGTTTCTTTCATTAAATTATATCAAAATTTGGCTAAAGCATGAAAAGTGGATTTGCGGTTCAAAAGTAGCCAGAAACAACATATGTAAATGCTGCTTGCTGTTGAAGTCTTTGAGGACCCAGTTTGTGTAATCAACAATCTGGAATATATCATGAAAACAAAATTTTAAAATATTAAAATAAGGTAGATAAAAGATGTCTAATTTGGCTATAGGGTCCAAAAGTAGTCAGAAATAACGCAAAGGCTAAAGAAGCGCGCTCGTAAGTGACGAGAATTTCGAAATTCATTTTGATATTTGCGACATTTTAATAGCTGAATTGAAAATCGCGCACATGCCTAAACGTTAGGAAGCAAAACGAGAAACAACGTATATATATATATATATATATATGGAAACCAATACAGGGTTTGCTTTCGTGAGAGGAATGAAAACTGTAAAAAAATTCTTTGTCCCGTTGACGTGTTAAATTTTTCTTTTAATTCCGGTTCATGGTTCTTACTACTAAATCGAAAGAGGATCCATGAGAATGATTAATTTCTTTTCGGAATCAAAGTATTTTGTAGTTTCGTTACGAACGCGCCTTAAAAATAAAAGACAGATCGTGCTATCTGTCTAAGTAGTTTTTCTTTTCCTTTTTGCAGAAATTAAAACAAAATATGAGGACACAGTCTTTAAAAGGATTTCGCTTTTATTTTCAGACTCACACTGTTTACGTTCCCGTGAAGCAGTATTTGAAGAATAGCTCGATGGTGAATGGCACCGGTCAATCGTTAGACAATGATCCAGTTCCTGTCAAATTGACCAGGACTCTGAGACAAAGGTAAATAACATTAGCATTGCCAATACCGAGAGCACCGAGACAGAGAGGAGCACATAAACAAGCCTTTTGATTCGATTCTTTCTTTGATTGGTGAAACCTGGAATAGATAAACAGTGTGTTGACGCCTAGTCTTTCAAAGAACAATCATTCCCACTGCCTTTGATACTTGCTTTGCTTCCCATTATTCAACTTTATTGATTTTCCACACTCATATATTATTATGTTCCTGTTTACCTACATTATTGCATCTCCCTTCCCTTTCCTGCTCACCGATGAATTTACCAGCAGGATCGATTTTCTTTGTTATTCTTCCAGGGATGGATCAAATAACATAGGCATTATAACATTTTGCCTCCTCTTCGGAACGGTTCTAGGTACGATCCAAAACTCAAGCAGCGAGACAGTCATCAACTTTTTTCGATGTATTTATGAAGTGGTCATGAAAATAATGTCTGGAATTATGTGGTAGGTGTCTAAAACAACCTTAACGTTGACCTTGACTTTACAAGGACCACGATATGGCAGTCTTCCCAAAACACTGAAAACGTTGCCCGATATAACAGATATTCTTCTGTTTTCATTTACCCAGCAGGTGATGAAGTAGTGGTTTCAGTGTAGAGGGCGTAAATATTTGCTTAGCCCTTCTATAAAAAAAGCGTAGATCATATCATCTACGATCCTTCGGGACCTCTTTGGTTATTGAAAACACACCAGAAATTAAAAGATTTTCACAAAACATTCGAATTTTCCTTCCTTCAGGTTGACGCCGATCGGAATTTGCAGTGTCATCTGCGGGAAAATTCTATCCGTCGCTGACTTAAGTGTCGTTATTGCTCAGCTCGGTTGGTTCGTCTTTACGGTTGTCATAGGAATCGCCATTTATCAATTTATCATAATGCAATTGATATACTTTGTGATTCTGAGAAGAAATCCCTATAAGTTTTATTGGGGTCTAGCTCCAGCCATGTTGACTGCTTTCGCCACCGCTTCCACGTAAGTTGGAGTTAAGTTTTGAGTATAGTTGGTGCGTCTATACACTTTGGGTGGGCCTCCAACATTTCTTTATACTTTAGGGCAGCTGCACTACCCGTTACTTTTCAATGTATGGACGAAAAAGTGAAAGTCGACCAGAGAATATCCAGATTCATCCTGCCAATCGGCTGCTCAATAAACATGGATGGCACCGCATTGTTTCTTAGCAGTGCTACAATCTTCATATCTCAGTTAAACTCAATGACCCTAAGTTTGGGTGATATAGTCACAGTATGGTAGGTATCATCCAAATCAATCCGAAATGCTAACTTATGTCATGGGACATCTCATCAAGTTTTTTGACCTTATAGTTTGGTATCGACAGCAGCTAGTATGTCCTCAGCAAGTGTTCCCAGTGCTGCATTAGTTTTGATGTTGATGATATTAACATCAATAGGCTGTCCCATTGAGGATGTGTCCCTTTTGTTTGCTGTGGACTGGTTGGTGTAAGTATTACTTAACTAACTTCCTTCAGAGGACTGTTTGTAAAGCTCATCACTTAAAAAATTGGTGTTTATGTCGCAGGGATCGTTGCCGAACGGTGAATAACATGCTCGGGGATTGTTATGCTTCAGCTGTTGTTGAACATTTCTCTCGAGACGAATTAATGGCAACGGAAAGGCTGCCACTCCACCAGCCAGTAAGTGAAAATTCGCGTAACCTGCATGAAAGGAACTGGTAGAATGGTAGCTGTAGTTTTATACAAAAATTATAGAGACATTTATTTCCAGCTAATTAAAATCCACTTGGTATATGCATGAATCAATATAATTCGTTGATACCGGGTATCAACCACATAGTAGGTCAGTACGCTTTTTATAAGCCCTTTCAATTTAGTGTAAGCAAAGTTAAACATTTGACTATTAAGCTCCTGGAGGTTTCATTTCGGGTTCGATAAGAGAGAGAAATAGAGCTTTCTCTTACCTCGTTCAGACCTTTCGGCTTTCGTCTTTGCTAACAGTTTAAGGCATGCTCAGTAAATAGAAATTCGCTGTCGAGTTAGAATCAATACAATTTCATATATATTGCACATTCTCTATGAGTATTCACACCAAAAATACTGCACATTCTTTAGAATAATTCATTTCAAAATTATTGCATTGACACCTAATGACTAATGTGAAACAAAAATTCATTTTCTTTTTAGGCAAAAGACGAGATAAACAACAAAAAAGGTTTCACGGGCAGCCCATCCGTCATGTTGGAAATGCCAAAAGGGATCGCAAACAGTAGATTCTGCAAATGAAAACAAGAAAACCCTCCATAATTCAAATTATTTGTGATAGATAAGAGAACTTAGTTACTAAGACAAAAAAAATTATAAGAACAATAATATCACTGTGATATTCCTGTTAGTATTTTTTTATTCAAAACAAAAATATTGTTGTTTCGAACGAAAATAAGAAAAAGACAAAAAATTTTATATAATTATTGAAATAAAAATATATTATAATATAATATTTACTTAGGGAACTGGGGAATTTTTCCGCGAAAATTTCTTCCCAGGTGGAAGTGTAAACCTATTAAGTCTACTGGAGAGTTCTGTACGTTTTTAAAATAATACGAAAGTTTAAATTTATGATACTTTAAATAATATTTATTGAATAATAAAATTGCCATCATTATTTATGTCTCATTTATACCGGGAATCGTCAAAAAAGGATTTTGCACTAATATTATCTTGACAGTAAAGGTCAAAATGAAATGTATCGAATAATTTATTATAAGTTTTATAAGAGACTGTACCTTCATCCAATACCTTGGACAGACTATTCACTCCTTCAGTATCATTTCCTCCTTACAAGAATTCTCACAAAACTACAGTGGCTTAAAGGAAGTTCAAATCTGTCTGTTAGTTAATACTAACAAGAATCATCTTCAGTTTTAGTTCATTTGCTGCGTCAATATGGGTGATAAAACGAGAGAACCAAAAAAGCGTCAAATGAATATACGTAAACGTGAGTCAAACTTGATCTAACATTATCGGACAGAATTTTCCGGTACACCTAATATTTATTAGTTGCTTGGAAAACTGTTTTTAACTCATTTATGTCTACAGTAATACTTTTCGGTTATTGAAACATCAATTCCTCGACAGATACTCATGTCCTGAAGTTCAAGGGCATGGACGAGTTCTAGCTTGTTACGTATAAATACTTCGCGTTATGCAGTATTATGGAGTATTACAAATTGGTTTATTGGGTTTCCTGGAAGCCCCTAAAAGTTTCCCATTTCCCACATAAATGGGTTAAAAATGGTATTGAGCGTGGAAAAAGTGTATAGAAATTATTGTGAAAGTGTTATAAGCGAAATTCTTTTTAAAATTTTCAGAGTATATAACCATATATTACACATTCAGTCTTTCTCTACATGTTAATTAGGCTGCTACAAAACCTATTAGGAGGTGAAGAAATATAACATTTTAAAATCAATACTTTAAATTATTTGTATAACAACTATAAATGTATTTGGCAAGAGTGTCCAAGCTTTTTGGATTGAAGCCACATTCTATAATATCGCCCAAATGGCAAACATTGTACAGTTTATAAACACGCGTAACAGTAGAGAGAGAGATCACATTGGGCAAGAGATAGGGTACCATTGTAGTTTGCTCTACGATTTGACTACAGCGTAGTTATATACAATAAACAATAGTTTATACGAAATTTAAAAAATTAAGTAAATTTATATCAAATAAATAATTCTTATCGTGTTAGGATAATAGCAGTCACACATAAAATGGTCTTTGGGTGCCATGGTGCCCAGGGTTAGGGTTACGGTCCCCTGATACGTAGTGTGCAGCCTAAACAAAAAAAAATAATATTAAAATGAAAACCTTTTGTTAAAGTCCCCTCCGAACCTCATATTTTTTACAACAAAAACCGGAAATGTTTAATTTGAGCCGAAACAAAACCGTGGTATAGAAAGTATAAGTTTTATTATAACAATTATGCTAATAATGATAAACAAAGTTCAAAACCCTGTTCCCATATTTTTTGTGTTTTGATTCCTCATTTGACTGAATAAAGGTCACTGTAGGGTGGGGTTATTTAGTCCCTATAAAGGTGTCCTCGACTTCGGCAACAGCCTTTATTAACCGATACCTTCACTTCCGAATTTTTTCCCAACTTCTTCCTCACCAAAAACTGAATAATAGTAGAGTAACTCATCAACGAATTTCAATTCATTTTTGTTGGTTAATTGGTCACTCACTCTCTGGTCATATTCTATACGAATTTGAAATGGGCTCGTCGAGGACTACCTCCTATTTTTGTATTTCTTTTCCTTTGTTTTCTAATTCCACTTAGGCGTAGTTAGTTTTAAGATAATTTTCAATAAAAAAATTATTTCATTATTTGTTGGTATTTTTTTATTTATTTATACTAAACATCAAACCTTTAAAAAAGTAATATTTTTGTTGGTATTTTAAAATAACTGGGCTTGCCCCAGTAATGTGATCATAAATTAACTTAATGATTGGAAGAAAAGAAGCTGCTAGCAATAATAAAATGAAACGATCAAGAAATTCCTGTCAAACTAGATTGTATTTCCATTTTCTTCTTCTGTATCCGTCTCCGCAATGGAAATTGAAGATCATCAAGGCGACTGTAATTCGCCGTTTGAAGTTATAGAGCACCTCTTTTTGCCCATTCGGCGCAGAACTTAGCTGTTGACTTTGTCGGTCTACGAGAATATGAGCATTCGGCGACAGAGCCACATCTCAAACTCTTCGACCTTTTCCTTCAACGGCACAGGAAGGAGGTAGCAGTAAAGGATCCGCAATCTTGTCTTTAGGTTGAGTTCCCAGTAGTGCAGCAGATCTTTCATGTTTAGGAACACTCCCCTGGCTTGCCCTATTCTGGCTTTTATCTTTTGGCCAAAATCCCACGTCTCGATCAGAGACCACCCCAAACATTTCTGAGTTCTAACCCTGTCCATCGGCCTTCCGTTTATCAATAGCTCATCTTCGATCTCTCTTTTGCTGACCACCATAAATTTAGTTTTTCTCATGTTTATTTGTAGTTCGTTGGAATCGCTACGTATTTACATTGTAAAGAAAGAAATTACCGAATTCTCTCGATTACTCCAGTCTCTCGGTTCATTCCAATCCTTCCGCAGCATCTAATTTCAGTGAACGAGGAGACAAACGACTCTTCAAGTCCTAGACACCATGAAAGACACCGCTTCTCTTTATTTAAATAAATACTTACCAAGTTATATCCTTTATTCAGTTCCAGAGGTTAAGACGCTGGCTCGTTCCCTAGATAGAAATTTTCTTAAGGCAAAGACCGACACTTTCTATTGCTGAAACCTCAACATAATGTTCAGAACCTAATAGTTCAAAAAAGAGATATGGTAGTAGCTCAGTTTTGGCAACCCTAACAGAAATTCTATTAAAGGAAGACATAAATCCATGAGTATGATTAATAACAAAGTCAAAATGAATAAAAGCGTAAAAAAAATGATGAAGGTTGCCTCATTAGCAGAGGTAATTTTCCACTTAAATCGAACAATGCTCACTGCCCAGATTTTTTTAGATGACGAACCAACGGATAAGGTTGAATTTGATTCAGACTGTTGTCATTCATCATGAAATTTTGTTTTTAGATTTTTGCCATTTCGACAATTGTACCTCTCGCATGGTAAGTTACTTTGTAAAATAAACTCACCTATCTTAGAAAGTACTAATGCGCAAGATTTTGTTTTCTAACTAATTATGATTTCCTTTTTTATTAATATTAAGTTTAAAAAAAAATTGTGATCACTTGTAGAAAATTTAAAATAAACATGCGGCGAATTCTGTAATGGATGCATCAAAACGCCGCCGCTGTTGTAGATACTTGTAATGTTAGTAATGTTAAACTTTTTGAGCTTCAGTCAAATTTTTCAATAGATAAGACAAAGTTTTCTCTTACTCGCCATATTTTCCTTAGTAGAAAGAAGTTTGGTTTCGACACCAAGTCAATTTTGTAAATACTGCACATTTTCTTGAAGCATTCTTTCAAAAATATCCTACACTTTTACACAGGATTCACCTCATAATTAAATTCTTCGTCGATGAAATCGACGTCGAACTTCCTCCCACTGAGGATGTCTTTAACTGTGAAAAACCCCCAAAACATCTATCAAAGCCAGAAAGAATTCTGCTATCCAACTAAAAATTTGACTCCAGAGTTCTATTAGCTAAAACACTAACATTACCAACAGTAATGGTAACTGCTGGGGAAATCTTAAAACTCAAGTTAGTCAAGCCGAACTTTAACACTGTTATCGGTTCCAATTTGATAATTGACTAGATAATTATCTATATGTTAGAATTATTAAGGGTTATTAGTATATCCTTTTAGAAACTTCAATTTTTGTTCATCTAGGGCTGCTGGAGAGGGAAAAAAAAGATCAGATGCAATAAAAGAAATCCTAACGAATCTTTTACTAAATAAATACCACAGCTATGTTAGACCAGAAAAAAGCGTTAACGGCACGGCAGGTAAGCAGATCCAACTTTCTAAAATCTTTCAGTAAAAAAAATTTTAAGGGACGTCTTCCAAAAAAGCGGCCATTTTAGCCAATACGAAACTTATTACCTTGTTAAAACTAGCAAAATCTAACCTCTCTAGTACAGCAGCTATTTGAATTGACTTCTATAACTTGTTTGAAATTATTTACTGCTTGAAATACTACTACTACTACTATATCTGTAGTATTAACTGTATGCTAGAGGAAATGTATTGTCAACCCCGGTAGTCGTTGTCATAATTCTTTCTCTTTTCTTTCCACTTTCTCTTCTCTCTCTCCTTTTATTTTTCCTCCCTTTCCCTGTCTTTTTCCATGTCCCGTACCATTTCTAATGTTTCAAACGTCGGACCGGATCGGGTTACTTATATTTTGCTCCTGTAGTCATGTTTTCTTGCTCATTTGCAGTTTTCTTGGTGCGAAATTTGCACCTGTAGGGGAAAACAACATTCAGTTCACAATTCTTGAACAATTTCTTGAAAGAAATGAGAAAAGCTAGCAGTTGGATAATTTTTGTCTTTGGTGCGACTGCTCTTGTAACTCCCACCAAACTAATCATTTTTTGTAATACGTATACTGCATCACAATAGATCAACATCATTTTAAATTAATAACCAAAAATTATAGACTTATTTGAATTTTTCTAGATGAATCAGTGGAACCTCTGGAAATTTACGTATCCATGTACATTATAAATATTGATATCGACACCAAAAATCAGGTGAGGAAATTTTTCAAAATTTCGGAATGAGTTGTGAAATATTTATATTTCTTCAGCAAAAAGTCATAAGTCTCTTATACTTCTGAAAATTCCTATTAAAATTTATTTTGCTGTATAAAACACAAGACTTTATCAAACTTTATCGAAAATTCCCATTTGATCCATCAATCTTGAGTTTCCTCTTCTACTTATTATACTAAAAACTTTTCATGTTTCCTTTTAGGAATGTGAGCTTCTAATGTACTTCCGTCAAACGTGGGATGATAGACGCTCTATCTTCGAACCGAAAGGTAAATTATCTCTTTACATAATAAATTCAAAACATAGGAAGTCTGTGATATGTAGTGGTTAAGTGACAGACTAAGAAGTTACAATCACGAGTTCAAATCTCCTCCGTGTCCTGTTATACCTAAAAGAGGGCGAAAAATGGCATTAAAACTCAAACTATAACTATTTAATAACCCAAAATGAGTATTTCTGGACCTAGAACCCACTTTAGTAATACAACGGATGACCATAGAATCTGACTTTTGACTTATCTTTGGTGTCATCTGGACCATGACTGTGTTACGTCATTTCAGTGTAGAATTTTTAGCTTTTTCTGAATCTCCTGTCAGAAATAGGGATTGCCATTTAAAAAACCAAAGTTGACCTTGTTTGGACCGTGAACGCATATTTCATTTCAGGTCATTTCAATCTTTCCCTCTTGCAACTGAGCAACTTTATCGAAAAATTTTTTCGCTAACTGTTGTAGTTTCTGAGAAATTCGACTGGGAAGATTGAAATGGTCCACCCTGTATCCAGTCCCTGTATGCACCTAGAAACAAAGTACCTAGAAACAATCGGTGAGACCTTTTTTATAGCGCAAACACCTCAAGATAACGGTTATTTAATTCCATTTAATTTTGACCACTGGATTGAAATTAAAATTTGCTTACAGATGGAGTAAACGAATTGTCGTTTAATGATGCCACAGGTTTTTGGACTCCCGATTTATTTTTTGTCACAGAAAAATCAGGACATCTTCATCAGATCACCAAACAAAATTCTTTTTTCCGGATATTTCCCCATGGAGAAACACTCTACAGTCAAAGGTGATCGTTTTATACAATATTACTGCGCCCGTTATTTACATTGATGCAGTTTATAATGACATTATTATGACAGTTACATTTATGCAAACATATAACGATGTATAAATTCATGTGTTTTAGAATAAAAAAACAATTAGAACTCTGACAGTTCTTGTAGCATCCATTTATCAGGTTTTCTATGAAATAAAGATGCTGGGATACAGTCCGATTAATATGATCAACGTATATTCTGTTAGCAAGGTTTCGTGTTGTTTAGGCTAGATTCTCTACAACTATACATAGTTTTTATAATGGCAGTCGCTGGCACGCCAGTAGCCCAATTTTCAAATCGAAGCCGCAGAAAACAGAATTCTTTCATTAGAACATAAAAGTTTACAGAGAAGTAAGACCCGAAAAAAGCATTAGCAAGTGTTTGTAGGCTTGTACCAAGATATTAGACGACTGTTAATACCTCAGAGTTAGACTAAAAACTACATACGAGAACTAGTTTTCAATATTGTTCCTTCTAGACTCTCTACCTAAAAATACCATCCGCATCTGATTTTCAAATTTTCTTTTTTGTTCCAGGCTCTCGGTGAAAACACCCTGCCCGATGGACCTCAGAAAATACCCTTTCGACCGTCAAACTTGCACTCTAGCAGTGGAAAGCTGTAAGATGATCAGAATTTCTATAAAAAACCGAGTTCTCGCCCTTTCGTTATAACCTTGGCCCGCAAAATTTCAGATAACGTCGTACGCAACGTTCAAAGGGCCGATTTAAGGCCTTAACAAAAAACATCGTGAACTACTTAGGACACGCATTCTCTGTAAAATGTTTGGCCATTCCTGTCGTTGTGTTAGCTATAAGTCTTCGCCGGTTTATTTTATTAGAGATAAAATTTATGTTTTTGTTTCCTTCTTAGATGGCTACACCGCCGATGATGTAATTTTGAAACGGAAGGAGGACAAAATAGGAGACGGAAGTAGCGAACCTCCAGAGTTCCATGTTTCTTACTCCATTTCTGAAAGAATCGTTCAACTGGGTAAAACATACTTTTAGTTGACATTTTTTAGAGTAGAAGCATTTGTCCTTGAGCCATCTAGTAAATTTTGTAATTTTGTAGATGAGGAAGGTCCAGAAGTGAAACCCGCACGTTTTTTTGGCAATGACTCGCCCAACCAATAATAAAGCAAAAAATATAAGTTTCAGGAAAGAAATACAGTAGACTGGAACTGGAAATCAATCTCAAACGAGTTCCATACTCACATATCTTCCACGTCTATCTTCCTCTTGGTTTCCTGGTAATCATCTCTTGGACATCTTTTTGGATCCGACCATCCTCTCAACTCCCTCGGCTGACTACAGCAGTCTTAACAACCCTCACTGCTCTATCCGTCCTTCATACGACAAAGGAGTTTTTCTATTTTCGGAAATATCTCACAGCCTTGGATATTTGGACTGGCTTTTCTTTGTTTCTCATTTTCGGAGCTTTCTTTGAAACGATATACGTCATGGGGATTCGAAAGGATGTCAAACCGAAGGTGCGTATAACCAATTGAAATTAATCCAATTTCCGGGCTACGAAACCGAAAATCAATTACACTACTGACGTCTGTTCCAGAATCAGAAGGAAGTGCCTGAAATTCCAAGCCCAGGAAAAGGAGACGGGAAAGTCAAGAGTATTGTTAGCGGGCTGGCGTTGAAGGATTCGAGTCCAGATGAAATTGCTAAAATCGCTTTCCCGGTCTCGTTTCTTCTCTTCGTCTTTATGTATTGCATTTATGTATTTATATAAAAAGAATAATCCCTGATTTTCTCTCTTTCTATCACTGACTGTATACATACTGACCTAGTAAATGAGCTAAAACAAACATGATTTATGTTAGTATTGACTAGGAACGGATTGATTGATTGACAGATTTGAAGTTCATTTAAGCCACTGTATTTTTCACGAATTACGATAAGGAGCAAATGACACAGAAGACATGGATAATGTGTCCAAGGTTTTGGATGAGTGTACAGTTTCTGATAAAACTTACAGAAGATGGTTCGAGAAATTTTAACTATGTGGTTTTGACCTTACTCATGAGCCTCGCTCTGGACGGCCATATTTAATCTACCAGTATGATGTGAATATCATGTTGTAACAAAAACTCTTTTTTTAACAACATAAGACATCGCCAATATAAATAAATAAAAAATAATGATGGCAATTATATTATTCAATAAATATTATTTAAGATATGATAAATTTATACTGTACTTTCATATAATGTTAAAAAATAGACAGAAATTTCCAGTAGACTTAGTACCATGTTGTAACAGTATGTGTATGTATAACCATATCCAACCATAAATTTGTTTTATTTGTTGAAAAGTTAAAGGAAGGCCCTCTCTCTTATTCAAGGAAGACCACGGATAATTAACATTGCCAACATTAATCGTAACAGCCGCGAAAATTTCAAAACTCACAAATGTATTAGTGAGTTTAGAGAGGAGATTTGGGTTTTCTTTCAAAATTGAATATTTCTCTTTGAGGGTTGCTCGCCAAAGGCAAAACTTAAGAACCAACAGAAATTCTGATAATAAAATGCTAGACAAACCACGAGAAGCCTTGAGATAGGTGAAACATGTTATCATTTTTGACCTGTAGGCTTAAATTTAAACTTGAATATTAATTTATGATACTCTGCAGGCGCTTAATATAATCACAACCAAGAACTGATCTGTTTTCGTTGACAGTTTACTTTCCTAAACCAGTACTCAGTTTCTGTATCACCGTTCAGTTCATACTGAGAAGTATTTGAGGCATTAAAATATTTTTCAACATTCTACTAAGCTCCTAATGTCGATAAAGTCCTAACAATTTATAGGATAATCACTGTGACGGTGAACTATTAATACTATAAATTTATCATAGGGAAAGTGAAAGGAAGCAGGCCGAACCTATTTTTCTGACTTCATCTCTCTACACCTGAAATTTGAGCTCAGATGACTACTCCCGTTTTTGTTCTGTCATTGACCTAATTCAATTTGGAAAAAAAAATTATTCACATTGGCAGAATTGAAAACAAATATTTAATTTTTTGCCCGAACGTCAAATTAAGTTCATGATCTTTCTTACTGAACCGTCTCCTAGATAAAACTTTAGTCAACTTTTTTTTTTTCTTGACAAATTTCTTAACAAACTTTTTGGTGTCATCCAAGTGGCACAGAAATCATTTAACTTGTATGTTAAGAGAATTATATTAGAAATTTGGTGAGACTTTTGAAGAGAACCTTCATGGTAATGAATATGTACGTATGCTTGAGTTGCAATTCTTTTGTTCCTTCTCTGATAAAGGTTGTTACATTAAAATCGCAGTAAATTGAAGGAAGAATTATCCAGTGCGAGAAATGAGGAAATTAGAAAGTTGATTCGGACTATTCGCTGGGAAGTAAAAGGATACAGAGTTTTCAAAAAGTGATAAAGCCATACTTCTAACAAAACTTAATATCAGAAGAAGAGCTGTGTACGAATTTAACAATTAGCAGAAATATTTCTACTCTGTGCCGGTCAATATCAATGCGCCTTCAGTGTCAACGGCGCTCCTACTGACACAACTTGGAGGCAAACTAAGAACCTATGATCTACCAAAAACGACACTATCTGGTTATAGATACTACTAAAATAGTGTCAGAGTCCCCTGTCTCATCACCGTATCATCACGATAGTATTTCACACACAGTTATCTTCGAAAGACATAAATGGGGTTCGCGGCTTCTACGGATAGGAGACACATTAGATAATATTCGACCTTGCCGGGAGGCTGTGGTCTTCGTCAAACTAGAAGAAAGAAAAACGTCCTATTTAGCTTCTAATATGACTTCTAATCTTCCCTTGTATCTGAGCTCCTTGAATACCGGAAATAAAGAACATCCTCCACCTCACAAATGTATGTACCAACAATTAAAAGCTAACTAAACGACTACGAAATCAAATCTTTATACTAGTTGACAACACACGACCCTGTACATAGACTCTTCAGTAACACGAACAACAAAAAAGAAGACCGTTTGAAGAACAACAGTCTCAAGTCTTCCTCCACATTAGACTTAGTTCTGGCGATGGAAAGACGTATCATGCACGTCAAAAAGCTTGTGTTTCAAATGCTAGTATTTCCGTTCTGATACTAATAAGAATCCTTCCTCTTATAACTAGAGGTGTCGGGTTATAAGAATTTTTCACTTCTGACGGCGAGGACGACTCCTCATTCCCAGGGCTTCTTTCAAACAGAAAACTGGCCAAACTCACAAAACAGAAAAACCCGTTCTTCTCCATCTTCCGCTCTTGAAAAAAAATTCAAAAAATTATGCCAACATCAAAGCGATTCCATGACACGTATGTCTCCTCTTGGTTTTTTATTATTCATACATAATCCCAAAGGACGTTCAACAGGTCAAGACCAAATAACATTTTCTGTTTTTTTTTTCTTAATTATACTGATTAAAAAGAGACCAGCAACAAAACCAATCAGCGTTCTAAATTTATTCCTTTCGGTTATATAATTCAGTTTTCGGTGGACATTTACAGAGAAAACAATGGAAACGACTCGGCTGAGGGACATTTTTACCGAATTCTAATCTTAAACGAGTGATGGTAACGCGTTTTACGAAAACATCGATGCCAAAAGTCAAAAAAAGAAAAAAAACGCCGATTTATGAGAGAATTTCTTTTTCTTTTTGGTGATTTATAATAAAAAAAGAAACAAAGACGCGAAAAGAAAGAAATAAAACAATACTTATGTAGATTCTTAAACAAATATTTAGTGCCGTTAATTATAAGGCTTTGACTGGTTAAGGTCGCCACCAACAGAAAACCGCGACGGTTTCTCGTTCCTGTGTACGCCATTCCCTTCCTGCTTTTCTATCTTTTTGATCGTTTTTCTGTACAAAAAAAAGTTTTTACAAAATGGTGAACAAAACCGAAGAAAAGAAAACCCAGGGAGACATCTGGCCGCAGTATACTTTGTGCTTTATAGGTGAGTATGAAAATAATTTTGAGAGGAAGTCTAGTCTAAAACGATTTGTAATAAGCAAGCTATACCTTAACAGGTAACAAAGTGGACTGTTTCCGTATTTTCGTTCTCATAGTTGTTAGTTCTTGATGATTTTTAATTTCAGTTGAGTGTTAGTCAAGTCTTTAGTTTCAAGGCATGTCGGCTAGGCAAAATTAGTTTCTAATTGTTGCATGGTAGTAGTAAATATATTAAGGTTGCCAAATAAGGTTTGGTACTGTCTCGCTATGTAGGGCTCGATTTTCCACTTTCTAGAAATTTTTCACTCATTAAATTAAACATCAGTCATTAAATATAATATTCCTTGGTTAAAGTTACCTATGTCTAGGCGCAATTATAATAGTTGGTCTGGCTTAAAAGGAGTTTTATATCGAGAAAACAGACCACTGTCTTAACCTAGGCTAATTTACCTCTCGTCCTGTCATAAATTATTCAAATATCTCACCACATACAGTATACCAACGAAAATATACCATTATACAATATTTTTGGTTTGTCCATTCATCAACACCACCATATTGGAAAAGTATACCTACTGAAATGAAACTAAAACTCCTCTGGAGCATATCGTTGTCCAAGTCTAGTCATTGTGTTATAATAAAACCGCCTAAGCGATGGGTTTAGATGTCTTTGTCGGTACAAAATTTTGCTTTTGTTGCTACCTGTACGCATTTGCCATTATCTTGATAACATCCTGACCCATCATTGTCATGAATATAACCCAGTTCAATTGAACTGCCTCAAGAAAAAGAAAAATTTTCGTAATTATTTCACAAAAGTTACCAACGATCAAAATTATTGTTTAAAATAAGTAGGTACCACGACCCAAACAAGGAAAAAAAATTATCAAACCAATGACTAACTTCGACTAACAAAGTCACACTCATATCATCTTTTACCTAAAACCAAACTCAAATTTGGTTCAAAATCTATTGTCGCGTTTTATTTGAGACAACTAGAGTGGCAAAAGATGAACACTGATATCAACTCCATTGCTTGATATTGGCCTAATTAAAACTAGAAAACAGTCCTTGATGCTTCTAGTTTTAAAATTTATTTTTTTGAAAGCATTTCAGTTAAATAAATCGGTTTACAATATCGTTTCTTAGTTCAAGACAACTCATCTTTCAGGCAAACGTTACCACCGCTTGTCCACATGATTCTCAGAACGATATCATCAAAACTAATATTGAATGATTGAGTTTTAACCAAACAATTGTACATTTTTTCCTAACTGAACAAAGGAAAATTACTTTGAAATTATGTTGCACGCACCCACACAGTGATCATTCTGAACTTATCACAATTAACAGAACCCGTTTTTCAACTTGTAAAAGTTTCTTAGTTCCCGCCAACCTCTAACAAGAATATTGTAACAATATTTTTACTAATATTAGTATAAAATAGATAATAGTACAATAATAATATGAATGTCAATGAAGATTCTTTTAAATTAAGTACGTTATTACTATTCTTTGCAGTTAACTTGATATCGTTCACCTATGGCGTAACAGTTGGTTGGTTGGCACCCATGCAACCGCTACTTCAAGCCAACTATACTTTAACGAATGAGACGTCACCCCTCGGAGAAAGCGCTGATCCACTCACCTATGAAGATATATCATGGATTAGTGGATCATTTTGCATCGGTGGCATAATTGGAACTCCTTTGTATGGCTACCTGGCCAACTTATTGGGTCGGAAGAATTCAGCTTTGCTGTCGGCTCTTCCTTTCATCATCACCTATATCTTGATACTCGTTGCGAGTAACCCCATGATGATATTCGTGGGCCGGTTCTTTGCCGGTTTAGGTGGTGGAGGCATTTGCGTCGTCGCTCCTATGTACATAGGCGAAACAGCCGAAGATAGCATTCGAGGAGTTCTCGGCTCTTATTTCAACTTGTTCATCTGCGTCGGAATTTTATTTTCATTTATCGTTGGTTCCTACACTTCTTATTTGATTCTTGGACTTGCGTGCCTCGTATTTCCAGTATTATTTGTGTTTCTCTGGCTTTGGCTTCCAGAAACGCCAATTTATTCCCTTTTAAAAAATCGAACGGAAGATGCTTTAAATGCTCTCATCAAACTAAGAGGTAACCATAAAGAATTGATCGAAACTGAACTGTCAAGCCTCACGACTTCTGTCAAGGAAATGAGTTCGAACGATAGTGAGAAACTTTCTTTTAAAGAAATGATTTCCGAGCCGGAAACTAGAAAGGGTTTCATCATAGGAGGTGTAATTATGACCATTCAGCAGCTAAGTGGAGTGTCTCCAATTCTTAATTATACGGTCGCCATATTCGAAGCCAGCGGAAGCGAAATGTCTCCCAACTTAGCGGCCATCATCGTTGGATTTCTTCAGGTTATCGGAGCCATAGGGGCGACAATGACGATGGAACGAGCAGGACGAAAAATCCTCCTCATGATTTCCGGCGCGGGCATGGCTTTGTCCTTAGCCATCATCGCTATCTTCTTCCATTTGAAAACCAAAGATTACGATGACGAGTTTATGAGGTCCATCGGCTGGCTTCCGGTGGCCTCAATGGCCATTTATATAGTACTCTACGGTTTGGGCTTTGGACCGGTTCCGTTTGTACTAATTGGCGAGATATTCAAAACTGAAGCTCGGAGCGCAGCAACAGCCTTCTCCACGTTTTTGATTTGGGCGGAAGCTTTCGTTTTACTGAAATTCTTCTCCAAACTCAGTGATATTTTGGGAATTGAGCTGTGCTTTGGTGCTTTGGAGCTTTCTCTATATGTTGTGCAGTAGGAGTTATTTTCACATTTTTTTACATTCCGGAAACAAAAGGTAGATCACTGGAAACAATTTTATGGAAACTAGGTGGTAAAGAACCCTCAAGTAACTTAGGGAAGAGGTTCACCCATTCCACTTGTTAATTTAGATGGCAAGAAGCCTCAGGGTCTCAAGTTTGAAGAATATCCTGATGATGACAGAACTGATGACAAATTGTAAGCAATTACCTTTATGGTAAGTCTTTTATATGGAAAATTTATAGCTGAACATGGCCAATGATGAAAATTTAAATTCTCCTTCACAACGAGAGGTGTTTGTTACGGGCTATGTAATCTACCATTAATGGCTGTTGTATTTTACCAAGAGAAAAATTACTCGTAATATTGAAAATTCCCACAAATTCCAATTCAATACATTTGGACAAAAAATTTTGTTCATTCCTAACGTGAAGATCCGCTGAAATTAGAAGAAAACTAGGCATAACCAAGATACCGACTTCATGCTACCATGCATTCACCATAGAAAAAAGCTTCAATAATACAAATTAAAATAAAATGAGTAATTCATGTAAATTATAAACAAAACTTGACAAATTGGTAATTAAGTTTGTTTTGTAATCATTTCAAAAAACTTGCCTAGAGATATTTGTCAAAAGAAATTGCAAACAAAGTCCAAATGCAATCATTTCTCTTCAATTTCCAAAAAACCTAAAAACTGCCAATATTATAATTATTATTTGAGTGCATATGAAAAAGAAAATTCAAATTTTTTTACAAATTAATATTATTATATATATATATATCTTTACAATAAGAATAATCTATATATTTATATAAATATATATTTAATTGTAAAATGTTTGGTGATAGCATTTTTATACATTTCAATTTTGCAATTTAAAAACAAAATATTTTCAAGATATTGTACATATATTATGTAAAAATTGTTTTGAAAAAAATAAAATAAAATAATCTGACAACTGATATTTAAAAAATTGGATCTTTGATTTCTAAACATAAAGAAAAAAAAACTTCATTCTTAATCTTATTTCTAGAATTTTATATGTATTAAATTAGATTTTCTTCCTTTAATAAAAAAAAACAAGAGAAAATGCAAAAGAACATTATGTACATTGACAACCTTACATAAATGACTTCATACAAGTAATTTAAACTTTATATCAGACATATAAGTCAGTCTGTTTCATACAACCAAATTATTTTAAATACCGAAAATAAGGAGTGAGTACCAATGTTTTTAAAAAAATTCACCACTGAATGGCACTTCTGATTTCTCTTAGAATAATGCACATACACGTGAAGAATATTTATTACATCACATTATGTAAAAGGTTAAAGACGAATAACTTTCAATTAAAGTTAAAAAATTCAAAACCGTATTGGGACAAAAAACCGTTTAAAAATTCGTAAGGGCCATATGATGGTGAAATTTGTAACTAATAACGTCGTTAAATTCAAACCACCTTCAAATTTCGGGAATTCAAAGTAACTCATAATTTTATTTTAAATAATATAAATCCAGTATCATTTATTGTACAGATCAATATCTGTTTCAGCGACTAAAAGTTAATAATAAAAATAAATAAACTAAACTAATACAGTAAGAAGATTGTAAGACAAGATTATGGTTTGAATTTAAACTTTTTCTCTAAGACAAATGACTAACCAACATCTAAAATTAGTTTAAGTTTTATCAATTTTCCATCATTAGGTATAGCATAATGTAGAAAGGGAATTCAAACTGTCAGCTGTTACTTCTCTAGATAGGTGTTTTGACAATTAAACCACAGTTCACCCATCAAAAAAGATTAAAACTAGGAAGATATACTGAAGAAAACACATCAACAAATTTTATGGCGCCAGAAAACTAAACGATTCAAAAGGCTTTAAAAAAATGTAATCAAAAACAAGTTTTTTAAAAAAAGGAAGACAATGTTTTTTTTACCTAGCACTTTAAACACTGTCGGATCCAAATAGAAAAAGTGAACTTGAATAACATACAATTTAGCTTTCAAATGGGATGAAAACCAACGAGAAATAGTCTGTAAGTAGAAACTTTCATAATCTTACTCTTGTTTAAAGAGTTCATGTGAAAACCTCTTGAATTTCACATTTACAACCGGCCAGAGGACTGTACCAAAAATGTTTTAAAATACTGCAAAAAAATATTATTTGAAATCAAAGCAAAAGTCATAATTGGTTGGACTAGGTGGAATCGGAGGAGGATCCTGCGGAATATCGACCCCCTCTGCATCTAAAAGCCTTAATTTTATCTCCAACGATAGGAGAGTGTCCAAATCGTTTTCAGTCTCTTTGCTCAACATTTTATTACCTAACAACGCGTTAATTCCATCAGTCCAATAATCGAAAACTTGTTCGTCGGGTGCGACGAAATCCAACGATGACACTTCTACAGAATCCGATAAAAGTGAAAAGGCTAAAGTGTGAGTTGTTTTTCGACCCCTGAAAAAACAATCAATGTCACTAATTGTGTAGTATAATAATAATATTAACATAATATATTTGACTGACACCCGTTGGTATTAGTAATTTAATAATTAATGTTATTTATTTCCAATTAAGCAGTAAAGAATGAACTGAATAATAAAGAAAAGTATTACAACATAACTCTACACCTACATTCGTGCTCTGACAGTATGGATGCTATTAGTAATTTCTGTCTGGATTATCTGGCTTAGGACAAACAACCATCTGTCCAACCCTTACGCACTAAACTCTATAAAAAGGAAAATCGAACCTTATTCAATATATCTGACTTGAAAATTTACCTCACATCCTTCATATGCGGACACTCCTTTCCTGTTACCAAAGACTTTATATCTACGACCGCTAATTTATTAGGCAACTCCTCTAAAGTAGGCACGCTCTTCTCGTCACAATCTCCATAATGAAACACCTTATGATTGGGCGAAAGTCGAACATACCAGAATTTATCTTTGATTCTCTGAAAACAAAAAAAGATAGATATTTAGATATTTAAGGGCTGTACGAAAAAGTTACCATGCTGCCAAAGGTTCTGCTTTTCATTTACTTGTCCTCTTGACGAGTATTTCGTGAAACGAGTTCCATCCATCAAAAATCCCAATCTTTGCTTTTGAATTAAATCTATTATTTCGGGAGTGATCATTTCTTTTAGTTGAACGATGGGTCTTGCGTGACTTTCCCATTCCTCTCTGCTCGTTCTTTCTTGTTGCCACAAGTTTGTTATCACCGAATAAGTTAACATGGAAAGCTTGGCTTTGAATTTGTCCATTCCGAAAGGTTGAGAAGCTAGAGCTCTCGTGATTTGTTCTCTGACTACACTGAACACCTAAAAAAATTTCAATTGAACCATGGTTTGATAACTTAAACTCATGATTGTCCTAAAATTTAAACAATTCAGAAATCGGTACAAGTGAAACGACTTAAGAAAAGACATTAAGAAAGCATGTTGTTTAGTGTTTTTGAAAACCAAATTTCCAGATTTATCTTTTTGAGCTACAGAAAAATTACATTAGTGCAGAAACACTTATAATCACTCATGTTTTTATCAAGTTACATTTAACATCATTTTAATTTTGTGGCAGAGTTTGTGTAATCAATACACAAGCTCTCATCAGAGGTACATAAAAAATTATGTCAGACAGTAAACAACCTTGAGAGTTGAGTTGAGTCTCTGCTTTTCATATTTGAGTATAACAGGATTTGTAAGGAGGCTCAAGGTCTCAACTATTACTTCTCTACTAAGTTAAATATAATCTATAAGAAAAAACTCACTTTAACAAAATCTTCAGTACTGGCTCTCATTTCCTTCCAAGTTTTATTCAAAAGAACAATACAAATGCAAAAAAGTTCCTCAAACAAGTGATCATGAGTAAAGAACATTGGATGATAATTCTGACCTTGCTCACTAGGTGGTTCGCCAATTCTAAGAACTTCACACAACAATTTCACTAATTCAACACTGGTTCTTCCAAAAGGGCATTCATGCTCATCTGCTCTGCACGAATTTTCAAGCACAACCTAAAACAATAAATATTCATAAAAAATAAAACCTCCAAATAAAACTTTGGTTCTGTCTTTCACTTGATAAGATATTGCTTACATTCAAAACATTAATTTGAAGAAGAAACAAAAGGTAGCAGAATGATATATAAACTGTTATTACCTTAGTGTATGCATCAACATGATTTCGAGCAAAATAAACCATACAATCTAAAGCTAACATCCCTGGAGGGGTTTCTGTAAAATCTAAAGCTGGATTTATATCAGACTTGAATCCCAATTTCTTATAATCTTTGGCAAATCCACCCATCTGCCTTTTGGTAGTTGAATCTCCTAATATGTTGCTTCCATCAGTATCGAAAGCTATTCTCCTCAATTCCTTTATCTTTTCTAAAGCATCCAAGTCCTGCAAATCCATTTTGGTGTTCATTCTTGCTTCAAGTTGACCCAACATCAAACATTGCAAAACATACAGTTGATGAGCCATTTCAGCTCCAACCTAAAATAAATCACCTTTCAGTTAATTAATGCAAAATCTATTTGATATGCCTAAATTTTTTTTTAAATTCAAGTACCTGGTTGTTAGACTGGATTATGTTGGTAAGTATAAGATTTCTGACATGTTTTGATGTAAGAATGGCTGATATGTCTTTTCTTTTAGCAGGGTCTGCTTTCAAAAACAAAGCATTAATCAATGCAATTGAATTTTGCTGTATGACAAGGTGTTGACTTTGCAAATGCATCACCAAATTTTGAAATGTGACTTCTTTCTCTACCAATCCATATTTGGCAGAGCTATTTAGAACAATACTTTCAAGAATTGAAAGAGAAGCTTGTATGACCTTAGCATCTTGTGCTTGTGACTGATTGTTTACATAGCTTGCAATTTTGTTAATGAAAGGAACTTCTAGTATATCCCACGAGACTATTCCATGATCCATCAATTCCACAAAACTCATCAAAGAATAAGCTAAAATGTTTCCTTTACATTTCCCTCCTTCTACCATGGATATAATCAAAGCTAGTCCCTGCTTTTTGATAAATTCCAAAGCAAACGTGATGTCTGTGCTTAATGTTGACAATTTTTGAAGAGCCAAAGTCTTCTCGTCAACGTTATTTCCATTGAGTTTAGCGAGAATGTCGTGAGCTGTTTTGGAAGGAGAAAACGTCAACTTCAAAACTGAACCATTTTTCACTTCGTTTCGATTTTTTTCTGTTATATAGTTTTCATTATTGTTTTCGGAAAACTGTAATGCATACTGTTCCGGCTCCGTCAATCCCCACCCATTACACAGGTCTTGAATAATTGCAGCTAGTGGCTGTTTCTGATTAAAACTTATCAACTGAGGAACTTGATCCACCATTTCCACAGCAATTTTGACCACGTTCGTGTCTTTTAACGCTGGCATTTTGATAGTTTTTGTATTCATAGTTTGATTAATTAGACTTAATTAATAAAATCACACAACTAATAAACTGTTTACAAAACGGACATTTTAAAAATGGCGTTAGCTACCGTCGTGCCTTTGAATTGCTAATGAGTTCCTGGTTCCACGTCGGTTAAAGCAAAATGTGTGTATAATCTTTTGATTGTAATAATTTTTTTTCCTTTAGAAATTTAAAATGACTTTGTATCACTTTGGAAATTGTTTAGCACTCGTTTACGTACCTTATCATTTAACGTATAAATATGCTGGGCTGTAAGTTGTGTATTATTATGAGTTCTTATCTTCCCTAAATGGTCCTAATCGAAAGTAAATTTGTTGGGATTTGTTAACAGGTCAGAATACGGCACTTTTTGGAAATGTGTCCAAGCCGGACTGATGTATATGCTGACGCAGCTATGTAAAATGTTGGTGCTTGCAACATTTTTTCCCTCGACCGACGCAAACGAAGGGATCTTCGGTGAATTTTTTAAAACTAGTGTGGACATAGCCGATTTAGTGGGTCTTTATATGGTGTTGGCAAGTATTCCCGGTAAAGGCCATGCTAAAGTTCTCACAGCAGGAATCGGTTGGGCTGGAGCTGAAATCATTTTAACAAGAACTGTATTACTTTGGTTTGATGCAAGAGGCCAAGAATTTCACTGGAAATATATTCAAAAATGTTTTGAATCAAACATCAGCCTGGTGTGTTTTAAAATTTATTTAAAGTTTTTTTTCTATACATTTCTCATAAGTTTTTCCTAAACTTTTTCTTTTTCTTAATTGCAGGTTCAACATATCACTACTTCAGCTTTAGTGTGGGTATGGTCTAGGCATGATTTGCACAAAACTTTAGTTCCTGTTGTTCTTTCTTTGTTAACAATTTGTGTTTATAAACCATTAATATTAGAATTCTTTTTAAGTGCAGCCAATATTGGTCCTTGGGTCACTTTATTAATTAAAGCAGTATTCACACTTGGACTTGGTGCTGTTTCATTACAAATTTATGCTGGTTTAGCACAATCTATAGGAATATTTTAAAATAATAAAAATTAAGAAATTATGTAATTGTTGTGGGGATATTAATAATAATGCTCTTTCTTACTTGATAAGTATTCAAGCTATTGAGGGATGAAAGATACTGAGGCAAATATTGAGATTGATTTTATAAAAACTCAATCAAGGTCAAAATATAAGTATTTATGAGAAAACAAATTTTTACAATAAAAAATTTTTTTTCATATCAATTCATCTCAGATTATTTTATGTGTGATAATTTTGTACCAAAAACGAAATGAAATATTCACAAACAGTGTCTCTAAAACAGTGTTATGGGTAATGTTTTAAGACATTTAAAGAACCCTGTCATTAACTGGCCAAAATACCTGACCAATGAGGACGTTGACATTAGTCAAGAGTTTGACCCCCCTCTAATTTCCAGTTATACCCAAGAGCAAAAAGTTGAAATAAGTTTGAAATAATAAAATTACGATGATTTAGAGCAAGGGTCTTCGACCGCGGCCCGCCAACGACTACACAAAAATAATTTTTAGAAAGAAAAAATAAAACTGACATTGGCCAACTGCATTGGATTGATCTTTAATTTGCCCCCTTTTGTTGATGTTGGCTCAATAAATTAATGTTTTCTAGTTGTTTAATCATCCTGACCATTGCTAAAAAAAAATTCTTATAAAAATACCTATGGTGCAACCCGCTGTGCAGAAAAAAAATTTTTTTTGGCCCTTATTGTGTACAACGTTGAAGACCCCTGATTTAGAGTTTATTATGAACAGCAAATCTCATATAGGATGCAACCTTCTAGTGAAAATCAATGTATCGGCAAACAAATTTCCTCATGAAGAATGGCTCATTCAAATCAGATCAAATTAAGCAAAGTACATTTAATCCCTGAAGGAATGTCTGTGGTTAAGTTGCTAAAGCACCTGACTAAAAAATTTAGATAACTCGGAATTTAACTTCCCTTCCAGATGGTAAACATAATCCACTGAATTGAAACCTGATTGATCCAACTCAATCCCTCGAACTTATGAATCTAATTAGAACCTGATGAAGGTTGGAGGGCCTTTGGTTAATTGGTTCACAAAATTCCTTCAAAATTAGCAAATTTTAATTCATATTTATTGAAAAAAACACTTAAGAAACTGTTAAACCAGTTTTTACAAATCAGATTATTTAGTTTAAATATAGTGTACATTTTACCCAGTCAATAAAACATATATCATAGAGAATAATAATAATAAGTATTATTCTAAATAATTATATTTGTTTTCCCACTTAATTACAAAAAACTCCAAAAAAAGCTGAAACTTTTCTCAAGTCTCAGAAAAGAAAGATCAATTCCATTTACTAACTTCACAAATTTTTCATAATATACACAGATATTTATAAATCACTACAACGCAGAAAATATTTACCTACAAAAGTGAAGAAAAAAAACCAAAGTTAATATTAGAGATTCGACAATAATGGGGCACTTTGCGGTTACTGATTTTAATACCAATATTATTTGGACACGATACTAAATAGTTAAGAATTTGCATTAATTTTTACAATTATCCCCAAGTGACCGTTACAAAACGAACGCGTTCATTGGTGCCAACTTAAATTTGTTTGTAACACGATTAAACTAGTAAAGTTAATATTTATTAATTTTATATATAAATACTAATTAAAATTTTTATTGGTATAAAAAAATTATATCTCACTATAGGCTCATTTCTTTATTTTTCGTAATTATTAGATTTTACCTGTGAAACAATAATTAAAATGTGTTTAGCAAGAGTTAGAAGACACTATGCTGAAATATGTGACCACTCACAATGAAGGTGAAGGTATTTTCTGAAGGTAGTAGCAACTGAACGTCTCTCAATTCTCATAATTATCTTCTTAAGCAAAACTGAGTCCATTAGAACATCTACTACTCACTTTGTGTGTCCATAAAAGGCCCCAAAAACTCAAATTTTTCATATGACATGAAAGATGGTAGAGCATTTTTAACAAAACATAAGTGCAGTAATATCACTGGAAAGGCATCAGCCTTACCATAAGAAAAATTAAGAAAGTTAAGGTATAAGTGTCAATCACCTATAAAAAAAATTGTACGACTGAGTTCTTATTAATCGATAGTGCAGCCAAAACCTTAACATTTTTTTGTGATTATATATTTCTGACAAAAGGTTTACGGGCAAAATGCAAGAGTCTCGAATTGACAGTGTAAACGTAAGCAAATAGTATACTTAATCTTTCCTCAAGATAAATAGGCCGAAACAAAGGACACCTTTTATTTTATGATACAGTGCGATTCTTCCTAAGTTTATTCAAAAAGGCAGATATAAAAACTTGATTTGGATGATTGTTTGATTGGTGGATGGTTTGACACCAATGTCCCGCTCGCAAATTCCACGACTTACAAGGAAAGGAGTTTTATCTTTTTCTACTTATAACAGTATAAAAATTATTTTAGAGTTTCAGTATCTTGCCAGAAAGTATTATAAACTCCTTTCCCACTTTTTTAAAGTTGAATTTAATCTGTCTCTGGGGATCCCTGCCAACCAATCACCTTCTCCATTGAGACACACTCAAAATATTCTAGTTTTTGAACCACTCAATTCATTATTACAAGTAATTAATTTCAGTTTTAGCAAATTCACAAATAACTATAAAAAGAAATTGTGCTAAAAATAAATTTTTAACCGAATTCCTAATTTTTCGAAGCAAAAAGAGCAACGAAGGTCTTATTTTTTAGAAGTGTTCATCCCCTCCTGCACGGTTTTACACCTTAGGCTACGGGGAATGAGGCTGAAGCTAGGAAGGTGAACACTGCAACCGGTGTCCATGAGCTCCATGACCTTCTTCGTCATCCGAATAAGTTGAACTATCTCCGCTGCTGTTACCGCCTTCTGGATGATCTCCACCCGCTCCTGGCCTGCTTCTAGCTCGCTCGTTTTCCAGATTCTAAAAGAAAAATCAATTTGACTGAGTGATCTAGAGAGAATTTACTCGCTCCAGTCAGACAATCAAAACTCACATGTCTTTCGGTACGTCTGATGTGACGCCATAAGATCCACAACATTTGACCCTCGAAAGTATCTGAACTCCGTGCAGGATCTGCGAGTCTGTTTTTCAGATTTGTTATCACAGTTTTCTTCAATCCTTCTAATGTGGGTTCCTAAAGAACAAAAGATTTGTGATTAAAGAGAAAAACTCCAAAAAATAATTTTCCTTTTAAGGGTACTGCCATCCCCTTACTTGTTCACAAGAAGGCACCCATATTTTCACGTCTTCATCAAGTCCACTGGTTGCCAGCACCGGAATTTCTGGATGTGGTTCCAGGCAATTGACGACACCGTTTTCGTCTCCCGCCATCCACTGAACGATTGCTTCAGTCTCTCTTTCCCAAAAGAATATATTTCCACAATCAGAACCAGAAACTATGAATTCTGATTTTGGACCGAAGAAATTAACCCCTGAAAAGCATTTTATAAAAATCAGAACATCCGCCTTGTTGTCAGGTGAGCTAAAAGTAGCTAGACCCGCTACTTTGCTGGTAAATATATTGTGCCTCGGTGACGGTAACTTTGGCATGTTCATTTCAGTCAGGGGTTTCAGCCTCAGGCACCCCAAAGTTTTATACAAGTCCAGCTTACAATACAATTTGCGGATGAGTTATATTTTTCAGCCTCAAGCATTTGAGCATAAAAACGGTCGAATAGTGTTTTCGACTGAGAACGGTGAATTAGTGTTCGAAGACTGAGCCCAATTTTTTGGGAAATATTTACCTTTAACAGTAGCACTATTTCTATGTCCCTGATATCGATGTACATAATCACAGCCTTCTGAATGTCTTGTGTCGAATAAATAAATGTCTTCATCGTTGTATGAAGCTACTATTTCGGTACCGTTATAGTTAAAGACAGCGCATGTGACGTGTGGAAATGGCTCCTTCTGCAAATTTTAAACGAATATTTTATTTTGCTTTCCACATGTACAAAATTCATTTTGGTATCAGTTGGAAGGCAGATGATTAATACAAAAAGTTGATTAACACTCACCACATTCAAGTGTTGCGGGCAGAACCGACTTTTGGGACCCGACATGTTCCTTTGATCATAAATCCTCAAATAATTATCCCGTCCACATACAACAAATTCATTATTATTTAGCGGATTTGCATGGATAGAATATAGAGAAATTTTTTTAGTGCCCTCATTGACGAAGATGATCCTAAAAAAATATAATTATTTTCAGCTCAGACTGATTGCTTTATCAGTTGCCAAATTTTACTAAGCTACTAATCCGTGTAAATTTCAAAAACATCGAAACAAGTTGCCAGTTCGACAGAAATTTCTTCTTACATTGCAGGTTTAGACTGCCGTATGTCGAGGGTCATGACCCGGGCGTCTTCTCCAGAACTAAGGACGACATGAGGTGTTTCGTTTTGAGTGGCTAACTTGTGAGCAGGTTTACGATGCTGAGCGAGTTTTCTAGTTGCTTGAAGCTGACCGTTACTGGCCAATTCGACGAGCCTTACTTGACCGTCTCTGGCACACGTAACCATGTGAGTGTCACCCGAGAGCGGTAAAAACTTCGCCTACAAAGGAAATCCTTAAAATCAATGTGGTCGTAATGATAAAATAATGATGACAGAGAAGCTAAAAATCTTTAAATCATTATCTAAAACCCCCCAAAAAATATTGTCAAACTATAAATAGGTTAAATCACCTGAAACACGTTGCTTCTGTGACCCGTGTCAAAAGCTGTCAACAATTTCCCGAGAGGCCAATCCCACAAACCAACCTGAAGATCGTCGGAACCGCTTGCTAATATAGTTCCACTTTGATTGAAATGTAAGGAATTCACGCATCCGGTGTGAAACTCAAGTTTGTACATAAGTTCAAGTCTTTGGACGGAGTGTAAAGACCCATACATTCGTTGCTGAAAAAGCTCTGAACCTTGCTTCCTATTGGAAAAACCTATTTGCCTGCGAGGGAAATCCTTGTTAAACAGTCTAATCTACTAAGCCGATAACCCCAAATTAAAATCACTACAGCTATTAGTTACCTATTTACGATTTCTGGCGTCATGAACCATTTATGTTTGGGCTTTTGCTTGAGCAAAACGCCAGGGGGGTCTTCTTTGTCGCTATCTATCGCATCGAATTTGCTATCTTCCATCGCTGAGGTGCTCGAATCGCTACTACTTGTATCGCTACTGCTAGATGAAAAGCTTAACTGGTCGTCTGATTTTTTTGTTCTGTCGTCCTTATTTCTAAAAAAAAATTATTTTTATTTAGCTCAACATTTTCTTGTACCTTTAACTGTTAAAATAAATAATTTTATCAAAAATTCCTATTCTTTTCATTCTCCTCACTTTTAAAAGCTACTAATTCTATTTTATTTACTTTTTAAAGCTACCTTTCCACCCTAAATCTTACTCCAAACTTAGTTTCAGTTTACAATACCATCTTTCCATCATGGTAAAATTAATTAACTTCCTCATTTGTTTCCAGTGCTTGAAAAAATCATTTTTGTTATACAAAGTTAGAGTGATCATAATTTCCAATAAACCTTACTCAACAAAGTAACAATCAAATCCCTTCATGTTTTTAAGCTTTTACAAATAGTTACTAATAAGTTAACAGATCGTAAACAACTGCCCAACATAAATTCTCAGCTCCAGCTAAATGAATGTAAAAATTTACATAACACAAAAGATAGCAAACCTAATTACTAACAATTTAGACCTATCAGGTACCCAAGAATAATCTTCACCCATTGCTTCATCTTCATTCACAGGTCCATTGCTTGAACTTGCTTCAGGAAGATCAGGATCAGGAGTGCAATCATTTTTTAGAGGAAGTTCTTCTTTTTGCTGAAATGATTAAAAGAAAAGAACAGAACTGTTATCTCAAATGCAAATATTTTGAAATTATTATTAGAAAGTGGGACAAGAGCAGCTGAACTTGGCAATAAAATAAGCACAAGAGCAAGCCCATTGGAAAACTATTGTGATTAAGGTCTTGATGGCAGACATTTGGCCACCTTTAATTGATTTAGTACTAAAAGGAAATTCAATAAAGTATTCAAACATGACAAATTCAAAAGACTATCTTCAATAAGAAGGATATGTTATTTCGAAGCAAGACTTATTTGTTGTGTCTGAAGTACACAATGAATAAATAAATAAACTACTCAATAACTTGATGAAGTAATAAAAACTAAATGAGAAATAAACTCAATATTACATAATGAAAAGTTTTAAAGAACTAATGTGTGAAGTATTAATGTTTTCCCTCTAATTTCTTTAAATTTAGAACTAAATTCTCTTGTATACAAACTTGTTGTTGTATACAAAAGGTTCAAAGTCTAAATAATTTTCAGACAACTTTAAAGTGTACAGGCTTTTAACTGTAATAAATGTTAACATTAACTAACCAATTAATATAAATGTTTTCAATTAAATAATTAATCACTAAAAATGGTGTCTTAAAATAAACAAAACCTAACCAAAAAACTTAAGATGTTATTAATGAGGGGAACTGATTGTTTAATGTTGAAATTGTCAAACTATCAACAAAACATTTGATACAAAAACAATAATTTTTGATAAATCTCAATAATCAGAACTTTTTTATTGGAATGGGAGGGAGTGAAGGGAAGGGGACTTAATATGAACATTATGTTTATAATTTTTAGAAATAAGTTTCAGCAAAAACATTTACCTGCACCTCTGTGGGCTCATCATCAGAACTACCCTTGTCAACATCATCAGCTACCCTTGTCCTTTCTGTTTGACTCCGGCTCCTATAATTTCGATTTTTAAATTTAGATTTGACTTTCGGAAATCCATCACCCTTTCCATTAGGTGACTGAATTCGGCACGATTCGGAGGACTGGGGTTGATTTAGAGAATCCCCCTCTCCTTTTGTCGGCTCGCCGCCATTCATTTTCTTTCTCTTAGAGGATTCATCGCAGCTGCTCTCGGATTTTTCGTCACAAACCCCGCTGTCGTTCTTTTTCATTTGCCTCTTCGCGGCATTATCCGAGCGGGGTGTCGTCTCGGAGTTAACTGCTGGATTGTTCCCACTACCACTTTCAATGGTGGACTGTTTAGATTCGTCATCGATTTCCATTTCTCTTTTGGCAATAATCTCGAATATAAAAATAGATTTCCTTTCAACTCGATATCATTTGAATCAAAGTGGTTGCTGAATATTTAACTGAGAATGGATTAATTGTCATATTCTAAGAGCTCACGATAAATCTACTCCAAGGTAGAAACAACAGTCACAAAAACTTTCGGTTTAATCTATAATATTTGTTTGTTATAACTTTTTTTCCATTATTTTTACTGTCAAGTTATAAGCAGTAGACACATAACAATGGTGGTATAAAACTAAGACGAAATAAGTGTAGCGAATTTCTTGATAAGTTATATTCTTTTAACATGAAATGATGAAGTTGTCGGTTTGCCGCGTTTGCTCTGATTTAAAGCATTAAAGCTGGGAATTTGAACTTTCTTTAAATGAACCGCCATTTAAATTTTGTTCTTGAGGTCTTAAGCGAGACTTTTTTTTACACGTAACATTTTTTACGCTTCCTTAAACTATATCATAATAATAACAGCAAACTTCACGCTTTATTGGCGACATTAGAAAAAAAGTTTGCAAGCCTCTAAACATTTCATTTATGTGTAAAATAGATAATTAACAATATCAGCGATGTGCAGATTCAGTATCACGCTCTTTTAAGCTCACTCTTCTACTCTTGTTCTGCCTTAGTTTTGTTTTTACTTCTGCTGCTTTTCTCTTCTATCATTTGGAGCTTTACTCTTTGCCTTTTTAACCTTTTCATTTCTACTTATCAACTCAAGCTTCACTACAGCATTCTATTTAATATGCTTTCTTAATAAATAAAAATCAAAAGGAGCACCGATAACTAGATATCTTAATAAATCAGGAAAGACCTCAATCAAACAATGGAAGAAGCATGAAAGCAAGCCCAATGGTGAAAACTCCAGTGAATGAGGTGAGGGCTCCATCTTCCCTTGATTGATTGATTCATTAGATAGTATTACTTTCCCTCTTCTTTCTTCTTTTCTCTTTGTCTCATGATTTCGCCCTACAAAAGGCTCGGAGTGTCATTTTCTAACATAGCTTTCATAGTTCCTTACCGAGACCGTTTTCGGTCATGTTTGTTGTGGTAGTTTGTTAATTTTATTTTTACGTGGCTGTCCTTGTCCCAAGTCGTCAACCGAGCAACAGAAACTTCAGGAAACTTTTCAGAGCCTAAATAAAGATAACATCAATGAATGAACTCCTAGAATCGCCGGAGAAGTGGAAGTTATACCAGACCGATGAGTCTTCTATCTTCTCAACAGTCACACAGAAGAATATATATGTGTGTATGTACGAAAATTTAAAGATATTTTATAAAATATCGGTTAATTAAAGATTTTTTTGTTTAAAATTAATTTTTAAGTTGGTAAGGAAAATATTCGAGTTTATTTACCTTACGATTCCTAATCCTAAAATTTATTCAAACTCAATGAATTTTGTTTACTAACAGTTTTCTCATCTGAAATAAAAACAAACGTAATTTGTTTTGTTGTATTATATCATTATTATTATTATTATTTTGATCAAAATTTACATTTCATACTAAATAAATAAAAATGATGTCAATTCTTCTAAGTCAAATTCTTTGTGTCTTTAAATTTGCAGAAGCAAGAGCTCAAGAAGAAAAATTTGACCGAAAGTATTGGAGATCTTGGCCTCGTAAAATCGGCTTTACACCATTCGCAAAACAATGCCAACATGATGAAGAAGAGAATGTTCCACCTGCCAGTTCTCCTTTGCCATTATTTTCAGTACTGCGACCTGTTCCGGAAACATCTGACCATGCTCCCGAAGATGTTCCCTTCCCTGAGGAAGACATTTTTAAAAGGAAAGCAAGGTGTGTGATGACCGCTGCCAAATATGGTCTGAAGGAAGGTGTTTTATCTGGAATTTTCTTCGGTGGGGGTTGGGGTATATACAGGTATATAGATTTGTTCTATCTGAATGCTGATAAATACGAGAAAGGAAATATGAACGGGATAAGCAACGGGGGCAATCGGAGCAATAGCCGGGGACCCAACATAAATGACTCTTCCATTAACAAAAATATTATTTTTGTGAGCGCATGCAACAGTGCCATTTTTCTTGGGGTGATATGCACTCTGATTTGTGGTACGAGAGCTTCATTAACTTGCTCCTAAACCATTTAGACACTTGTTATTCTATTTAATTATTAACTTAAGGTTTAAGAGTGTTAGAATTAAGTAATTTAAAAGGTTTAAGTAAGAGGTAATAATTTTTGTAATGCAATACTGTGTTACGTTATTAGTAGCTAAATTTCATCAAAAATATGAGACGTCTTCAGTCTACGTATGAAATTCCTTTAAAAAAATTAAAGAATTAATTTTAATGAGTTCTACATCTATTTTATAAACAAGTTAAGAGTCAACTAATTTTGTAGGACTTAACAATTCAGCTTTAACTAGCCTTAATTATTCATTACCTTTTTAATTTTTAAAGAAATCAATGAAAATGGTTCCTTTACTTCCAGATTCTTATATACATTCATATTTTTATCTATTTTATTAAATGTATATTTATTTAATTTCTAATGTTTTGATGAAAGGTTTAAATATTGTATATTCTAAATATATCAATTTGATTACATCCGTGAATTTAAAACTGAATCTAAGTTTTGAGAAGAGAAGCACACAAGTTGTAGTTGCTGTTTTTCCTATAGTATATGGGAGGAGTAGTGTAGTGGTTAAGTTCCTGACTTGGACGCAAATGGTCGTGACTTCCTCTCCTCCTCTGGCATCCTGTTATACCCAAAAATTAAGGGTGAAAAACGGTGATTACAACTACCACCTATAATGTTTGCCGCGTCTTGCGCGCGGCAAAAATATGAAGCGGAAATGTTGGAATTTCCGTTTCCGAACAAAGAAAAATTGTTGATCAAATGGTGAGTTCGAAACTTTTGCGCCTGTTACCATCAATGTTAGTTGTGTTAATTTTTTAACGTTTAGCACTTTCGTCGGCAACCGCATGTTTCGTAAAAATTTGACATGGTAGACAGAAGAATTTGAGAAAGACTGGCGAGGCATACTACATTAGCATATTTATCAATTAATGATTATATACAATACCAAGTCTATAATTTAACATGGACCAGTACAAGTCAGGAACAGCGAAGTTCTGCACAAACGAGCACAGAGATGCGGCTGCTCTATACCACCAAACCGCAGACATTTCAGTAATTCTACCTATTCAAAAATACAGACTTATTCTAATTCTTAATGGAGGGTAAAATCGAAGGAAGACGAAAGAAGGACCGGCAGAAGAAAGACCTTATGGCTGAAAAATCTATACAGTGGATTCACATAAACTCATTGTTTGGAGCAGCCGCCTCAAAAGTAGGGATTGCCATGATGATTTGCAATCTCCATCGAGAAGTATAAAAGAAGAAGATAACCTAGCAATGATAACTATCTTGTAAATAATACCTTTCTGTATCGAGGGTTTTTAATTTTAGATATACTCTTGTTATTTTGCTTTGCCTGTCACTTTTTCTTTTGCTCTGGCTGGTTACCTAAAGGGAGATGGGGCTAAACATTCAGATCTAAAAAGAAAGAAAAAAATTGTTTTGCTCGAACGATTTTCTAACATCCGACAACTACTGCCTTGTCAGGTTGATTAGAAAACCACTCGACACAGAATAAAATAGGGTACGAGACACTACTATAATAGTGTCTGATAAAATATTATTTATGGTACTGATTCGGACAGTGAATATCCATTCACACAAACAAAAATTGTTTGTTAAATAAAGATTGTTATATTTTATACCTATTTGTAAGGGTTGGTGGTGTCTTTTAGAAAGGTTCATTTTCTTCAGTTATACTGTTCAGGTCACTAAATCTTGGCATAGGTCTTTGAATCTGTTTGCAATCCGGCCAATTTTCCGCATGATCTCTATCGTGAGTTTTGAATGTTTCCATCAAATCAATGTGGTGTCCAGCTTTGTGAATATCTGTCTCAGTGGAAGGAACAATGTCGCATAGGTGAGGGTAAGCATGACAACTTTGATTCAAAGTAAGAGCAATTCTTAACAGTTTCATTTTAACATCTTTTTTATCTTTCGATATGCCCGTCACAGCTTTGTGAGCTTTATATTCGGAACGTACGTCGTAAGCTCTTCTCTGGTACTCGGCAACGAATTCTTTTAATTCATCTATCATCTTCTGTGGTTCTTCTCCCAAACACTTGACGATTCTCGTCACTATGACTTTGGGCATTTCAACTCTCGTTCCTGGTAGATCCTGTTTGTTGTTAGACTCCGGATATGATTTGGACCTAGGAAACGGATACACGAAGAGCTTGTTGGTGTTCTCTTTGACTCCCAACTCTCTCAAGTCGCTCTTCTTAAGGTTTGTTGGTTGGGAATCGTTATCGTCTTCATACTTCATCACCCAGTTTTCGTAACCGATTTTGTAGTAGGGACTGGAAAAGGTGTGAGCTTTTATTGAGTTCTCTTGGGTTTCCGAATGGAGGTCAAAATGGGTGTCTGCTGGAAGCGTGTGACAGTAGGGAAGTAAGGAATCTGAGTGAAAAAATTCAATTCCAGTAAGGTCTCTTTGCAAAGCGAAACATCTTTGTTTGGCGGCGACGTTTTCGGTATGTTCGCACTTGGAGGTGTTGCTACCACTTTCGGTGTCAGAGGAATCGTCGTCTGAAAGATCACGTTCTCGAAATTTGGTACTTCCATTTCTTTCAACTATGAAAACTTTCTTCCAAATATCGACAAATTTACAAAGGATAGGGTCGGAGTCGAGGTTTATGACGGACATGCTCCGACCGCCGCATGTCGGACATTCCGAATAGAATTGAACTGTAGTTCCTCGAACGTTTAAAACTTTGGCACCTTGTTGAACCTGATAGTTACCTTCGGGATACATCTGAAAGGACAAACCTTTAGGCATCTTGATTTCGACCATTGGATTTTGAGGATCGAAAGCAACTGTAGCGTATTTTGGATGTTCCATCAAGTAATAACACGACACGGACACGAAGCTTTCTACCTGGAAGGACAGTGAGCTTCTCTGTTCAAACGTCGACTTGGATATTCGAGAATTATTTCCGTTGCATTTTCTCAAAATAGTTTTACTTTTTTGTAGTTGGTTCGAGAGTTCTTCGTGTCGTTTTGCTTCTATTTCGAGGAAATGTCGCTTTTCCTCTTCCGTCCACTCAATCCCTATTTCCTCATCATCCCACACGGGAATGGATGTAATCTTCGTTCCGTCTGGAAAGTTGGTAACGAGTTTACCGTTCGGCCAAAGCATGGAATAGACTCCATCATCTCTTTTATAAAAGATTTCTTGACTCTGAGAATCGACTCCCATGTATACCTTAAACGTGTTTAAGAGTCTCTTCTTGTTTTTGCAGGGGCCTTTGCTCACTCCTTCCCAGGTTTCCCCGGAAGGTTTTGTTATTTCGTACCTTTGAAAAGATGCTATTTTCTTAATTTCTGAAGAACTTGTTTCTCTTCCTTTTGGTCCCGAATTCTCGAATTTAAGAAATTCCGAGCAGCCACACTTGGTACCACTGCCATACAATATTTCCACGTCGCCATTTTCTTTAAAAATTAATATCTGCCCACTTTTTAGGAAACATCGACATTTTTCTTCTGAGATTTCCCATTTTCCTCTATACGCTCTGATATAACTCTGTTTCACGTAAATTTCCTGGTTTTCAATAGTTTTCTCTTGGATCAATAAGCCCGTTGGCCAAGAGATTTTCACACGATAATTGAAAATGCTGGCAATTTCTTTTTGACTGGTTCGAGAGCTTCCACTATCGTCTTTGAAAAAAGAAAATCTGATGTCGGAATCAGTTTTCAGAGTGAAAAATGCGCTCGTTTCATCGAGATACTGATTAAGGTAAAAGCTCAAAGGTGACTGCTTAATACAGAGAGTTAAAAGAACCGAAGGCTGGTTCAGCCAAGAATCTTGTGTGACAGACACTTCTGTTCCATCTTTTGAGTGGTATTGGTGAACTTCCGTTCGCGTTTCCACACGAACGTCGTTCAAATTAGTGGCTATGAAAGAAATTCTGTTGGGAACATCTTTTTTGAGCCTGAAAGAAAGTAGTTTGAAATTCTGTTTGCCCACGTAATCGTTCAGGTCTTGATCTTGAAGGAGTGTTGTTGTGCCTGTTTCCAGGAAAACGGCTCTATCCTCTTCAGTCATTTTGCAAAATATTCTTTTCAAATTGTACAGATACTCTTTATCGGCTTCTTCTTCAGCGGCTTTAATTTTTTCTTGAAGTTCCGAGGTGACCTGAGCTGTTTCTTTGGCGTGTTGTATCAGCCAGTTTCCAATCTCTGGATAAACGTATGCGAAGAAGTCTCTCAAACACACTGGCGTTGTGAGAGAACTGTAGAAACTGTTGTAGAACACACCGCGATAGTCAGAGTCATTATACATTATAATCATCATCGTGTCCGTGGGAGGAAAATAGGAGCACTGAGTGGTGTTATAGTTACTTTTGGCTTCCAGCAATCGCTGAATCATTCGACTGGCTTCGAGCTCTTCATAAAAATTGAATTTCTGAACGAGGTTAAGAAAGTCTTCCTGGTCCCCTATGATATGAAAGTCCGTCAAACTGGAAATGTCCAGACAGTCCAAGATGTGAAGCAACATCACGAGTTCCCTGTCTTTGGCACGGTTGGCGTAGAAGCTACTTCCGAAAAAGTCCTCCGCCCGTTTAGAGTGGTAGGACACGGCCAAACCGCCATCGCGATGAATCTGAATGTTGAATAGACTGATGACATGGTCGAGAACGGAAGAACCTCCTCTCGCAAGGGATTCTCTCATCCGTTCGAAATTATCCAAATTCAGGATGGTTTTTCTCGGCATTCGCAAAAAGCTTTCGGCGATGAGCTTCTTAATGAAATAACTAGAAAATTTTTTCATCCTCGATTCATCCAGCCCGAATCTCACTTTAGAGAGTTTCCTCAGTCTTTCCGCGAATATCTCCGAAGAGATTTCATCATCTCCTCTATACATATACGAGCCCTTGGCTATTCCGATGAGTTTCATCAACAGAACGAAGAACATCTTGAGTTTGAGCAACTCTTCACTTTGCTTAGAAATTTTCCAAAACTTATAGAAGTGATAATTGAAATAAGCCCTTTCTTCAGGCGGAAGCTCCGGATATTTTGCCCAAAGTCGAGGAAGAACAGAGTTTTTAATTAATCTGTCGAAGATAGTCATGGGATCGAGGATTCGAGGATCACAATGGTAGGTTTCTAGCCCAATGTAATCTCCGTAAAAGCACAGTTTGGGACCTTTCCATTTCTTCTCCTTACGAATCTCCACTTCCGGTTTCTTTTCTTCCAGAACTTGACTTATGAGAGTCTCGGAAATTGGCCTTTCGGAATTTTCGATTATTTTTGAAAATTTGGAAGGTAACGTTGCCACAGAATCTTCACCGTAAATAAATTTTTGATGTATTGTGCTTTCATCAGTTAAACCAGACCTTAATGTCATAAAAAAATAAGAAAATACATTTAGCCTTTTGCTCTATTTCTGAGTACTTTTGGTTACGGTAGCCAACTTCAAAGCAGTCTATCTCACTTCAATATTTCCAAATTCTGGCTTCGTTATATCCTCAAGAACGTTGATATATACCATAGGTCGGCAGCCTTTTGATTCAGAAGAGCCAAAATTAAAATTTTAAAAATTTCAAAGTTTTTACATCAACCGTAAATAGTGCTCGCATAAATAAAGTATCTATTGTACAAGGTGGACCAATTTCATTTCCCAATTCAAATTTCTCGGAAACTATGGCAGTTTGCGAAAAATTTTTTTGACACAGTTGCTCGGTTGGATGAGGTACACATTGTAAAGACCTTGAACGGTGCATTCAAAGAGTATGTAGTATGTTTGTAATGTATATGAGGAGTATTGAGAAATGAAGGAACAAGGAACATGAAGAACGTGACCCATCAAAGACGACCAACCGATTGGCACAGAGTACATAGGTTCACGTTTTGACCTGAAATGTCCTAAGCTCTGATAGAGACCCTAGATTTGCAATCATCCTCTTGCAAAAGCGTTGTGCAACACGGAAGTAGAGCCTAGTATGTTCTAACCCTAAATGCATCTATGAATATTCACCACTTAGTGGTCATGTAAACAAACCGGAATGTTAGTCCGACCAAAAGTCAACGTCATACCATTCAGAAATTTCCAAAGCAGAAAGTTTTCCAGAAAATCTCTCCAAATTCTGACAAATGTCTACTGGTTGTTCCTTATCCCTACAGACTTGACAAGGTGTCACCAATTTGTGAGCCTTTCGATCTGTTTCTTGATGACTGAGTCTCAGATCCGATTCGGAAGCTGTCGGAAAGAAATCAGAAAACTTCATATCGTAGGCCATAGGAAGGGTTTCCTCGTCCGGGACTCCGACAACAACCTGCTCTATAATAGCGTACAAGACCAAGTATGAAGTGTTGGGTTCCCCCGTGACAAGGGCATCACAGAGCTTGTTGTAAATCTGGCACAGAGACAAGTTCAACGGTTCCAGAGATAGAGCGACTCTTTGAACGTACAATTCTTGAAGGTAGGTTTGGTGTTCTCTGTATATGGAGTAAGCGATGTACAACATCCAAGAAAGTTCGTCAAAAATGAGTTCCTCCACCTTCTGTTTGACATCTACACGTCTAAGACTCGGAGTTTCATACTGAATTATGGCGATGTCCTTGAACTCAGGTATATTTGCTGAGGAAACCTGTTCCCAGAAGTCGTAAATCAAAGTGCCTTTCTTACCGAACGCTTCACTCTTCCTGAGGCCAGAAGAAGACGATAATGGTCTCATGTAAGACCTGGTGACCTTGAAAATAGCCACAAAAGGCACCTTCGCCGACAAAAGATGGGCGAAATAAGAAGGATCGTAAAAATTAATGAGCATGATGTAGAGGTCAGGTCCACTAAGTGGAGCGTCGTCTATGACCTCCGAGCCGTTCGGTAAATCCTTTTCCCGTTCGGCGCTTCTTTCCTCGTAGGGTTTTAAGCTTCGAATGAAATCTGATTTGATTTTTTCATCTCTAATTCTCCTCCGTTTCACCGCTTCCATTTTTTTCTGCGAAATGTTCTCCTCTTTTATATTTAATATCATGCATTTCAAAATGGCGGCCATCAAATCGGGAGGAAGTTTGCATTCAGTGTCTGTGTAGGTCGCGTATTTGGCTGCCAACTTGAGGATTTCTCTGTTCTTTCCCGGCGGGGCTTCAACGCTTTTCTTTTCTGGACCGAGTTTTCCAGGTTTTTTACTGTCTTTTCTTTTAATCTGAGTCCCATTTTCAATTCCTTTGAGAACTTCAATCACGTCAGTCATCGTTATTGTTTTGATTGATTTTCGCAAACCTTTCACAGCATACTCGTTAAAAATTTGGATGTTTTCCTCATCTTCAGCCTGAAATTCGACTAAAATTTTATTTAACGATATTTTATAATTGTATAGTTAGAGCCTTTGTGATTTTTCACTTATAATTTTATAAATGGAAAAATAGTAGTGTTTGTAGAGATGGAGACGAAGGTCAGCTTCACTTTCTGGACTGTGTACCCGTGCAGGCTCATCGATAAATTTGAATTTTAAAAATCGTGTTTGGACTTTTGTCAGCAAGAGTTTAGAGGAGAAGTTGGCTAGGTGCTACTAGGGTAAAAACTTCGGAACGACTGTGGTGTGGGACAAATAGGAGAAAAAGATCAAGGTTAACAACTAGAGCACTCGAAGATTCTTAGCGATTAAAAATTGTAAGAAGTCAGTTATGATGACTTTTTGAAATTTTAAACCTCCAAAAATCTTCAAGCGCTCTAATTGTTACCCTTGATGTCGTATATGTAAGATAAACATATAAACAGAAGCCTTCCCACTATGATATTAAGTCACTAACCTGAATGAATTTCGATCAAAGGAGAAGTAAGTCTTTTTATCAAGGTCAAAGAGATCTTAGAGAGAATTTCGATGAGCGAACAACACGAAAAGAGGATGCCACTGTCACTCATTAACTCTCAATCAAGGTTGGTTACAGAGGCATCCTCTAACGAGCAGAGGACATCGGATTCGGTTGTAAGCTTCATTGTGTCTTTAGCATTTTGGGTTGCGAATCGTGTTAATTGCGGAAGACTCGTTTCCCACTTTCACTCGTTGTCTCTTCCGATTTGGTAACTTAATTACGAATTCTTACCTCAGCTTGAATCGCGGCCGTCACAATGCAGGACCACTTATCGTCGTTGACGGCTTTCTTTTCAAATTCGACAAACCAAGGTTCCTTCGAGTCGGCGTCCCATTCAATTAGAGGTGGTAGTGGTGGAGGAGGAGGAAGACCACCCTCATTAGCTTTCCGTTTCTTCACCATTTTTTCCTTTTCTCTTATTAAGGAATCCGTTTGACGGAAAAAGGTTTACTAAGTCATCCACAATAATAACAACGGACGTCAAAACAAAAACTATTCTAAAACCACGGCCTTTTGGAGGAAATTTGAAACGTCACAAACTCATCCTTCAATGTATAGCCGACACTTAAACTTTCTACACCGGTTCTTATCATCAATTTCACTAATTTGCACGTTCGAGGGAGACACGACTGTAGTTTTGTATCGGTTGGAAACATTTTTAAAACAAATTGTCACTATCATCCTAAGCTTTCAAGGCTGCGCTTATAATTTGGAAAGAATGAGTAACGAAGGCCGTGTCGTGATGGAAACTAAAGAAAGTGGAAAAGTGAACGCTACACTCAGGCAAATCTTCTCTAAATCGATTTCATGCCGATTATTCTAGCATTGGGAGTTGTCGGAACCTCTAACCAACTGCTCTGTTTTCAAATAAGGTGGAAACGCGAAGAGTAGGAACTGTTATGCACAAAAAGTATGAAATATTAGTGTTAGCGTTATGTGTAGAGTGTAGGTCGGAACCAGTGATGGACTAAAGCGAGCCCTAGGAAAAATTTTAATTCCGGGCCTATTTTTTAGTCATGGCACATAGGCCTACTTAAAAAATTAAAAACCCCATTTTCGGGTCCTTGTAATACGGGCCCTAGACACGTGCCTAGGTTTCTTAGAAGAATTCATGCACAAATATTTTCTTGAAATCAAGACCAAACTTCTTTTCTCTGAGGATGGCTTTAGCTGTAAAAGAAGACGACTCATCTTGGCAAGCTAAGAAAAACGTGTCCCTCATTCTTTCTGAAATTTGATTCAAGTGGCATAAATAACCAAAACACTAACATTACTAAGACTAATGGTAACAGCCGCTAAATCTCAATACTCAGCAAACTGTGAAACAGTTTCATAAGCTGGCAAAGAACCAAAACAAGAACAAATTTCACAAGGTTCACAAGAGCAATGAAGTGGCGAACCGCTATAGCTAACATTTTTAATTAAAGAGGATTAGTTCAGTGATGCTACATAAAATATTAAACCACCGCTATATCCCCCAGAAAATATAGTTGCCACAATAAGACCCAAAGTCACGTATGGAAGCGAAGCCTGGGTGTTATCCAAGCAGATAAGACACTTTCTGAACGATAGATAAGAACTTTTTCAGATAAGAACTTTTTTTCTTTCCTGGGAAAGAAAAGTCCTGAGAAACATCGCCAAGAAACGGGACAGTTGGAGACGAGTGACTGCAAAGCCAAGGCTCTCACAGAGCTGTGATGCCATTGGATTAGCTTAGTGATGGCTGACAAAGAGAGTGAATCACTAAAACATAAGCGATGACCACCGTTCAACCGTACCGAATGGAAAAGGGAACCAACAAAGAACTAAATCAGATTTTCATGCGCCCAAACGCAGTAAACTTGATCAGGAGTAGAGCCATGGAGCGGATTGGCTATAGGAACAGCTTCATCCATTTGGTAACATTCAACAACCCTCCGGAGAAGAGATTGTAAGGAGCACCGAAAACTAGATATCAGAATGGTGACCTCCAGATACTCAAACCAAACTCGAAAATAGAAGGAGTAGAAGAGCGAACTCGATGAAAAATGGAATAGAAGAGCAGAGGAAACCACGTGGTGTTCAGAGACTCAATACCTATTTGAATGATTTTGATCGTAGACCACTATTCACGTGTATTCACTGTCTTCTTATGACCGTGTTTTGTCACTTCCGCTCTCTCGTGCTGTTTTAATTGTGACTCCTTATCCTGAACCTGGATGTGTTAATAAAGAAATTTAAATTTAAATAAATAGAATTAGTATAAATTTGATTATGTCATTTCTCTACTTCTAGCTAAGAACATTGATTTTAAATTAACAGTCTGGCTGCGAGTTGTTGAAAGTGTCATACATTTCCCATTTTTCTAACGTGAGATTTATTGATTATTATAATTCGATGACAAAGTTTTCTTTCTTTTTAAAAGAAAAAGTAGAAGAAGGATAACAAATTTAGAAAGTAACTGTCGCGTTTAGAAGTGGAGAGAGTAATACTAACATATACAAATAAATACTAAGCAGAGTTTCAACTCAGGGGTGAGCAAACGTTTTTCAAATGCTTTTCTTCTTTGACAAAAGGGATGAAACAGGCCTCCAGAAAAGATACTAAAATTAAGCTACAATGTAAGGCAATATTTTGAACGGTTCTCTGGCGAGTGATCCTGAATTTCAATAGATTTCTTGTCCCATAAAGCTCAAAGTCAACCGGAAATGCATTTCCCTTTTCTAGGAGGATATCAAGGTTGGTTTAAAGGTTGTCACTATTTAAGAAAATAAACGGTCACATGACGTATAGACGTGCAGACTCCTTTCCGAAGACTTTAAATTTTTCTCTCAAAGGATAAGATTTTCAAAAAATTTGTTTAGCTAGTGCCATTGTCTTCTTCTGAGAACAACAGCCTTTTCTTACTTGTGACAAAAGAGCTATTTTTTGCGCTCTAAACGGTGACACGTTTATACCTGTTATAATGGTTTGCAGTGACCGGGCCCTTATCCAACTGTTCATACACTAAACTTCATCTAAAACCCACGAATAAATGCAGGTAGTATCCCGACCTGCCACAGGCAGATCTTTGGACCGTCCAAGGAGGGTGAAACCTGGAGAAGGACCAACCACGAGGTGAAGGAGTTCTTCGAGAAGAAAATTATAGTCACCTCCGTCAAGCTCAGGAGGTTGGAATTAGCAGGCCACGTCAAAGAGCCAAAAACAGGTTCATCCACAAGATGTTGGATATGGGAAGCCCGAGGGAACCAGACGGGTAGGCCGTCCCAACTTAAGCTGAGAAGTTGGAGTTCGAAGCGCTTCGAATCCAAAACTGGAGGAGATCCGCAATGAATGGGGCGGAATGGAGGCCAAGGTTCACACAGGACTGTAGCAATGATGATGATGATGATGAATGTATACTGACCTATCGAGAAGGCTATGGCTATCGAGAAGGTGTGGTGTACTTAGTGATTGCTTTGTTTTGATTCCCAACAGCACAATTTCATACAAGGGAATCAAAATTCCTCACAATAAGGACGAAGCGGATTAAGAAAAAATAAGTAAAACTTCGGACAAACTTTGGTGGGTACCCAAAAGAACCACTGTAACAAAAGTCACGATCGACCCAAACGGAAGTAATGGACATCGAAGAATCCAGTACCTGGCGCGCCCTTTAAATAGCACCCAATTCCGGGTTTACGAATGACATAATCGGTGCGTGACCACAAATGACTTTTCATCTCTAGACAGGGTGGAAAACTTGAAAAAGAAAAACATAAATGATAAGTATTTGTGCCAGGCTGGCAAAAGACCTTCGTTTTTCCTTTTTCGCTTTCCGTTTTCCCTTGGAAAAGTAAAAGTAATAACTTTCCTATAAGTCAGGTTCTTTCGTTTCGACACAAATTAGACTTTTTTCAAAAGAGAACTTCTCAAAGGTTTGATGCCCTTGACGTTTTCAAATTTTCACTTTCAAAATAATAGTAAAAAATTTCTTTTTTGCCTTGGAGTGGACACTTTAGAAACACGAGTGTTTGCTTTTGATTGGTTTGCCCCGCGCGCGTTTGCCACTCTTGATAAGCAAATAACTTGTTTTGCCGCCAAGCCCACGACTATCTCCGTATTACTACCACGGAATACTACTTCATTGTTGTTGTTGATGTTTGGTGTTTTCTGGCTTTAGTTTCGTTCCAGAACCGGCACCATGAAGTTGATTTTTTGGGTTTTTTTGTTTATTCTCGGCAGATGTGCCGCCGCCAAAATCCCCTTGGGTGAGTTCTTTCAAACTTGATTTTCGCATTTTTCTAAATAGCCCTTTGTAGTTTTATGGTTAGTAATGTTAGTGTTTCGGCTCAACTATAATTTTTAGTTGAATAAGAGGGAGCTTTCTTTTCGGTTATCCAAGCTTTCGTTTACAGCTAAAGCCGTCCTCAGTGAGAGATATTGGTCTCGGTTTAAAGAATACATTTCCGGCATAAATTCTCCCAAAAAGTGTGCAATATTTATGAATTGGTTACTTCATAATAGTGTGCAGTATTTATGAAATGGCTTTGACTTTAGACCTAACTTCTTTCAAGCGTGAAACAAGGCTAAACTTCAGTGCTAACTTAGAAGAAATTATTTTATTCATCCTAAAATGTGACCAACAGTAAAAGTAAAGTTGCGAAAACATTATATTTATAGTTGAGTTTTAATACCGTTTTTCACCCTTTTTTGGGTATAATATGATACGGGAGGAGGATTTAAATCCTCGACCATACCTTCGTAGTCTGGCGCTCTACCACTACTCCACAGACCTCCTGCAGTTTAACCAATCGTATAAAGAGGGAAATTAGTTTTCCAGGGTGTCATCAAACATTTAGCGTTTAAGTTCTTAGTTCTTGTTTTAAAACTGATTGATACTCATTTTTTTTTGATTTTCAGAGGAAATGATACCAATTTGTGACGCCAAAGATCCCAACTTAAACGCGTGTGTCGTCAAGTCAGCGAATCTTCTTATTCCGTTTTTGGCCAAAGGTGAGCCCAAAAAAAGTTTTTGGAGGGAGGGGGAGGAAGTTGGAATTATACGAGCAGAATTTTATTTACGAGCATTGAAATTCCTACAGGAATTAAACAATACGGATTCCCACCCTTGGATCCACTTCGGGTACCTAGAATGGACGTCGGACAGAATGTTGGTTCTATCAATTTGAAATTAACTCTCATAGACACGACCCACACTGGACTCAGCAGTCTTGTCTTCAGATCGGCTTCGTAAGTTCGCAAGTCTTTGCAGATGATCTGTGTGATTGTTAACCGTATATGTCACGCTGAAAGGTATAAATCTAGTGAATACACAAAATTCCCGGTTATTATTTAATATCTCCAAACAAGCTTGATAAATGTGACAAATTACGGGATATTCATCACATTCACCGGATAGTTTGTAAAATCTTCAACACTTACGAGGGGAATTTATTTGACAGACACCAAGCAAGTGAAGAGGCTGTGCTTGCCAGTAACAGTCTACAAACCTCCGAAGCGGATATATATTGATATCACCGATTACAAGAATAGATGCCAAGTATCTGAGCAAACTTTCATCAATTTCGAGTTAGACAATTCGTAAGCTACCCAGTAATTCGTCACATTACCCAGGCTTAATTGGAGATACTGAATAATCGCGAGAATTACGTATATTCGTCCGATTTATCACTTTTACTGTAACAATCATACAGAAAGTGAGTCCTATTTAAGGCACTGGATTATAAGTTATAGAGAGATTCATGGGAATGAAATGTCTATAGTAAGACATACAATACAACATACTATATACAGTATATAATTTATTCCAGAATTGATACTGCAAAGAATCGGTGGGTTCTAAATGGGACACTTCCGTACTACAGCTTGGAAGGAAGATACATTGGCGAAGGACGGATTTTGGTCGTTCCTGTCGTCGGTGACGGAAGAGCTAATTTCACTTTCGGTAACACTGGAGTAGATTTCGTAATCAGTGGGGCCCCAAAGAAGCAAAAAGACAAAGTTTATTTTGTCATTAACAAAGTTCGAGTTTATTTTACGTTCGACAAGACCCACGTCTCGCTCACTAATCTCTTCAATGGAAACAAGGCTTTGGGTATGTGTTCTAGTCTCATTTACCACTTATCTTCGGATGGACTTTTTGAGATACGGAAGGGAAGAAAGGCCGAATGTACTCTTCAAAGCTTATTTCTTTTTTTTTGTTTTAGGCGAAGTTACTACAAGATTCCTAAACGACAACTCAAATGAAGTTGTGAATGGTCTTAAGGTCACGCTGGAAGATGTTTATTCCAGGTTGTACATGAGTCTAATCAAGAGGATAACGTCAAACGTTCCTTACGAACAAATATTTAAAAATGTCTGAACTTAGTCTGTGATCTTGTGTACATAACCAAAAACGTTGCGCGTGGTATGTCTGAATTGTGTTGATTGTGTAAGCTCGAACTTGAATGCTGGGCGTGAAGGAAGTCTCGCTGTTTGTAATTCTGGAGATGTTACGTTGCGTAGTTTTTACGTCATCCTCGATTAATTATCAACTTTAATTAAAAAGCGGGTAGTAATTAAAATTTAGATAATAAAAACTGAATTTTGTTGCTTGTTTGTTAGTTTTTGTGTCAGTTTGCCTCATTCCAATGTCCTTTTGTGTTTGTTGCGTAAAATTTCTTTATGTAAAAGGCCACGCAATGTTTCAATGATACTTTTTAGATAACACAACAGTAACAAGTCCGAGGCCTAGCTATGGGCTACCCGACAGGTCCACAGGTTGCGGATAGTGGAAAGGCTTTCAGATATGGAGGTCAGCCGCGCATAGCTTCGACCAATATGTGTACAAATAAGTGGCCAAGTAGCGGGTGTAGTGGGACGAACAGTGCCCCTGGTTGTTTCCATGAAAAGCCAACAGCATCTCTGACGAAGCGAGCCGGTATCTCCTTCAAATAAGCCCATATGTCCTTCCTCGGTAGCATTAAGATTGATATGTCCTTCCTAAGCATTAAGGTTGGCAGCCCCACCGCGAGTATAGGAACTGTAGACTAAGGATCCTTTATACCCGAATGAATTAAGTTATTGAAACTACAAGTAAAAGGAACAAAACTGATCTTTTGTTGACGACGTCTTCAACATCTTGGCTTATCTATAATATAGATATAGCTTCACTGAGTTATAAGTAGCATGAAACTATTCTGTTCGAGCAGTAAGTAGGAAAATAAAATTAAGACAAGGTTTCAGACAGGTGTCGTTTTTAGGGCCAAAAGTTTTAAAAGTTTAAAGAAGCTTTCGTTGTACTTACAACAGCGCATAAAACTCCCAAAACTACAGCACAATTACAAGCGCTTAAAAGTATTAAACTGTCACCAACGTTTTTCATCAAAAGATAGCCACTTTTAGGAGCACTGGAAAATTTGCTTTCTTTAACATTTCTAACTTTGTTAACAGTAAACTCAGTCTTGGCGATTTCTGTCTCACTAGTTTTGTCACGAAAGAACTCTTTACTCTGTCTATTTGAAGATCCATCATCTTGAACGAAACGGGTTGCAGTAGTGTCCCCAATCGACACAGCTTTTGGACTGGTATAACCACTTAGAAAAGGAATAGGTCCTACAAATGTAGGTGTCCTCGGGGGTCCGAAACTTTGATCCAAACCAGGCTGGTTATCTTCAAAAACTTTTTTGAAAGAGTGAATGCTTTGAATAGAAGCAGGTTCGTCGAGATCTTCAGTTTTGCGTTTATGACTACCATGTCCTGATTCACTATCAGTACCAATGGAATGAATGCTCTCAGTATTACAATTGTCCTCCTGAATTCGCGCGAGAGATGGTGTCGGGGGTTCAAAAAGCATTGAAGGTTCGTCTGATAATGAAAAAATGTCAGGTTCGACAAAACCCAACTTCTTCTTCTGAGTATATGAAATGGAGTCATCATTTTTAATTGTAGCTTTAGAGCGTCCTATAATGTGGCTCATCCTTTGTCCAGAAGCATCCAATATATTAAAATTGGATTCAGACAGGGGGTCGAGCTCTTCTTCGGAATTCAAAGATTCGTTATTCAAAGACAAGCTGTAGCCGTTGCTGATACCATCAGCGTCTACCAGAATAGATTTGCTGATCTTTTTTGGCATGAAGATGTTTTCATAAAACGCATCGAAAACTTTACTTCTACTAACTGTGGCTTTCCTATGCTTATTTCCTTTTTCTGACTTACTTAAACGGTTTTTAGATTTGTTACTTTTAATGTCTGATTTGCTCTCTTTATTCTCTGTAGGTTCAACGTTAAGTCGACTCGCTTTCGACCAGTTTTTTTTAATTCCTTTGTTAAAACCGATCTTTCCTTTATCCGACGTTGGTTTCTGTTTGCTTTGTGCAGTTGTCGACTGACCACCGCTTTTCCGGTCGTTTTGGCTGTGTAACTTAGAACTTTTCCCCTCTTTTGGTTTTTTTTCATTTTTTGTATCTTCAATATAAGGTTTTGATTTTGTTTCTTGGAGAACTTGAGCTGGATATGACTCATGACTTGAGTCAGAGCTTAACTTTTTCTCTTCGACTTTACTTCGACCTCCATCTTTTTTAGACAGTTTCTTTTTTTTGTGGACTTCGTTGATGCTTTCTAGAACATTTTTTGGGTAAATGGATCCCGATGATTTACCACTTTGATCTGAATTTGCTCTGCTTTTAGACTCGGATCTGTTTTGCGACTCGTTTTCACCGCCCTCCTTTTGACTGTCTCTTTTCCTTTTCTCAGAATCATCACTAGCACTGCCACGTGCACTAGCATCGGAGCTTTCGGAATCCCTGTTTTCGAGTGTTTCGACAAAAGCATAACCTACGATTTCGACTTTTTCTCTTACTCTCGATTTTGATGTATTATTTTCAACGTTCATAACAGTGTTAGGTCTGACATTTTCAACAGGGAGTAAGTTCTCACTGGCACTTTGTCCCGCACTATTTGGCCTTTTCTCTATATTAGGCTCATTATTACTGTTGCCCCGATCTGGTGCTTCACTCTTTGTAAAAGTGCTTTTTCCTCGTTTCTTATTCTTTAAAGCATTGTCTCTGATGAATGTTGGTTCTCCAAAATCATCTTGAGGTTGATAATTATTATTATTACTACTTTGTACATTGTTTTTGTTATCTGTCTCGCTTACTGTTAAGTTTTTTTCCGTATCATGATTTTTTCCTTCTTCCTGACTCTTGATCTTGATCAAAGAGGACGGCATCAAAGCGTTACTCAAATTTTCATTTAAATTTTTAATAAGGCCGTAAAATCCTCCCAAGAAAACGCCAGTTAACATACCTTCTTTCATGCCACATCTGGCAGCTTGGTAAACGCATCGAGCTTTTTTCTTGAAATCATAGTCTAAACACTTTTTTTCTTCAACAACATCGTCCACCGGTTGTAAATATTGATTTCCTAACACCCAATATTTTTTACGCTGTGGTTTCTCTTGAGCTTTTACTTCCAGGTACTTTATAATGTCCAAAATATTAATAAAAAATTTTTCCATATTTTAAAATGATTTTTAACTTAATTACTAGAAACAATTTTTTTTTAATTACAAAAATTTTTAGTAAAAATAAAACATAAAAAGAAGTTGTAAACAACTTCCATTTTGGTTTGTAGCCTTTGTGTTATTTACGGGTACCTTTGAATCCAGTATTTATTTAATACGTTGACAATAGATCGACTCACTGGTGGGTCAAATTTGGTGGGTACAAGAACACCGTTTGGCCCGTTCATGATTCGAGTAGCATATTTTCCTTTGAGGCCGTTTTCTCTCATGGGCGTTCTTCTGTTCCTTGAGGGGATATTGCATATTGCGGAATCAGTTACTTTCACAGAGAATCGATTTTGAAAGATTCGTGTTAAAAATCCAACAATTTTTGGTGTAATATAGCTTAGTGATATGTAATGATAAAAAAAAAACTCAAAAACCATTCAGAAGAATTTGTTGTGTGAGTTACATCAAGTACTCGACAACTGAGTTGTTCCGTCATTTTGACAACTTTGGCTTTCGTAGGTTTGACTCATTTTATTTCGAGAACTAATTAAGATATCAACTATATATTAAAATGAGGCTTAGAAAATTACAAAAAACTAAAAGTCAAATAGTTTTACTGTTAAACAAGGCGTAACTTTAAAAATATTCTCATTTTACTTCGCGAAATCGCCAATTTGTCGGATACGGTCTTTCTAGTGTTAACTTATCCCTTAGCTTATCCCTCTGTCTTCATTCAAATTTTTCCGTGAAACTGTTTGATATCTACATAATCCTCTCCTATCCGTAGATTCCAGTAATTTTAAATACAGTAAGTTTGGTCAAAGCTCAGATTATTCTGATCCCCAGAGTTAGCTTTTTATTCATTTAAAAATTACCCGGAAACAGTTAAACAGAGAAATAAAATTTTTGCTAGCGTTCAGGGACGCCTTTTATTTGGCCGGCGTTCTCTTGTTCGATCGATGGCGAAAATTTTCAGTAGTGTTCTATTGAAGAATTCATTATGCCACTTTGTCAGAAATCAGTTTGCTAATCGAAAGTTCCATCTTTCGAATATAAACATGGTTCAGGTAATACAATCGATAGTAATAAAAAAATTGTATGTCAAAATAGGAAAACAACCTAATCATGTTAACCAAAATTTTTCTTTAAATCATTTGTATGTTAAGGTAGTCATCAAAAAGTATTTTCTTCTTTTCAGGTTAATGAAACTGTTCCCTCAGTTGATCTACATGAGGGAACTCCTGGGAATGCTGTAAATTTTTCTGACTTTTGTAAAGGGAAGAAAGTTGTTGTGTTTGGAGTTCCTGGAGCTTTCACACCTAATTGTTCCAAAGTAAATCATTAATAAATATGATGACATTAAGTGTGAATCATTTGAAGTGATATTTAAAAACAGAAAAAATTAATATTTTGCCTTTTATTTGCTTTTAGACTCATCTACCTGGATATGTTGAACGATATGTAGAATTTAGGAAAAAAGGAGTTGATGAAGTTGTGTGTGTATCGGTTAATGATGCTTTTGTCATGGAGGCTTGGGGTAAAGCCCATGACGCCATTGGAAAGGTATATACCTAAATTCCTTATTCAGTAAAACACAACAGTTTAACATTATAGCAAATAGTTTTAATACTGATAAAACAATTTTTTTTCAGATTCGAATGTTGGCTGATCCAAATGCTACACTCACAAAAGCTTTTGGACTGGACCTTAATTTACCGGGATTGGGTGGAATCAGATCAAAGAGATATTCAATGATCATTGAGGATGGAGTTATAAAATTTTTAGCTGTAGAACCAGATGGAACAGGAGTCACATGTTCCTTGGCGACAAAATTACCTTTGTAAATGAATATTGGTTTTATATTGACTCCTGGTAGAAGATGTATATAGTTGAAATCAAGTGAATTTTTAAAACCTGTTCACTTGAGATTGTTGGTCAATTCATGAAACTATAATAGTTATTTTCATTAAAGTTTCAGTATGATAATGTAAAACAAAACTGTAGTATGTAGTATCAATATCTGAGTGGTTAAAGCACCTAACTAGAAAGGTTATAACTCAGATCAACATAACTTGGGTTAAGTGTTAGTCTGACAGGCACCCCATTCATCTGAAAGACTGAAATGAAATGGCAACATGTCTGCATACAACAGTTTAAGATTTAGTTAACACTTTTGACAATCCCTAAATAAAAAAAGAACTACTGTAATGTTATAAATAAATATATTTCAGTGTCTAGATTAATTTTTTTCAACAGTATCTTATTAGAATATTCCTTGATTGTGCAAAGTTTTTTCTTATTAAGAGTGTACAAAAAATTATACATTAATCTGTTTTTCTTTTTGTTTTTATTATCAAAAACTCCAGCAATGCTGCTACCATTAGGGGAAAGGTGGGATGGTTGATCCTGTGGTATACATGATCCCCCTTCAAAATTGGCGCTTGGGAGGAATTTTTTTTTGCGCTGTTGGCGACATCAGGTAGCAGCCATGATGATTACCAAAACTTGTTTATCTCATTTATGAAAAATAACTTGTTGCTTTTAAATTTGAAAATTTGATTTTCCTCACAATCCAACTTTTTTTATATGTATCCATGATAAGTCGCAACAATTTAAATACTTGTGCTGTACGATTTATTGCTTATTTTCCTGAAATTTTGTGTTTATTTAGCTATTTAAAGGCGATTGTTTCCACAACAAATTTCCTTGACTACTTGCTGGTTTTTTCAATTTTCGAAAAAATGGTCGCATCGGGATAGTTGATCCCTTCATATAGGGAATCCTGATCTTGATTGAGAACTTGATCCTAGAATCGAATATTCTCTTATTCTATATAATATCCTCTTATGATTCTTTTATTTGTGTCTCATGTTTAAGAATTAGGTTTAATAGCCTTCAAATGCCATGGAAGTATACAACTAAGGAAAGAAAAGAAATATAAAAGAACTTTTCAAAACAAAACTGAACAGATTTTTTTTTTATCTAAGTACTTCTGTAATTGCCAATTACACCCCACTAAAAGTCAGTTTATTTAGTTTATTTCTGTTTTCAAATTTAGCTCAAGCATTTTTAGTCGAAACTTTGGCGGATAGTATGATAGATCCTCCGGGATCAAGTATACCCCTGGTGTGGGATAATTGATCCTTGAGCAGCAGTTTGAAAAAAATTGATTTGCCGCTTTGTTCGACAAATTAGAAGGTCTTCAAAGGTGCATAATTAATGGTCTGGAACATAGATACATGCCTCGTTGAAAAAAAATTTAATTTCATTATCATAGTTCGAATTATTAAAAGAAAACCAAAATAGGGATCAACTATCCCACCTTTCCCCCCACTCCATTTTTGTTCCGAAATTTGTACTTAAAAGAGATCACCAACACAGCAATGTTTACAGCCACTGACTGACTGGCATATACTTTTATTAACCCATTTATGAATACCGTTCCATTACTGAAAAAACTTTTGTTTGAGAGACATTCATGTTGAGAATACATGTCATTGAGTGGTGCAGTGAGTTAATGGCTCAGTTAGCCCTTTTGCAGTCGTACGACTTCTATTATTCCCAAAAGAAGGAACCGCACTAATGCTAAGATTTCGTCCATGTAAGAATTCACAATTTCTCCGAACGTACCTAAATACCTAAAAAAACCTATAAAGGACTCCTTTTAGGAAGACCATCTGTAAAGATGTAAAACCTAAAAACTTCTGTTCCTTCAAACAGCAGGATTAAAAGGTGGAAGACCCTAATTATTTCATAATACGGCTGCAAAGGGTTAGAATTCGGCTGTCCAACTCCCGGTACAAATGGGTTAAATATGTTCCTCCAAGTAATGAATTTAGCACTTCCACAAATGAAAACAAATGTTTTGTTCCTCATGTTCAGAAAATGGAATTCAATATAAAAAAAACTCTTAATGAATACTTAAAGTGAATACTTATAAAAAGAACGAAGATATATTCACCCTTCGGGGATGAAACCAGAAGGTTTAGTTCTCGAATTTAACACAACTTTGCATTAAAACCATTAATAAAAGTTTTTATGTTTACCTACATACATATATATATATATATATATATATATATATATATATATATATTAGGTGGTTCAAAAAGTAATGTCTGTTCTGGGTTTATCGATGTTCATTTGTCATTTCTTAGATCACTGTGTACTTCAAAGTTGTGATAAAGGCATTTTAAGATTAGTGTGACTTGCTGTCTCATTAATAATTCAATTTAAAATTTTTTGACATCTATTATGAAATTAGTCTAACAAGCCAGTGCCTCTACAGCATACACCATCTACTCGTTCCCAATAATGTATCAGTTAGATTAAATTTTTTTTTTTTCAACGCCTGCTAACTTCCATCTGTCTCTAAGTACGAGACACCAAGTAGTCGGTCGGTCTAGGTGGGGGGAATTCTGACTGAAGAACAGACCCCAGAAGTGGGTTCGAAAGCAAGAATTTATAATGGATTTGATCGTTAGTGAAAAAAATAAGAGATGGGGGAGGGAAGGAAAGGTAAGGAGAGGTATTAGGTGAGGAAAGTAATAAGATGAAGAAGAGAGAAGAATTAGGAAAGAAGTAAAGGTACGAGAAGCGTGTTAGTGAGTCCAGCGGTTTGGGATGTTTAAGTCGTCTTTGGTTGTAGTTAAAGAGAAATGAGGCTGAAAGATTCTGAAGGAAGATAGAAAATAAAGCTATACATGACCTCCCTAAGATCAATTTTCATATATACGGCAGAAACATGGACAACATGTGGGCATTGTATCACTCACCATACTCGCCCGACGTTGCGCCATAGGATTTCCATTTCTTCCCACCGCTACAATATTTTTCAAATTTGGGGGGCGTCATAAATTCCATCCCCAAATTTAAAATTTGTTAAAAATGAACTGATTTTTATATCGATCCAGCATTGAAAACCCGCACATTAGATGGAGCAAGGGTGTTAATAACAAGGGTTGTTACATTTTTTTAAAAAATAGAAACTTGGTAAAAATTCATATGCTCTAATTCAATGTAAATAACGACATTACTTTCGGGTCCTCCTAATACTTATTAGGTCTACCGGAAAGTTTTGTCCAATCAATTAGAACACGTTTGCGTATATTCACTTGACACTTTTTTTTGTTCTCTCGTTTTATGATTACAGTCGGTATATATACTGACCTAACAAATGAGCTAGAGCATGTTTCTAGATAATATATTTGCTAGATTATATACGTGAGCTAGATTCATGTTAATAATAATATTAGAATAGATTGGCTAATTGAGTGATTTGAAGCTCATTCAACCCATTGTAGTTTGTATGAATTCCAAAGAGACAAAAATGATACAGGAGCGGATAATTTGTTGATGAAGTTAGTTTCCGATAAAAATTGTAGATGGTTCTATAAATTTCAACTTGGTGGTTCTGACTTTTCTTATGAGCCTCTGACCTGGGTGTCCTTTAATCGACGACTATACTATCAAAATCATGTTAGAGCAAAATTCATTTTTGACAATATTACCGATATAAACAAGTCATAAATAATGATGGCAAATATATTATTCAATAAAGATTATTCAAAGGTATGATAAATTTATACTTTCATATTATTCTAAAAACGGGCAGAACTTTCCGGTAGATCTGATATATAAAATTGATTTTCCTAAAACGTAAATTATAAAGTAATAACATATTAAGTCCTCTTAAAAGAAAAAAATACAGTTCTAAAGCTAAATTTAAAAATTAGTTTCATTTCCAAGCACGACATTTAGCGAATTTATGCGAAAAGCTGGCCCAGAGGAGACTGAACGAAAGCCACCAAGCAATCTACACTCACCGTTGGATAATACAAAGTTCAACCTTCTCTCAATAAATATTTTAGAATTTATTTTAACTGTTTCTTAAATTGTATCTTGGTATTAAAATTTTGCCAGCCTGATCCGCTGAAATATCGAGGGCTGTTAGGTAAATATCACTGTACAACAACTTCCAATCTCGCCGTTCATGTTCAAAAGACCAATTGACAGCTGAAGAATGACAATAGGAATGTTTCTATGTCTACCAGAGGGCAGGTTTCTGATTCAGGAACAAATTTTTTTAAAAACGACTTGAATATATACATAACATAGCTCTTTTCGCTTCTATTTCCTAATTTTTTTTAAAAACCAGTCTTTACAAATTTACTGTCCTGTTGCGACACAGGACGGACTTATTTTAAAAGCAGAGTTGATCAAGTCATACGGTTTGGTGTTAGTACAATTAAACCTATTGGAGTTAAAAATGGAACTCTGATGTCAATGGGAGGGAGTGTTAGAGTATTTCAGTGTCTTTTCATCCCATCTCTTTAGACAAGACTGAAAGATTTAAGCTTTATCATCATGCAATGATTATTTCACGCTTTCAATCAATTTTGATGTCGATTGTACTTATCACCAACAAAGGAAATTACTCTAAACGCTAAAATAATTAGACACATAGTGCTTACATTTAATTTCCATTCCGTACTACATGCCTGCCTCCAAAACGTCTCACTTGCCATCGTGTCTGGAGATCTGCCCGTCTCTAAGACAATCACATGATCGATTTTAGAACAATTACTTAATATACTAACTTAATAAATATTATACTGCATGTACATAGAATATTGTCTTTTTGTTGTTTAAAGAAAAATCTTTTTATGTAACCAACGTCTACCGGACTTGTATCAACTCTACTTTCTCACGACAACTACCGACCTAACAAATCCTAAATATATAATCTAAGTCGTTGCAAATATAAAATATAAAAAATCTAACCTTCATATATATATAAATAAATTTTAAAGTTTTCTTGAAACTCAAGTCTTTAAAAAAAAGTCTTAAGAATCCTAGGCAATTAAATGTTTGCTTTCGCTAAGAAAATGTTAGTACCATTGGATCGCGCCTAAATATATTAAAACGAAAATAATTTTTGATTAAATTTCAACTTCTTGACGAGACTTTCCACCGAAGGACGAAGTAAGAAGCAATTCGAAGGACTACGAATATGAGAGCTAATGCGACGGCATCGATCCAGTATTGAGATTCGGACATGCTGAGCTGCTCGAGGAACTTCGTCGGAGACCTGTAGTGGCAGTAAGCTTCCGAGCAATCCAGTCGCTTTCTACCATATCCGTACAGCGACACGATGATTCCTTCGAAAGCGTATCGGATGAAGCTTATATAAGTAAGCCAGTGTAGATAACTAGGGATCGTGTCGAAGTTGACGAAAAATCCGGAGAATAGAATGAATGGCACGGTACAGACAGGGCCCAAATAAACGCCATTCTATAAAACCAAAAATGAGAACATACAATATAGTATGACGTGATAGTAGAGTATACAAATATAATATATCATAAACCACAATTTGTTTTCATCCAAATTGACTTCGCCTGGTAGTCTGATTCTATCGCATCATCTCATAGAAGCTGCAACACTTCCCCTCCTCTTATCTTCTTCATCCAGTACAGAACCCAGTCTACTCTTTCTAATACATGTTCATCCATCACTTTTAGGTTCTTTCTTTAAGACTCGAATTTTGTACTCGTCTTCCTTTTACCCTCCTCTACCCTACCACTATCTCTGTTTCGCCAAAGAGGGCATGCTCAGTTTCTTCCCTCTAACATGCCCCTGGAACCCCAGCCTGCTAGTCGAAACCAAGACAGTGTAGTCCTCGCTATCCTATTTACCTTTTCTAACTAAAATTTTACTCCCGGGTATCCAATTTCTTTGATTAATTTCAAAGAAGTCATACAAATAATCTGACCGTCAAACCCACCCTTCTGCCATCTCTCCTATATCCACAGATTCTGTACTGGGCCATCTCTTGCATTCCACGTAAAGCAACAAGCATAGACCAACCACTTCCTCTCCAGGACCACACTCAGGTGCTGCCTTCCTAGTTCTTTTAACCCACCGTCCTTTGCAGCTTGCCTCTCAACCCCTAACATTTCTCACTTTGTTGCCTACTTCTCAATCTTAAGAGATCCATAGTATTGTTACTACCATCATATCGAATATCTAGATTAGGCATCTCATTATGAAAACAGCAAATGTCCACCGAGTTCAAAAGACTTACTGGCTGTATCGAATAGTATATTTATAACTCATTTTAGTATCACGACAGAATTTCGTTAAAGCTACTACTTACTTGAACATTCATTGCAGCTCCTATCAGAAGCCCGATACTTTGAGACACTAAAGACGTTAGTACGGAAACACACAAAACCATGACAAACCTATAGGCCTCTAAAGGCTGTGACGTCATGAAATAGATTATGGTTATATAAATAATAGAAAAGAGAACCTGAAAGAAAGAAAATAATGACGATAACAAATATAAAGAAACCGTCTTCGTGGTTTAACAACAAAAGAGAGATACCGCATACCTGAAACGGAATATCGGCCATAGTCTTGGCCAAATAGAATGATTTCAAGGAATACCAGTAATTGAGATGTTCCCGAATGAACACTGTCTTTTCTAGAGGAACTGGAAGAGAGAAAACAACATTTTTAACCTTCATGGACTAGGAGGTTAAACATGAAATGGCACACTCTCAAAACTTACAAGTTAGTATCGTTGGCATCATGGCGGTGAAAACGAGAAACAAAACGGTTATGAACATGCAACCGGCATTGCTCTGAACTTTGAAGGCATCGTTTCCTATTCCCTCGTATATCAGTCCTATGAGTAGGCCGACGACGATATGGGAAACTAACCTGATCCCTGTCAGAGTCTAAAAAGACAGACCAAATGGCTATGAAAGGGAACAGACTTGGGAGATAAGAGCTTTGTAAACTTTAAGACAAACCCACCGAATCTCTTAGAATGGTGAGAAAGGTTCTCTTGAGCAATATGTAAAACTGGGTCCAGCAAGACGTCGGGAAACCTATTTTGTGTTTCCGGTTTTTGTTCAGTGATTCGTCTGAGTCGAGAAGAGACGTTGCGCAGGTTTCAGGTACGGTAAGGGTTGTAGACGTTGGGAGAAGACTCTTGTTTACGTCTAACAAAACAAAACGAGAAAAATTTAGAGTTTTGCTGATTTCATATGACTCCCACTTCCGCTGACTTGTACTCACTTCCGTTTAACTGGGATTGAAATTCTTGGCTGACTTCTTCTGACGTTTCCGACGATTTAGAATTGTTGTTGGCCGTCTGTCGGATTTCTTTCAGTTTCAAACTCTTGCATTTCCCCTCCTTAACAGCTGCTACCAGCTTTTCCGTGAATTCCCCGTGTTCTCCTGTCGCTACTTCCATTACTGAAGCAAACAATGACAATTAAATGTCTCCTCTTTCACTTTCATCACTCTCACTCTCTCTCCCTCTGTCTTTCCCACAACTCAATCATCACTTACTAAAATCTGCAGGATTGTGGTAACTTGGGCATTCCAACCCCATCGATGACAGGTACGGAACCAGACCAAGAACGACTCCTTGATATATACACTGTCCTTCAGCGAGTGCGTACATGTAGTCGAACATTTCGAAAGTCCGAGCACTCGGCTGATGGATCGTGCAAATGATCGTTCTTCCGCCTCTCGAAAGCGACTTCAAAAGAGAAATGCATTGGAAGCAAGAAGAACTATCCAGGCCACTGGAAAAAAAAACAAGAAAATTCAAAATGACTTTTAAGAGAATTTTCGTTCCCATAATTCACTTCGAACGGTTCTCACCTCGTCGGTTCGTCGAAGAACATGACCGGAGGATTGTTTACTAATTCTAACGCTATGGACAGTCTCTTTCTTTGTCCTCCGGACAAATCCGACGTTTTCGTGTTCCGACAATCGATGAGTCCGAGAGCCTCTAATATCTCCTCAACTATGACCAGTTTTTCCGCGTTCTTTGTTTCCTTTCCTAATTTCAAATTGGCTGACACCGTCATCGACTCTAAAACTGTTAAATGTGGGAGCAAGTGATCATCCTGCATTATATAACAGGACAACTTTCTAAATCTTCGCAAGTTCCTATCTCTCCCGTTCACGGTTATGGATCCGGACAGTTTTCTTCCTAATGATCCCATTCTGAAATTAAAACACCATTTTATCTGACAGTTCGCAACAATCATATCATGTAACACTAGAATACTACATATCAGCAGGGGAGGACTAAGACATAGCCAACCTAGGGCCCGAAAATTAGGTTTTAATTTTTTTATTATTTTTATAATTAAACTTTTGTGAGTTTGCAGAATTAAAAGTAAAAAAAGGCAATATAACTAATAAATCTGAGATATTTGTTTAAGTATTAATGGTTGTGATAATAAATTATGTTTATGTTGGAGTCTTCTTTCTTCGTTAAGCCCAACTAAGGAGCGCGATTGAACTCATTTAGCCGATGCCAGCACCTTCTTCTTTTACTCCCAGAACCTCTTCATCCTCTCGCCGTGGCTCTTCTTGCGATCTTCTGACAATGTTTTGTTGCTGATACTGCTTGGATGATCTGTAAAGTGGCGACTGTCAACTAATTTTTTTGAACTTGTTTCTGTCTAGTACAATACCAGCTGTGATGCCTTAAGATCTTTTCCAACTTGAAGCAGCCTCTTGTTTTTAATTATCACTGACATAGCAACGTTCAGAATTTTCTTCGTTAGTCTCTCTGATCGCTCATTCTGAGAATAAGCCTGTAAAATTTCTAAATGTCTTTTCCTAATGCACCTGTGATTTTTTTTTTTTTTTGGGTGTTAGTACAAATTTTAAGATTTTCTTTTCATCCAAATTCCACCTCTACAAACTGGACCACAAATTTTTCCTAGGAGTTTTCTTTCCTGTTTTTCTATATCTGTTTATGTTTGTTTGTTTAAATAAATTATGTTTATTTAATTTTTATTAAGAAGCACGACCGACAGCTCCTGACCCTGAAGCTCATCCTCGAGGGGTCCTGGGAGTACACCCGACCAGTCTTTGCGTGTTTCATCGACTTGGAAAAAGGCCTACGACCGGGTCCCTCGCGGGAGACTCTGGGAGGTCCTCCAGACATATGACATCGGTGGTTCCCTCTTGAGGGCCATCGGGTCATTGTACGGGGGATGCAGGAGCTGCGTTAGGATAAAGGGGGATGTAGGCGCTACGTCGGAGCCTTTCGACGTGTCCGTTGGACTCCGCCAAGGGTGCATGCTGTCGCCTCTCCTTTTTCATAATTTATATGGATTGGATGCTACAGTGCAGCCGAGGAAGTGAGAGTTTCAGATATGGAGACCTGAAGGTGGGGCATCTTGCTTATGCGGATGACCTCGTCCTTCTGGGATCCACCCAGTCTGAACTCCAGCGGGCACTGGACGGTTTCGACGCCGCATGTGCCGAGGCCGGGATGAGGATGACCAAGTCGGAGGTAATGGTGATCTCGAGGAAGCCCGTTAAGTGCGACATCCGCCTTCGCGGAGCCGCGCTGGGGCAGGTGGAGAAGTTGAAGTACCTTGGGATCTGGTTCACAAGTGATGGCAGGACGGACGCAGAGATCGCGTCGCGGATCGCTCAGGCTGGGGCAGTAATGCAACAGTTGGGGAGGTCCGTAGCGAGGAGGGCTGGGCTGAGCATCCAGGCGAAGCTCAGCATCTTCCGATCCGTTTATGTTTCTGTCCTCACTTATGGTCATGAGGTGTGGGTGATGACCGAAAGGATCAGATCCCGGGTACAAGCGGCCGAAATGAGGTATCCTCGAGCGGTGGCTGGTGTGTCGAGGCTGGATAGGTGTCGCAACACAGCCATTCGCGAGGGGCTTCAGGTCGAGCCGCTTCTTCTCCGGATCGAGAGATCCATCCTCCAATGGTTTGGGCACGTTCAAAGGCTCCCCCCAGAACGTTTGATTCGTCGGGTCCTGTCGGAGCACCCGGGAGGAAAGCGACCCCGTGGCCGTCCGCGGCAGGGGTGGCTCAGGGGGGTGAAGGCCTTGGCCGAATCCCGCCTGATAACCCCGGGTTCTCTGATTTCAATAGCGGAAGATCGTTCCAGTTGGAAGTCCTAGATTGCTTCCCTCACCCCGCGACCCTGACGGATAAGCGGGTCCATGAAAGGTAAAGTAAGTAAAGTAAAGTAATTTTTATTATTATTATTTATTTTTTTCTACTTCTAATTTTTTTAACTTCTTCTAATGAAACTACATACTGTATGCTTTTAAACCAAACTACCAAAAGCAAAGTATTTGTCATGACTGAAAAATAGGCCCGACTGGAATTACAATGTTGTCTAGGATCAGCTTTAGCCTTAGTCCGTCACTGCATATCATGCCTCTTGTAAAAGCCATGACCAACCGAGTCAATAAAGAGGCCAAATACAAGTGTCATGGAGAAAGAAACCAACACTTGATACCGACGAATTTTTTTTCTTTCTCTTTCACTTGGATTCGAAAATTAAAAAATTTCCTCTCATCCCCTTACGTCCCCCCAAAATTGGTTTACGTTCTAATAGAACATAACAGAAGGGAAATCGCAAGGAAGCCTCGAGTTCCCGCCATTATACAGTATACTGTTTGGTGGAGAAATAATTACCGTTTTATTGTAATATCGTTTGGTTTGTCACCTTTGTTTTTACTATCACTTACTTGTATCCAGATAATATGTTCATGAGAGTGCTTTTTCCTGCTCCTGATGGTCCCAAAATTGCTGAAAGCTCTCCAGACAAAAACCTCCCGTTGACATTGTTCAAAATAGTTTTGTAACCTTGAAGATAAAAGTCGATTAATTGCTAGACAAGGGCAACCAAGAAAGAACTAGTTCGATAAGTCAAGTAAAGAACTGATACGATAAAAAACAGTCACAGGTAAAGAATTCGGAAATAAAGTGTAAGGAAGTGCTTACAAAGGAGTCTTTTACTAATATCAAACAAAGATCATATTAAAACTGGACAAAATCACACGAGCTGACGACTTTGTCATACGTAAGTAAAGAAAACAAAAATGACAGATTTTTAATGATGGATGATGGAAGCATTAGAACGGCCAATGGCTCGAGATGATGCCAAAGGTGAAGACCTCTCAGAGATATTTATGCTGATCAGATGTTAATCTATTCACATACAAAAGGCAAGAAACTTTGTCAAGGACTTGTTTGAACCTTTCGGAGTCGAGAGTCTGTTGCAACCGAGATTAGAATTTTAAAACAAGAATTTTAAAAAGGTTGGACTGGCTGATGAGCAAGCAAGCCTGTGGCTTTACCAGAAAACAGTCCGAAATTATACCGAATGATATTTTGACCCATTACGCCGTCCTCCGATTAACCTAACAAATACAGCAGTCCTTGCTGAATTCCTAGCATTTTGTGCACCTAAGCACCAAAAGGACAGCACTTCCAGCGGCGCTAATGACAAACACGAGTCAAAGCTTTTAACCAACCCACCCTCTCCACAAGTCTACCTCATCTACTCACCTCTTTTCCTACTTTCTGATATTGAAAATGATAAATTATTGAACTCGATATCGACGGGCGGCCTCGCAGGCAAGTGATTCAAAGTTATGGGCTTTTTCGTCGACGGACTCACTGTACCGCCATTTCTGTTTTGGATATTTTTCACGACGATCCCCGAAGAATTGACCGCGGGCGCGATGTGAAACTGTTTCTTCGGCGAACTGAAATCAGAACAAATTAAGATAAAACTTGAGCCTTTCCTAAAACCAGAGTGAAATTTAAAAAGGAATTGGAGGACATGACCTTACAAAAAAATTAATTTCTCATCGATCTTCCGTTCGGTATTTAATCAATTTGCAAATTAGATTCTCATCATCGAATCATTAATGACACGAACAAACGAACGAATGGGGGACGAGGTGAAGAGAGAGAGGTGAACAACCCCTTAAAAAGTTCGCTTAACTTCTTGTGGTGAGTGACAGCCACCTAAGCTTACATACTCGAATCTTCTGTAAGTTTTTAAAAAAATTTAAATTAATTAGACAGTACAACGATAGCAGACGACATCCGTTATCATTATTGATTCGCTAGTTCGAAACTTTTTTAATATACAATACTGTTCGATACTGTCAAAAATTATTCTATTGAAAATTCGACATACTATTTTGTACAATTCTAACAGGATATGTTCGCTTTGATATAGCATCAATCAAGAGTGGATTAATAGTCCGTCGAGGACCTCATTCACCTCATTCACAATAGTTTTCTACCACCAAATTGCTCTCCTACTTCTTATATTACTGAGTTTGGTTCGATTATCTGGGGAACTTTCGGATATCATCCAAATATCATGGTCTCCTGTTGATTATTACTAAATGGAGAAGCTATTCTTGCCCCTCTAATGTAATAAGATAATCCAACTCCTATTTGGACTGAGGGCCACTGTGAATGAGCGCCACTAATTTCTGCTTTCCGCAAGCGCCTTGACTTATGTCCCGGACATGATAGGGTCTGCAACTGAGATCACGGCTGCCAAGCTCCTTCTCCATGATGTTTTCGGCCGGCCCTGGCCCCCGGCCCTGGTTGTCTGGTAAATTCCAGTCAAACACTTCCCGACATATCTCGGCGAGTCCTTTTGGAAGAGTGTGTCCCAACCATTTCCATTTCCTTTCGGGTAGTTCTTGTGCGACGGGATTCTGGTTGAAGCACTAGTTCAGTTCAAAACAGTAAGTAGGTGCAGTTAAAAACAAAACAAGTCTTGTGCGATGAGAAGACGTTTCGAGGTTACAATCCAATCACTGTCACTTCTTGAAATGATGATAAGTCACACTTTTTGCAGTGCACTAATTCGAAAAAATTTGATCCTATTTAAATTTTGAAAAGTTTTTGTCTTAATATGCCTTTAAATGCATTCCTAAAGAAATCTAATTTGGGAAAATTTGAGGAAGTCAAAGAATGACTAAGAGAGGGTTGTCACTTGGACTCTCCACCCTGGTCTTCAACCATGATCTTATCTAATTGCAGTATTCACAGCTTCGGTGACATTTATAATTACGGTATTCACTCGGGGGTCTGTTTTGCATCATCTATCATTCTCTGTCTGAAATCTATAATTCAGCGTCTTTTTTTTGCTTTGTAGGAGGAAACCCACAGGTGAAGACCTCTCCCATTGGAGCCAAGGAGCTCGATTGCACAAAGTCTCAGCTGGTTAACAAACCTGTGTGCAACTGGCGACAACAATTTATACAGTAGGTACAATAAGTACACAGACATTAAGTACAATAAGCATATTAACTGTTTTATACAAACATTCACATAAACATCATACGCAAGAGCACACACGTATATATTAATAATTTTTTTAATTTTATTTTATATTTTATTTTATTTATTTAATTATTTCTTAAATGTTCTATTTTTGGGAGCGGTCTCTTTCTTTTTCTCTTTCCTTAGATTCTTTTACAGCTATGACTTCTTCGGCGAACTTTTCGAGTGCAGACCAGTTAATTGGGCCTTCAATCATTTTGGTAAACATGTCTAAAAACTAATGTCACTAATTTTTTCTTTGTTTACAGCAAGTAATGCAGTAATAACACCAACTTCATCCAAGCCTGTACTAGTGAAAGACCCGAACATGATGTAATTTGCCTGTTATAGGAAACCAAATCTAAAGAAAAAGTTCCGAAAAAAAAAGTTTGGCAACCAATGACAACGCCAACCGGTCGAAAGTTGGCGAAACGCCCGGGGAACGAGTGAGAAAAGAAAGGAAAAGCTCGACATTATTGAACCTAAAGTGATGAACGAAAATCGTTTCTGACGAGAATCCTTAACTAATTTGTATCGTCCCAAGGTTAGGGACATTAGCAGCCGAAATGGAATGTCACGAAAGAGCAAATTATGATTTATGTCTAACGAAAAATTATCGCTCTTTCATTTATTCCCTCCATTTTTGGTAACCATAAAATTAAGGAGAACTGTATCCTTTGATAGGAGGAAATCGCGTTTCCCAAAGTACCGCCTTCGGTCTTCTTCTCTTTCAATTTGAAACATGAATACAGACTCAGCTGGTCTATCACAAGTGAAAACCCATACAGAAGTATTTATTTATTTAATTTATTTGACACGCCTCTTACAGGCTAATCAAAAAGAATATATAAACTGTATATACAAACATACATACAGAAAAAAGCAGCCAAAGCTACTGGAGTTTGGTGGATCTTTTGGCATATTTCGATCATACGCGTACATGTAAGTATACCTTTAATACCCTCCAGTATCAGTGCCCTATTTATAGGACAGGCCAAAACTCAAAAAAAATGTTAAGATTTAAAGAGGTGGAAGGCACATTGGACCTTGTGACTTTGACCTCTGACAGGTTATGGTGGTTCGCAGCAACTGAGAGTAAGGCCATGTATATTCAACTGTCCACGTGAACAGATGCAAAAACCAAATTTTTCCCGATTGGCTTCAAAACAGTATACTAAACTCCACCAATCTGCATTCCTTCGTGTGCTATTTAGTTCAAGGAATTGCCTGCAATCACACAAGTAGATCACTTTCGTCCCCCGACAACCTCATTTAAAACTGCAGCTCAACTACCAACAACCATAATGTTAGAAATTAGGACCAATTAACGGGGGCAGAAATTTTTGTTGGTGGACTCCATTTGAGTAAGGTCATAGCCGAGAGCCTTTCGTTTAAGATTCCGTCTGTCGGCCATTAATTGTCAAAGGGCAAAAGGTTCGATTTTTATTGATAAAAAATTAAATTTTTAATTGAGTGTTCGAGGCCGGTTATTCCCGAGTATTGGCCGGTGATGAATGCGAAAACAAAAGTCGAACCAGAGGAAGGAGATGTTTGACTGGTCTTTGGCCGTTTTGGGGGAATTTTCCCAAGGATTTCCAATGTTGACTTCGTTTCTCTTAATTATCATTAACAGTTTTTTTTATTAGAGAGCTGTTTGCTCGCTAATAGAGAGCTTTCAAAGTAACTTTGATACTCCTAGTAAAGTAAGTCGGTGGACTTCAAAGCCCCGCATAAATCAAAGCTCATTTAGCCCACTCGAGGCCTTTTTCGCGCAAATGAACCACCAATTACAGACTTTGTGCAGCATCCCATGACTCCCTTACTATTTATAATTATAACAGTTAAACATACATTTATAAAATTATGAATATTGCCAAAACAAAAGCGAATGACTAAGATTTCCCAAAATGCGGCCTCAAATAAACCACAAAGTGTGTCAAAATCCATTTCCAAACATCACAAATAAGTGCTACTCGAGAACTTTCGTCTTCGAAAGCTTCCTTCCACCTAATCCTTAAAAAAAAGGGTTCCTCAGTCTAGGTATATAAGACGCAAAAGACATACGGAGACAACCGGGACAGACAACCTAACGCTGAGTCATAACACTAATTAATAATAATGAACTATGTTCGCACAAAGCACTTTGGTGTCCGAGGCGTTAAATGGAGAACCGTGAAATGGTCCCCCAAACCGGAAACGGCTTTACCTAAACACAAACCCGTGTAAACATGAAATTCCAAATTAAACGCATTGGTTAGTGTATTATATTGTAAATCACCGCACTAATGGAGGTTCGTTTTCCATCAGTTTGTTTCAACACTAAACCTAATATACCGTTGAACTGACCGCTTAAATGATTTATGTGATTATAATAAAATACTTTCGAAGTCAAATGTCCAACTTGTAGATATACAGTCAAACTTCAACATACAGCAGCTTCCGAACAAGTGCATAAGACTGAACGGAGTGAAATACCGGAAGGCTTAGTGTTCAAAAAAATCTACTCACCTTAGTAAGCAGCCATTATTAAGATTGCTAGGAAAATTCCGAAGTCCAGGCACGGACGCGGTTACATCTTCGTCCGATAACGGAGGAATACTGATTTCTACGCTTCGTGATTCGCTCATTTCCCTTCTTTGACTGACTAGACATGAAACCTGGAATCGGAATAGACAAAATCAAATGAAAATGTTAGCAAACCCAAAAGAATCCCAGCACGACTGAGGATTTCAATTCCGCACTAACGCATATTGAACATCAAAAAGCTCTCACCCTTGATCCTATCACTAATAAATTATTTAGATGCTATAAACTTTCTCGTGATGACAAGAAGACATGTGAAACCTGATCATATTTGTAACAAAATCCCCAAGCGACGTATTAGTTGTTATACTGTCGTCAATTTCACTTCCTACCTATCGATTTACAAGGAAACACCTCATTACAAACAACAAAAACATCTCAGCTACCGCAAATTAGTGGTGAAAGAGACTTCAAAGTCCAAAGTGACTATAAACCCAAGTTACCATCCAGGGACGGGAGAACTATTCCCACAATCTAGTTGGTTTTAAAGACTCAAAGTACAGAAAACACAGTCTCAGTCTTTTCAAAGGCTTGTCATCATACCTCTTCCAAGATACCTCCCAAATATTTTTCTAAAATGTTCCACAAACTTACTCCGAGCAAGCTCGACATTTTGACATACGAGACGCAGCTAAGGAACTGCTTAGTTATCACCTCTATCAGCAAAATTTCTTGCGGACGCGGCTTTTCTCATTTCTCTTAATCAGACTTCTTCGCGGCGTCCTCCTAACTCCATTGTAAAGTATACAACTGAAAACACTTTTGTAGGACTTGGCAAATTTTTGTCAAATCCGATTCGTGTCGTTTTTGCAGCTTTGTACGTGACATTTTCTGTTGCTCTCTTTCAACCTTGGGCCCTGAGTATAGAACGCGAATCTTAAGCCTTTACTAAACTGCTTCAATCTCACCACAAATCAATTATTCTAGGCTATTTGGATTGAGCGGCATTTTCCGTTCGGCATTCATCGAACCGCCGTTGATTCGCGACTTGTTAGCGATTTCGATCTGGTTTTTTGTACTAAGCACTCGGATGTGCCGTAGCTGTTATGCTTGCCTCTAACAGCCTAACATCCAAACTAGTCTGGAGTCTGGATACTCCTACCAGGTGAAGCTCGATTTACTTTTAAAACGAAAAATGAATCTCAATAGAACGGTTCCAATTAATACGGATTATTTTGACCGAAATTTTTTGGCAATCTCAACACGAACAGAGTACACAAAGGGTGACGAAAACAACTTTGCAAGTCCGATGAATGACTAAACCAGTGTCATTTGCCATTTTTTCTTGAAACAGAAACGGCATTGCCGCATAGGTCAACCGGGCATGACGCCAAAAATGGCCGAATCTTCGTGACTTTCAGCTCTGAATAATACAATTATATTAAACTTCTCTATAAATAGAAGAATTTTTAACATTTGCATGCATTTTACCATTTAAACAACATAAACCACAACAAGTTATAACATAAAAAAATGTGGGGGAGGCCTGGTGAACAAGGACAGAATTTTGCCTATCAAATGTGGCTATTAGTGAATCAGACAAATTTTCGATCACAAAATCCAACGACGGCTGACAAATTTAGAATAAAGCCTAAAAACAACCAAAACCGAAACGTCACTAGCACTAAAGGTAACAGTAGAAAATATCTCTTCACAAAATCACACTTCACGACATAAAGGTTTCACTTGTTGTTTATAGGGCATCGTTCAATAATTATATTAATAGATGGAAAGTGAACTAAGTTCAGATTCATGCAACAATAACAATTTTTTAGCCCACGGCCGATTCCACCTCCAAAGTTACTTTTAATGATATTCGCATAACAAATTATTATTAAAATTTTCGATCAAGTAACGATAGAGGTCGTTTCAGACACTAATTTTATTGAAATAAAAAGAAAATTATTCGTCGTTGCACAGATTAAGCAGAATCCGAGTCATATAAAAATCAAAATGGCTTACCGGTTCTTGAATTTATTAATAAGATTAGCAAATTTTCCGAAAATTCTATTGAACAACTGGATTTCCACAAAAAGTGGTCTTTCAAAGAAACGTTTCTTGGAGAAAACTCCAAACGAAAAAAAGTGACATCACACGAAACGAATGAAAATTACTGTTACCATTAGTGTTGGTGTTTTGGTTATCACGTTAAATTCAAATTCTTTAGGCTTAGCTTACCCTAACGCAGTGGTTTACACACTTTACTTTTCCACGGCTCCCTTAAAAATACTTAATCATATGGCGCCTGTCTTCATCCATGTGTTGTCTATGCTGTAGACAACATAATCCCTATTGGGCAGATGTATTTCTAAACCGTAATGTTTGTTACGAGAAAGTCCAGCATCAACAGCATAGTCGTTAATATGTACCTACATGTTACGTATTGTATTAGTTGCAAGTGCACTTTTTTTGTCAATTCTGGCCAATATTCGTGCCTCCCCTTAGAGTAGTCCATTACTCCCAATTTTAATAAAACTGCCCTAACGTTTCATGTCTTTCACGGCTAAAGCCACACGCAGTGGAAAGAAGTTAGGTCTCTATTCTAAGAATTAGATTTATGAAATGAATATCTTAAGAAAGTGTGCAATACTTTTGAAATAGTTCTGACTATACACCAAACTTTTTTATGCTGAGAATCTCTTTAGCTGTGAAAAAGGAAAAACGTCTCGTGACGGCACTCTATTCAACCATATATTAAGTCTACCGAAAATGTTACACCGAGTTTGACCACGTTTGCTCATATTAATTTGAAGCTTTTTGATTCGCTCGTTTCATCACCCATACAGGATACATACTGACCTAGCTAATGAACTAAAACTAATTTGATTCATGTTAGTACTAACTAAGAACCGATTGGCCAACAGATTTGAAGTTAGTCACTGTGTTTTGTATGAATTGTAATAAGAAAGAAGTGATACAGAAGGAGTGGATAATCTGTTAAAGGTGTTGGATGAAGACACAGTTTCTAATAGAACTTATAGAAGATGGTTAGAGAAATTTCAACTAGGTAGTTTTCACCACCAATTTTTTTTTAGGTGAATTTTACTAACTCTGGGCCGCCGTCTTTAATCAATGACGATACTGTCAATATCATGTTAGAGCAAAACTCCTTTTGACAACATGAGACTTGCTTATACAAAAAATAAGTTATAAATAATGATGGCAATTATATTACTCAATAAAGAATACTCAAGGAGTGATAAATTTATACTTTCGTATTATTCTAAAAACAGACGGAACTTTCTGGTAGACCAAATACATGAGTTCGTCTATCCATCAACACAATCATACTAGGAAAGTAAATTGATTAAAGTGAGCCTAAAAATCTCTCAAAATTTTTCAAAAGCCAAGTCTAATCATTATGTCACAATTTGATATATAAATATATAGTCGAATTGTTATAAATAAAGTCTAATTTTGATTATAGTGAAAGAATACTCTGGGCTTTAAAAAAAAAGAGTAGATGTTAATTTTCTCGTTTATAAAAAATTTATTTTGGACTTTGAAGGATCCAATTTCTGTAAACAAACGTCCTTGAGGTTATTATGAAGCCAAAATTTCAAATCATTGATAATAAGGGAAATACAGGACTTTGAAGTTGCGGACTAGGTTCAAAAGTACTCAGAAATAACAAAATTCAAGTTAAACTAGCGAAATTTCCCAGTCCCTCTCTGCCTCTCTCCCTGCCCCCCACTCTTTCCATCCGTTTATTATTTCAGCCCAATTTTCCTCATTCACACTGGAACACAAAAATTACAAGAATAGTTCCAGAAATAATTACTCAATAATAATTTTCTCTTTTCGTGTTTGTCATGTTAATTGTCCAAGGTCAGTTCTGAAAACAATATTTTTTTGTAAATAATGAATGTTCTCTCTTCCTTCCCCCCGCTCCCACCCCACGGGTCCTAACACAAAGGAAATCTAATTTAAAAAAAAACTTTTATCATTTCACTTCCTAAAGATGACACCGATTTCGTTTGTAAAGCACAAGACACAAAAGTTTTTCATTGAAAAGACACCTTGAAAAATGATGAACGCGAGAATTTTGAAAGGATTCCAGGAAAAAACTTTCGTTTCTTTGGTTTTGTTGCTTTTGCGTTGTCCATTTTCCGATGACGCCAGGAAAATTCGAAAAAGTCATTTTATCTGGATGTTTGGGAAATAATTCCCCAACTATGAATTTTGTTGATAACTTTTTCCTTGTGTTTATTCAAAGCAGTGTATTTTTCCTCTCCCTTTTGAAAGTAGATGTCTAACATCAACTTCGTGTTTGTCTTTCCAAGGTCAAATTGTGTTCTCTAAAAATTTTGGAAGAAAAGCTGGCGTGAAGGATTTTGAGAAGAATTCAACTAGCACTCAAACTAGACACATTTTTAACTCTAGTTGACATTTTTTTGTTTATCTACTCCACCTTTTTCTACTTATGTTTCCTTTCATAACTCTTCTCTTTCCCTTCTCTACTCATTCTCTTTTCTTCTCTTTGTTTCTTTTCTCTTTCCTTCTCTGTCCTACTTTTTCATCCGCCCCCTGGGGTTACGACGATGGTCCGTACCTCCCCTAGATACCCCCCCCTATACCTAGATTAAACCTTCTATATCGACCTAACAACTACTTGGTGTCTCAAGTTGAAAACGAATGGTAGCTAGCAAGAGATAAAAAAATTCGACATTGTGAATTGCTCACGACAAGAAAAATTTGTCGTAGTTCATTACTGTAAGCCTATTTATTTATTAAACTGTCATCATGGGCACATACGGAACACGAGGAGAGTCTCGTTATTTTAAACTTGAAGATTTAAAAGTGGGAATAGGAAAATTATTTTACGGAAAGGTTCGATGAATGTTTCCTTTCGAATATACTAATCTATATAATTTTTAATATAGTAAAATCATGATTTTTTTCGCCCTCGCTGTTCCGGAAACATGCGAACCATTTGTTAAAAAACCCTAAAACTTTAGTATATAGAGCTTAAATTGATACAGAACCAATTTCACTAATGTCTCCAGCTATATACAGATTGTATATAGGCCTATTTTTTAAAAATGACGAAATCGTTAGGTAAGTATAGAAAAAGGCTGCATCTTGTCTAAATTCTTTCCTTCAGCCGCAGAGAGATTTAAATTTTAAAAAAAATATTGACATTAACTACTATACAACCCAGGTGCTGTCGGGTCATGGAAATTTTGCGGTTGTTTGTGTTTTGTGATAAGTTTAGACCTGTTAGTGTTGTTTGCAGTAACTGGAGACTCAGGTCATGTAAACCATCTATCCAAGTGTCCGATATCTAAATTTCATCCCGGTCCCACAAATAGATACAAAATACTGAATTTTTTCCCCGATTTCTCTCAACGTAACACACTGGAAAGACTTGGTATACATACAACAGCGCGGAGAACATGGACGAACAATTCATTTTCCTACCACCCAAAAGTTTTCGTTTATCAAAAATTTACCTCACCAATAACCTTCAAAAAAATTAGTTGAGAATGAACTCGTGGGGAACCTGTCACTAGTACAAGGACATGTTTACCCACGGTTTCGGGTTAACATTCCTACGTCAGGTCACAATAAGAAAACTTCCTCAACCCAATTACAACAGGAACTGGCAAAAGGCCCAAAAAATTAATGAAGCAAAGTAAAGACCTCGCCACAAAAGCAGTGTTAAAGAAATTGACCGAAAGGTACAAAGACATCGGTCCATTAATAATTCTGCTTTTCCAAACATTTTTTTCAGCTGATGTTAGGCAGCTGACGAAAACTGAAGCGAGGTCACAAGTAGCCCCGAACAATGAAAAGGTTTTGACGGGTGAACCTTTCAATAAATCCCCAAGTTTGAAACCGCACAAGACAGCTTCAAGGTCAAGGTAACTTCACACAGGTGTCTGAGCAAAAGGTTTATCGATTCACGGTCTTTCTTCGTCTTTCAATGAATGTAAATCAAACAAAAAGAGAGAAGAAAAAAAACTAATCGAATATTTATTTTTCGACATATTCGAGCGTTCTGTTGCCACGACCTCTTCCTCAACTCTGGGAGAAAAAACTATTTCACACATAGCCATTGATTTGACCTCGAGAATGGTTTCGCTTCAACGGAAAATTGACACTTTTGCAATTTTAAAACGAAATTTCTTCTAAATTTTACCTCACAACTGAAATCATTGGGTACCACCAGCCTGACCAACAATATGGCCACGATCCAAAGTGATGGCAAATCTTCAAATTGACCGCTTGCTCCTCACTCTCAAGTTTCTTGTTCCTCTTGATGACTTCGTCTAGGCTTACTTTTTGAAATATTACTCTTTTTTTTTAATATTTCTGTAGCTGTTGAGGAGTAAGAAGACCCACCCGTCTGACATAACCTTCCGATGTCGTCTACTAGTCGTTTTTTTACAGCGCCGTTTTGCTTGTTTGAGTCTTCAATGTGAGTATTTCATCTACGAGGATCATTTTCCCTCTTCCTCGGCTGCTCCTGAAGTTCTCTTTCACCGTCCTCTTTCTTCCTAAAACTCACTAACAGAAGTTTTCCAAGTCCTGCCACTTCTCCGATGATTCTAGAACTCCGTCAACGATGTTATCTATGTTCAGACTTTAAAATGTTTTCTGAAGTTTATATTGCTCGGGTGACCACGCAGGACATCTTCTTAGGGTGTGTTCTGCCGTGTTTTCTTCTGGCCATTTTTCTGTGTTCCTCCGCTAAATTCATTTGAAGAAAGGATTAAAGAAGGCGTGTCCTGTCAGCATCTGGGTCATGCGGAAGGTTTGGCTACTATCCATCTTTTTAGACATAGTAGAATGGCTGCCACGATGGGCTTCTGAATGGCATCGATGTTTTCAAGGTGGGTCGTCCATTCTCGATCTCAATCAGTTCCTACAATGTATAATCACCACAACCCAGGACTCGTCCATTGTAGTGCTGTTCGGTAATGGTAAGCTTGTACTTTGCATTTTTTTACACCTTTTTCACATTTTTCTATATGACATCTGCCGGAATTAGGTGTATTGATGAGACAAAGCACACGAATTCCGAAGGAAAATAAAATTATTGAAATAAAAAATCTATGCATAATAATACTGATACTTGTTCGACTAACTTCGTCGATTCGTTATACTATCCAGACTGATCCTTGGTTGTGTGTTCAATTACTTTGATGCTTCGTGTGAACTCTTGTCTACAAGCCCGAGCGTGTCTTCATTCAAGTTTCTGCATGTCGTAGTGACTTTGCTTGTCTTGATTTCCAAAATATCTACAATTTAAAGATACGCTACCGTTTTCAAACCTCCCATAGTTTTATATATAGAACATCACTTTCTCTCAACCCTACCACCTATTCATCTCCTAGTTCACTGCTTGAATGTTTTGCCGTCTCAATTTGAACTTTTCACCTTCACATTTCTAACTCCAACCACTCACAGCCATTTTTGTTTTTAATGTGTTGTTCTACTAACTGACCTAAAAACCTTTTATCAGGCTCTTCATCAAGTCTTATCATCCTATTAACTACAGTCTAGAATATCCTACAAAATCTCAGTGAGAGGAGGGTAGGTTTTGTTGATTTTCTAGATCAGGGAGGAACTCCTAGGGAACTCCTAGGACTATCAAAGAGGACTTCATTCTCATTTCCAACTTTTTTTAACAAACTGTAATGGAAAGACAAGAGAAAGGGAAAGAAAGAAGGGAAGAAAGCTTTCATTTCACTTCACTAACCTTCACCTCCTTTACCCTCAAAATTCTTAAATCTTTAATTAAACAACTTCACCCCCAGTTTTTAGTTCTCTTTTCTAATAAAATGTTTCATATTTAAATACTATAAAAAACGCTCCATTGCAGTATTTACCAACCGCAAAACAATAATTTAAGTGAAGGACAAATTTTTTTGTTGTAAATAAATTGCATCACACAATCCAACAACTAAAATGAAAGTTTGACACATTTCAGGAATCACATCAAAGATGAACATAAATTTAAGTAAGAAATAAAAGATGAAACACAAAAACAGCAGATTGCGAGGAGAACTTTTCATAACTTCCGAATTCTGGTTTAGGTATTAGATGTTAATACTTCTAAATCTTTTAAATGTTCACAAATCAAATCCTTATAACAGTAAAAGAGAACAAACTACATCAGCAGAAACGCCATATTGGGGGAGGAAGAAGGGTGGCCAACCTCATACTCTCATCGATGTCAAAAGTTTTAATTAAAACAATCAAAATTCATTGTGAGACGCCGTTTTAATAAAAAACGGTATTAATACGTAAGAACAATAATTACAGCTGATAAGACTTCCGATATTAAACCTATTTCAGGAATCAGTAAGACAGTTTTGATTGGTAAGAACCACCATCACAACTGATTAAGTTTAAAGGCAGTAAACCTAAATTTATATTTGAATATCTGGCAAAAAGCAAATAAGAACGGCTTTCCCGCCAAATCAGCAATCTGGGGGAGAAAGGGGATGGACATAACCTCTAAATTACGTTGATAGACATTTTAATTTAAACAAATATTAATATAAATTATGATTAAGACGCCATTTTATTAAAAAAAACTGTTAAAGACAGTATGGTAGGTAAGAACAATTCACAACTACTGTTTCTGCTGATTAAATTTTTGGGCACACGAGCCTCACTTTACAAATTCAAACGCTCCAAAACCAATCCATGATAGTGAGAATGAATGAGTTTCCCACAAAATGAAAACACAAACAGCATAAAATTGAATTTTGTGATTTGAAAGGAAACCCTGCAAACCAAAAAAAGGTTTTCGGAAAGAAAATCTTCAAAATGCCCACCTCCACGCTATACGACACAACTGCATTGTTTTCATCTATAGTAATAATAATAATAATAATAATTTCTTTTCTTCCGCAAATCAACGAAAAAGAACTATAAAAGAGAAATTACCTCAACTAAAGGAACATCATAGTTGAAAGATGATCATCTGTTATTAATTATTATCACAAATCATGCTAGGAAAAGAACAAAGAAATATTATTTATTCGCGATCTTGAACACTTCACGCGATCCAGTGAAAATGAACGTGAACGTTTGACTTAAGTGTCGATTTGGCGGAAAAAATTCTTTTTCTTTAATCCTTCCTTATTCCGTCGTGTTGTTAGTTCGTCACCTCGGATTAATACTCGCGAATCACGCTTTTCAAACTTAAAACTGATTAAAAATAAAAAAAAATCTCTTTCAAAACAAGTCACCCCTAACACACCAGAAGAAAGACTCGCCAGGCATCTAATGTCATCATTCCCATATGATCGAAGCTAAGAGAAAACCGTTCTCATGTCAACTTTCGCCATAAGCTAAACATAGTTTTGATAGCGTTTTGCAAAAGGAGTTCGAAACGTTACAAGAACAAAAACCTCTCGGTTGGGTTTATAATTCGTTTTGGGTTTAAAATAGACATTGATGTAAGCCTACGTTATGGATTTAAAACAAGACAAGTCCGTTCGGGACAAGGAGAAAATAAATTTTGCATTCACTTGTTCACAGGCTGGTTGTTACAAAGAACCTTATCAAGCATGCGCGAACTATTTCGGTACGTTCTCGGTGCAAGTGTACTTAAAACAACGGGCAACCGATCATTAGTACCATGCTCTTCCGCTTGATTCGTAGTACAATGTTATTATCAAACGGCCCTCCTGTTGTTGTTTTTTATTCTGCCAAAGAAAAACAACAAGCGCAATTTTTACTGATAACAAGGCAAATAAATCATTTGTCAAAAAACAAACACATCACGTGTCAAAAAAAAGTTTTAAAATACAATTTTTAAAGAGTACTTTGGTAAACGTCTTCCGCATCATCCCGTCTGTTTGAATGGATCAAAATCTCTTAACCTTGTCCTTTTACTGTTGCCTTACTATTCTCCTACGAGTGGGCACATGAAAAAGGAGAGGAATAGAGAAGTATTGAAGTACAGAAAATAGACAATGGATAGGGCTTGAAACATCCCTCAGTCTAATTAAATTAACACTATTTTACTTCATTATTTATTTATTTATATAATGTTTCAAACCCATTTCTTAGTGTTCAACTGACACTATAATTAATGCTATATTTTTTTATACTGTATTTGATATTTTATTTAGTTAATTTATGAATGAATCACCTTAGGTCTCATCTCTAATCTCGGGGCTAAGAAACTGGCCTGTTCCTCAGAGAAACCCTAAAGAATAAACCTACAGCTTCATAATGTTTCGCATTAGAAGACAGGTAACAGGAAACAGATAAAGTAGATAAAACGGTAAAAGGTTTCAGATATGCTGAAGATGTGCACGGCGGATGAGTTTAGAGTTTAAAAAAGATTTTAAAACATCCACCCAGTGAACCTTTTAATCAGTTATAATATAAAACGTTGACCGAAATCAAACTTAGGTCCAGTCCGGACCTGGCACAAGGTACAATTCAAAGGTTTGCGTAACATTCTCCTAACACATAGTCTTATATCATATTAACGAATTGACTTGAATCTCCCCATCTAACCTAAGAGGAAAGAGAGATGAACTCGTCCAGAGGGCAACCAGCCCCACAGTGCAATCTTAGTACGTTTTGGGTACACCTGCACCCAGAGTACTTGAAAACCCCAATGGAGAAATCAATAGTAATGACGGATCAAGTACGCATGAACGCAACAGTGCCCTACATTACGTAGTTTTCATTTGTTTTCTTCATTCTTTCCCTTTCTTTCTTTCATTTTGGCAAATCATTGATAAAGAAAGAGTTTAAGGGGATGGAGGAGGGGGGTGAAGGAAAAGAGCAAACTGCTCACTGGAAAAAGGCCCATAAATATCGGGATCTAAAAAGATTTCACGAACACACGACCCAAATCGCAAGCTAAGAAAACAAATGGGGCAATACGATAAGTATATAATATAAAAACAAGGACGCATAGAAGTAAAAGCTTTTAAAAAGAATGAATGAAAAAATATTAAAATGAAAGAATAAATTTTTTTAGAGGATTTATGTTACCACCGCACTCAAATCTTCCAATTATTTTCCCATTTTTGCATAAGAAAGCATATTTAACTTCCATTTACGAATATACAGTGGCTCACAGCTTATTTGGGACACCAACTTTTGCAATAATAAAACCGCTGTATCTTGTAAACCTTTAAAGTTATCGGCGAAATTCGAATGACAGGTTGTACCTGTATGTTTCATCAACATAAATCACGAAACAGATTTTCCAAAAAATATTTTCAACCCCCTAAAAATAACAAAATTAGTATATTGCGACGAAAATACATCTCACAGCTTATTTGGGACACTTACTTTTACATTAAAAATTATAAGAATGATACCTTTTTAATATTTTGTGTGATAGCCTTTTGCTTTGATCACACTCTGTAGCTGCTTTGGCATCGATTCTACCAGTTTTCGAGTTATGCCTGGGGTAATTTAACCCCATTCTTCAATCAACGCCTTCTTTACGTCATTTTTGCTCGTTATAGTCCGTTTTCTGATGTTTACGTCCAACAAAACCCACAAATTTTCATTCACATTTAAGTCGGAAGACTGGGCCGGTGGTGACATGACATGGGGGCAATTCCGTATAAGCCAAATCTGAACAATTAGCGACTTATGCTTGGGGTCGTTGCCTTGACAGAATCGGAAATTGTCTATTATACCGAGCTTGGTTGCACTTTGACGCAAATTTTTTTTTAGTATATCTAGGTATATATTTTTGTCAATTGTACCTTCAACCAATACCAAATTTCCTACTCCAGCTGCGGACATACAAGCCCAAACTGTTACGAATCCTCCTCCGTGCTTAACAGTTGTCGGATCTCATTTGCAAAAGAACACGTGGAAAACAATTCTGACTTTTGGAACTCAGTTATTTATGCAGATAAGTCAAAATTTAACATTATGGGTTCTGATGGAATGTCTCACGTTTGGCGAAAACCAAATACAGAGCTAAATTTAAAAAAAACCTCAAGGCAACTGTTAAGCACGCTGTTTTTTTTATAAAAATAATAATAATGATTACAGTGATTATGAAATGGTTTACGTCTAGGATGGTCCTATTTTTTTTCGATCAGGCCATCTTCAGATCACGTTAGTTTACACTCCTCTTTTTTTCTGGTCTTCTTCCTTTCCCTTTCTTTTCCGACAAATACTCCCTCAATTTTCTACTGTGCTCCAGGAAACTGGTGTTTTCTACTTTTTTTCTTCAGGGTGTCTCGCCTTTGTACATCTTGTGTGGCCCCTGCTTCTCTCAGGTCTTTTTCAGTTTCCACGAACCATACCGGCTGGGTTTTTCTAATTGAGGAAGTGTTTGAAGACCTGGTTGGTCAGCGTTTCTGGGTCCATTCTCGCCAAATGTCCGAGGATGTAGAAGGTGATCCATTTTTTTCGAATCATGTCAGTTATCTTTGGTATATGTTCGCAGAGTTCATGAATGTGACGTCTCCGATATTCATTGTTGTCTTTTACAGGACTCAGGAGTTTTCATAATATTTCGTAATATGTCCCATTATTAATTATTTATTTCTTTAACTAGACAGGAAGACTAACTCGTGGGATTTAGGAATCGTCACACAAACCAGGCCATGGAAATACAATCAAACGAATTATGGAAAACACTGATTAATCATCAGTCTGCGTTTGTTCAAGTCATTAAATCGTCCTACAAATAATAAATAAATAAATAATGCTGCAAACGAGCCTACATACAATGCATGACAAAATCGCGCGCGAGAGGAGGATAATTACGTCAAGAATGGATCAAGAATAGCCTAAATCACTTTCACTTGAAATGAGTCAAACAAAAAACCCTTATCATTCAACTACTAAAATGTTTCCGTCTAATCAAAATGAAGAAATTACGGTAATCTCGTAAAGTGAACAACAAGGATGAGTAAACGGTAAACATGGGGCATATCATCCGGAAGCAGAGAACGAATGATAGATTATACTTGTCATCACGTCGTTTTCCGCAAAATGAACGCCTCTATATATAGAACCGTCGAATCAACAGCGAAAATGGTTTCACCAAAGGAATATAAAAAAAATTCAACTTAAGGTCCGCGAATACTGTCGGAATTAGGTGGGTTGCTGAATAAAACACAAGAATTCTGAACGAACAATTGTATATTAATATAAAAATATTTTTAAAAATTCGAAAATGAGAAATACACATGACGAGTTCCCTAACAGAACAATCCTGTTTCTTCCCATTGTCCTCTTTTGAGAACATCAGCTTACGTTCAGCATAGGCCTATATATGACCTACCTAAGACTGATCAGCACATATACAGCGGAAACATAGACAACAACAAAATGACAATGCGAGGAGCTACTAACACCTGAAAGAAAGCTAGTAAGGTTCTTCAAGAGTGAAGCCATAGAGTGGATTGGTCATCAAGAGGAGACAACAACAGCCTCGTCCACGTAGTAACATTCAAAACCGAGACATAGAAAAGCTCTGAAAACTAGATATCTAAACAAAATCAGAAAAGACCCATGGATAGTTGATTAATTGATGAAGCACTCCAACAATAAGATTTCACAAAAAATTGGAACAAAACGAATAAGTACATGATTAACATGTGTTGTTTCATCTTTACTTCTCATATTACCTATACTTCTGAAGCAGTATTAGTCTAAATATATTCATACCAAGTCCACTGTATGATTTCTACTCTCATCCAATAAACTACATGTCAAAATTCAGCGCCTTATTGAGCTAGACAAAATAGGAACCAATAAGATAGAGACAGAAACAATTTTATGTGAACATAACATTAGGCATAACCAAAATATTTTCATACATGAACTTTATTTTATTAACCGCTAATTTCCTGTCGTCTGAGACAATATTGAGTGGTATCTAGAGAAAGATCAGAGTCCCATACAAGGAACTGAATGAGATAGTTACAGGGTAAGAACTTAGGAAGAACGACTTAAGAGAAAGGAAACTAGTAGACAGAAATAACAAACAGGGAGATGAAGGAAACACAAGAGTTGAGCAAAAGGTTCAGTTGAGAAATAAAAAGCAATACTCAATAAATAAATAAATTAATTAATAAAGACAGTCCCCTGAGGACAGAACCAGTGTGTCATCACCAAATCATGACCATAATGTAGAAAAATACCAAATAAAAAAAACTCTTACTCACTCTTTATTGTTACGTTATAATTACAATTATACTAAAACTTATGTTTTGGGTGCACCAAATGCATCTGGCATTCTTTCTATCGTATACCTGCACAACAAAGAAAAAAATACTTTTAAACATTTTCAGGGCAAAACTGAGAAGAATTTAAATCCAGACTCAGGCAATTCTGTTTGACGTTCTTACCTATGTTGAGCTATGTACATGATTGGCACTCCAGGTATTTTTCTAATTCTTCGTTTCAAATCTTTATCACAAGTGGCCACAATGTAACACTTATGCTGAAAATTCAAATGTAATACTTAATGTAAAATTAGGTAGACTAAGTAGGTTTTGGAAGACAGATTGAAAACTGTTGGGCTGAAGACATAAGAAGATTGAGATACTGTATATCAAAATTATGAGGAAAAAATCAATTGAAACAATTACATTCAAGAAACTTTTGTTATTAACCCTCTTAATTAATAAGAACATAATCTATTAGGAATTTCACCAAATCTTGTTTTGTTTTTCTCTCATATTTCATTTATATATTTTATATCTGTCTTGTTTAACAAACAGATAATGACAGGAATTTTTAAACTTCTGTTCTATTAGTCTTACATAAAAGTGTTGATACAGTTACTGAGGGCAAAGAACTATAAAACCAAAGATGTGATAAAATATAAATAAAAATTGGGAGATGTGTGGTGTAGTGGTAAAAGCACCATAAAAATTATGGTTGTGAATCTGAATCCTGTCCTATTGATCATAAATGTAAAACAGGCTAAAATGAACTATACAAAAAGTACAGTTTTCTTTGACTAAAAATAAATTACACTCATTCACATAGAAAACACATAGATATATTTAAAAAAGCAGTGACAAATTCCTTTGTCTTTTTTTATTGTAAAATAAAACTGTACCTTTGTGTATAATTCATGTTAGCCTTTTTTACATTCTTCTTCAAATAAGGACAATGTCAGATTATAAACTGTGACTTAACTTCAGGTAAATCAAAAAAATCCTAAATAACTGTTATTACTCAGCTAATCAAAATGAAACTCTTCAATTGTTTTCTGTAAATTTTTTGGTAAATTATAATATTTAATAGAAAATAATTAAAAATAAAAGTAATTCTTCTCACCTGTGTCACTCTTTGAACTATACAATCATCAGCATAAGTGCCTTTGTGCATGCATGTCAATCTTTCAAATCTTGGGTCCTTCATAATTTTCAAAGCTATTTTATACTTTTGTCCTAATTTTTCCATTTCTCCCATAACACAATCAGTGACATAAGGTATGCATTTTGCATACAAACAGTCCATCATGTTTTGAATCACATCTAATTTGTATTTGATAGAAAAATTAACAAAATTTGTGTCCAAGAGAATGTGATAAGGTGGTCCAAGTTGAGTGTTATATTGGAAAAATAGAGCAGATGATGCTTGAGGACTAAAATCATTCATTCAGGTGTTATTGTAAAATCATAACTCATTGTGATAAAAAAATAAATATAGAATAAAACTAATAACTCACATTTCTCTAACTTTTACTTCATCTTTTTCTTTCTTCTTTGATGGCTGCCTTTGTTCTTCCTTAATTCTTGTGTCCTTTAAGCTGATCATTTTCTTCATTTGCGCAAACCTCTGGGTAGCAAATTTACGTGTACGGGAATTCTTCCCCTGAAAAGAATGTAAAAGAAAATGAAAAAGGAACAAATAGACATAAAAAGTATCGGGTAAACAAAATGCATAATCGCAATCTTTTACGGTATTAAAAGAGCAGCATCGTATTAAATTGCAAACACTCGAGCAATCATTCACTAATCTGCTTTAAAAAACACTTACCATCTTTTTAAACTGTATGGTTTTCTACAGAAAAATAATATTAACCGATTACTATAACCGACGTGACAGCACACCGCCAAAGAAATGAGGTTAACTGTACACAGATTTATTCACGAGTAGATTTATGAAAATCCAATTAACACTTAATTGATTCAAATTTGGAAAAAAAAAATCAATATCTCCTTAAAGTGAAGCTTAAATTTTATTAATATCGTGGTGCAGTTTAATTTACATTAATTAATGTACATAGACAAGTAGTCCAATTTGACCGCTTATTTGGGAAAATGAATTTTTCATGCGCAGAAAGCACCGCCTGCGAAATTTACAATTTTACTCTATGAACAAAAAGAACGTGGCACCAAGCAAGGTACCAAACAAATCAAGGTTCCTTATAGATTTTTCATTTTGTTGTTTTCTGAATAATACGCAGAAATTGAACTAATTTTGGATGTATTTCTTCACCATCGTTATTGAAAATGCATCGATGCCAAGTCTCAGGAAAAGCTGGATAATGGAAGGTCTTTGCCATTTTTGCTGTAATGAGAATAGCTTCGTTTGAATAAACATGAAAACAGTTTTGTTATATTAACAATATTATTTTCATTCCAGAGGATCATTTCGATATATTCAAACTAATATATGATGAATCAGTGCCTATTTTATCAAGGGCTGCCATCGCCGGAGACTTGGAATTAATCAAGAAGGTCCTATCTGCAGGAAAATCGCCTCAAACTCCGGACTACAGAGGATTCACATCAATACACAGCTGCGTTGCTGCGAATCAAATCGAAGCTTTAAAGTTAATTTTGAAGATCAAAGCCAAAAACAAGGAGTATTTAGTTAATTTAACTTCCTGGGAGAATCTGACACCTTTGTTTGTAGCTCTTAGTTCTCCGGCGCAGTCATTAGAAATTGTGAAATGTTTATTAGAAGCTGGAGCTTCTCCAAATGTATGCAACAACGTAAATCTCTCTCCTTTGCATTTAGCTTGTTTAAAAAAAGGAAATTTGGAACTTGTAAAGCTGCTACATGAATATGGCGCTGATGTAAATATTCAGGAAGAATTAGGCCATTTCACTCCACTTCATTGTGCGATTTCCAGAGCTAAGGATGTTGAGATAGTACAGTATTTGGTGGAATTTAGCAATTTAGGTTATGTAAATTGTTATGGAAGAACTCCATTCCTTGAGGCTTGTAATACAGAATTCATGGAAGCGGTTAAGGTATTTATCGAGAAAGATAAGGATATAGTAAATGTTAAGGCTCACCAGTCTTCAACGCCATTGGCAATAGCAACTCTGCATGGAAATATGGATTTAGTTAAGTTGCTCCTAGATCATGGTGCTGATGTAAATATTCCAAGTAGAGTATATGCAGAAGCATGTGATGATGATGAAGAAGTTGTTGAAATAAATTTTGATGAACACTTACCAATTCATTCAGGTCTAAAAAATTTAGAAATTTTCAAGTTGCTGTTATCTTTAACAGATCCAAAGGCAATTGACCTACCCATGGAGTATTACAGTTTTCCTGTTCATGTGTTGATGTTCTCACAAGATACAACTTTTATGGAAGAGCTTTTACAGTCTGATTTACCTGAGCATTTGAAGTTAATTAATAGCAGCGCGATAGTAAAGTTTGTAAAAGCTTTTGGAAATATGGATGACCTATTTGCCACAAGGCTACCCTTTTTTTTCAAATATAACTTTTCTCTTGAGCCTGACCTTCTTTTTCAAGAATTCTTTTACAATTTACCCAGTGAGATAGAAGACCTGGAAGATAGATATAAATTAATCCTCAAATTGGCTCAAATGGGTGTTTCATCTTCCGACCAGTTTGGCAATAAATTTGCGGTGATTTATCGTTTGGAATCTGTTATCGATGAGCACTTTGATCCAGAAGGGATTAGAATAACTTGTTCTTTGCTAAGGCAACCTGTTTTGACTTTGAAGCAATTATGCAGGATTGCTGTCAGACGTCATATCAAGTCTTGGTTACATGATGATTGGTTAGTTGTTAAGACAGTAAAAGAATCAGGTTTGCCCTACATCTTGAAACAGTATTTGTTTTTTGAAATCAATTAAGTTCGATATATAATTAATATTCATTGTCAGCTTTAAAACTACCCCTTTTGCAAGGGATGATTATTTGTTTTTGAAAACGCGTAAAATTCTTTCAAGCTAGTATTAGAATTGAAAGTTAATGAAGAGTACAAACTTTTTGTACCTGTTATATTCTTAACTAAAAAGGGGGGAGGGGAGATATTTTTGGCAGCGTCGTCTCCATGAATTAGCGCTACTGCCATAGTTTTATTTTAAATAGTCGCGTTCTTTGCTTCAAGCATTGTTTCACAGTCTGCGTTTTAATTTCCAACATCGATTTTGTAATGAGCCTTTCAATACATGCAGACTTGTGTTTCATGAAGTTTTTCCAGTTGAAATTACAACACTAATTGAATGAGCTTTAGACTTTTTCATCACAACAAACATCACTCACACTTTTCTAAAACTTGAAGCAGTTTTAAGTGTACAGTTAACGGCAGCCATAGTTGTTATTCTCAAATACCCAACTTGTTACCGCGATCCGAAACTCTACTTGTTACGAAAGACTCTGTGTATTATTACTAACTAATTTGTATGAGTTTCTAGTTCACGGTAGAATTTATAATGTAATAAATTAGGAGTTAAAGTAAATAGTATTTTAATATTTAATTATTGATGAGTATTGGTAGTAATTATTATTGAACAATTAGAAACTAAACCAAAATTTAAGAGAAAAGGTTTTTTTTATATCATCATTTTAACATATTTATTAAATTAAAATTAGTACAGTCTTTACACTTCAGAGGTGTTTGATACTTAACTTTATTGTCACTTGTGTTCATTCAACTTTTTCGACTTAATTTACATTGAGCAGAAAATGTTTTTAAATCATTATTTTTTTCTTTAATTTTAAAAATATTTTTACGTCACCAAACCTGACACTTTTTAACCGGGTTCATAGTTGTGTTCGAAGAGCAGTTAAATGCTTTTGAAAATTCTTCAAAATTTGACAAGGTTCCTATCACCCTGAAAGCAATAAGCAAAAATGGATCGTTTCCGGTGAATTGGTTTCAGAAGACATTTCTAATTTTAATGACTGTCGGTTATTATTCTAACTGATTAATTGTGAATTCGAAGGACCTTACAACTATACACTAGTTGAACTTTGGTCTGTTCTAATTCGTTGTCTAAGTTGCTTGAACTAAAATTCTAATTAGAATAGTATTACAATAAGAGTTTTAGTCATGTAAGGAGAGAAACTTGATTAGGTTATTTTATACAAATATTAGCATTCATTGGTCAAGATGAGTTTCTCGACGAATCAATTATTAATTTTTGACTCATCGTGTTAACAAACTGTGATTTGAGGAAGATCAATGACATAATATTCTAATTTTTTAATGAAAGGTTTAAAATACTTTGAGGTAAAGTGATGCGTCTAAGAACACAAGACACTATCATTATGGAAAAACATTTCAACTGTACATTTCGTCAGCTTAACACATCTAGAAAACATCTTTTAAAAAACTGAAAAGGGTATTCTGTTTGTCTCTGGTGAACTGTTAGTTTTGAACACTAACCGTTGACAATATGAGTTCAAACTTTTGTCCATTTAAAAGTAGCTCACAGTAAACGATTTATTTCTTGTCCGTCACTAATCCGCTTCAGAAATGGCTTCAGCAGCCTTGTCCACAGGAATTAAGTGGAGAAAACGTTCGGTTAGTGCTTTTTTACTACTCTGTATACAGTATTTTACCCAAAGCATTTTAATTCTTTTATAAAAATGACATTTAGCCTCAAAACTTTAAAAATTAGTATTCTAACTTGTTTGCTTTAAAAAATTTATTGACCAAGTAGTATCTCGAATGTGTAGAAAGTTGGTTGATGTGATTTAAAGTTACTCAAAAAATGTTTGAATAAAGAAACGGGACTTTGCCCGGGTGCGCTATCTGTAGTTTTATTCTAAATCTTTTATTGTTGTGTCATGCAGTGCCAACTTTATATTGAATTCAGGTCGTTATGATATTATTTTAGCTATAACATTGTTACAAAACACCAAAATATTGTAACGATTCATTTAGGATGCCGTAAACATTTAGCTTTAATTGTGTTTTATTCAAAGTTAAGAGAAGAAAAAAATTGTTCGTTTAATGTCATGACTATTGTGTACATTATTACAGAATGTGACACTACTTCTGGATTTGTCGAACATGTCCTCTCATTTATGTTAATGTAAGTTAAGTAACAATTGCTAAAAAACAAGCTTAATAGACACTCTTATATACAATAATTTTTCAACCCTGTCATTTATTTATTTTATAGGAACTAGACTAACCCCAAACGAAACGACTGTATAAAAGGGGTAGCCAATTCCGCGACATCCATCACACTTTTACACCTTACATTAAAAAGATTCTCTGGGTACGTGGAAAAGCCATGATTTTTGCTTCACTCTTGCCCCCTCCCATCCCCGAGTTATTTAGTAGTTCCCAACCGATTTCGGGGCATACCCACCAAGCTGTTTCTAAAATCCTCTCGTGACTGGGGAAACCGGAAGTATCTTGTGTACCAATTACACATGTGCATACAAATATTTTTTTTATGTATGCGTTAACACGAACATTCACATCTACCTACTCACTTTAAGACAATCCACTGCTAATCACTTATCCTCGAATTACCCCATAGTCTTTGGTACAGTCAGCCGAAGGGTGCACGTCCTCCCTATGGCCACCAAAATATTGCCCTGCGCCCCACGTTGGGAATGGTCGTTTTAAAAAGTAATGAAGATTTACCTAAATTTCCCTGGCGAATGTACCGCCGTTTTGAGTTTGTTACGCGACGCCTCAGGTCTCATTCCTCCACACCAGACTTGAGCAAAATTCAAGAAGAACAACTGAAAATTGGTTGCATTTAACCCTGGTAATGTTTCTTCGGCTCCCCTATTCCTCTCGAGCCATCTTTCGTAGGCCTATGGAAAAATTAAATGTTTACAACCTAATGTCAGCAAAATCATATAAAATGTACTACTGTAGGTCTGGATTAGCACCTGATACACAAGGAGTAGGCGACATTGTAGAATATCACATGAATTTACAAAGAACTGAATCAGCCTTATAGCCTTTCGAGTTCATTTTCCTACATGCTATAGGGTTGGCGAGAAAGACTTTAAAGTGGCTTTAGTCACTGCCTTGAACAAGAAATTAACATTTGTGGATTGATCATGTTGCGCATGAATGTATCTATTGTATTTTGTATGTGTACTGTATGTGATGCTTAATAGTAAACCATTTTATTAATATTGGAAGGGTACTTACCCTAAAAGCCTGTTTGATCCCACCATTATCTGCTATGTTTTCTCCTTGCGTGTGCACCCCATCAATTTGAACGTCGATGTCCCTCACAGTATACGCGCTATACTGATCTACGTCACCAATAAAAAAAAATTATTCAAAACTAAGCCAATTTTGGCGGGTCATAGCAAAGAGTTGTAAAGGCCGATTGCCCTGAAACTAGTTATTGAAGCTCACCAATTAAACATTTGGCTTTTTCGTGAAATTTCTCAATGGCTCCTTCGTCCCACCATCGGTCGAGATTACCATCTTGGTCGAAGAGTCTTCCTTTGTCGTCAAACCCGTGGGTTATTTCGTGTCCAATGACAATGCCAATTCCACCATAGTTCAAGGATCTTGGGAAATATTTGTGGTAGAATGGGGGTTGGAGAATGCCTGCTGGAAACACTGAGATCAGAAGAAAAGGGACTTTTTTTTAAACTTATCAACTCCTAACTCTGTCAACTTCATAAACTAAATAAACTTACTTATCTGGTTCTTGTTTCTGCTGTAGTACGCATTGACGACAGCAGGAGGGGTGTTCCATTGTGTTTTGTTCACTTTTTTATTCAAGCTATCTAACTCCGTCCTCGCAAAATATCTTAGGAGGTTGAGTGTATTTTCAAAGTATAAGTCTTTGCTTATATTCACCTAAAAATTTATCCTCGTTAGTCAAGTGGCAATGACCTGGGTTTGAGTCCTGACTTCGCTACAGCCTTCTTTCATTTTTACAATACCTACTTGTTTGTAATATTCATCAAGTTCTTTCTCATTGAGAAGAAAATCCGGGTAGCCTATCCTTAACACCATCGCATCCACTTTATCTTGAGCTACAGTTTTCGTTTCTCGGGTAATCCATTCTGTGGCGTTTAATATGTCTCTAAAAGAATGCATTATGTCCTGAGTCATGCTGACTGTCTGCAACATATATAATTATTATTTTCTTCGGCTTCCTCGGCCTTTTGAAATTTACTGGGCGTTTTTTAAGGCAATGTGTGTCACGTTCGAAGACTACTGACAAAGCCAAATTCACTTACATCGTTCCTGCTGGTCTCGTCGAAGTATCTTTTAACAAACATCGAACCGAGGGCCATCCCCATGTTCGTGTTAACTTGTGACACGCAGACGTTCCATCTGGGAGGGGCTTTTTCGCGTCCAAATAAAACAAAATAGAAATCTTGCTTTGCATCCTGCAGGAAAATCCAAGTTGGGTATACATTTTATATTAAAATTTAATCGATTAGAGGGAAGAATTAAATTTTTTTACCTGAAACTCTTTCCCCAAACTGTTAACCCTGTGCCTCATGAACCGCCACATCATGTAATTAGCAATCGTTCTTGGCGGTGTAGTATCAATCAATTTGACAAGATCTTTGAAATATTTCAAGGCGAATATGACGACGCATTCCTCAGGTTCGACTTTTCTCGCAAGAACGATGGTGAGGTACCTGATCCAATCAATTTGAGGAATGAGAGCGGTTAAGTCAAATAACGACATTTTGACGTAGAGTTCGGACACGTTTCTTCTGCTTTCTAAACTCGCTGTGATCTAAATTACCAAAAATCACTTGTTTTGAACTGATTTTTTTGCCACATAACCGTGGAGTTACCCAACACATACACTCTGATCTCTATCTGTGGTAACAGTTTCATTCTGTTACCCCTGTTTCCTAGAGGTAGGTTATTATTTTAAAAAGAAGACCCACACTATTCAAGTTTAGGTATAACATTGTTCTCATACCCCAGCCAATCTTGTTTCGAATTCGATCAATTCCTCAGCATCCGCTGTCGCGTTTTCCTTGTTCGCTCCCAACAAAACCGTGATTTGGATCATATAAGCCTTGTACGCTTCCAAGTACACTGAATTCGATTGTTGTAAATAATAATCTCGCGTCGGTAATCCTAAACTAGTTTGATCGAACTGAAATTTTATTGTCGACTTTTTAGAATTAAAGGAGGTCTGAGAGCACTAATTTTGTTTTTTCTCAAAACGAATATGTCAGATTTTACCTGGACTATGTGTTGAGCCGAATTTTTTATATCCGGTCCGACCCATTGTGCTAAGAGAATACCGTTATTATAAAGCCTTAATTCTGCCATCAGCTCCAACCAGTCAAAATCCGAAGCGTTCCAGTTCTGTTGTATCATTGGCCAACCTTTTAGGCTTCTGCTCAGCTCGTACAGAGGTTCGTTACCTCTTTTCTGTAAGATTTCTAACAGAGAAAATTTATGCAATAGCTTTTTGTTTTATGTACACGGGAATGTATACACTCCGCGACATATACAAGTGGGCGCACTATATAAGTTTTCTGATGAAAGTTTTCCAGGAAGCAAATATGACAGAATGTTACCTTTAGGGTGACCTCTGCAGGTCCTATTTTACATATCGCTGAGTGTGCATTTATTCATGTATACAAATATATATGTAAGAACGGTCTCTACCAGCCCTGTTAAATGAGTCTCATTCCCTCTCCAACCGCATGCACTAATTCCTCATCCTACCTTCGTTCATACAACTTTCGAAAAGATCCTTCGCTTTTCGAATGGATTCCGCTGTGTTATTCTCGACGGGTTCCAATAAAAGATCCCTCAGTATGTAATCCAAACTTTCTCTCAACATTTCAAAAGTGTCGAATCCAGCTTTGTCCTCTGGTATCGGATTCCTTTTTTCCCAGTTCCCGCATGCATATTGGTAGAAGTCGTGGCAGGGATCCGCCTTGAAGTCCATGTAAGACAACATTTTTTTGGCTGCATGTAAATTTATAGCAAAATTAAAGAGCTATTTCAGGATTTAATTAAGATAACTTGTTTTGACCAACCTTGAGTGTTTCTTATGCTGTATTCATCCATTTCTTCTTTCCAGAACATTGAAATGTCTCCATAACGATCCACAAACTTATTTTTGTCATTTTTATTTGAATTTTCCTAAAAAAGAAATAAATTTTAAACAATTGTTTGTGGTTAAATATAATTGAACTTTTTATTATTTTCGGTTTTTTAATTCCTCAAAAACGTAACCGAAGCGGTGACGACAAAACAAACTCCGCTGGTGCTGCATCAAGTGGTCACATGTGCATGTCAAGCACGTGTCCTCGCCGTGGGGTTTGCAAGCTTTCACACTGTTTTGAATAAACCATTCAAATTTTTGATTGATCGAGCAAATATGAATAGATTTTCACAAAATAAAACTCGGTCACTCATTGGCTATTGTAAAGAACAGTTTGTGTTTTGAATTTTGCGCAAAATCAACAGGAGTGTTACAAGCCTAACCCTTTTAGTGCGCGCTAAAATCGGCTGCCTAAGATTACCGAACGAAATTGGTTTTAAAGTGTATCGTATACACTGAAACTCTGATTTTATGAATAATAAAATTTGAATTTTGCATGAGCAACAACAGGTTCAAATCTCGCTGTTGGGCCTTATTTGTGGCTATCAGATATTTTGTGCCGTTTGGAAAAACTTGCAACTGAAATCTCTTCCGCTAAAATTGCTCAAAACCATGTGATTCGGTGTCCATGGAACAACTTGGACTATATCCGTGGCACGGAGACATCGCGAAGTTTTTAATTTGTAACTAATATGTTATTGAAATATATTTTTATTATTTCTTAACCTATAATTAAACACTGTGAGCCCACGGGTTAGTCCCATTTTAAGTAAAACGGTTATGAAAGCTCTCGACTTTGATATATTGTATATCTTCCAGTGCAGTGTGCTGTACCTATTCGGTACTCTGGCATTGTTGAAGAACTGTTGTAGGTACCTATTTTACAACGGATTGAACCATTTATGAAGGTATGTTCGAGATAAATATCTCTTGTGGTGCGTATAATAAGATGCACAACAACATATTGTCCCTCACAGCTAAAAGTGTTAAAGCAGGGGTCGCCAACCTTATGACCCAACCCATATAAAGCACACGGGTCGTTCTATTATTGATGTATTAATACAAATTTAGAAATGAAAAATTTGACATTCTACCGGTATTACATGAGTCGCTTCACTGTCATTTTCCTTTTCCAAATCGTTCTTCGCATCTTCTGTTTTGTTCTCATCTTTTCTTCCGACCACATCCGAACCCGTCAGCCAAATTACATCAAAGTCCTGAGAATTCATTCTGAGATCAGTGTTTTTGAGCAGGATGTCTTTGTCGGATGCGTTATCGACTCCGGGCTCTTCGAAATCGTTGAGACTAGTATCCTGCCTTCGTGATCTCGACTAAAGTTAAATTGTTTGAGAGTTATAATTCCATTTTTCACATTTGCGGTATTGTGGGAGAGGGCTCGAACACGCAATCATAGCTTTAGTTAGGCGGTTTAATCATTATACCAGGGGTCGGCAACCTTTTGAGTTGGAATAGTCAAAAATTAAAATTTCAAAGTTTTTAAAAAACCATAAAGTTTTTTCTTTTGCCCACAGTAAATAGTACTCGCATAAATGAAGTATCTGTTATATGTATAATATCTAGTAGTTTTTTTCACGACAGATTTGATAAAACATATATGGTATTTTTAGATAAATACTTATTATATAACACGTTGAGGACGGCTCAGATTTTGCTATGTCGCGCCACAGGACGGCAGTAAGAATTGTGCTAGGCTTTTTCTGTGACTTACTATTCTATACTTACTTTATCTACAACTTTACAGGTAGACTAATAAAGTTGTAATATAGTTATAAAAGTTAATTTTAATCATACGAAGTATTTTTAATCTAACAAAACTTTGTATAAAACTATAGCTGATGTGAGCTAATGGCGGTATACGCCGTTTTCAACGTAGTGAGTAAAAATTAAAAGAATTAAACAATAACTTACAACACTAACTTATACATCAATAACAAACAATGGAGCCAACAAATTCGATGGGATCGTTCGATTTGGATAAATTTGGGTCATAACTTGTTGTTTTTAATTTCAAAGACGACTCTAAATTTGATGCGTATGTTACTACAGAGCCGCAGCTTCACATCCAAAGAGCCGTAGATTGCCAACCCCTGCACTACACCAGTTCTGCCCCACTGAAATTTAAGTGGTGTACGTTAGACAAAAGAAGAGATCTCACCTTCTTCTCCGGGGTATTTCTTGCTGTTCGATTTAAATTGTGATAACCTACTGGAGAAGGTACAAAAGCAGTTTTGAGCTCTTGGAGAACCTCTCTGTTTAAATTTTCTGAATCTGGATCATAATTTGGTGGCACTGAAATTAAAATCAATAGTCGAATAAACAACCCCGTCTCACAATACAATCTTAATCATTTTATTTTTCGTCGACAATTTAATTTAAAACACAAAACAAGGAAAACTTTTGCCCAGTTGCAAATAAACTGTTAGAAAAAAACTGCGCAATGTTGACGCCATTGCAATAAAATTTTGCAAATGGACCGGAAACAATAATCGATTTTTTTCAAAACATAAATCGAAATAGAAAAGTTAAAATAATAAATAAAAAAATACCTTTGCTATATAACTTAATTACTTTAGTTTGATTGTAAACTGTTGTACTCCCCGAAGGTTTGGCCATGGTCGCACACAGCAAAGCCGCTAAAATTAACAAAAACGCCATTATGATAATGGCTTTCATGATTAATTTATTTCTAAACGTTCTGTCTCTTTCGAATTTCAGTCCATTATTATAAATATCGTTATTTAAATGAGAAACTATTTGCTGTTGCTGGTGGTGTTGTTGTTGTTGTTGCTCCTGCTGCTGTTGATTGCTCGCCATTGTTCTTTCTTCGCACTATTTCTTTTTCAAAATTTCCTTTTACAATTTCTTTACTCCATTTATGTCGTGCATTTATATATATTTTTTCTTTATAAGAACTCACTACACTCACATTTTGTTAACGTCAAACAATAACAAACGCGGCCATATCTTCGGCTGTGGCGTTTAATGTGCAACTGCCTGAGACATTGACCCATTTTACTCATGATAAATTGAGTAATATTTTTGACCTTGCCTTTACTGAAAAAAGGTTACAATTATTAAATGAACATTTTGATTAAGTATCCCAAACTGATTCTGGCTCACACTGATCTCTTGTCGAATCAAAATAATAGAATTTGATAGAAAATCGTTTTTAATTATCTCGTTCGAACATGGTTTTATTTATTTAATTTTTTTTAATTTTAATTTGATTGTGATATTAGTTTTGGAGTTTACTCATCCAGCCAAATGATGAGATATTCCAAGGTCAACTTTATTTTCCTCATAAAAACGGCCCTCGGTGCTGAAAAGAGTTTGCGCACTTTATTCCCATTCAGCCTATAAAATTTGAAATTATTTAAAGCGTGCTCGTGATTACAAAACAATAAAACAACTGGCCGGCCATTTTTGTTTTTTTTTTCCTTATACAGTTTGTGTTCGGCAACATTTCTTTCCTCTCCGATTTGATATTGTTTTGTTTCCGTTTGATTTCCTCTATGAATGGGTTTTAAGTCAAGTGGTAGATAAGTTTCTTCTAAAATATTGTAGACTTGAGAAGCAAAATTTGAAAATTCAACATCGCTTTAGCATTGTTTGTGGTGCCTTTATAAGCAAAATACAAAAACAAAAATTTACATTCCGACAGTGGAGGAAATCCTTTAGAAAAAATGGTACTGTGTAGTGAAGCTTTGAACCTGTAAAACTACCCTCTGCAACGTTAAATATACGCTTGAGTGTCTTTCTCTCAAAACTATTGAAAGCATTTAACTATTTTACTGTATATGCGTTTAAATTACGATTTGTTATTAAATCCTTGGGTCTCGTATCCCTGGGTTAGGAAATTAACAACAGCAACAATGGAAGCCCGGAAATCCAAAAGCGAATAATGTTGGTAAATTAGAGTTACCATAGATTCAGAAAACATTTATAATCTAAACTGCTGATCAGGAAAACCAAGATCCTCCTGTACAAAGTGCTGGAAGCCAGCTTAATGTATGCTACGAAGACATGAACACTTACGAAGTCCGACGAAAGACAACTCAGAATTTTGGAGAAGAAAATTCGCCAAAAATTTTTTGGGACTGTCAAGGAAGGTGACATCTGAAGAAGACCCAAGTACGAGGTGTACGAGTTCTTTGAGGAGAAAGATATCGACACCTCCGTCAAGCTCAGGAGGTTGGAATTAGCAGGCCACGTCAAAGAGCCAAAAACAGGTTCATCCACAAGATCTTTGGTATGGGAAGCCCGAGGGAACCAGACGGGTAGGCCTCCCCAACTTAAGATGAAAGATGGCGTCAGAGACGAAGAAACAAAGCTTTTAGAATCACTAAACGAAATATTGTTCAAAGATTGAAAGAATACAGATCGAAATTAATCTTGTTCGTAAGAAATAAAGCTGGAACAAGTTATAACCAGGAGAGGCCACTTTGAAAGAAAAGAAAATTGCAACAGAACAGAACAAGAAGTGATGCCCACCAAGAAGGTCTCAAACAAATTGAAGATAAAGAGTATATACGTTGCTCTTACCTTTGAACTTATTTATTCTCGTATTTACTCTACCTTCTGTCATCTTTACGAGTCAAAATTTTGTTTGTGGTGTTCCTACACTTGTATACAGATACCCGCGAACGGAAACTTTCCTTCTGTGGTTTTATATAGTACAAAACAATTAAATAAAACAGTCAATTGTACTTTTATTTTGAAAGTGAAGTGTCCTTACTCTTTTGAATGTTCTCAAATTGGTAAAAGCCTTAATGTAATTGACTTCAAAAAGTTCTGAAGGCCCTCTCGACCCATTTAATTATTACCAACAAGATCCTGCACTAGTTTCATAATATTGTTTCATCATAAGTTTTATTATGACCACAAACAAAGCAAAAAAATATCCTGAAGAGCCGTGAATATTGTGATAATTTTTGAGAGTGAAAGAGAGTGAGAAGGATAATTTTTCTTAAGATAAAAATATTGCATTTATAATTTATTTTAATGTACAATTATAAAATATCTTCCTATAAATAATAATTCTAAAAATTTTAATTTTCTATATCCTGAGAAATATACTTCTAAATCTTGAAACGGTTTCGTCTCAGCTATCCCTAAATTTTACCTTTCTTATCTTAATCAAATTGAGTTCTGAAACCAGGTTCAAATAACATCGAATCATCTTCGGTCTCTGAATCGACGTATTCCTTGGGCATCCAAAATTCCAAATAATTTGAAGTTCCTATGGCAAGAATTCCTCCTCTATAATCCATCTAGAAATCAGAATTTTTTTGTAATTTGAAATATCTTGACTCTGGCCGATTATACTCAAAACTGGAGTGGAAAACTTTGCTGCGTGAGCAATCTGTTACAAAGGGGCCAAAAGTTCCCGGAATAATGACAATATTGGCTGGTGGGAAAGGTTTTGTTTTCAATAGAGGCATGAGGGAGGCTTCTACAGGCATCTGGGAAGGTGGCCCAGAGTGTGTGGTATTTTTATCTAATAAACTCTATGAAAAACCTAAACCCAATGAGGGGCTGACAATGCAGAAAAAGGAAAGCAAAAGTAGACAGAACAAAAGGGCAGTCACACTACGTGAGGCATGTGACAAGGGCCTGTGAAACGGAGTTGAAATAAGAGGTGGAAGTGATTCGAGAGAAGCTGGTAGATGATCTAAGCTTCAAAAGGGGACAACACAGAGAATATTTTAAAAAGCTCTGAAAAGATTAAATGAAAAAAAATGAATAAATGATACAAATAAAAAATATTCCGGAAACATTTGGAAGAATTGTTAACGTTATAGAACGGTTTTGCCAAATGTGACTTAGTTACTAAGTTACGCTTTTTGGGCACTCGAATTTAATTGGGCTTAAGAACATACTTACACCGCCTACTTCACCCCGTGTCGTTTTTATAGACGTCAATACTTTGAGTGGTTGAATGGGTAGCGAAATTTTAACAGTTCCATCGTGAGACCCAGTCAAAAGATAACTCCTTCCATTTTTAATAACGGATATTGGTTTTTGATGTCCGATGTTGTATACTTTTAAACGTTTAACACTTTCGCCACTTGTACTGAAAATGTGAATGCAGCCTTTGCTGTCTCCAACGTAAAGAATATTGTCGTCCATGCACGAACAATTCGGGAATCTTTCCTTACCCAAAAAGATTCTCTGTTTCACGTTTCTAGTTCTCGCATCCCATATCACGAGGGTTTTGTCTTCGCTGCCTGATATAACATCTGACCGCATAGATCCTAATTTTAAAGAATCTCTAAAATTTATTTATCTGTTTGTTGTTTTTTTCTTTTCATAATTCACATAAAATATTAGTCTTACCTAAAGTTAAAACGGCTCGATTGTGAGCTGTATACCTAAATATCGGATCACATCCACACCTTGGATCAAATGCACTAATAGACTTTCCATAGTCCCCAGCAACTACAGCTCCATCTAACAAGGCTAATGACAGAACTGGAGATAAGCACCTAGAAATTTACCGAGTATAGAATTAATAACTATTCAACGAATGCTACACTATAGTATTCTTCAGTCAAATCATTACACTACAGGCTAATTGTGAATAACCGATTAGCTCCAAAACATAAAGTTTTAATCATAACTCACCTGAAAGTAGATTTTAGACGCAAATCACTGTTATCAAACGTCCATATTTTCACTGTGTTATCCCAAGAGCAAGAATATAAACAGTCTCGAGCGTAACGTAGTCTCCAAATCCATCCCTCATGTGCTGAATCTTTTTGCACATAACTGGGAAACTTACTCGTGGATTTGATCGGATTCCAAATCACTAAGCTTCGATCTCTTGATGCCGATACGCAAGTGGAGTTGTTTATAAATACAACAGCATCCACGGCAGCAATGTGAACGTTCGGTAACACGCTCAAACGTCTCACTGTTTCCTCCCTTGACTTCCACAAATTCCATTGCCTTTCTAATTCTAAACTGGTTTTTTTCCAATCGAAATTGATATTATCAATCGATTGGAAAGGATATTTGTAATTCCATCGCTTGGCTATTAAAGATTTCCAAAAATTTTCGTCGCTTAAAATTTCGTGGAATCTTTTACAAACAAGACTCAACGACAAAACTAAATCTCTAACCTGAAGAAGAGAACATATGTGTAAGAATATTTCTGTAGGTAGATAAATAAAAGGACAATATATGGCTTCTTCTTTTTCCTCCATTATTTACTTTAAAAAAAAATCAATGCACCAATATATATACTTTTTACCAACTGATAAATTTTTTATTAGAAAATATCTGTGTGATTCTTTGTTGTGTTCTTTTTTGTTGAAATCCCTACTTTGCACAGTTGTAAATAAAAGAAAAAAAAATTGACATAAAATTGTTTCGAAAGTGAATATTTAACTTTACAATAATCGCAACTTGAATTTATAAGGAAATTAAAATTGACAGATGAAACCCTCTTCATTTTATCCATTATAAGACACTTTAAAATTGTTTTTTGACTAAAAAAGAACACGAATAAAGTATCTAAAACTTCTAAACGACGGTTGAAATTAGGCCAAAATTATTTCACCTTATTGTTCTACAAATATACGTTTAAAGCAAAAGAATTTGAATGAATCTCGAAGACTAATAATTATTCCACACGAAACTCCAATTTTACATCAAATTCTTCAAGTTTTTTACAAGTTATTATTCGTTTTCATTTAATAAGAATTTAAAAAGACAAAAACCGTTATCATCTCACTATCGTGTCATTAGACTTCATGAAATAATTTTCAAGTCATTGGTAATCACTTGAGAGATTTTATCTCTATGACCGGCCTTACATTGCTTTTTTTACCTAGAATAGTCTCTTGTGTTAATAGTTATTAGTGCACTAAAACAAACAGGAAATTAAAATTAATGTAAAGTGATAAAAAATAATATTATGGCCTTTACATTTGTAGCTTTTTCTTACATTATTGCTTTAATAATTGACGCGTTTTTAATTTTTTTTGCCATTTATCAAGTGAGTACTCGTTAACCTAACTTTGTTGCCTTTTTTTGTTTATATAAGTTTTTAACCTTTTATTATTATTGGGGTATTAAAAATTTTATTAGCTATCTCCAAGTATTTAAGAAACAAAAATTGATCTATTGAATTCTGAACTATAAGTTTAAGAATTATTATTAATAAGTGTTTTGGGGTCGCATCATTTTTTTCGAGAATATTAAACATGATTTGCTCAAAAGAAAGTAACATTAAATTTTTTACTTTTTCAGGTAATAGCTTTTGATGAGCTCAAAACAGATTGTAAACATCCAATAGAACAGTGCGATAGTTTAAATCCAGTAAGTTTTTTCACTTTAGTAAATTATAAGATATATCTAAGTTTTTTGTTGCATTGCTCTCATTTTTGTTTGCAGTTGGTATTGCCAGAGTACATTTTACATGTTTTCTTCAATTTCTTATTCCTAACTTCTGGAGAATGGTTCTCATTATTGATTAATGTGCCATTGATTGCTTATCACATACACAGGTAAAATCATTTTGCATGATCATAATAGAAATTGATTTTTACAAATAAGTGACTTGAAGTAATTTTGCAATTGGATTGTGTTTTAGATACAAAACTAGACCTGTGATGTCTGAACCAGGTCTTTATGATGCCACAACAATAATGAATTCTGACATTTTAAGCAAATGTCAAAGAGAAGGATGGATAAAGTTAGGATTTTACCTTTTGTCCTTCTTTTATTATTTGTATGGGTGAGTTTCATAAGCTACTTTACTTTACTTTTCATGGACCTGCTTATCCGTTAGGGTCACTGGGTGAGGGAAGCAATCAAGGACTTCCAACTGGCTTCGTAAGCTACTTCTGAAAGAAATAAATGAGATTTCTTAACATTTCTTTTTAATCATTTCCAGTTACATTTCAATTGTGCTTGTTTTTTCTTATTTTTTAATTATTGTAACCCAGTGATTCTCAATCATTGTTTACCCATGCCCCACCTAAGCATTTCTAAAATCCTGATACCACCCTCAAGCCAAATATTGCTAAGCCCCACCTGTGAGGCCTGCACCTCACATTGGAAATGATGGGTCTAGTCCAGGGATGGTGAACCTATGGCACATGTGTCACAAGTGGCACATTTGAAAATTTTGATGGCATGCTAAAAATCAAATTTTTTTATTTAGAAAGCTATCTTTTTTGATAGAAATTAATTATAAATTATTAATCTTCAGTTAATTTATATTTTATGGTATAATTTCTTGTACTGAATATCTATCTTAGTATGTTAACTAAAACCATCAAATTATACTTATTATTATTAAAGTATTGCACAGATTCTCTTGAAGTATAAAAAGATGCATGTTAGATAAAATTGTTTAAAGAAGAATTACTTTTATTTCTTTATTTATTTATACTTGCCTATAGTTTTCACCACACTAGTATTTCCAATGAAATTTTATTGTGGCACATCACCTATTTAAAAATTTTATGACTGGCACACATCAAAAAAGATTCACCATGCCTGATCTAGTCTAAGTCTAAGATAGAAGGTAGAAGTAAGATATTCTAAGACAGTGGTTCTCAAAGTGGCTCTTAAAAACCTCTGAGAGTTCCCAATATCATTTACAGGCCTATAGAAGGTTTAATATAAACTAAAAAAGTTATAACTCATTTTCATTTTTACAAGAATTGAAACAAATAAAATATCAGAGATTTTTACATTCTGAGTAAAATATAAATATAAATGGGTGCTTGAAATACTTTATTTTACCAAAATTCCTAGGGTAACATTAAAAGAGGGATCCACAGGTCAAAATAGTTTGCGAACAACTGATGAAGGATTAGAAATTTTCAAAAACTTGATGGTGTTGTTTCATTCCCTGTACTGAGTTAATTCAATTAGTTTCCAACAAGAGATTCTTTTAAACACATCTAGTCAAATCCAACTGTGAAAACTAAGATTAAATCTCAACAACTCATATTTACATGGAGCATGACAAACTTAACCAAAATGCAGTTATGAACTTAAGGAATGTTTTTTTTCTTTTCAGGATGATACATTCACTAATTACAACATGAAATAGATCTTGATGGTTTATTTTGGATGATTTAATTTAAGTTAAATAACATCTGTATTGTATCATGATGTCATATATTAGTATTTATTTTCTCATCTCATCTTGTATTTTACTATTGTATATAGTGTCTTAGATTTTTTATGAATTTTTTTTTGAGGGTAAGATTTTAATTGTAGATGAATTTCTGAAAAGCAAAATGTTCTTTGGAGAAGATGAAAATGACAACATTTACCAATTCAAACAGTTTTTTTAATGGTGAAGTAAGATGTATTCATAGGCTTTTTATATGTTGTAAAACAAATATTTTTTTTGTGTTCTTAACCTTAAGTGAATAAAATTGTGGTAAAGAGATATCAATTTTCCAATTTTTAACATTTAAAATACTCTATTTATGTATTAAGATGAAAATCTCTTGTTTGTAAAACAGTGAAGACCAAGTAGTAAAATATTTCATGTTTAGTGTCTTAAATTGTAACAGTGTGTAATGTAGATAGTTGATAAAAGTTGATAATGGATTAGTGGAGACTTAAATTTATTTTAGGTGATCATTTTAAAAAGGGGATAAGTTGAGAATCTGAAAATATCATAACACCATAACTTTTTCATACAACTTTAATTTTAATTTAATTAACATTATTTATTTTAAACACTTCATCAAATGTCTTTTAGTTCTCTGTTTTAGAGTCAATATCCTCAAGTCTGTTAATCACTAATGTTGATAATTTGACGTCTTCCGGCAACTTACGTCTTACAGTACTGGATGTTTTCAACTTTTGTTTGCCTTTATTTCTATCTAAAATTTGTTTGAACCCATTATCTCTTAAATTATTATTTCCCAAAACATTGTGTTAGTCATGTTGGACCGTGTTTTATAGTTATGATTCAAATACACCCTTTCAACCATCGTGAAATACTCTCCTAGTACAGTGGAATCAGTTCTCATAACTGTATGAAGGTCTATATTGCGATCCTACAATATTACGAGACAATGGGTTAAACTTTAATATTTCATTAAGTGATCATGTCGAATTTTAATTACACATTGCAAAACTCAGATCAAGTGATAAGAACCTGTAACATTTGGAAACCTGGAAACCTTAAAAGTAGTCTTATAGTACATGATGTCTGTTTAAGGATTCTTCTCCATAGCGGCAGGTCAGCAAATATATTGTCTTTTTCTGTAACTCAGATAACTTTAAAGCCAAATTGAATTTTTAGAGTATCATAATTTATAAAATTCATCTGCATTATTAGCCAAAGCTGATTTTCTTCTTAAGAGTTAAATTTATATTGTTAATGAACTATTAATTAGAAACAATTTTAAACGACATTATTTTAAAGTTTTTTTTAAACCTTCTTTTTAATTATTCAACTTCCAAATGATACTGCCTTAAACACGACTCGATTTCTTCTTTGAGATTATCGTTGGTCAAATTCCTCTGAAATTAAAATTTTTTCAAATCAAAATTAAAGAAAACTAATTTGCAGAAATTGTTTTTTTTTTATAAATGTTGAAGATACCCCCGATTTTGATTTAGCTAGACTGGCTGGAAGCAAAACATGACAAATAAACCTTTGCGTACCTTCCTGGATTCTGTATAACAGTCTTTGCTTAATTCCACTCTCTGCAGCAAAGCATTCACCAGCGCCAAATAAGCCCAAGTTTCTGGGTTCTTATTATCCAGATAATTGGCCTCGCTAAAAGCAGTTTCCGCTTCTTCGTATTCTCCTAACTAATTGAAGTAGTTTAAATTTTAAAACTTAGCGGAAATTACCGTTTATTGACACAAATTTTTGTTGATGGTATTAAAAAGAAAATCGTCTCAAATGCAACACGAGACAACCGAAATGAAATGCAGTGTCAGAAGTGGTGTCACTTGTGAACAGTTAAAGGCACTCACTCTCAGGCAGGCGATTCCGGCTCCCATCCACAGTCTTGGAGTTGGTGAATATTTACAAGCAGTCGTGAACACTTTCTTCGCACACGAGTATTTTTCAGCCTTCAAGTAAAATGAACCCATCCTAAAAGAAATTCAACACCACATTACTCACCTACAAAACTTGTATTAAAAATAATTCTAGTTTCAGTAAGTAAAAGAGAAATGACTTCGCTACCCTCTTTTGGGTGTGTTAACACCAAAGAGAACAACACAATCCAGAACGTTCGTTTTTTGAACGAAAGTATTTTTCTTTAAGCACCTTCGCTCTAGACCAATGGTTCCCAAGTGATTTTGGGTCATGCCTCACCTAGCCATTTCTAAAATCCTGATGCCCCCCCCATCTTGGTCGACCGAGATACGTCCGGAAATATCTTATGTACCAGTTACACATGTATGTACCAATATTTTTATGTACTGTATGTATTAACATACATGTTCATGTATTAACTGTTCATGTATTAACATGAACATGCACATCCACAGACTTACTGCAAAACAAACCACTGTTAACTACTTATCCTCAAATTAGCCCATAGTCTTTGGTATAGTCAGCCGAAGGGTGCACGTTCTGCCCATGGCTCACCGGTGAGACCACCCCACGTTGGGAATGACGGCTCTAAACTCACTCATTATTCTGTATGTATAACACTGTCTTCGAGTTTGACATCAGTTACCTTGAATAAATCAAGTGAATATCGTCCGGTCTATTGTAAGACTCCAAAACATATTCGTAGCAGGCGATGGCATTAGCGACGTCATTCAACTTGTAAAAACAGTGGCCCATCAAACCCCAGATCGAACAATCCTGTACATGAATAAGTATTATTTAAAAAGTTTACAGTAAGAGTGACTGGTCGACATTATGACAAAAACAAGTCTCCTTTTCTAAAAAACAAAGTAGTTTCTCTTCTTATTGTTATCATTATTATTATTATTACTACCGAAGTTTAACTTCTTAACCTCTAACACTAACTTTTCCATATTTTCTAATAGGAACTTCCAACTGAGAAAGAGCTTCGTCGTAAAAATCTTGAAGATAATAATGAACGGCCTGGTAATAAAAGTAATGAGGAGGGTGATGGGTGGGATTTTCATTCAAAACGAGAGATTTGGCTAAAGCCATTGACGCATTCTGTAAATGCCCAGAAAGACACAAAAGGACTGTTATTTTGAATTTAATACGTCAGCAGTTAACAGAGAGCAACGGCCAAATGAAAAACAGAAATCACCCCGTAGAATCCCAGCTGAAGCATTAAAACAGCAGTTCTAACTGTGGCACTGTTTGCTGGACAAAGAACGGTTGTCCAACTGAGAGGCTGATTCCAACTGTTTCCGTCCACATACGATGACACTCCATATTTACAGTTTCGTGTTGGCCATCTTTCCGAAGAAGAATAGTTTTTGATGCAGAATTCATCATCTGGTCTCTCCAGGCTGTCTTCTTTACTCTGATTGTAGCGAGCTTCGTTTTCTAATTTCATTACTACAATAGAATCGACCGATTTTTAATTTTATACTGTTAAAAAATATTGTCAAGTTTTCTAATAGCATACTTTGAAAAGCGACCCTAACTGTATCAACTACCTCGTTAATATTCTTCGTGGCTATCTTATACTGACATATTCATGTTAAAAACCTTGAGATTTACTACATTTGAATCCGGACTATTTGGAGATTGACATTACAGTTTAAAATTCCAATAATCTTTTGTTTAGTTTTTTATGTTATTGTAACTACTATAAAAATGTACTATATAGTAAGTCCTTTTACGCCTACGGGGCCCATAGGGCGTGTCCTAGGCTCCGCCGTCGGACTCGGTTGAGGGCTGTGCATGGCTGCAGCCCAAGTTGTTCCTGCTGCAGTCAGCTCCTCTTCGACTGTTCGCCTCCACGTCTTCCTTGGTCTTCCTCTTCTCCGGCTTTCTTGGGGATTCCATACTAGGGCTTGTGTTGGGATCTTATCTTGTCCTTGGCAAAGAGTGTTCCCAATCCACCTCCATTTCCTCGCTCTTATTTGTGTTTTCAAGGACTTCTAGTGCGTTCAGAGCCAAAGTTCTTCGTTGGAGGTGACATTGGACCGCCTTACTCTCATGACCATTCTTAGGAACCTGTTCATTGTAGATCGGATCTTGCAGGTTTGTTCCGCCGTCACCTTTTATGTCTCACCCCATGACAAAAGTGACGACTTGACATTCAACTCGAGAATCCTTAGTTTGGTTCTAAGTGAAAGGTTCTTTGGTCTCCAAATGGGACGCAGTAAGGCAAATGCTGCCTTGGCTTTGCACATTCTGTTGGCGACGTCTTTCTCGGAGACAATACTCCCCAGGTGCTAGAAATTCCTGACACGTTTTGTTAGTTTCCCGTGTACGGTGAACGGTTTGTTCACTTTCTCGTTGACACGCACCTCATTGTTCACCTTCTCGTTGGTCTTTTTGGTGTTGATATTTAGACAAAATCTTTCAGCTTCACAGCTCAGCGTTGCTAGCTTCTTCTCCTTGTAGGCGTGTTTTTTTGTCGAGAGACAGATGTCGTCAGCATAGTCAAGGTCCTCAAGCCTTTGTGACAGTCACCACTGGATTCCTCTAGGACGCTGGACGCTGGGCGCAGGATGCAGGACGCAGGACGCCATAATGTCACAACGTCTTCTGCATTTGTTTCCTGTAAACGCTATCGAAGGCCTTTTCAAAGTCGACAGAGGTGAGGTACAAGGATGCTTGGTACATCAGTGTTTGCTCTATTATAATCCTTAACATGTTGATCTGGTCTGTAAAAGATCCGCTTTCCCTAAAACACGCTTGATCCTTCCTAAGTCTCGAAAAAAATGGTCTAGTTATGAAAAGTAAAACCTTCAAACTAAACTGAGATGAATAGATCGACAGGATTTTTACCAAAACTTCCGTCCCAGTCGAGCTCTAAAAAACGAACCGAGCAATAAATACCGTATTCAATATCTTTCTAATGCCCTCACCCATTTGGAAAGAAACATCTTCGCCCTCGGTACTTTTTACTGTGATATAAAACAAATGAAGAACCATCCATCCTTCGATAAAATCAGGATACTTAGTCAAAAGTGTTTGAAAAACCATTTCCGCGATAGCTCCTTCGGATACCTTCGTCATTAACAAAGCATACAGCAGCAACCTAAAAGGTACTCATAAATCAACTGTCAAATAGATAGCCTTTAAAATGAAAAAGAGGGAATGTGAGACAGAAGTACAGCTCACCCCATCCGGTTGCTTATGTCCAAGAATAGAACTTCCCGCACTGCTTCAATCGCCGTCTCATAATCGTGTGTTTTGATGCAAAACACGGCATAATCAAGCCAGTACTCAGAATTTGATTTATTTCTTGATAACTTCTGCAAAAGACATCACTGACTAGAAATAGAAATCAGATGCTGCCCAAATTTTAGATAGATAAAATGAGAAATTATGGAAGAAAATTTAGTGAACAGAGGACAGACCACACCACCATCCTCCACTAATCCAGTTCTCCTTCATACCACTGAGCATTTAGTACTTTCGAAAGTGTCTAAAGATTGAGGAGAACCGGAAGTCGCTGGGACATTTTCATTGCAAATATTAGGTTTACCGGAAAGCTCTAAAAGGATTTTATATAATACAAATATAGTACCTCCTCACGCTTTCTATGGCCGTACTTGTAATTGGTAGAGTACAAAGTTTGTGTGATTAGCTACTTGCCAGTAACAGGTATTCTCTAGCTAGTTCGTATTCGTCTTCTTCTAATGCTTCTTCAGCGTACAACTGCAATTCGTCAGTGTTGTAGTAAGAAGTTAAAACGTCACTTTGTCCCAGCATGAAATTGTTTGTGATTTTGTGCATTTCCTCCACCAGATAAACATAAATTTCCGGTAGCATTTCCTTTAAAAAAAAAATCAACACTAAAACTAAAAAAAAATCTAGGCTGTAGTGTGAGTGAGGGGGCAGGATGAAATACGTTCATACGAGAGGTGAGGGAATAGACTCTACTTCCAACTTTGTTCAGCTAATAATTTTCTCAACACAGTATGTCCAGTAACACAATCAGATCAGTTCGGAGTTATAGAGGGCCTGTCCCAGCAATTCCCGGTAGGATTTCTTTGTTAAATCATTCATTCAACATAAGTGTTCGATCTTTTCAGAACCTTTCAGAAGAATTTTCCTTCGCTTTGATACACCGTTGCCCCAACCCCCCACACACACACAGATGCTTTAGCACATACCTATATTGTATACGACGAAAAGATACGGCAATATGCTACCACTGTCACAGATACGCGAAGATACCGCGGAACACACTTTAATACAATGCCCAGCCTGGGCTTCAGAACGCCTAGAACTTCAGCAAACCTTTCCACTTTTTGACATGGATAACATCATACAGAGCCTACTGAACTCACCAAAAAAAGTAGCAGATCCTTTAAAATTTCTGTCGACTAGTCCTAGAAACAAAGGCAGACGACGAACGCGCCCGACAGGAGCAGCCAAGGAAGAAGAAAATAGAGTGACAAGCGTCTCTGCCTCTCCTCTTTCTTGCAAATAAAGAACCAAACCACTGAAGAGTCAAAAGGACACCAAGCAGAGGATCTCTGGAACATATTGCCTGCACCGGTGGATCTTCCAGAACCTCATCGGTAGTATTAGATTATAATATAAATAAAAAAACACAAACTCCCTAATATCCAATTCACCAACTTGCCCCAATGTTCCGCTCAGCCAGACAGCGGTGCTAACGGCAAAAAATCATTCCGGAAACTTTAGGGACAGACCTCGTAGTTTAGAGTAGTTATCCAGTTACACAGTGCAGTATAGATGTTCAGAAACAATCCGACAGTTCAGTCCACGTAGACTTCAGTCAGAACTGCGAGAAGTACAGTTCGACAGTCGTGTAGCAGTGAGAACCAGTACAGCTCCTACTTATTTACTACAAAAATTTTTTGGTGTCACAAGTCTGGTGAATATAGTGTGGTACAAGTGGAAATGTTACAGTATACAGTAGTATGAAAATATTTACGTTGTACTGATTGAGTTCTCCATACTTCTCCGCAATTAGTGCTATTATTTTGTTTTCCAAGGAATTTTTGACTTTTTGAAAATTTTCCTGTCGGTAGAAGAAATCATTCAAAAAACAAACGAAACTTTCATTTTCATGCTTGTTCTTCTTTGTTAAATGAATATATTTTTGATACTCTTTACTTAAAACTAAAACGACATCCTGCAAGAAAAAGAGGAAAATTTATTGAGAAAAAGAGCACAGGTCTCTAAGTCTACGTCCATAGACACCATCGCAACCACAACACACGGCCCTACATGTGCCTGACGCTGTTTGAACACGATAAGAGCTTTAGCTGAACCACTTTAGTAATACTTTCAAACTCTAACCTTGATCGTTTTAGAAAAATTTTCTATAGCCTGCACTAAATTCATTTCTTTTTTCTTGGGTCTTCCTTTTAAGCAAACATAAGTCCTAAGTCTGAAAAGAAAAAGGAAAATAATTTTCATAATATCGAACAGCAAAACGTTCGGTTAAAAGTAAAGACGCCGACTTACTGTTTTTCTAAAAATTCTGCGTCTTTTTTGGGCGTGAACGGTTTCCACAACTCAACTTCTACTATAATAAACACTGGTAATCCTTCTTCATTATAGACTGGACTTCCCGGAGTGTCTTTATTCTAGGTAAAACGACCGAATTAGTGGTAAATGGTTGCACCCTTACTACCATTAGCGTTAGTGATGTTTACTGTTCAGACTTGGTTCAATCTGAGGAGTTTTTTTTTTTTTTTAGTCTGATATTTATGTATGACACAACAGAAGAATTTGAAGAATAGTTTTTGTGGTTCTTCGACCTGTGTAGCTAATAAGCCTATCGACAAAATTTACCAAATCCAAGGTGGTGGATTCTCCTGTAGAAGGAACTTTCTTTCAACCCCAAGAACCTGTTGATGAAATTAATACTACAAGAAAGGAAGACGAAATTTGGAAAGACGTTCGAGTTCTTTGAATCCAAAACTGGAGAAGATGCACAATGAATAGGGCGGAATGGAAGACACTCCTGTAGAAGGCCAAGACCCATGCAGGGCTGTAGCGCTATTGATGATAATGATACTACAAGAAAGTCTGCAAAGTGTGAGTTTCAATGATTTCATAAATGCTGGACATATCAACTGAGATTTTATTTTATAAATATTGCACACTCCCTTACAGTATTTATTTAATAAAAAGAGAGGAGAAATCCGACATCGAGAGAATGAAAGATTGCAGGAAGGAGACAAAGGAAAGGAAAAAACGATAGTTTAGGAAGGGATGTACTGTACTTTCTAGTCGGTCGCAACTATAAAAACTCTATGTTAATGGTTTCAACCATAGTTTCATAGAAGTCGATTACATATCTCAAATGAGCTAGCCCTGTCGCCGTTTTAACACTAATGCTTTCGGCAACACTACAGAACACTGGTACCAGCCAGTACTTAAGTATCCTTCGCATCCTGTTGGTGATCTGTGGAAGCGATCGACACACTTCTGGTCAGCTAAAGCAACGCCAGATAATTCTCATTTCCAAAACTAACAAACGAAAACGAAGAAAGTGTCATGTATGTTCCAAAAACAGAAAAAAGCGATCGCCGACGAACAAAGAAATATTTACAAGACTTGCCGATGTCACAATGTTAAATGACCTTGCAAGTCTCCACGAGTACCAGACGTTTGTGTGAAATAACAGGCTAATAAAAATTTGAAATAATTTTCAAAAAACCTCAGGTTCCTTTGCCAAGGCTTTTGATCTTTCTGAAGCTTTAGATTTGAGTGTGACCACAGATGGTTGAGATGCTGGAGCTGCGAATTCGGTTCCAAATTTATTGACGAGATCCAACTGAGAGTAAGTATACAACTGAGAAGCTACTCTTACTTTAGTCACTGCAATAACACAACGTTTCGGTTTTCACAATTATTGTAATCTGTATTAGGTGAGGAAATTGAATGTTGTGATAATTTTACCTCCAGGATACAGGAAAGAAGATAAATTTAAAAAAGCTACGAATCGATCTGAATTTTGAATAGCCTCAGGAGCTGCAGGTTTAGATTTTTTGTCAGATTTTGGAGTTTTCAGAATTGGCGGCTTGTTTGCGGCTATAATTTCGACAGGCCAGATCTTGTACCTGAAACATGAGAAAATTTTTCTAATGCCAACAACAGAGAAGAAGGAAAATGAGATGGAGATTTATTCTTTGAGTCTTGTATTCATTCCATCTTGCCATTCATTTGTAATTGGACAATAGAATTCAGCTATTGTTTGTGCCCCTGACTCTATTTATGAGCCGCAGAAAAAAGTATTTTGAAGTGATTTGTCAAAGGACGCATCCAAAATGTTTTCGAATTCACGAATAACATCACTATATTTATACTAACTTCATTAATTTTGAAAAGAAATAGCTTGAATCAGCTTTAGCCATGAAGCAATTTCTCCACATGTTCCACTGTATGAGACGTCGAATTTTATTAAATCCCTTTTCTAATTCATAACAAGGCGAAAGAGTGTTGAAAACATCCCTTGAATCTAAAGAAACCCTGAAAATACAAATCATTCTAATTAAAAAATTACGAAATACTACCCTAAAAATAAATGTAAAAATATTACTACATAATACAGCTAATAAAAGACACCTCGGAATTTTGGAGAAGAAAATTCTCCGACAAATCTTTAAGCCGACCAAGGAAGGTAACTCCCTGAGAAGAAGAATCAACCACAAAGTGAGCGAGCTCTTTGAGGAGAAAGATATCGTCACCTCCGTCAAGCTCAGGAGGTTGGAATAAGCAGGCCACGTCAAAGAGCCAAAAACAGGTTCATCCACAAGATCTTTGGTATGGAAAGCCCGAAGAACCAGACGGGTAAGCCGCCCCAACTTAAGCAGAAAAGTTGAGGTCCAAAGCGCTTCGAATCCAAAACTGGAGGAGATCCACAAGGAAGGGGGAACGGAGGCCAAAGTCCACACAGGGCTGTAGCACTAATGATGATGATGATGAATTCAACTGTAATTGTACAGCATAAACCATCTAATCGTTTCCAAGAATGTATCAATTAGATTAAAATCAGACCTATAGGTGACCTACTTAAGACCTATGCGATGGAAACGAGAACAACAGCAAAAGAAGACCGCAAAAGTCTACTGACGTTTGAAAGAAGACTTGAGAAGAATTTTGGGGCATAACGAAAGAAAACGTAGTGACGCTCAGAAATACGGCCAGGAAGCGCTCTCTAGAAACGTAGAAAAACAGAATCAGAATCCAGATGAGTTCAGACCGACTCTTTTTAGGAAAACGTATACAGGAGGCTATTCTCTCAAACTCGACGGCTGGATCACAAACGACACCGCGCACTGACCTATCGGATGACACAGATGAACTCAGGGCCGAATGCTTCAAATACTTTCTAAAAAAGATAGAGAAGACAGGCCATCCGACTGTGAATACTATTCATCAGGAAAGGATGACCAACAACACACTCTAGCTGACTGAAACCCACTGACGAATGTGGTCCGAATGTTAGCGTGATGCGGCACGCGCTAGATAAAGCCCGGGCTTGGACATGCTTTCAGGTATTTTGCTAGTCTGCAATTACCCACAAAAGAACAGTACAAACAACAAGGAGGAAGCTAGAGGTTCCTTGCTGAGAACTATTGTGTTTTTCTTTATGTCAGGCGAAGATCTCGGAATAAAACCAGAGGTCAAAAAGATCAAACGAAGAACTGAATCAGCTATACTCAAACCTAAGCTCTATGAGGAGTGAATTGCCCACATTTGGAAGGACAAATTGTAGGAAATTGGATATAATAAATTTTACTCGTGTTTTGATTTTCCTCCTGGTCCATCTATTTGCAAAAGATTGAGCCATCTTTTTCTGTTGTCTAGTGCCTTTTCATTAACGACTTCACCGCTTGGGAACACTAAATTGTTGGCTTTCTGAAAAAAAAACTCTGAATCAAAAATAATGGGGAGCTTACAAAGAAACAAAAGAAAAAAAACAAAACGTACGTTTTCAAAATTAGGAACTGGGATTATGGCATCAAAAAAAGTTCCTGTTTGTATGTAAGAAGGAAGGTTATAAACCGATTCGACAGTTATTCCCATTATATTGTTATACTTATTCGCTGAGTCAGGGATTAATTTCTCGTCTCCAGTGCTTGCGACCACGACAAGATGCGGAAAGTTCGACCAACGAGGACTCTCTGGAATTGTTATCTTCTTGTCTGATTCTACATCAAGGATTTCTCTGATTCTTTTCTTTCCTAAAATTTAAATTTTTTTTTTCAAAATTCAGTTCAAAGTCGTTTTCATAGAAGTTCAACTTTCGAAAACACTCACCCATTACAAGTTCGTTAAGATCTAAGGTAGAGACACCCAAAACGGTGACTGTTATCTCTGATTTTGAGGCCGTCGTCACCGTGCCAGAAGCTTTTGATGCTTTCTTTTTGACATCTTGTTCTGTTTTTACTGATGATGGTAGTGGTGGTGGTTGTGACCCCACAGCTCCCGTACTGCACTCGAATATTTTGACTGACAAATGAAAAGAATGTTATTCTTACCGTTATTGCTACGAATGTTAATATTGCACACAAGTCTGTGCTGTAGTGGTTCAAGTGCCAGACTAAGAATTTATAGTCCCGACTTCAAATCCTCCTCCGGGATCTTGTTACACCCAAAAAAGGTAAGAAACAGGATTGAAACTCAACCATAATTACAACTATTTCACCACTGTTTTTTCACAGACACCACTATGTTGTCGCCGGGTGCCGAGTGACACTTTTGAAGGTCACCACTGTAGTGTCATTGAACATGTTAGTGTTAATCATGTTGCAAGACATACAGCACGGTCTACCTCATGATTTCAGCGGTGAATCCTACGTTAAATAAATACTGGGTCTAAAAGTACCCAGAATCAATTGGTGTATAAAGATATTACTGTCGATCAGCACTACTTACACAGAACGGGATTCGCCAGAATGTCATCTAAAAATTTATGGTTTACGTCAACGGTGTTGATAGTGGTAGTCAGCCCGATATCATTATTCTTTTTTAAGACGGGGATTGGCTCAGACTGAGCCAGAACCTCTCCAAGAAATTCAACTTTCACAATTATTTCTTTAATGCGGCAGTAATCCTGAAGTTTTTAACAATAGTTTTACCAGTTATCACGGATGTTTTGAAAAGGAATCGCCATTAAATACAGTATTTTCTTATACTTACGATATTTTCTATAGACTCAATTGTAATAGTGATTTCTTTCTGATGGGACGACAATGAAAGTTCATCCGACTCAGTGACATCGCTGCACTTTTTTAAGAAGTTGAGAACCTGATCTCTCAGTTTTACCACAATCGATTCTCCCAGCCTAAAATGAAGTTTACAGCTCCAAGTACTGTTATGTCATGAGGGAGGTAGAATTAATGAAGAAAAAAAGGTACGTGAGGGGAAATTTCAGCAAATTTGAAATTCAGCACATTTCTTTTTTCCGTAAAGTATTTTCATTTTTGTCAGTAGTAGTTGCTAGAAAAAAGGGAAGTGAGCAACCAGACCAAGCTCACTCTAAGGAGGACTAAGTAAGTAAGTTAATAGTAGTTGGATTATAAGAATACATTTTTTGTTAATTACTTGGTATTTTGGGTTAAGAAACAACCAGGCTTCTGGTAGTTTTCTAGCATAAGAAAACCATCTGCAAGAAGAGGCCCAGCTTTTTCTTATAAAACTGTTCAGCATAAGAAAATTAATGAAAAGGTTTTGAGGATTTTTCTTAGAGGAAAAGAAAAGCTAATCAGTTTATAGGGAATTTTGAACTCAAACTGTTTTTTCCTTTTAATTAGGCCACGTTAATTTCAACTGTTTCTCGGGTGTTCTGTGGTCTTCTTCTAATACCCCTCGTTTTCTGGCTATACTCTTACCGGAGAAAGGTAGAGTTAAGGACGCTTTTTTTGCGCCCTATGGGATTTGTTTTAGGATTGGTTACCTCCTGTGGTAGTTTTTTTTCCTAATTTTTCCTTCATGCTGTTGAGTCTTCTTTGAAAGAAATCTGGTGTGGGAGTTTGCGACCATCCACTTGTTTTTTACTCTTATGAATACAACGATCAAAAATAGGTTGCGAGCCTTGGAGGAAGGTTTCTGGGTGGAATAATATTGGAAAAGTTGAAGGAAATTTAGGGTAAGATAGAGTGCACGAGGAACAGGCTGAATAATTTCTCACCCAGGTGGGGATCGAAGTCACAATGGACTAGCCGTTGAGTGCGCTACCTCTCGGCCTTCTAAACTTTTGTTTAATTGACCCACTCCCAAGTTAACGGTCGCTTGTCTAAAAATTTAGCCACCAAGTATGTTTTAGGTAGTATTTGGGGGGTTTTTAAATAGAAAGCACGTCAACACCGTTACCACAGGAGCGGATGAACGGCTACAAAGTGACAGGAAACTAAGAGAAATATGTTGTAGGGTCGAGTGCCTAATTGTGTCCTCTGAGTCGTCTTTGGTGTTGATGCTCGTCGAGGAGGATTTCTGATCTGATTTTTTCTTTAACGGTGGGAATAGCCAAATCCTCACGGATGGTACAACTTGTCTCCAAACTAGCTAACTCTGCTAATTTTTTTTAAAAGAATTGTGGTGCTTGAGAAAGACATACAGAGGAAAAAGGACCTCTCATTGAAATAGAAATGAAAGTGTGATTTCACTGAAATATTTTAATACTCAAGTCAATTTTCCTACATAATAATTCTAAAACCGAACATTTACAGTTTACCTATAGTTTTAAACTATCTTAATTGTGTAAAAGGCAACTTTAAATTGGTCTTACACCTTGTATACATGAAAAACAGGAAGAAAATCATTAAGCGTGAGTGAACATAGCTCAAAAACTATTTACCATTATGGTTTTCACCAACAACAAAATTTTTGTGCACTGCTAAGAAACATAAAAAGTATTTTTTGACATTCACAGCACAATTTTAAAAACATTTATTCAATCATCTGAATTTGCTTTGCTGCCAACTATTGAGAACTTAATTTTAAAAGTAAAAATTGACAAAAGTTCGAAATAATAAAGAAGCCTAGCAACTCATAACCAAAATCGGAATTAGCTTCCTGGGTGGCTCCACTTGGTTTTTTCGTTTCTTGTACAAAGACCAGGAAGATGAGGTTAAGACGAAATCCCTTCCATATGATCGAAGAACAGTCAGATACCCGTATCAAAATTATACAAATGTTTCATCACTACTATTAGGGTATAATTTTTAAAAACATTTTACATTAAAAGAGTGTAGTAGTAAAAAATTACAACACCTATTCAGTCCTCTCCAAAGCTGTGAAAACATTTTCTTAACATGTCGAAAAAAATCTAAACGCTTAACACATTGCTAACCGGCAATTTCACGCTGAAGCTATCACGATCTGTCATATTAAAAAATTTTCCCTCAACATTACCCAAGTCTGGTCATTCAAGTGGAAAGATTAAGAAAAAGAAAATAAAGTTGAAATGAAAGTTAGCCGGACCACGACTATGCTAATGTTCTGAAATTAGAATTTTCTGCTCTTTCCGAATCTGATATCAAAAATAGGGGTTGCCACTTAAAAAAAAACAAAGTTGACCTTGGTTTGACCTTGAACACATCATTTAAGGTTAAACGCAAGGTCAATGCACTCTTTCCCCCTTGCAACCGAGCAACTTTTGTCTGAAACATTTTTCGCTGACTATCATGGTTTCCGAGAAATTTGAAATTCCTAGTGATAATTGATAATCACGACCTAATCTAGTAAATGTTACTGGATATTTATCACATTCACCGGCTAGTTCATCTCTACCTTGTAATAGAAAATTTAGAAGTTTGCCCCTGGATAAACATGCAGTAATTTGCCATATTTATCAAGTTTAGAGGCAAATATGAATAATCGCCGGGATGATCCCGTAACATATAAAGCACGAAAAGCTTAAAAAATAACATCTACTTAGAGATGCTAGCATCATCAAGGTAGAAGTAGCATTGAATTTGAAAAACCTGAGGTTGAGGAGAGGAACGAACGGTAGCGTTCGATACACAGTATGAATGAGATGGATAAGGTGAAATAGGACAGAAGACGAAGGTTTAGTTTGAGTAGCTAGGAAAGGACCCAACTCAAAAAAGTCTTTTGTGTGTATATTAAAAATAATATACAACGGCCGTGAAAATATAAACAATATTATGATTCTCAACCTATTTCCATCGAGATGCACATTTGATTTCATAAAAAAATTTACCCAAACACTAATCACAAGAGACATTTATAATTATAATTTATAGACTGATGTACCAGCGTACATGTACTCTATACACAACAAACGTAAGTAATTTTCAAAGAACACAAATCAAAATCGCCTAGAAATGTACCAAACTCAAGATGGATTGCTACACTCTCCAAGAATATCTCAGAACAATGGTTGAGAATCACGAATCTCAGTTTTTCACAATTTTACCTCCAGTTTGTCATAAACTACTCAAAATCCCACCTTCACACCACCATCATATATATTGTTTCAAAGCCATTTTACAAATCTTATTTTCTAGCAATAACAATACCAAGCAACTAAAGTCAAATTAAATTTCGACGTGATTACTCTGAGAGGATATACTAAGTAAAAAATCTGAGGTATAAAGTTATTTCAAAATAAATTTTTGTAAAATAAATTTTCATAATTGAGTCACTAAGTTTGTTCTAGGTTTTCAAATTTGTCTCACAAAATTTTTTAAAAATAATTTTCTAACGCGTACCAAAATATTATCTTCTTATTTTAAATTATTATATCTCATAATGTAATAGCTTTAAAACACTAGGACCGGATTGGCAATAAGTCTATTTATTTAAATGCATTTTAAATACATCAGAGTTTTCCTATAAAAAAATATTGAGGAGTTACAGTATATTAAATTAGTGTTGAAACGTCTATTAATTTAGGAGACATAAATTGGAATGACTTGATTCAGATCTTAAATGTAGAATGTGATGTTCCAAATTTGTGTGAGTGACATCCAATCCAGAACTCTGCAACAAAAGAAATAATTATTACTTTCTTATAGAAACTGAAATTTATACGTGAGATAAAAAATTTAACCCTTGCGTTATTTCTGGGTACTATTGAACGCGATGACCAAATTCTATTATTGCTGTTTTGCTCTTATTTTAATTCAGGTTCTAGGTTTTTTGTTATTTAAAAATATATCTCCCCAGCCTGGACGATCCGCACAGTCAGAATGCCGTAACTGAATGCCACGGGGTACGTCCAAGGGTTGCGGATAGTGGAAAGGCCCCTAGATATAAAGCGTAGCTGCAACACAAGCGGTGTAATACTGAAGAATAAGCAGTCGCGGACAATCAGCGGCGGTGCGGAGGACGAGAGGTCCTGTACCGCAGATCAGGGAACTAAGACCGCTCATGTTCAACGAAACACTATGTCCACCTTAAAAGCGTAGCACTCTCCGTCCGAGGATAATAGGCCAAATGCGGATGGGACAGGTCAACGGCGGAAGAGGGACAGTTGCAATCTCAACTCGCTCTTTTCGCAGGGAGCGAAATAGCTTGATCACCAAACACAACTTCTATCTTACAGTAAGTAGTGGAAACTACAAAGTCTAAGGAACCCATCCTGACAGAAATGGGCAAACACCCGGAGAGCTACAGAGGGGTAACCCCCCTGAACGTTCTATGTAGGGCTATTAACCCTGCCACGGAATACAAAAATATTACGAAATCGTAAAAACGAAAAGCCGTGATTGCAAAGGCCAAGGCTCCGAATGAGCTGTAGTGCCAAATAATAATAATAATAATAAGCATATCCAGCATCATATAAATAATATAAAATGAAAATAAAACCATTAAACCCTATTTCAGTGCAGAATTCTAGGTTAAATAAATATGGGCTCCAAAAGTACCCAAAACCAATTTGTGAGTTTTTTTATTCATTCCAAAGCTTAAACCAGGAGATAAATTTTAATGAATGCACTGAAGTCCCTAAAAATCTTTACTTTACCTAGACAATCACAATCAATAACAAAATCAAGATAAATGTTCAATTATATGTTAATCTGTATTAAATGTGAGGAAAAAATGTATTACTTAAAAAACAAAACAGATGGTTTAGTAGTCACACCTTAATTTATATCTCTGAAAATGCTTGGTACCCCTCATAAATTTTTTATTAACTTACTGAAATACTATCATCAGCTTGGATGTGAACAGGTGATTGAATTTTACTATTTGTTGAATCCAGAGGTTCTCGTATCACCTAAAAGCATCAATCGTCAATTTTTTAATTTTTGTTAAGCTGTCATAATTATGTTTAAAATTTAATGTGTTAGTCGGTGAGTAGCCCAAAACCTCTTCTTAGCAAAATTATCAGGTTAATGTTTGTTTTGAATGCTTTATGTTGGTTAATTTAATTTACTGTTTCTATTATTAACTGGAAAGAAACAAAGGAAATAATTTTTTTGTCAACCATTTCTTGTTTATGTAACACAGAAACACAATAAATTGGAAACAGCAAAAAATAAAATGAAACAGTATTGGTTTTGAGTAAAAATCAGCATGCAATTTAATCAGAAACATCCAAAATCAAAGAAAGACTTGAACAAAAATTAAAATAGGATTTAAGGTTATTAATTGGGAATAAAAAGCCAAAAACAAACATAAATCAAAATAAAAGCACAAGTAGCAATCATAATCTTATTACTTGCAGTTTGTAAATACCTTTTGACCCTCTTTTGTATGAGGGTTTCTGCATCCCCTGCATTTGCAATCTAAACAAGCTTTGGAATCTACATAACAAGGACACCTGGAAAATAATAATCAAACATTATCAAAAAATGTACTTTCTAATAAAATTCAATAAAAAAAAATGTGGAAGTTGAAACAAACCTCTGGCCACAGCATGTCAATTTCCCAGGACTAGCAGTGGCATTCCCACATCTACATCCTAATTTCTTTTTCTTTATATTTATTCTTCCATTACTAACACTTGAAGCATTTGTACTACTATTGGTGCTATTACTAACATTATTTGTTTTATCATCTACTTTAAAAGATCTTCTCCCTCTTCTGTGTATTGGCCTTTTGAAATTTGTTCCCTGAAACAATATTTATAGAAGTTAGTTTTAATAAAATCAACTTCAGACAAGACCCTGACTATAATATTATAATTCATTACCTTAACAAGTCTCAAATTCTCACAATTTTCCATTTCTCCCTTGTTTAACATTGCCTTCCTCTTAATAACCATTTTATTTCCACTTCCTGCATAGCTCACTGAATAAATTGACGAACCATTTGACAAACTTGATTTAGTTACTGGAATATCTTCTTTTAATACACTCTCACCATCATTATTTAATCCTATGTTCTGAATTATAGTTTGTGTGGATGCACTTGCATATATACAAGGCAGAATACTGTATGCAGATTTTGATAAACCTGTATTGCTTTTAAATTCATCTTTAAAGCCAGCACCCTCTTGAATTAATTCAGTCATATTAGCAATATTAGCATCTCCCAATGAAGATGAAGCATTACTTTTACACATTAACCTATACACTGATGAATTCATAATATATTCACATAATTTTTTATAACACTGGAGTAAAATCCTTAATTGTACATTTTCAACATATTTCTCATAGTTTTTGCACCAACTGCAAGATGGTTTAAGTTTTTTCTTTCCTCCCTTACAAGTCCTACAAACATGGTGCTGACAGTTTGTTTCTGTCGGTGTGTACGGTTCTATTAACAAATTCCCGCAAACCGTACAAGACAAAGACTGTCTCAAATACGGTATTAACCTATATAAATCAGTCCAACACCCGGGATCTTCGGGATTTGCTTGTAAAACTAAACGACAGGTGGAAACATATAAACTAGTAGCATTCATTTTACTAGAAATAACAGACTCCTGAAAGAAAATTGATAGACTATGTTTATTAATAAAAAAAACAAAGAAATAAAGTTGTTGACAAATTGAAGAAAAATTATTATAACCAAAATAAAGAAGCTTGTTTTGAGTACACAAGCACTGTTTTAGGTTGGCAATATTGCTTTGGGACATTAACTTAAAACGAAAATCCGCCAAATTTTTCCAATTTTAACAACGATCGATTACTGTCCGAAATTAACAAATAAGTATAAGTATTTACAAATATTTCTGTCATACATAAAAATAATACAAGTTAATAGTGTGGTAACCGACTCAAAGCAGAAGACGATGACCTGGCTCCAATAATTTTTCTTTTTCGTTTCGTTCTTTTTTTTTAAAAGAAAGTTCTGAATCGTAAATAATCTTTATAAAATTACACTTTAAAAAATATTCCCAAGCATTATGTATTAAACAGAAGTAAATAATATAGAACTACAACAATCAATAACAATTCTACAACGAAACTCTCTCCAGGACATGAATTGTGACAACTTTCCCTTTACTCACCATTTTTTTTTCACTCAAACTTTTTTAAAATAAAATCTAGTACTACTTTATAATATAACTTTGATTAAATACAAATCTCTACTGGATTAAAAATGAAAATCAAACAAAACATGATTGCCTTTAGAATGAGTGGCTAGGCAGTTTAACTCGTGGCAGCAGATTAGTAATAAATAGATTCTACACCGCCATTGCACTTAGTTGTTTTAAATCTCAGGCAAATGACATTAGTTATTACAGCACTCCAGTATCTATTACACTTTACTTGATTATCAAATTACCCCAAAGCTCTCTAATTGTTATCGTTCGAAGTTGTGTCTTTTTCACTTTGTAATGGTAAGTTTCTTTTATTTTCTAAATTTTCTACGATATTAGTGTTGAAAATGGGCTGGGTCTATTCGTTATGTCTCTTTTTGATAATCGCTGCAGAAACTTTAATACACAAATTACTTTAAAGAGTATCTGAAAGTTTAGTTGAACATGAAAAAGCCCGAACAAACGATTTTTGAGTTTAATCTAGTTCATAGGACCGTTTTCATTCCTTTGTTCATGACACATTTTTTAATAAGAAATGGTAGTCATCATTTAGAAATGTCAATGATCAAGGCTTTTTGATTACCATTGATTATTTTCTATTTTCTTTTGTTTCAGTCTGGCAATGTAAAAGTTTGTGACATAAGCGATGACGTGAAGGAAGCATTGAAAAAATTCAGATTCAGAAAGAGTGAAAGCAATGCTGCGTTAATTTGTGAGTTGTCATTTTATAGAATTGAAGGATTTTTGTAATTTGTATGAAAAATAATTGGAAACTTATAATTATTTATGTTTTAGTAAAAGTTGATAGGGAAAAACAAATGATTTGCATTGATGAAATGCTTGAGGATGTCAGCATAGATGAATTGAGAGAAACTCTTCCAAGCCATCAACCTAGATATGTTGTGTACAGTTATAAGATGCAGCATGGAGATGGTCGGATTTCTTACCCAATGTGTTTCATTTATTTCACACCAAGAGGTAGTTACAGTGTAATTTTAGGGGAACTGGAAAGTAAAGTTGTGTTATAGTTCATACATAAGCCTTTATCAGTCTCAGACCACAAGCCTTCTGGTACACCCATGCCTTGCTTTATGGCCTAGATAGGTTCCACGAAACTTGGCCATAAAGCGAAAAGCTGTATAAGGAATCAAGTATTTTGATACAAATTCAATGAGATTGGTTCCAAATTCGTTACAAATATAACATGGTTTATCACTCAAAATACATTTTATCTCACTTAAACCAAAAATACATACATAACAAGTACATACAATTGTACATAAAATAATAACAGACTCCAAAAACCCACAATAATAATAGGATTTACCTCCAACCCCAATGTATTGGACAGAGATAAAATCTCGTTGATAAGGGTTCTCATTCACAGTTAAGCCTTTTTTTCTACCTTTCAGGAGATTCCCCTTGTAAATGTGATATCCTTTTTTAACTTATTTCACAATTGCTAGTTATTCAAATTTTTTGTTACAAGAAGTTCCACTGTATTTAACTTAAACCTTTAATGCTGCTGGTGACCCCATAAAGCCAATAGTGCACTGGCAAATTTTCAGAAGGTTCAAAATCTTACTGGGCTAGTAGTAAGTCACCAAGAATTTCATTCATGCTATTAATGCACATAAATTTAAAGTTTGATCTGATAGTAATAAATATGATTTCACTAACAAACAATGTTAATTGACAATTTGGAAAAAAAACTTTGCAGATAGTCAAATGGAACTTCAAATCATGTATGCTGGAACAAAATTGGCCCTCCAAAAGGAAGTTGATTTGACAAGAGTTTATGAAATTCGAGAGTTGGATGAACTAACAGAAGACTGGCTTCGCGAAAAATTGAGCAAATAATTTTTCCTCCATGACGGAAACCTGTGACATTATGAAATAAACTTCTAAATACTCTTACACTATGAAAGTAATTTTCAAAGCATTTAAACAATGATTTATTAAATATTTAAGACTCATTTATGATACTTTTGTTTTGATACTGAAAAAATTTATTTACAAACAATGGCATTTTTTTATTTTACTGAGAAAAGTATATCTCTTCTCACCTTCAAATTTTGCATTTTTATTTCTGTAGTAACAACATGTAGGTATCTAGAGAAAGAATTTGTGTATAAGGAAGTTCTATATTTTCCAATTATTTTGTGTATAGTTCTAAATTTTGGTTTTAAAGTTTTGTGAGGTAAAAGTTTGATTACTTAAGCATTTGCATTTAACTTTTTTTGTATGTTATAGTTGTAATTTATAAAGATATTGTAAATTTGTCAAAAGTTTTTTTTTATAAAGTTAGAACAAGTACCTGTAGCAAAATTTTTGGCCTTTTTAAAAATATTTTCAATACTATTTAGTACCTTGTTCATTTTTGTTTCTCAAGAACCATGTTGTTTTCTAGCCTTCAGCTGTGAAGTCTTTTTCATGTTTATACAACCTTTTATTTTGCATCACAAGTCCCTCACTTTCTTGTTGTCTTTAATTTTGGTTTTGCTCTGATGGGACTTCAGTTTTCTTTATTTTCCTGATGAGTCCTACCTGTACTGCATTCCTCTGTGCTTATCCACATTTATGTCTTCTTGTATAGGTAGAAAGACTACAATATTTTTATTTTTTGTGTTTTTAAGTCTAGTTTTCTTGTCTCCTGAATGTAAACTGTTTTTTTTACTATGTCAACAATTTTCTTTCTCTCTGGCCAAACCTATTCATTGTCTGAATAAGGGCTAACTTAATGAGACCTACCCTTGTTTATTTTATTTACATATTACTTTACTTCAGAAAATGTTTGGTCACTAACAATGGGAAGAAGTGATAGAACCTCACTCTCAGTACCTCCAGGACTCAAATATTTTCAACATGATTGATCTAATGAGCCAGCTAAGCCTATGAAACAGAAAGAGTCAAAGTTAGTGACAAGGTAGGTTGCTGAGGTGTAGAACTTGCTGGTACCCGAATCATTGACGCAATTCATTTGCAGTGCCCCATCTACAGCTCCCCTTTGAAAACTATCAATTGCTTCAAGATCGTAACGATTGAACCTTGGAAAGGGCTTTGGCTGGGATTCTTAATAGTGGTATAAGTCAAGAGGTGTGTACTTACACCTCGTAGACCTTGAAACTGAGAGTTTTTGGGCCGTCCAAATAAAATTAAGAAAAAAAAAATGAAATTAAGGTTAGGAAAAGAAAATATTCTTTTATGTCCTTATCCGTATGCCTAAGAGCGAAAACAGTTTTGAATAGATAATTACTTATAACAACTTATACAATTAAAAAAACCAGTATTTCATGTTAGACTCGGATAAATTTTGTATATTTTTAGGTTCGATTTTTACCTAAAGGAATGTATATTAAGTACACCTCCTGTCAGCTGTGGTCGATCAACAACAGCGTAACAATCGGTTTTTCTGGACCTGTCCTAGAGTATTTGAGTCGTGGTAGCAGACAGAAACTTTTCCTACCACTCATTGTTGTTAAAAAGTTTTACGTGTGAAAAGATTTTTAAAAACATCCAGTTACTTTTGTATGAATATATTTTCTAGTGTTAGTTAAAAAATTTATTATTGAACTTTCCTTAACAGAAAAAAAAACTTTTGACGATGGAAAATGATATATTGGATGCGTTAGAAGAAATCGGGTAAGAAAATTGTGCCCATTTTGGGTTAGGAGACGTTTGAACGTAAGCCCTTTACCATGAAATTAGGCAGAAACTTAAATAAATTTTATATATTTCTTTTTACAGATACAAAGGACGTTTATTGGATGAAAAGAATCTCGAAAAAGCTATTTTGGACCCATTAAAATATATAAACTAATGGAAGAAAAACTGAAGATGTGTTGTGTAAATTAGAAGAAACTGTGAATTCCATAACCTCAGAAGATGATACTAGTAATTTCCTGTTGCAAGTAGCCTTAAAGAACTAGGTAGTAGCCTTTTAGATAATTTCTGTAGCTGAATGTTTCCACCATCACTTACAACTACTAAAAGAAATCCAATTTTGTGCCAGGTTGTCTTTACTCATCACTTGTTGAAGGTCATTTAAGAGAGGCTAAACAGATTGAGTGAAATATTTTTGAACTTAACTCCATTGACAAAGTAATTTCAGAGAAACCTTCATATTACTGATATTTGCAATGTTAAGATAATACATTATTCAAGTGTAACTTCAAATATGAAGTTAACAATGGCAAATGTATTTCCCAGTTTAATATCTGAAGCAAACATAAAAATTTCAAGGAGAAAGAAGTGTAATATTTCAGAAGATTCTGAAAACACAAATCAGTTATCTGTTTTAAAAGTTGGAAAGGTCATTATGCCATATTTTTAAAAAGTGAATAAAACACAGTACAGATGAATTGTTTAAATATAAATAAAGATCTTCCAGATATGAATATGATTTGGATTTTGGATGATGGAAGAATGAACATGGCTGGAAATTTATTTTGATGACAAAAGTAGAGAAGTTAAAATGGAAATGAAATCAGAGATTCTAAAGGAAAATTGTCAAAAAGTTACACACCAAGGATATGCAGTAATTAAAAACAAGAGATGGAATTTTTAATCAGATGTTATTATTCACCTGATTTAAAACTAATTGCTTATCAAGATCAAAGTTAAGAGAAAGAGGAGCACACATTACATATAATAATAAGTATGGAAATTGGAAAATAAAGATAAAAGGTGCTTATTTTTTCACAAAGGAGAGAAATGGTTTAAGTGTTATAGACTGTTAAGAATATAAGAAGTAATGAAAAATTGTGGCATGAAAGACTGGGACATTGTGGAACTGAGAAACTGAAACATTTATTAAATCTTGATTGCAGTGACGTAATCAATAAGTGTGAAGTGTGTCACAAAATAAAATGAACGCTTACCATTCAAAATTGTCCACCATCTACTAATGAGATTTTAGGATGTATTTATAGTGATATTTGTGGACCTTTTGAACAAAGTGTGGGTGGTTTTCGATATTTTGCGACATTCATTGATGAGAAACCAGGTTATGCACAGAAGTTATGATGCACAGTCGCAGAAGTTCTATCATGTTTTAAAAATTTTGTACAGTGGGCAGAAAATCAAACTGGAAAAAGGGTAAAAAACTTTGTATCTGATAATGCCAAGGAATACAGATCAGAGGGTTTCTTAACATACTGTAAATTGAAAGGCATAAGTATTATAGATATTCCTTATACACCACAACTTAATGGGATAAGTGAACGTAAAAATCAGTCTCTATGTGTTATGGCTAGATGTATGTTAAATGAAAAACATCTACCTATTAGACTGTGGCCTTTTGCCATTGAATATGCTGCAAGAATTCAGAATAGGCTGCCAAACAAAGGTATTAACAATAAAATACCCAGAGAGGAATTTTTTCAATGCAAACAAAATGTTAATCGCTTCAGGAAATTTGTCTAGCATGGATGTTAAATGAGCATCCAGTGAATAAATTCTGTAAGAGATCAAACCTACAATCTTGGTTGGTGTAGAAGACAAAGTATACAAACTATATGATCCTATAACAGATAGAATTTGTATAAGCAGAAATGTTAGGATTTTAGAAAATGAATCTTATGATTTTCAAAACATCAAATCCAAGCTCAGCCAGCAAACCACATTTTGATATTATTAATCCTATACATAATGTAGTGGAATTGAACATGATTATAGTCAACCTAATGATTTTCACTGCAATGCATCTGTTCAAACTGATATTCCTCAGTCATATGAAGAAGCAATAACAAGTACTGATGCAGGAGATTGGCAGACAGCAATTATGGAAGAATTTCAAGCTTTAAAGAATTATGAAGTATTCAAGAAGTTCCATTTACTGGGCAGAGGGCACTAGATACACTTGGATTTTGCAAATAAGAAGGATCCTCAGGAAACTTATATAAAAGAAAAGCAAGACTGGTGGTAAAAGGTTTCAAACAGAAATAATTATATGATAAAGTATTTGCTCCTGTATGTGATCGTCACTCTAAGACTTTTTCACTATTACAGCTAAGAATCAGTGGCCAGTTTGTCAACTGGATATTAAAACAGCCTTTCTAAATTCAGAATTAAAAGAAGATATTTTTATAGTTCCACCAGCACCTTTTAAAAAAGATGGCATAGTTTGGAGATTAAAAAAATCTTTGTATGGTCTGAAGCAGGCATCAAAGTGCTGGCATGAAAATTATCTAGCTTACTTATACAATTTGGCTTACATAGATCTAAGATAGACTCTGTTTTTATTCAAGTCATATGTTCGTTTTATTTTATGTTGATGATATATTGGTCGCGGGGAGAATGAAGCATATATCGACCAATTTAAGAAGTATCTAGTTAGTTTTCTGGAAGTTAAAGATCTAGGAGAACACCTTTTTAGGACTTAAGATAAAGAGAAAAGAAAAGTGTTTTTAAGTCAGGAAAGTTACATTGAAGAGGTAGCGAATATTTAATTTGACAAACACCTAAATTCTCAAAGGTTCCTTTACCTTCAGGAACTGAAGGCCTAGAAAATGAACCAATAGATATGACCTTAGAAACCAAAAATACCCAATTGGAGTATTACTGTACATTGGAGATAACACAAGACCGGACATACTAGCATCAGTCAACTTTTGGCGAAATACCAGTAAACCATCACAGAGATTATATGTCATGAAACAGATTTTACGATATTTGTAAATACAAAGGGCAGACAGCTTGTTGTTGGGGTTCTCAATGACAATGTCTTGAGGTTTTTCAGATGCTGATTTTGCTTCGGATGCAATGGATAGAAAATCAAGGACAGGGTACATTGTCAAAGTATTTGATCACCAATAGCGTGGGTATCAAGAAACAATCAACTGTTAGTCTTTCAACTGCCGAGTCAGAGTATGTAGCTTTGGCAGAAACTACATCAGAAGATTGATTAAACAGTTTCTGGAGGAAATTGGTTTGAATATTAGCACTCAGTAACCATATTTGAAGACAACCAATCGACTATAAAATGGCGGAAAATGAAACAACTAGAGCTAAGCACATAAATGTTAAATATCATTTTATTAGAGATTTGATAAACAAAGGAATTATTCAAGTAAAATATTTGTCGTCCAATGACAATCCAGCAGATGTGTTTACTAAAATTAATCCTACCAGGGATTTTGAGTTTTTATGCAAAAATATTGGTTTATTAGTGTAATTTAGAATTGTTAATAACAATGTTAAAGTTTTGAGTTTCTTTGTATGATATTTGTTTGTGTAATTTCGGGTCACGGAGTGTTAGATTATGACCCGAATTGTTTAGTCATAGAGTAAAATGTACTTTTGTTGTTATATCCGGTTTATGATGTTTTGTAGCTTTGTTTGTTAGTCTCGAGAAGAGACAGTTTATTTCATTGAATATATATATGTATTTGAGTCGTGGTAGCAGACAGAAACTTTTCCTACCACTCATTGTTGTTAAAAAGTTTTACGTGTGAAAAGATTTTTAAAAACATCCAGTTACTTTTGTATGAATATATTTTCTAGTGTTAGTTAAAAAATTTATTATTGAACTTTCCTTAACAGAAAAACACTTTTGACGATGGAAAATGATATATTGGATGCGTTAGAAGAAATCGGGTAAGAAAATTGTGCCCATTTTGGGTTAGGAGACGTTTGAACGTAAGCCCTTTACCATGAAATTAGGCAGAAACTTAAATAAATTTTATATATTTCTTTTTACAGATACAAAGGACGTTTATTGGATGAAAAGAATCTCGAAAAAGCTATTGAGGTTGGACCCAAAAGTGTAGAATATACCAAACTAATAGAATGGATCTGCAAAGAATTAAAAGTGTTGTGTAAATTAGAAGAAACTGTGAATTCCATAACCTCAGAAGATGATACTAGTAATTTCCTGTTGGAAATAAGTAGCTTTCTTAAAGAACTAGGTAGTAGCCTTTTAGATAATTTCTGTAGCTGAATGTTTCCACCATCACTTACAACTACTAAAAGAAATCCAATTTTGTGCCAGGTTGTCTTTACTCATCACTTGTTGAAGGTCATTTAAGCGAGAGGCTTAACACCAGAGAAAAGAGATTGCTTCTGATTGATTATTTATTGACTGAATTAATGGCTGCCAGAATGATTAGAAATGATAAACCACATTTACACAAGGGCCTGGAGCTTAAACTTGTAAGGGTATCAAGTGTATTGAAAATTGATTAATTACAATATGCAATTTCAAATTCTGTTGTTTCCTTCAATTTTTAGGAAGAAAGTTCAACAGCTGCTGATTTGAAGGCATTACTTATAGCCTTAAAATTTCGTAAGCCTCCTGAAAACATAACATCAGAAATGCTGTTCTCAAAAGTTGAACAAAAGGTAGCAATTTAAGGTCTTCCATATTTAGACAGATCAGCAGAAATATTATACATATATTTTATTATGTTTATTTGTTTGAAAGTAGTCTAGGAATACTCATGTGCTGATGATGCTTTAGCTTATGAAGATGAAGTATGGATGAATGAAATGGCTCATTTTTATTTTCAGCTAAAGGAAGTCTTAAAGGAAGTGCCACCTGGTTTAGTCGGAAATCCGTTGTTTAAAGGGAAATTGTCTGACAAACAGTGGCACACATTAGGTGAAATTCAAAGGGAATTACATGATGAATATCATGTGAGAAGAGAAATGTTGATAAAAAGACTAGATGTCACAATTCAGTCATTTCAATGGTCAGAGAAAGCCCAGAAAAATGAAAATGAAATTGTTTCCAAGTTTAACCCTCACAGGATCAAAATGACCACTGACCCAGTTATCACATTGGCTGATCTTCTTGCAGCTCGAGATGACTTGGCCATCATTGAAAAGACTAGTAATGCATCAGTGAGAAAGAATACTCAAAGTTCAATTAACAAAGTTATAATTGGAAGGGTTAGTTTTTTGAAACTTCCTTGGCTACTTCCCACTGGATTCCTTTTCTACTATGAGAAACATTTTTTTTTAATTGGAAATGAAACCAATTTTAGGTTCCTGATAGAGGAGGACGACCAAGTGAACAGGAAGCACCACCACCAGAAATGCCAAGTTGGCAGAAGGACAGAGCCCCTGGAGGTGGGAGCAGAGGTGGCGGTGGAGGAGGAAGAGGCGGATTTAGTAGCGGTGGGCAAGGAAGCGGCCGAGTTCAAGGAGGTTGGAATCAGGGTGGTCAGCGACAGGAAAGAGACTATCAAGACAACAGGGGTCAAAGAGGTGGACACCAGGACAATAGGAGAGGCTACCAAGACAACCGAGGAAGCTATCAAGACAATAGAGATGGCTACCAAGATCACAGGGGAGGGCATCGAGAGCGAGGTGGACATCGTCCAGACGGCGGAAGAAGACGAGACGGCGGTAGAAGAGACTACAGATGAAAGTCTGGTTTTATTTCCTTTCAGCAAGCTTTACCCCTTTGAGTTGCTTAATTTAAATTGTATCAGTAATTATATTGTTACTAACCCTATACATCTCCCGTATATGACTTGTATAACCCCAGTATATACGGAAAGTATATGTCGATTTTGGATCTGCTCCCTTTTTTATGCAACATGAAAATTCCACTTTATCAAACACCCCCAAACATCCTAGGTGAAAAACTGCCCAGAATATTTATTACTTTTAGAATTCAGATATAAGTCAAATGTGTATTCTGATAAAATCGGACGTATTTAGAGGATGTTAAATGTTACTATTGAAAATAGTATAGCACAATGATAAAAAAGAATAAAGATATTAAATTAGTCGTCCAAAACAGAGTTGGTACAAAGTTATCAAGGAACAAAATAACGCACAAATAATCAATCCTGAGCTAATTTTGCTTATTGGTTGATAGACAATTAATTATTGATAAAAGAGAGAAGAAATTCTGGCCGTGTTTATCTCTTGATAATGATTCAAATGTGTGCAAAACTTAAATGTTTCAGCTGCTTTTGATTTTTCCTTGCACACAAGTACATCCTCATCCTTTATCTACGCATATATATAAACTTTTTGTCAGCTATCAGTGAACAGTTTAATTTATTATTACTGCATAGTAATTATATTTAATTTTTCCCAGTGTAACCAAACTTTTTTAGAGAACTTATTCTATACTGATATATTTACCCTGACAGATCAAATTTTCAAATAAATACTTGCTTTTCAAATGATTTTCATTTTATTTATTCAATTCTTTAGAGAACAAGGTTTGTATTTTCTATCTTCCTACTTTTTCTTCCTGTTTTTAATTCTGTATTGAATCGAACATTATTTTACCTCGTATGACAGGACTGGAAGAGACAGCCCTGTGTAGTTTACTTATCTAAGATACTCAAACACCAAATTCCTAATTCGAATTTTGCGCTCCCAAATGAAAAATAAACAATTAAACGCTGTACATTGCCCACTGACGTAATTCGGGAGTCAGGTCCACGTTAGCCTTAACACCTTCCGTCACTTGTTCTTCGGTCAAATTTAAATTGTAGAGTTGGTATTCTAAGGGAACTTTTCCTGGGGCGTTTCCGATGTTTTTCTTTATAGGAACGACAATTTCCAATTCTTGAAGTCTTTGAAAGGCTTTCAAAACGACCGAACGTTCCGTTATCAAAGAAGTTGAATTCTTTTTGCAAAACTTCAGGTACTGGTTGTAAATCATTTCAAAGTTGAAAGGTTCTCTTTCATAATTTACTGTTTGATGCTTGACAGCTATAACCTGAAAACAAAAAGGTTTTCATTACAACTCTTGAACAGTTTGTTTCTGTTATGATAAAGTTTTGCAAAATTGTAAGCTTTATTATTTTTCTGTACAAAAACACATGCAAATTCCAGCTGAGTGGTATAAATCTAGTTTCATTTGCTTTTAATAAAATATCAAAATCACAAACACAAGTGTATACTTTAAAGAACAAGTAAATTCTATTCAAAACTCACCAAAGCTATTTCTAACAAACTGAGGCTGTTCAAAATCCAAAGATGAACATCTGGATTAGCAAACATACTTTTAACACTCTCTACTGTTAACAATGGAAGCTCAAATGTGACTGTGTTAAATAATTTAAACATTATGTTTCTAAATTTTGTTTGACTAGGATCAATATCAATTTGATTTTTTATAGCTGCAATTACTTCTTTGTTTTCTATTAATTCGTCTGTTCTTATGTTCCATAAGACTTTATAGCTGAAATCAGAAAATATAAATAAGTCAAATGAGTTTTTATAATTCATGAATTGTGCTAATATCAACTCAAATGCCTGAAAGGTCTAGGTCAGTGGTTCCTGATTTTGGGCCATGCCCTATCTAGGCATTTCTAAAATCTTGATGCCCCTCATGATATTTAAATTTTAAAATTTGTAAATTTTACAAGTACATACAAATATTTTTATGTATGTATTAACATGAACATTCACATCCACAGACTAACTATAAAACAATTTACAGTTAATAATACATTCTCAAATGACCCCATAGTCTTGGGTATAGTCAGGTGAAGGGTGCATGGCCTGCCCATGACTCACTAAATATTGCCATGCCCCAAGTTGGGAATGACAGGTCATTCAGGCTATAAGAGAAACTACTATAGAATCCTACATACTTTTCCCTCAACTATCCAAATAGGATACAAGAGTAGGAAATAGAAACAAATAAATATTAAGTGCTTGCCATAACTACCATTGCTTTAGGCTTCCAGGAGGTCATTCATTAATACACTAGTCAGTAAGTTTGTGTGTTGGAGTGTATTCTCAAATTTTGGCAAATATACACAGTAAGGTGTCTCAAAAAAATCAAAAATTTTTATTTAAAGACGCATACCCTCTTAATTTTTTACAATGATGTTAAAACAATCGCAGGTGAAATTTCAAGTACTCAGGACGACAGGAACCCCTGCCGACTTTCACCGAAACATATTACTACTTAAGGGCTTAAGTGAACGTAAGCTTACCTGTTGTTCTGGTTGTTATATTGTTAGTAGACGTTCTTCTTTTGATTTTCGAGTATCTATATTCGACAGTATTTTAACACCCCAGCGAATACCCACTACATTTGGTACTTGGACTTGAAAATGAGCTTTTATGGCAAGGGAGCGTTCTTTCGGTTTTCCCCACGAATTCTTTGAATTTAGGACTTGCTTATTGAAAAATCGTCAGTATTATGTCCAAGTGCATCAATAGTTGCTTCGAGGATAAAAATTGAATCCCTGTCTAATGCTGCTACTAATTTTGGAGTCACATGAAATCCTTCCCAGTGAAGGTTTTATTAGTTCTGGGCAGTGTATCCCCAGCCACTATATGCAAATCCTCTTGTAAATCTACGTTTGGTTTGAATCAGAAGACGAATCGCTTTGTGAGGGTTTGGAGGACGGTGTCATAGGAGTTGATGCAAAAAAATATTTAGCTTTGTTTTTCTTCCTCGATAGCTTTGACGGGCACTCTTTACTCCTTATCAGTCAACTTTTTGTCCACTCCAGCTAAATGACCAGGTCGACCAGGCTCTCTCTGACGCTGCAAGATGATTTTATCTTCATATACTTTTATTAATTGAAGCATATAGGTATGTGCAATACCAAACAAATTATTTAAGTTGTTGACAAACTCTTGTCGACGCTGCTCAAATTCGTGTTGTGGTTTTTGAGCATCTTTTTATATATTCCCCCAAATATGGTACACTTTTTAAACTTTTTCCCACACAACTAGGTAAAAATTGGTTGCAATGTGCACCTTTTCCCAATATATAATGCATTCATGAACAGCAAAGTTTGGGCCTTCATTGACAGTTAAATACACTTCATGAGTACTGTAAAGCAGAGTACTGCCAAAACTTGCCATTTAGAGGGTAGTTTCTAGCTCATTATTTGATATTTGGCGTCTCCGACTAAAAGTATACTTTGTGTAGAACTGCTTAACTACACTGACATGCTGACTATTCAAAAAACAACGCGTCTACTAACAATATAACAACCAGAACAACATTTAAGCTTACGTTCGCTTAAGCCCTTAAGTAGTAATATGTTTCGGTGAAAGTCGGCACGGGTTCCTGTCGTCCTAAGTACTTGAAATTTCACCTGCGATTGTTTTAACATCTTTGTAAAAAATTAAGAGGGTATGCGTCTTTAAATAAAAATTTTTGATTTTTCTGGGACACCCTAATACACATATTCACCCAAAATCTAAAACTCACTCATTCTGTATTACTGATCTTTTTGTGTACTTGTTCTTAGTATGTCATATATGTAAAGCATACTACTCTTTCTTAAACACTAATTAGTTGTGTGTATAATATACAAAAAAAAATCTTTTATTTATACTGAATGAATAACACTCACATTTCATCAACATCTGACAAATCACTGGGCTTCAACGTGAAAATATGTTTGAATACTTTAAGTCGTTCCTCAACTGATGAATTCTGATTGAGCCAAATTATTCTATGGGAAAACCTAGATAAAACTCTTTTTTCTAAAAGATCCATTACATCAGTGTAATAAGTTAATCCAATAACACAAATTGGAGCTTTTGCTGACTGAGCAATATCAAACAGGTTATAAAGCAATATTTGATTTTTGTGCTCACAAAATAAATGAAATTCATCTAATACAAATATGACACAAGGCTGGACACTTCCTTCCTTTCTCCTGTCTTTCAGTTTTTCCAGAAGATAAACTAAATTGTCTTGAAAGGACGAAAAAGTTTTTGATTCAAAACCATCAGCTACATTTAACTGCCTTGTAATATCTTGAAGTGAAAGTCTATCATCTGTGTGAAGTAAACCATTCAGCCTCACCACCGAAGCACTCTCTTCATTAATTACATTCTGCGTTTTAAGTTCCTCAATAACATGCTCAATTAACTGAAAAATGTTTAAAACTAGTCATTTTCATAGAAAAATGATACGGAAACTCTTTTTTAAAAGTTTCAACAACTTTAAAATCGAATTGTTTGATCATTAAACAAATATTTAACAAAAGTTACCGTTGTTTTACCGCAGCCAGGAGGGCCGCAAATGATCACCGAGTTACTTTCCCTGCTTTCGACAGACCTTCGCAAAAGTTCGAGGACTTCGTTTTTTTGCGGCCAAATGTCCAAATAATTTCCATTGATATTGTTGATTTTTCTTCTAATAAAGTTCCGGATGTTGTTAAATATTTCCATATCTCTCACTGTCACGTTGTTTTCTGTTTCGGTTTTTGCCATTTTCGTTAAGTTTCCTTTCAAACCATAAACAAAAATTACAAACCATAGACAGTAATTTTATAAGTGAACACATAGTGATTCTTTTCTACTAAAACTCGTTCCATAAATATAAAAATTTGATCTAAAATGTTTTTAAAAAATTTAAAAATTGATTTAAAATTTGTTAAATTCTAAATCAATTCTTATCATTAATATTTTTTTTAATTGCCGAACTTAAATTTCTCTCTGATAGGACTTCCATGTCATAGATCATCATTTATCATCTCAATTTCTTATTAAAATAATTTTGTGATTGAGGTTTTTGGTGTGAATTACATCTTCCAGAATTTATAAATTTTAAAAAATAGGGTTGATTAGTTATAAATATGAACTCACTTACGAGTGTCTTAATTCGGGGGGCTTTAAACAAACCTTTTAAATGTCGTTTCGCTCCTAACATGGTTAGGTTACAATGCCTTCAGTATTACACTCTACGAAATACTTCAAAAAAATTCGATAAAATAGAGAATCTTGGCTCACGACCGTTGTCAAAGAGCTCAACTTATTTCGGGAAATTATCCGAATATATTTATATTCCGCGTGGAAACAGAATAGATCGATTAAAGAAATTTTTCTATAGATTATTATTACTTCATAGAGGTGATCAAATAGCCAGTGGTTTGCATTGTTACAACACTTTAAGTAAATTAAATTATAATGAATTTTTCAACATGCTCAACATGCCTGATACTTTTTATTCTTGGTTCAAAGTTACAGAGCTTCATGTTTGGATACTTCTAGTAAGTATACATAAACACAATTTTTGTCAACTCTTCAGACTCAATAAAGATTGTTATATTTCTAGATAAGATTATCAGACTTGAAGCAAGAGGGAATGATAACTAGGAAATATTTGGTAGAGGGAATGTGGATTGATACCGAAGCAAGGGCTAAGAAAATCGAACCACTTAATAAGGATTTCTCCAAGAATATGTCTGTATTAAATGATAAGTTCAAGGTGAATCTAATATTCTGAACTTTTCAAATTTGAGCATAAAACTTTTTTTCTGATTTCTTTATCTTTATTTGCAGATTGCATTACTTTCATATGATGAAGGCTTTTTAAAAAGTGACAAAGTTTTAGCTAATGCTGTATGGTATCAATTTTTTGATAAAAATTGTGATGATCCAAGGTTATTAGAAGCATTAGTAAGCTATATTAGGTTCCAGGTATTAATTGCTTTTAACCGTTTCTTATGACAAAATTTTTCCATGGTCAATTTTTATCAGATCATGTAAATAAATATCGCATAAAAGATTGTTTTGTTTACATTTTGAATTTTTCCAGGTTAAATTTTTAGATTCTCTTGGTTTAAATGTGTTGTCGAAGGAATACAATGAGAAGAGAATTTGGACACCATTAAAACCCCACATTGAAAGGACAAATTGAGAAAAGCTAAGTGAAGCTAATGTAGAATCACCTTTTATTTATTGATTTTTCACCAGTTGAATGAATAGTAAATGGTTACTCATTGGAAAAGATGACAAGTTTTTATATTATATATAGACTATTGTTATTTCACTTTGAAAATGTTTTCCTTTTTTATTAAGTTTCAAGAGACTAAACAAGTAGCCATGGAGTTTTTATTTGGAAGTAAAGTGTTTACTTTTTTGGGGATAAAGTTATTTTGTGCTAACTCTGTTTTAACTGTATAAAATGTTAACTGCTAACTGTCTTCAAGTTTAAGACAACAAGTAGTTGGTCAAGCTTTAAAAGAGTTTCTTTATAGGGAATCCACTAGTGCCTTAGACTCAGAAGCAGAAAAATGAGTTTAGTCCTAATTTGTGAAGTCTGTTTGTGTTAAGGTGACTCTTAGTTGCAACCTTAAAATCAAGCTGTTAGCAATTTTGAAAATATTGGAAGAAAGTTTTGATACGTTTCCAAACTCTTCATCTTCGTTTAATATTCCCCCAAAACAAGAGGCTGTTGAGTTTTCAAAATTCATCTCTTTTTCTCTCTCTCTTGGCCTAGTCTTAGCCCATTTATTTGGGGTCCGCTACAACAACAAAAAAACTTGTGGGAAAGTAACAAACGCAGGAGAGTTTTTGAAATTCGGTTTTAGGCCAGAGTACACTTCAAATAAGTTATCACGTGTATCCCGTATCTTATAAACAAACAAAAAAATGTGTATGTGTGCGTGAGTGTTCATGCTACCTACAAACGCTTTAGAATGTTTTTGCATAATAACCAAAAAGTCAAGCCATTGTAAGAATTATTGTTCCTATTAATGACAGGCCGGTAGGTACTTTTTATTATTATTATTATTATTTTTTTGTTAATTTCCCTTAAATTTTTTAAAAATACAAATATGTATTTACAAATTTCAATTATTTCTAATATTTCATTTTCATTTGTCATTCTTTTCCTTCCAACTCCAATGGGAAGCCAACTATATCTATAAAAAAATCCATAAAGCGCTTCTTTTAACCTCCATCTTCTACTCTTTACCTTTCTTCTTTATAAGTTATCTTCTTTTCTTTTCCGCCACTCTTCCTAAATTCTTACCCTAGACTAACCTCTCTTCCAGATCAAATTCTCAGTAATATCTGTTATTCAATTCTTTGTGGGAGGTATGTGGTGTAGTGGTTAAGTGCCTGACTAAGAAGTTATAATCGCGAGTTCAAATCCTACTCCCAAAAAAGGGTGAAAAACAGGATCAAAACTCGAGTATAATTATAACTATATATGTTATTCAATTCCTGTTCATGTCCTGTTTAGTCTCTAGATGAAAAAGTTCTATCCTTTTTAAGTGTGGTAAGATAGGTTTCTAAATTACTTCTTTCCTTGTCGCTTTCTCATGCTCCAGTGAATATGGTAAATGTTAGGATTCTTCCAAGTTCTGCAACTGCTGATGTTGTTTTATGCGCTCTACAGACTCGCCATTCGTTGTGGAAAAGATACCGTCTTGTTCTTCTCTAGAGTTTCCATAAAAATGTGGGCTCCGTAAGCTGCAAATTAGTTAATTGTTCGCGTAGAGCGACCGAATTATGGTGCTAGATCTTTCTATGCTTGGTTGTTCCATCTACTTTGGGGTGATGTTATCAAAGTGTATTGTGGAAATCACCTTCATAGGCTAAAACAGAGCTCAGAAACAAATGCAGTCACCATTGGGCTTAAAAAGAGCTAAAAAGACAACCCCCGTATAAACTAGTCACAAATCCTCTCCTGTACCTGACAGTAATACATCATGAGTCCGCCGTACCTCTAGGGAGATCACCAATCAAACAAATCAATAAAAACGTGTTGAAATAAAAATTCAAAAATTTTCAATTAATTATCTCGCAGCGAATAAAAAATTTAAATAAATTATAAGAGACATGAAATTGCATTAAAAAATTTAAATTTTCTCAAGTTTTCCTAGACTGTATTTAGCATATCGAAATTAGGAAGCATACGCTTCAGCCGAGGAGAAAAAATCTCATAAAAAGCAACAAAAATTCAACCCCCCAGCCTTTAAATTAACAAAATAATAATAATAAATCCGCCATATTTATGCGACGTTTAAAAAAAAACCAAAATGGTAGAATTCCTATAAAATACCACGAAAATCCCTGGGATCCGCAATATTTCAATAAAACTATTATTAATCCGACGGCGTCCATTTTGTCAAGTGCAGAAAAAAACTTGAATAAATAATAAAGAAGAAAAATCATAAAAATGAATTTTCCCTCTTGGGTAACTAAATCAAGTCAAGACTTGACCAAAAAACTTCCTCTCGACTCTTGTACTCTTTAATCAGATTTGAGAATTTTGCTTTGGGCTGTCAGACTCCGCTGACAATATTATTTTAGCTCTCATGTCTGGCTCGAAATGCCGTGGGTTATGTTTCCGCTAAGAAGAAGATCCATGGACGAGGGTGTGGCCGTTCGGGTGGTGAGTTAGTTCACGAATTGGAGACATATACTTGACTACTACAAAACCATCCCTTAACTTTCTTGTTTAATTCTGGTGAGAGTTCCAAAACGCTACATAGCGCTACAGCTCTGTGTGGACCTTGGACTTCTGCAGGAGTCCTCCATTCCGATTTATTCATTGCATATCTCCACCAGTTTGTGATTCGAAGCGCTTCGGACTCCATATTCCCATCTTAAGTTGGGGCTGCCTATCCGTTTGGTTACCTCGGGCTTCCCATTAACGATTCTGTAGAGCCTGCCTTTGGCTCTTGTGACATGGTCTGTACATTCCAACCCCCCGAGCTTGATGGAGGTGACGAACGAAGAACAAAAAAGTCGGAAACCAGTTGGGCCACAAGATTCAGACAAAATTTAAATTTTTTCCTTCTCATTGTGGACTTGCTCTGTTCCGTGTTGAGATCCATTCTCGAAGATACTAGAATCAAAACATAAAATATACAAATTTACAGAAACGCTTGAGATATCTTGGTCGATAGGGCCTTACCAAAAGTGTCTGGAATGTTTGCTTTAAATATTTTTAAACTTTGGATCCCGAACCAACTCCTTCGTCCGAAACTCCATCCTGCCAGTCAGCGTTTCAAAATTCAAAAAATAATTCCGGGAACTTTTGAAACATACCTTGTAGCCCCCCTTTCCATCAGCTCCTATAGACCGACGGGTTTCATCACGAATACACTACAACTTTATTCTGTTTTAATAGATTATGAGAAATAGTCTACAACTTTACTCTAGTTCTTTCTTGAAACAGGTTACAGTCTGGTGGTGGTGGTATGTTGGACAAAGACTGTCTCTATCAACTATTACTTTGCTAATCAGGTACATCGACCACCCAACCACAAGCCTTCCTGTAGATTATACATATCCTGGAAAGCATTGCCACGCTCGTCGGTGTATCAGAGTCGATGGAAAGGGGGGCTACAAGGTCTGTTTCAAAAGCTTCCGGAATGATTTTTATGTAAAGATTATACTATATACATATGGTGGCCTAGAAAACAGACCTAGTAACAGTAGGTATTTGACTAATACCAAGGTTCTCAGTGGTCAAATAGGGCGGACTGATATCAAATGAAGAGAAGTGGAGAGTGTGAACCAGAAAAATGGAGACAGAAAAGCGTGGAGGAAGAGCAGAATGAAGGAAGGAAGAAAGGGAGGGGATCAACATTACGGAAAATGTAATTAGTACCTACTTCAGCAGACGTAATTTTCATAAATTATTTGAAAAACTCGAGCCCATTTTCTGAAAGAAACCCGTGGGCCCGCGAACCCAGATAGAAAAGAGAGAGAAAAAATTTATTGGGTCCCTCACGGGCATTGGGCCTCGTAAATTTGGTGCCGTTTCCATGATAAATTTTTTGACGTGGTGATCGATCAACCGCCAAACTACAAAATGACCGACCGGAAAAATTTCCTTTTTCCAAAAATTATCCCTTTTCCTTTTTATTTTATTTTATTATTCGCATGAAATATTTTGCGGTTTTCGAAATAAATTTTCATTTAATAATAGCTGATAGAAAAGTTCTCTCCCTCCCTCTTGGATACCTTTCAAGTTTCTCATGTCAAATATTTTTCTTTCTTTGTCCACGAAGCTTTGTATAGCTTTACCCTATTTTATCTACTAATTATATTCTACTTTAAAACTGGTTATATCTAAGTCAAATCTGAAAATCTATAAACCAAAAGGGCGGAAACTTGAAGATGTTTTAAACCCACCGAAGAACCATGAAGGGTCATGAAGGAATTTTTAGACAAGGTATTGAACGTTTCTCCTCAGAAAGTGTGAATTATTTATGATTCAAATTCAAAGATGATTCAATTCGAAGATCTTACTGACCGAAGTTGTTCAACCAATGCTGTCATTTTGGAGAAATTTCTTGTAGAGGGTATGGGTATCACTAAACAGCTGTCAAAGTCTGAGGTTAGGAATATGGGAAGAAGAACAGGAAGACAGAGAGAAAAGTGACTCTAACATTGGTTCTTCGGAGGGAAACTAAAAAAGAAATCACATAGTCTAAATCGGGGAGTGAAAAACCTTAAGAAAATTTTGGTCCAAGTATAAAACTGGTAATAGTTTGGTAACTCTGTGACGAGGTAGTGCTCGCTTCGGCGGATGACCATTTATAACGGGGGCGAGAACTATTATAAATAGTTAAATACCTGGAAGCCCAAGCCCTTCAACAACCAGGGCTCTTCAGACTCCATCGTCACGTGGATTCCAACTGGAAGAAATATTTTCATATAGGCCATCACCACCACTCCTCGACTCTTATCGGCCGGACTGAAACCTAATTTATTACTGCAATTCAGGGACTAAGGTTGTAACAAGTAGAGTCTACCCAGGTTGAATGGGGACCTTCGCTCAGTGGTACACACATAGGATGATAAAAGACAAGGGCACAGTATGTTCTTAACTCCCTGTTTAACAATAGTAAGCCCCACAACCATAAAGAGACGATCTATAAAATCAAAGCCAAACAGTCAAGTTGCTCTAAAAACCTGGACAGGGTGCAGGGTCCAAATGTCAGATTGCCTCCTTTTCACATAATGATATCTAATTACAGAAATTTAAATTCAACAGCCAAATTATGGTTATAGATTATTCATGCCAGAATTATAAAACACTGCTAATCTAATAAGCTGTATGAAAAAGTGAAGTGAATTTTATAAAACTTTGTTTGTTACTTTCGGTAGCAAGTTTTCGTTTATTTCAATTTGATAATTCCATAATCCAGAAAAAAACCGCGTTGACTTAATCATATGTCATGAACTAAATAAGAGTTAAAGAAGCAGTGTCAGAGTATATCTCCAAATTTAAAAACACCCACCAAATCAGAGCAGACGTCACAGATTGCTACATGTTAAGGCTTTTCTCTCAAAACAAGTCTTTTACTCAAGGGGTCACTGATAGTGGAAAGATCTTCAGATATGAAGGTTACCTCTGACGAAATGAGCCGATGTCGTCTCTTAATAAGCCCCTAGCCCTTATATGTTCTTCCTCGGTACCATTAAGGTGGCATTCCCACCACGAGGATCGGGACGTTAGAGTATCTACCTATTGTACCTGAGTCAATTAAGTTACTGAAACCCTTGACTGAACCTTTGTTGATGACCTTTGGCATGAAGAACAGGACTAGGATTGGGACATGGACTCAAGCAAAGTGCCTGGCAGGGAAAAACGGAAATCCTCTGTTGCGACCCTAGATGCTCCTCAGATACGGGAAAATAATAATAATAATAAACCGTTCTGGACTAAAAAAAACTATACATCAGGTTCAAACTTAAAAATTAAAGCCATCCTTTCTCCAACTGTTTCAGGTTTAACAGAAGAAAACAGTAACCGAGTCAGAACAGGAAGCAAAAGTAAAAGAAGAGAAAAAAATTTCTCACAAATCCTCCATAATTTCGATGTGATGCTCAAAACTCAAATGACAAAATTAAATAGTATAATAAATAAATAAATAAATAAATAAATAAAAAGGAGATTGGTGCTAGGTATGCTCGAAAGGTGATACCAGTGCACCGAGACGAACCTGTCTTTGAGTGATTTAAAACCTCGATTTGGCAATGCCGCATGCCTGAGCCTGACTAAGTCCTGAACGAGAGGAGTGGGGGAAATGCCTTCGCTCGCTTTTATCCTTCTTTAAAACTGGTCCCTGGAATAATTCTTCCGGAAACGTTGCACCCGCTTTTTCAAATACTTCTATTTTTTTATAATATCAAATTACTCATTTATACTAAAAATGTATACATCTCCTCTCTAGTCTTTCTATAGTATTAAATTCCAACTCAACGGGGCGCAAGTCTTCAAATTACATTTTACACAATGTCTCCGGATGTTGAGAATATCGCACAGCCAAAGAAGAAGGAAAACGAGGAATCGAGTTAATTAGTATAAAGAAAAAGAAAGAGAGAGAAATCACATAAAATTTCAAAACTGGACAACACAAGAAGAAAATGTCGACCATGATTTGAGGTAAAGAGATTGCACATGACAAAACATAAATAAAATAAATAAATAAAAATCAAAAACAACGCCCAATTAGTAGGAAACTTTATACTAATACATTTTTGTACTTAAACATTTATATATAATTTTATTTCTATTTTTCTTGTATGTATAGTTTGATTTATTTAAGTTTTTTTATATTATAGAATGATAATTATGTGTCCCTCTTCGTTTAGAATTTTTTCTTTTAATCTTTTACCCAAATATGTTTTTTATGATAATTTATGACTAAACCATATATTGGAAACTATATATTCGTCTCCACCATCTACGGAAGTTTCAACACTTTTTTCGGTTGCCATATTGTTTTATAGTAGATTCAGCAACAAACCAATCTGTTGACTGATATGCTACGAAGGTTGAGAGTCTCAAGGGAAATATATATTTAGCAGAATAAATATGTTATATATTTATAACATATTAGATCTGTCGTTAAGTTCTGCCCGATAATTTTACATTAAGTTTGAACACGTTTGCGTATATTAGTTTGACGCTTTTTTGGTTTTCTCCCTTTATCACCTATTCAGTATACATACTGACCTAGTAAATGAGCCAAAACGAATATGATTCATGTTAGTGTCAATGTTAGAACGGATCAGCTGATTAACAGATCTGAAGTTTATTTAAGCAACTGTATTTTGTGTGAATTTCAATAAAGAAGACATGATACATAAAGAGTGGATGATTTGTCCAAGAAGTTTGGATGAAGATACAGTTTTTGATAAAACTTATAAAAAATTGCTCGAGAAATTTCAACTAGAGAATAGAGGAAAATAAATCCTGTAACATTTTCGTACAGACTTCTGTGCATGAATTTCGTTCAGGCGAGAGCCAATTTTTCCCATCCACAACTCAGCTTTTATCAGAGCGCCATTTTCTCTCACTTCCATCTGTTCTCGCCGTGGCACACAACGCCATGTCGTCGGAGTATACGATCGTCTCTCCTCCAATGGTTAGTATATATTTGTAGATTATTACAAAAATACTTAATAGAGTAGTCATTTAAAGTAAACGATGTAATTATTTAAAACACTAGCAAGATGACTATTGTGTTAACAGAACGTTACTATCCCTAACTGTCTACAGCTACGTTTTGCTTTAAAAAGCACTACCGCTCCATACAGGCGCACCGCATCAATTAACGAACGTACGCATAACGCGAACACTGATACTTTTTTCATCTCATTTATTTGTATTTTTGTCAGAAAACTGGTTATGAAGAAGAGGCTAATTGTAATTTTGGTGGTTTCTTTCCCTGAAAGAACAGAAAATAGGGCCCTCCAACCCTTTCTTCTGAAATGTCTTTTAAATATCATTCCGGACTTGTGAAACTTGATAAAACAATTAAGCAATAAAGTCTCATGTAGGATTGAATTCTCTCCTTGTGGCTTTCCCCACGAGGTAGTACTTTGATTTCCGTTGCAGAAGTTTTCCCATTTCCGCATACCAGAAATCTTGTTTTCTTTTTCGATTTTTGGTCAAATATTTATTTATCCAAAGCGTTTTGTTTGACTCGTTGTTTACAATTGTTTCTCGTCAATTTTTGTTGTTGTAGTTATGCTTCGTTTCTTGTTTCATCCTTAACTCCTGGAAACAAATCTTTAGGATTTGGATCATTATGGGTATGAGTCGCAGTATTTCCAACACGAAGCTCAATTCTTCGAATCGAGCACTTTTGGAAAGGTTAAACACCGCGTTGAAATTGAAGGTCTTTGTATAAAGAGAAGTTCGCCCTACCTCGGTCTTCTTTAAACTTTAATTTTGACCACCCCCAAAAACAAGACAATAAATTTATTAACAATAAATCAACGCTCAAGAAAAATGTCTTCGTCGTGAAAAAGGAATCGAAATTATAAGAAAGAAAAAAAGAAAAGGAACAAGGTACTGGAGAACGCAGGTACCTGGAGTAAACGGAGAGTCAATGTTTCCTGCGTCATCGTTTCCGAGGCCACTTTTACATCGACACACACTCCGGCGAATAGTAGAGAACCAGCGACTTTCGTCCAGTAAACAGTACGCAGCGTTTAACAATCTTAAAAAACGAAAATACCATTTCGGAATTTCGATTCGGGTTTTCCCAAATGGAACCAACGAGTTTCGGGTTCGAATTTTCGATTTTCCGCGAGTTTCCATGATTCTGTTTGGTGTTTTCGTCTCGTTCAATTTCGTATAGTTAACAAAACGAGAGAAAGAAAAAAAAATTTTAAAAAAAGCAAAAACAACCCAACGAACTGTGATGGTGTTGACATTGTGGAATGGTGTGATCACGTGACCGCCATTTTTCTCCTCTTGGATACCGTTTAAGTATAATTTTTATCTCGGATTTGTATTCGGATGAACCTCTCACTGGATCCGACCTCAGGGAAATCATTTTCTTAAAAAAGTAAGTACGGAAAATTGGTTAAAAAAATGTTCTCTACTGATCATAACCCTACTTGGTGCAGAAATATATGTTTGTTCTTGTGTTCTTCCTCTTTTATCTCTTCCCGATCATCTGTTGCATACTTTAAAACGCAAAACCTAAAAGTATATAAAAAAAAGCCCTAGGTATATTTTTAAACATCTCCGGTCCCTGTTCTATCTTACTAACTTGACTTTCTAGTACGAAACCTAATCGATTCCTTTTTTGAGGCTTCTTCAAGAGTCTTGCCGAAAAGGTTCTACTGGGAAGAAAAGTAATGATCCATAGTATGAATACTTGAAGAAGTTGAGGATGAAACTCAAAACATCAAAATTATATCACGCTCCTATCCTCTTTTCCCAACTATCATCTTTCTTTTAAATAATCGTACTGATTACAGTATGAAAATTATATTCCATTAACAAAGAAGGGCAAGTATGAAAATGAAAGTTTCGTTTGGTTTTTGAATAGTTTCTTCTACCGACAGGAAAATTTTCAAAAAGTCAAAAAATTTTTGGAAAATAAAATGATCACGCTCATTGCGGAAAAGTATGAAGAACTCAATCGGTGCAACGTAAATATTTTCATACTACCGTATACTATAACTTTTTCACCTATATCACACTATATTCTTGACTTGTCACACCAAAAAAAATATTGTAGTAAATAAGTACGAGGCAAAGGCTCTGCCATTCACACTACTTCAAAATACTTCTTTGGTATTGTAGATATTGGTGATCTGGAAATACTAAACATTTCAAACGTCATTCCTTTTTCCTCACTTTAACAGTATTAATAACGCTAACACTAACGAAATACTCGTTATTGTTTGTTGGCTAGCTAATTGTAAAACTACTGCCTGAACTTTTACTGGACTAAGCTGTACTAGTTCTGACTTTTACACGACTGCAGAAGTTTTGAAAGATGTGTCACTTCTTCGGTGAGTCCGGTAGGTCCTGTACGATGATATCCATGTTAAGACGAAGTGCTTAAGTTAATTCTCATTTTCCTATGAGCCCTCCACCGCTCATAATTTGCGTTTGAGATTCAAATCAGTTGGCCATTTTTCGGGAGAGAGAAGAGAGTTAGAGGATTGTGAGCGGGGGAAGGAGAGAGGACTTAAAAAACCGTTAAAATTATATCTCTCGGAAAGAAAAAATTTTGTATGGGTGGAACCGACATTTCACTTGGATCGGTGAAATGTCGGTTTCTAGGGGATAAAAAAAAATTTTTTTTCTTGGTCGATCCACTCGGGGGAATCATTTTCATCGAATGTTATCAGTAGATCAGGGCCGTCCGATGGAAGCGAATTATTATGGCGTTAGCTCAAGGCACACTTTTTTAAATTTGAATAAAAAAATGTCGAACAATCGATTTTTTGTGATTATGAAACTCGTTTCCTTTTTTTTCTTCAAATTGTCGTGGTACCGCGTGACCAAAACTTCTGCTTAAAATCTACGCCTCAAATATTTCATACACAGGAGGGGATGCGTCGGTTTATGTTATGCTGATAATCAAGCAAACCCCGTCTTCCTTATCATCCGATAGTAATTATAATTGGTCAGCATTTGATTAATTCGGTGTGAAACCTTTGTGGCACCAGAAAGTGGCTTTTCTTTTAAAGAAGAGCCTTTTCCCTTCCATCTTCTTCCATCAGAAAGAGAAAGAAGACTTTAACTAACCGATATATCAAAGTGAACATAGAAATCGTGCTGGTAGACCTCCCCTTTGACAGGCGGAACGAGCCTGGTGACACATCGAGTTCTGCTTTCTCTTCCGTTCCTGACCATTTCTACCACACGATAGGGTCGTTCGAGGACTGGAGGTCGACTTATGTCGCAGAACGGAGTTCAAAGAAAAGAAAGTGAACTAAAAGAAATAAGAAGCATTAACATAACAATAAACGAGTTACCATAAAAATGTTTTTAAGAGAGGAAGGTTTGAAGGCTTCTAAACCGACTTGGGGCTCTGAGGGCTATTTCATGAAATTTCTATTTCCTCGACTTTCTGTTTGTTCTTGGACTTTATTTCTAGTTACATTGCCAATCTCGTCAGATGCAAGTAGAGTGTTGCTACAACAGTTTCTAAAATTTAACCTGTAGCTTATTAACAACCAAAGCCTTCATCCCGAAAGGCGTTATCCTCGATGGACAGGTTCCCTAATTAAGCATTCCCAAGTTTTCTGTCTCTTCTGCAACTCACTCTAATTTTTACGCGTAGTCCTCCTTGGCGTCCTCTAGCACCTAGCTTCCTTCTTTCTCTTTCCGTTTGTCCCAAACATAATTTTTCAAGGGCATTCTTTGTGAAGGCACGGGTACATCTTTCATTTCCCGTGAAACTGAGCATCTGAAGTATCAACAGAGTTCCAAAATTCATTTCTATTTTAGTGTATTTTATTGATAGTTGTAACCCAGTTTTGAGAGAAACAGGATTTGAGAGGGGGTTGGAACTATCAACTATCACTAGTCAGACGGTTAGGTAAGTTTTCCACCCAAATTTGGACGAAGAGCTCCTCTAAAATGAACATTCTATCCCGAGAAATAAGAACAACAAAAGCTCTAGCTTTTTGCACCACGGACATCAAATCTACAACTAGAAACACAACATAAAACATTGCAACATTTAAAAAACAAAAATTTACAACAAACTTCATCAACCGCATAAAAGAAAGTCCTTCATTTTCAAACAGAGAGTGAAAAGTAGTTCTTGGACTCATCCCAAATGCCTCCAACCCGCGATGATGATGGTGACGATGATGGTAATGAGGATGTATTTTTCTTTCGCATTTTTATAGTTGCACACTCACCTTCCTAGTTTTCCATGCTCAATTGATTAGTGGCACCCATACACTCATTCGTCATTTGTCAATCAAACCTCCCAGTACCGTGCAAACCTACTTACAGTAAGATGTCCAATGTATTTGGTTGCGGATTTGCCTTTTGAATAAGAGAACAAGAAAAGTGAGGTGCGAGGTAGGAAGAATGAATGAAATCCGGGTCAAATTGTTCAGAACCGTTGCCGACGATTTTATTATCCATCTTATAAGGAAGGGTTATTAAAGAACTTCTTTAGCCAACCCAAAAGAAGTATATAAAAAAATAAATAAATGAAATGATTTCGGCAGCCTTAGACCATTTCACATTACCCCTCAAACTGTAACATTGAAATTTATTCTCAGACTTCGTAGGGTTACACCGTTTTGTACAGGACTGTACTAGACGCCCAAAAAGCGTTCGCCTATAATATCTGGCTAGTTGATTAGTGAAAATGGTGAAACTGTATGCATTAAGCACTGAGTGTTAACACCGCATCATTTAAGCTCGTAATGGTGTCCAACAGTTGAAAAGGTCTTTACGCATTTCATCAAGTATCAATTACCCTTTTGCTGTTGAAGTCTCAAATGTTACATTTGTTTCTCCCATCGCACCAGCTATTTGGTACTCATTAAACCGTTCTTTAATAGGTAAGAGTGCTTTTTGTGGTTTACCATTGAATTCGGTACCTATATATTGATTGGTCATTGATTGTGTAATCCATTTCACAATACTGTATTTATTTTTTGGAATTTGAGCTAACGAGATGGCTGCAGGGGGTTTGTTACTTCAAACCCTTAATAATTGTCACAACTCTTTCGTTCATGCTCGAACCTGTCATCATTGCCATTCTCTAACCTATTTGTTGACTTTAGAGACTTTCAGGTACCAGTCTTTAAAAAGAATCACCCGATCTTCTACTTTACAGTGAGAATCTGCAGATCCATTTGGATGGTTTAGTTAGGGATGAACCAGAGACCGTTGACCATGGCTCCTGAGGTTTTTGACTACATATTCAAGGATTTCCCGGTTGGAGTTGGCCGAAGAACCCTATGGCTGGATTACCAGTTTGCTTAAAACCAACTGGGCTTGAACACATTTTGCTTTAATGCGGGTTTTTCAGGTACTGCTACAAGGTGATCTCAACTTCCAAAAGACAAAACTTTCTTTTAAGTTTAAAAAACAAAAATTTCGCCCTCCTCTTCGAATCAAGCATCCACTCGCAACTTCCGGTACCCCTATCTTCTGTGCCCCCTTTATGCGTCAAATTTATGAAAAATTACACTTTGCCTCCACTCTCTCTTCCTTCCTCCACCTCTTCATTCCCAATCAAACGCCTGATTTAATTTAATTTCGAGCACATTAAATATTTAATTTATATGCAAATTAACACACATCTCGCCACCTTAAACTCAGGAAACAGACTTGAATTCCCAGGTTTTCGATTTCTCCCTCTTCCACCACCCCTAAGTACCTGAATCACAACCACCAACGTGAGACCCCCTCTCCCACACTAATCGTTTTCAACCTTTTGACGAGGAGAAAAAACAAAAAGAAGCAAAAACCCAAAGTTCAAAAATTCAGGTTTTCCAACTCGATCTTGTTTCTGAATTAAAAAAAGGGGGCGAGGGAGACAGGGAGAAGAGGGGCTCGTCCAATACTCATGTTATTATCGAATGACTTTCACTATCTATCCAATAAATATGTAATTTACCATTTCCGCCAGTTGTAAATTGTGCTCAATTCGGTCCTGATTTTCTTTTTATTTTTTATTTGGAGGGAAAGAAATAATTCTTTTTAGAAAAGTTGAACAGCCTGACAAGATTTATGTGCGAATCATCTATGAAATATTTTTAAAAATTCTGTGTTCAAAGACAGGAAGTTTGATGATTTTGATATATTAATTCGAACTCAATTATCGAGGTAGCGCTGATGGTCTCCTGACTCGTCGCCATATTCTTTTCTACCTGAATTCTTCATCGTAACTGAGTTTTGCCTTTTAGCTATATGGCTCCATTCCTTCACCTCCTCCCTCCTGCTATATGCTGTCGAACCTAAGAACAAAAATTAAGTGATCACTTCTTTTGAAATTATTTTTTGTCTCCCACATTCAAGTGTGCAGTGATAGCAGAACGATTCTTCGTTCGATTGTTCTAATCAATAAACAAAAAATCAAATAAAGACTACAGCATTTTAATTATTTATTACTGAACGTATAGAAATTTATCAAGATATATCTGCAGATAATATGTTGAGTTGCATTGCAATGCAGTTCTGTAGAAAAAGGGTTGGCCAATAAGGAGAACACCGTTTGATATACTCAGTTAATCTTTTGGAGAAATTAGACTGTATGAAACGGTTCTGGCTACCTTCCACAAAGAAGGTTTGAAATTAGTAAGACTCCCTGAAGATGCGACTCTGGCAAAGTTTACTCTTTTAACGTTAAGTGACTAAGACATATATACACGAGTTCGAAGAATGATACTGATACTGATATTGAGAACTATAAATCTCAAATAATCCAAATTAAAGGGGCATGATTTTCTGCAAGAAAATTCTTCGTGATAAATTTATGTTGATTGAGTAATAAATAAGTAAAATGCTGTAGTCGTTATTTGATTTCTTGATTATTGATTAGAACGATCGAACAAAGAATCTTTCAGCAGTCACTACAGGTGTATTCACAATCTCAAGTCCATTGGAAAATGATGTGGAACCTCACACAACGTACCTACCAACAAAATTTTATACCTTAAAAAGCCAACAGAAAATAAACCTACCAGAAATAAGGGGAAAATGTTGAAGTTTTTCTATTAACTTGAGATCATCCACAAGACAAGGTACAAAATACGAGATCAGGTATAAAAAGAAACGACTTCCAAGGAAAATATTTGGAAGGGAAAGAAGTCAAAGTTTCATAGAAATGACAATGAAAATGTTCATTTCAAAGAAGAAATCCAAAAGGGTGGCAACAACAATCATTTTGACAGACAAGAAGGCGATCATGTGGAAATGTGGGAGATTTTGATTTACTATGATTCCATTGTGTCTGTCTTTCCACAATTCTTTTTTTTCGGGTCAGGTATTTTTGTCCTTTGTCGATTGAACAAAGAAAAAGAGAAATTCAAAAATTGGTGATAACTCAAAAAAAAACTGTCATGGGGACCATTCAGGGGTGATCCTTTCACACACAAAAATATAAACATAAATTCCTGCCAAAGAAGTATTGTAAGTGTACCTTATTTTCATGGAAATACGATTGTGAACTAATACTCATCAGTTGCTGTCGTTCAGGCATCACTTTCTTGGAGTCCTCGTCCGGTGTCATCCAGTTTGTTAGTGGCTATCTGGAAGGTAAAGGAAAATAGAAGCATTATTCGGTCCTCTCTTCCCTGTCTTTTGCGTTCACCATCTTCTTTAGTGTAGAGGACCAGCTGCCAGAAGTTTTGAAATTTATGTCTGGAGATACCAACAAACCCTGCATTATGTTGTCCATGTCGAGTATGCTCGGTCATATCATCTTCCAGCTAACATTAGTAGCAGACCAGCTGCCGATGTTGTTTTGTATGCTCGGCAAACTCTACACTGTAGGGCTGACAGCTTTTGTTCCAGTTTACTGTCGCTCTGCACTGCTTTCAATCAGATCGGTGCTCAGTATACCGTGATTATTTTGGCAAGACTGAGAACCAATACCAACCTTTCCAACTTATATCTACTTCGAGGCTTTCATAGCACGACGTGTTCCAAGAACCAACTTATCGTGTTATATTAGAGCTATATGCACTAAATGACTGAAAGGTAAACGAGAACTACATCTCAACGTCCGTTAGAATTGTTTCTAACTCTGAAAGTAGTTCCGTCACGTGATTGGCCAAAAACCTAAAACAAAATCGACAACCGAAGAGATAACGATGATTGCTAAAATTAATTAATTAGTGATAAGGTCGGCAACAGATCTCCATCCCCTGCGATACTTGGTCGTTCGAGGAGTAAGTGGAGAAAGTAACATTTTCAATATAATTAATGTTGGTAACGTTAATTTTTTGGGTATTACTCCGCTCAAATCTAATTTTTGGTTAAATAAAAGGGCTTTCTATTACCTCGTCTCGCCTTCTCTTGTAGCTAAAGACAGCCTTAGCAGAAAGAAGCTCGGTCACGAGTGGGAACCATTTCATAAATCTTGGACACTTGAAGTATCTGTCTCTTAAGTATTGCACATTTTCATAAAGGCGTAATTTCTTGGAGTCGAGACCAAACTTCCACCCACCACTACGGATGTCTTTAGCTGTGAAACCATTGTAGACAAAAGAATAACAACGGTAACCTAAATGGTATCGAGAGATTGTTTACCAACACGTTGTTGCTAAACTGAATACAATCACTACAATGGCATCATAATGTCTCCCACAATCTGGCAAACAGAAATTATGTTTTCAACCGTTTCATAAAATAGGGCACAGGGTAAACATCGAAAAGTACCTACCCCGAGAACCGCTAACCGGTAGGAGCATTAATTGAAAAGAAAGACAAATACGCTGTTCTCTTCAGGTTCAGGTTTTCTTCATTTTCCTTTCGCACAGCGTACGTACTGACAAATGCTTTCTTTTCGATAGCTCTCCTCGACTTTCTGTGTTGTTAATTACGAATTCAAAATTCGTCGTCGTAAAACCACCTGTCAAACACCATAGCCGACACACCAAATCGAGTTTCTATATAAAAGGTCGTTTGAAACATCTATCTTATCTATATCTGTCAATTATCTATAATTTTTCAGTGTCCGCCAAGACAATTTGCTTTTTTTCCCTTATTTGTCACCGTTTCCTTCTGGTTCTTTCCCAGTAAATGAATCATGAGAAAGTTGCAGCAGATATCGGACACACAAAGCCTCTTAAAAGACTAGAAAGTGATTTTGCCATGGCGGATCTTTTCATTCCCTACTAACTGTTAAACTGGGTACTCGTTTAGGTACGCTCTATGTTTTTTTCAAAATTTGCAGAAAACTCTGCTACAGAGATGGTTCCAGCTTTCTACAAGATTAGGAAGACAGTTTTAATAGTGACAGAAAGATGGTTGTCCTCAAGGACGATACTTTCTCTTCTTCCTCGTTTTAACCCGAATTATTTTCACTGCCAACAACTCTCTGGTTTTTTGCGTTTGTTTGCTCAGGTCATGTGGGAATTAGAGGGAAAAGAAGTTGCACTCTGACATCTGATAACTTACTTGAAAGCAGTCTTGGCAACGTTCTCCTCAAATTTTTTTCTCCTTCTCCTTGTACTTCTTCTTCTTTCGTCTGTACTCAAAACTGGTTTGCCTTTATTCTCCCTCATTTTCCCAAATCTATCAACCTTCTTCTCACTGCTTTTTCTGAGGAAAAGAGTCGGACTTTTTATAACTTTTTCCTTTTGCATTAACTTTTTTAACACACGACCAACGACGCTCTAAGAAACATAAACCACATAACATGGTTTTCTTAGCGTCCCTCTCAACTATTTCCTATCTTTCTGTCTTCATTTTATTACTTCCTACTTACTTTGTTAACACTGTACTACTTTCCTCGTCTTCTCTTCCCTCTCTGCCTTAGTTTTCTTTCCTGTCCATCCCATCTTATCCCTTATTATTACTATCTTTATGCCTCTTTTTATTCTTCTCTTCTGTATTCCTTTCCTTCTTTCCTTACTCTCTCCTATATTTCGTCTCATCCTATACACTGAACCTCAAGTCACATCTGTTTATCCCGTTCCTGGGGCTAGGACGCTAGTGTGTCCCCTGAAACCCCTTTAAAGCCAGAACAACTACTTGATGTCTCGCTTAGAGACAGGTGGTAGTTAGCAAGAGGTAAAAAAATTAAAAAGAAACGTTTTTCGAGATTGTTAATCGTTAAAAGTGCTCACCATTCTGGAAGCACATGACAGTTTGTTAAAACTCCAAAAGTTGGGGTATACCAGTGATTACCAAAGTTTCTTAACTTTATTTTTCCACATCCGTCTTAAAAATATTTGATCGTCTCGTCTCCCTTCCATTTTATAAAATACTACAAACACAAAAAATTTTAGAACAAAAAAAATTTATCAAGATAAACTCTAATACGCAAGAAAAATTTTATTATTGTCGGTTAATGTGCTGGTCTATTAGCGCTAAGTTTATCAAATCTTGGTTCACATAAGTAAGATTTTAGGAACGGCAGAAATATTTTTAAAGCACATGACAAAATAGTATATTTACTCTTAATATCTAGCCAAGATTGAATCAGAGATATATACAGGCTAATATTCGTGCCTTCCCTTAGACTAGTCCATGCCTCCCAGTTTGGAAAACGCCGATGTATACAGTCCAAAACAAGGTTACATTTAAGTGCTATATGGAATACATGTCAGAACACAACATTTGGTGATGTAATAATTACTACAATTTAGTATAAAAGTCAAACGCAGAACACGTATGGCAGTGACAGAGACAAAAATTCATTAGAACCAAAAGCCAAAAAACGCGTTGGTATCTCATATCATTTTTGGAAGGATGGTTGAAACTTCACACACGCAACCATAATGTTTCCATTTAATTTTTATTATTATATTATTGAAAGTTTATTATTGCGTTATACAGTTATTACTCATGGTGATAATATCGAAGCTTCCCTTCGAAAGAGAAGTTATTAAAGTTTTGATCTCACTGCCCCGATATTCAAAGGGGGTTGGACTGCATCACGAACGCATAATGTTAACTTGTCGTCGGGGCAAGAGCACCTGTCACCCCGCTCATTTATGTATATAACCTTGGCAATTAACATTATTTTGGTGACTCCTGAAGGTTATTGACCCGATGAATGTGTTCCTACCCTAAGATGAAGCCCCAATTATCTGTCATTGTTTTATTTATTTATGGACACTGTACCTTTTTAAATAATTAAGTTAATAAACCTCATAATTTAACATACACTAGACATCATATTCCTTAAACACTGACCAGTATATATAAGAGTATAATCAGGCTGAGTGCTTCCTTTCAAGCCCCTCTGCCTTCCTCTGGAAAAGCAAACTTCGACATACACAACCTGATTAAATTAAATGAGAGCTTTATTTTCGTCGGCTTATTCAGCAAATATGGATTCGCCACTCCCATGTCGGCCTCCGATTTCGTTTCGAGAACTTAAACGCGAGAAATAAATGAAACGGAGCATTTGAAAATGACCGGTTGGCAGTACTGAAGGTCATGAGCCTTCAGTAGCACAAACTACAACATTTACATACAATGAACACACAACATAAAAATAAAATAAATTGGTGTTGTGCCGTTCGCGAATGGACGGTTACTTTTCGAACACAATAAATACAGAAGGTCCCTCTTAACAAGTACCGAATTAATGACATCAAAAATACTTCAATTTTTTTTCGAAATACGACTTGTAATCAACAACAAACTAAAAAGAAAAGACAACAGATTGCGAGAATGATGCAGTTACCTGCCGATTTCCACCTTGAATACTTTTCCTTCTTTAAAGTCTGTCTAAAAAATATTTTAATCTTAATTATTCATTCAAAGCAAAACAAAAACTGACGAAAAACCAAAAAAAGATCATTTCAGTAATCTAAGTTAAGGACTTCCTTCTTGTTCCCTTGCAAAACAAAACGATCAACATTGTTTTGGCTCTCTAAACCGAGTCAAACCCATGCGGCAAGGCTAATCAAACAACGCGACCATCCACTTTTAGTCAATGTCAGTCTGATAGTCCAAAAAACGGCTATTTTACAAAGCATTCAAGTTTTCGTTTCTCCTCTCACCTTCCAACCTTCCACATCCCCGCTTCAAAGTTACGCTTCCCAGTTAAGTCAGGTGGAAATCGAACGGCACCGACATTTTGAAAAATGACTCCTGTCTCCTTCATCTTTTTTTTGTCTTAAAACCAAGCGGTGTGTGTTTATTTACTGCCATGACTAAATACCTGCGACGGGGGTACCTTTCAGCCTGTTCTACGAAAAAAAAAACAAATGACAAAGACAAAGCTACCAAACTTTATTAAAAATTGATGGAACTTTCACTTGTGCCTTTACGTCATCATTTTATTTTCCAAAAACTTTTCATTCCAAAAAACTTGTTTTTAACGGTCGCTGATATTTTTTCTTTCCTTTCATAATGATTCAAAAACATTTTGAGCATCTTAAAACCTCACGAAGTTTTATTTTTGTTAGGGTTTTAAATTAACATGTTTCCAAGCAGAATATTACAACGTCACAGTGGGACGCAGAACCCCTGCATGGGGACATACGTACTTTCAGGTTTTCTTTTTAAGCCAAAACGGTCCTCGAAAAAAATCAGGCTTCAGTCCCTTCGGCATTTTTTTCCTTCTTCTTCTTCTTCTGCGTCGTCTTGTTTATTTTTATATCTCAAATATAAAGTCTTTCTTTACCATTCTTCTTCAACTTTTTAAAAAGAAAACCTAAGATTTCATTGTATAAGCACCAGAGCAGTTTAAAATATGGTATTACAAATTCAAACACCCCAACAAAATTTACTTTTAGCGTTTAGTTTCTTAAGAGCCTGATTTTTCCAGATATTTTAAAGAAAAAAGATGTGTGAAAAAGGTATAAATAGGAAGTAAATTGATTAGTGTTGCATTTGAGGCCTTTTTTTGCGATTATATTAGGTCTACTAAAAGTTTCGCCCGATAATGTTACATCAAGTTTGAACATGTTTGCATATATTCATTTGACGCTTTCCTGGTTCTCTCGTTTTATCACTGCCTGTATACCTACTAATCTAGCCAATGAACTAAAATTGAAGATGATTCTTGTTAGAATTAACTAAGCAAGGATTTGGCTGATTGACAAATTTGAAGTGCATTTAAACCACTGTATTTTGCATGAATTCCAGTAAGGGAGAAATGAGACAGAAGGAGTGGATAATATGTTCGAAGTGTTGCATGAAGGTACAGTTTCTGATAAAACATGCAGAAGATGGTTCGAGAAATTTTGACTAGATGATTTTGCCCTTTCTGAAGAGCCACCCTCTGGGCGACCGTCTTTAATTGACGACAATATTGTCATTGTCATGTTAGAGCAAAGTTATTTTTTGACAACATCGAACATTGCCGATATAAAGTCTTAAATAATGATGTCAATTAAGGATTATTTAAGATATGATAAATTTATACTTTCATATTATTATAGAAACGGGCAGAACTTTCCGGTAGACCTAATACCATAATCGTAAGATAAAACAAAAATAAATATGAAACCCGTTTCAAATAAGCAAAACTCTAGAGTCAGTGACTACGATGAAAATTATTATTTCAATAATTGCACCTGTCAGGGACATAAGCATTATAAGGTGAGAACCTTTAAGCAACAGCTGAAACACTAGCTCAGGTCTCCCAACAACGCCAACATATAATACAGTATTTCGTGTCCCCGCTGCTATCAAAACACAATTAAAAATTATTTATTTTATACGTACAAATTCACCATTTAAAATTTATTAATTTTATATATTTCATTACGGTATTATACTGTTATAAATCTGTAGAACATAATATAATTTCAAGAGTCTATCTCTCGTCCGTCAAGGGCGCGGCCAGCACCAACACAGTATAAGTTAACAAATACACCAACCTTTCAGGTTTCAGTATAGGAGTATTCATAAATTGTATGTGTACTTAATAAAAATAACAAAGTATAACTGTACATTTGAGAAAACTATGTTGCGATATTATAGAGAGTACTCTCAAGTTCAAAAAATTTGGGGATTGACAGCCTGCCAAGAGCGCCTAGGCGCAGATCGTGAAATGAAGACAGTTCGGTCAGCTATGACCCACTTTCTAGTACATGTCTCACAATTTTTGTTCTTCGACTCAAAAGATTTTTATTGCTTAAAAAATCCGCTAATTATGAATTTCTGTATAATTTTATGATTCTCCTTCGTCTCTATATCGACCTACTTTAACCCGATCATTCGTTTCTTTCCTTCATTATCCGTAACATACTCTTTCCTTTCTGATTTCTAGAATTATTAGTGAAAGGTCTAATGAAACCGATTCGTAGAGCAAAATTGAAAAACGTGAAATATGAATATCGCGTAACAAGGCTAATTAAAAATTAAACCGCTTCCTCCTCCTCCATTTTTCCAGCCATCAATCGGTAAACCTCAAATTGGATGCCTGTCCCTCTTCAAACTCGACCATTTTTTGGAGGGAAAAAAATTCGACATCTCTTTCAAAAAAATAAAACACTTAATTCTTTTTAAAAATCATTCCTCAAGGTTTAGCTTTTGAATAAGTCGAGAAAAGAAAAGAAAGAAATGTGGCAGTGTCCGCGCGGTGAAACCAACCTGAGCGTTTGGATCAGGCGTACCTGAGAAGAGGGAATGGGTTCTCTCCGGCGAGGCAATTTAGACAAAATTCGATTCTGTGATAATAATAAAATGGAATTCCAAAGGTATTTTGTGGAAGTAGACAAAACAAGTACGCTCAAAGGAGGTCCCTGCTGAATCGTAAGAAACTCCACATTCCACCCGTTTAACTTAGCCAAGAAACTAACAACGGATTTCATTTCTTGTTTCAGATTTTCTCCAGAAGAGATCTCTGATGATGGTATTTTCTAAAAGAACCTGAAGACCTCGACTTTGACCATAGTTTCGTGTAGAATTCTAACGAGAATCGATATCCTTTAGTCGTGTATTCGCATTTTTCGGTTCATACCTCAAAAGTTATCTTAGTGGAAAAAAAAGTTAGTTTAAGCGTTATACGGAAGTAAAAGGAAAATCCGAAGATGACCGCGAAAGAAATGCGCGAATGGTCAATGGATGATGATAGCAAAACCGTAACGGGTTTCAGTGTTATTTTTGAAATAGGTTTTTATGATCGGCCATATTAACAGATTTTTTAATTACTTAATCGAATTTTATAATAGTAAGTGGTTAATTATTTTTGAGCTTCGTATTCGTGGTTCGTGCGTCCGAAGATTCGGGTTTTATCGTCGGTTTCGTATTTCTTCGGGTTCTTGGGACCCCAAGAAAAATTTATTTTGTGACCGATACTTTTGGGGGCTGAGTGAATGTAAAAAAATAAAAATCAGTGAATCGAACGAAAATGAGGATTATTATCCAATTCCATGATTTGTCGGTGTATTCGCGATGATCCCTTTCGTTTTTCGGTTGTCGGGAAAAGAAAGCGAAAGAAAAAATGAAATATGCTGTAATAAAGTGAAAAATTAGGCCAAGTCCGGGTGTAAACACCGAGAAAAAAAATTTTTTTTAAGTGCCATGCTTTGGGTGAAAAGATTAGCCTTTCTGTTATCATGTCAGTGTTTGTTGATCGCAGCTCAGGGTCCCGGACCCGGGCCGGGACCCGGGAAAAAGAGGTCGCCTATGATACCCTATGGAATATTGAGTGGGAGTTCATTGGCCACAACTCCGATGCAAAGCCGGGCGGTAGACACGAGGATTTCCTTGGAAATCGCTGAAGGATTGCCCAGTGGAACCATCGTTGGATCCATCCCCATCAAAGAAAATTTCACTTATAGGTTTAATGAACCGCCGGCGGAGTTCTCATTGGATGCTAACACCGGAGTTATAAGAACGACGGTGGTTCTTGATCGTGAATCGTTTCGCTCGGATCGATTTGATTTGGTCGTTCTTTCAAGTCAACCAACATATCCTATTGAAGTTCGAATTGTCGTCACGGATACCAATGACAATGCTCCGGAATTTCCTGAGCCAAGCATAACGGTCATGTTCTCCGAGAGCTCGGCTCCGGGCACCAAACTTCTACTGGATTCTGCCTTTGACCGCGATTCCGGAGTTAACGGAGTCCTCGACTACAGCATTGTCGCCGGAAACAAAGACCAAAAGTTCCGGATAAACGTGACCTCAAACCCGAGCGGAGAAATGTCCTACGTTCACTTGGAAACGACAGGGAATCTTGACAGGGAAACTAGAGCCTTTTACAACCTAAACATATCGGCTCGAGACGGAGGAGATCCGCCCCTGTACGGGTACCTCCAAGTCAATGTCACCATTCTGGACGTGAACGACAATCCACCCATGTTCGATCACAGTGACTACAATGTTTCTTTAAACGAAAGTGTTCCTCCTGGAACAAGCGTTTTACAAGTTCGAGCAACGGATAATGATATTGGAGACAATGCCAAAATCACTTACAATCTGGAAGACATTGGTAGACAATTTTCTATAGATCCGGAAACGGGAGTCATATCGACGACCGAGCCTTTGGAATGTGTCCGCCAGCAAAACTGTTCGGAGCTTTCTCTCTCTCAGGGTGGATGCCCGAAAAGCTGCGTCATTTCCGTGTCTGCTTGGGACCATGGTTCGCCTCGTCAGGTTGGGCGCGCTTACGTCACAGTCAATTTGATAGAAGTTAACACCAATGACCACGATCCAATCATAAATTTCACATATTTTTTACGGCCAGCTAAATTCGCGACGGTTGACGAAAACGCAGCAAATGGTTCGGTCGTGGCTGCGGTCACCGTCGTCGATTTGGACGAAGGACTCAACGGAGAAACAACTGTTGTCATAAAAGCCGGCAACGAACTCAATCATTTTCGACTGGATTCCACGCCGGCGGTTCGAGTGAACGGAATTTTGGATCGCGAAGAAATCAGCAAATATAATTTAACAATCGTAGCCACGGACAAAGGCACACCACCCAGATCCTCGTCGGCGAGTCTCATTATCTACGTGAACGACGTCAATGATCACGAGCCCGTTTTCGAAAAATCCGAATATTCCGTCGTCTTGAGCGAATTATCTCCTCCTGGAACTTATGTCGCTGGGATCACAGCAACAGACGAAGACACTGGAGTTAATGCTCAAATTTATTACGCATTCGTGTCCGGAAACGAAAGGAATTGGTTCGAAATGAACACCGATTCGGGATTGATCACGACCAAATCCGCCATTGACCGCGAGGTTCAAGGTTCTGTCGAATTGAAAATATCCGCGAGAGACGGCGGACCCAATCCGAAATGGGCTTATACCCAACTCAAAGTGACCATTTTGGATGAAAACGATGAGAAACCTAAATTTTCTCAGGATCGAATCAATGTCACACTTTCCGAAAATACTCCGCCAAACACTCTGGTAGCCATGCTCACAGCTTCCGACTCGGATCAAGGAACGAACGGAAGCGTTGCCTATTTCTTAGACACCGACCACCAGCCCAAATACTCTGGCCCGTTCGCACTCGACTCCCTCACGGGTCAGCTGACGACCAAATTGAAATTAGACAGAGAGGTGATCCCGGAGTACGAAATACGAGTCATTGCCAAAGATCAAGGCGTACCACCTCAATCCTCAACGGCGGTTGTGCACCTTTTCGTCGAAGATGTCAATGATAACTCTCCAGAGTTTTATCCATTAAAATATTTCACGCCAGTTTCGGAAGACTTGGCCGTAGGAAGTTCGGTTCTTCAAGTATTCGCTCATGATTTGGATGAAGGGAAGAACGCCGAATTGCGATATGCCATCGAAAGCGGCCATGATGGATTATTTCAAATCGATACCAACACAGGAGTTATTTCTGTTGTTTCCTCTCTCAAATATTCCCGTAAAGCCCTCTTTGAAATTGTTGTCACCGTCCAAGACTTGGGAGGTAGAAAGTGTCCGGAAAACGCTGTCGTAGAAATAATAAAGGACAATCACGTCCAAGATCTCGAATTTGATTCCTACAACGGTTACGAATTCACCATTTTGGAAGACGACGGAGACAAAAAACCTGCCATTGGATCCAAAATCGGTCGGATACAGATCCGTTTAGGAGAGTACGGAGGCAACAAAGACGACATTAAATATTATCTAATTTACGGGGATCCCGGAAAAAGTTTTGCCATCAACGAACAAACCGGTGTGATAACGAGAACAAAAGCCATCGATAGAGAAGAAAAACAATTTTATAGTTTAGTCTGTATAGCCAGGGCAAATTTGGCGTACGGTAGAACCAGAGTGAACGTCACAGTGGCCGATGTCAATGATAACAAACCTCTCTTCCTGAGGGAAAAAGACGAGAGCAGCGTAGATGAGAACGCTCCCGTCGGGCTAGAAATATATCACGCGAGGGCAAAGGACAAAGACGCAGGAGCCAACAGCAGATTCAAATATAGTTTGTCGGCTAATCCCGAAGACCGATTTCGCATAAACGAAGCCACTGGAGTGGTTTACCTGAATCGAAAAATCCATAAAGATCCCGGCACTGTCATTCCCATCGAAGTCACCGTCACCGACTTGGGAGAACCTCCTCTGACTTCCCGGCAAACGGTGTCCATAACCGTTCGAGATGTCAACGATCACACTCCCGTTTTTGAGTACACGTCCTACGAGACTTCTTTGCTTGAATCCACTCCCGTCAATGACCGTTTCTTTCGTCTTTCCGCTTCCGATTCCGACCTGAACCTCAACGGTTTGATATCCTATGCCATAACCGAAGGGAATTCCGAACGAAAATTTGGGATATTTCCTGATGGATACTTGTACGTGAAGAGTTCACTGGATAGAGAAGACAGAGACTATTACTCGTTGACAGTGACTGCAAGGGATCATGGGGAACCTCCTAGAAGCTCCGCTGTTCCTGTTGTTATTCACGTGATTGACGAAAACGATAATCGACCCGAATTCACAAACTCTACTTTTACCTTTCACATCCTCGAGAACGAACCTCCTGATTCCTTCGTCGGAAAATTAACAGCAACCGATAGCGACATTGGAAGAAATGCCGAACTCACCTTTTCCTTCGTTAACAGTCAGAACGAATTCGTCGTCGATCCGAAAAATGGATTCGTCAAAACTCTAATCATGTTCGATCGAGAAGCACTGACAGAGTCAACGGACAAGAGTTTCATTTCTTTGGAGGTAGTGGTCAACGACAACGGACAGAACCGATTGAAAGATAAAGCCACGGTGAATGTTTACATCGACGATGTCAATGATAACGCTCCCATTTTCCTAAAAACGCCATACAAAGTTCAGATTTCTGAAGGTTCCACCGTGGAAACGCAAGTCGTTCGAGTATACGCATCCGATGTTGATGAAGGTATCAATGGAGACGTCTACTACAGTTTGCTATCCGGTAACGAAGAAGAAAAATTTTCCATTGAACCGGGAACGGGACAGATAACGCTAATCAAGGAATTGGACAGGGAAACGACCGAACGCTACATTCTAACGGTCGTCGCCGAAGACGGGGCCTTGACTAATAAACTGAACGTTTCGACTACTGTTGTAATCGACATTTTGGATGAGAACGATAACGCCCCAGAGTTTTCTCAAACCGAATCCAAAGTTTCGGTACCTGAAACCACTGCCGTCAACACGAAACTAAGTCAGTTTCGAGCCACAGATTTAGATTTGGGTATAAACAGCGAAGTAGTTTTTTCAATTGGAGCCGGAAACCGTCGAGATACATTTCACGTTGATCCAACTTCGGGAGCTCTCTATTTGCACAAGTCTTTGGACTATGAAGAACTAAGCTCCTACACTCTGACGATCGTCGCTTCCGATGGCGGAAACCCCAGACTATCCTCGACTACTCTCTTCACCGTCACGGTAGAAGACAGCAACGACAATCCTCCAGCTTTTCCTAATACCGCCATCGTTCGTCAGATTTTAGAAGGAATACCGGTAAATAAAGCCATAGTGACCGTCACGGCGGAGGATCCAGATTCAGGGATTAATGGCAAAGTCACATACGCCATCACAAATCAGGAACCGGAAATGCCCAACCACGAAAGACACTTCGGCATTAATCCCATCACTGGAGTCATATACACTTTGCTACCTATAGACCGCGAAGCCGTCGATACTTTCCTTTTGACTGTAGTCGCCACAGACCAGGCACATCCTGAAAGCACCAGGCTATCCGCGGAAAAGCTAGTCACGGTTATAGTCGAAGATATCAACGATAATGCTCCGGTTTTTGTATCAATGAACGCGGCTGCACTGCCACGTCGCATGACTCGAGAAAACTCATTAATCATGCACGTCTTTGCAAGAGATTTGGATTCGAATACTAACGGTCTCGTAAAATATGATCTGGTCAGCGGGAATGTCGACTTGTTTAAATTAGACATAAATTCCGGAGCTTTGATTCTAAAACAGCCCATCGTCGATCCTAAGCCGAGATATCATCTCGCGGTTAAAGCAACCGACGAAGCCGTTCAAACGGAAAGAAAGTCCACAGAAGCTTACATAACACTGTTCACGAGGAGCGACGGTGACGTCGGTCCCAGGTTCCTGCAGGAAAATCTCCAAGGCAGCGTCTACGAGAACGAGCCGCCCGGCAAAAGCATCCTTACGGTATCCGCCGCGTTGGCCAATGTCGAAGTGGAATATTTTGTGACAAATGTGACCGGAAACGGGAAGCAAGTGGACAGTTTGTTTGACGTGGATTCAAAGACGGGCGTTTTGTCCAACGCGGTTATTTTGGACAGGGAGACCGGCTCCGAATTCTACATTGTGGAGATATATGCTATCGGAGTCAACACAACAAAACCTCACACGTCGAGTACTAAGGTAAGCTAACGTTTTAGCAACTATCACCCTACCCCCACCCTCAAAAAGAAATTTCTCAAAACCATTACTCATGTAGGATCAGGCATGAAAAAAATTTCAAGAATTGACCAAAACGAGGTCATTTTTTGAAAAAGGGAATTAATTTTTTTTTTGTTTTGAGTGATTTCTCAGTTTTCATAAAACACAGGACATACTAACCTCGATGTTTCCAAACTGAAAGAAAGGGGCACAGAAGACCTAAAAATGTATCCGATCTCGTACAAGTCATCCGGAGTAAATCATCTGCAAAAAATTGACCTTGGCGGGTCGTTGCGAACTCTTTCATACTATTATATAATATGAAAGATTTTTCCAAAAAATTTAAGTGCACTACCTAAAATAAGTTTCTTCCTCCTTGTCCCCTTTCAAAAAATTTTACAAGCTGTCTTTAGTCCTCTGACACATTAAAACTTCCTCCTTAAACCTTTTCCAAAAAACTTTTTCACTGTAAATTTGCGACGACAATTTATGAAACCTTCATCGGTTTTTTTAGTATTGCGAAATCGACAGATCTTTTTCGTCCGATTGTGACTCAAAATTTAGACATTTTCGACGGGTTCTAAAAAACCATCAGCTAACAATGTCTCATCAATGTAAAAACTCTTACTAGCTAAGCAAAAAAAAAAATTAAATTTTTTTGTGGTAAGTGGAAGGTTCGAGAGGTGTTCTTTACTATCATCCTAAGGGTCGTGGTTCGATAGCCACCTGGATAAAATTACCCAGCCTATTTCTTCCTCCATCAATTATCATACCTGAAAATTTCCTATACTGTTTATAACCTTGATAGTAGTGTCAGCCAGTATAAAGTGGCTACCCAGCTATATCCTTTATCCAACCCCAGAAGTTCAGACATTTGTTTGTTTCCTGGATAAAACTCATAGACCCATAGATGAAAATAGACCAATTACTATTGTCTCGAACTTGGAGACAGGTGACAGCTTTCTATTCATCCGTCAGACAACTTTGGCGTAAACAAACCTGCCGATTGTAGGGGGCTTACGTTTTCAGAAAGGTGTTGTTGAATTGACGTGGTCGTAGATATCGGAAACGAATATAGACACAAATTTTCTTTCTCATCAATTGTTTGATCATCTTTCAACCCGAGTTTTTTTATTTAGCAAATAACCCCAGCAAATTTATATCTATTTCTTTGGTTTTAGCTTATTTATAAGACTAAGTTTTAAAAAATCTTCCAAAGAACAAACAAATTCAATTCAATTCAAAAATGGAGGAGAAAAATCCGAAATTATCTAGATGACAAATGACAAATTGTCTCCGATTGACTTGTCCACGTTTTTAATTGATTGTTCTCGTCCTGGAAGTAGATAATCCCATGGAAGTTAAATAAAGGTTCCAGTCAGCTTTTGTTTTCTTTTCTTTTCCTTAACCACTTCGAATAGAGAACCCAAAACAAAACATGAACTGGATAAAGGAAAAAGTTCTTAGCTAAATATTCATCCGAGGCGCGATTATCTATAAGTCATGAATTTTCTTTGTCTGCATCGGTGAACGTTCTCTCTCTTTCAAAGTTCTTTTGCATTTCTTGCACAAATTTTTGAATTGGTCCGAGCTGTATTCATCATTCATTTGACGATGCGATGCCCCTGAAAGGAGAAAAAGAAAAAGTTGGCAGGTACAAATGCAAAGGCCTCACGAGCGGATTTTTACAACCTCCTACCAAGTGCAAATAATTCTACTGCACCGCTTTAATCACTGAACACGTAATAGATCCATTAATTATGGCAGTAGATATTTTTTTAAAGGAGGAAGAGGGCGGAAAGTGAGGAGGAGAAACATACAAACAGTAAAGAATGTATTTTAGGGTCAAATAAAATGCATTCGAATTCGGTAGAATTCTTTAATTTTTTCTTAAGCCAGGGAAGGAGACGCTAATCTATGAAGCCAGGCACCGAGTCAGCTAATACAGGAACAAATACCCAACCTAAATTTAAAAGAAAATCCGAAAATAATTTCGTAAAATGAATAATTAGCATTGGTGCTACTTAAACTTCAGCTGTTCTTACTTACTAGTGGAATGACACAAATTTATGGGTTTATTACAAACCAGAGCAACAAGAGCAATCACGATTTTTACTAATGGATGGAGAGGACGGAGGAGAGAGGATATTTGAGAATCTCGGAAAACATGATAAACGTGATACCAATAAGTGATTTAAAAAGAAAAACATTACCAGAGCTTTTAGGACATACTTTGTACCTTTCTTTTTTCGGGGACCAGAAAGCAACAAACTACTTTCGCAAAAGAAAACCACATTCATGCGTGGTTAAAAATTAACAAGACGTCATTATACACAATCAAAGAATAATAGAAAAGAGACTGGAAGGAAGGAGGAGAAAAAGCTAAAATGAGGTTCCGTGGAAATATGCAAAGAACGCGAAGCAAACAAAAAAATAAGTTCGGACGGACTGACTTAAAAAGCTTGTACATTCCACCGAAGGCATTTTTATTTCCTTCTGCCACCTTCCAATCATTCCTGGTGAGAATGGCAGTGCACAGAACAGAGAGAAAGAGAGAGAGAGAGAAGGAGGGAGATGAGTCTACAATTACCACGTTAAAGTGTGGCTTCAGTTATCTCACTTTTTTCGAATTCTTTCCATTGTTCTAGTGAGTGTTTTGATGAGGTGTAAAGTCGGTCGGTTACACTTCATCATTTTCTGTTTCCAAACAAAATTCTCATTAATCGAAACATAACGCCGATTGTTGGACCATATCCATTCCTCCTCCTCCTCTTCTTACCCTTCTGTCTTTCCCTCTGTCGTTTAACCGTTAGTTCTTTAGTGTTTTTTCTCCACAACTTTTTTCTTCTTGGATTCGTTTGGCTGTGCTGATTTTTTTATTTCTTTCCCCTAGGATATGATATAAAATTAGATTTTCTCCTCCTCTATCACCTAAGACACCATATATATAATAATAATATAAATATTTATTTATTTGTGTGACGTCCGAGAAAGGCATACAAATAAATAAATATTTATATATTTATTTATGTAGATGAACGAATGATGGACAACACTAATTCCGAATGTATATGTATATTGATATATAAAATGTCATTATAACTATAATTTAGAATCAAAATGGAAAATGCAAAAATGCTGATGCTGGACGGAGCTCCGGGACCGAATGAATTTGGTTTCGGTTTTCGCTGCTTTATTTTACTGTACCCATTCCGGAATTAGGAATGTGGCGAACGCCACAACTTAATATATATAATATCACTCAATACATACACACACACATATATATATATTTATATATATTTTTCGCCTTTCGGCATTAAGAAGAGTTGCAAATTTCCCTTCATGTATTTCTTACAATAAAATTAAAAGATTGGGGAGGTGGGATCTTCTTCGTCTTCTTCTTTTTTGGCTTCATGCTATTAAACGTTCGCAGCGTCTTTTTGCGTCTTCTCTGTGTTTGCTGAAGTTTTTTGCATTTGTGAAATAGACTTGTCAAGTATGACAATTTTGAATCACCTAAATTAATTTCTACACTTTAAATCTCTTTTACATCGCTAAAAATAAACACCTACTTAGCCAATTTGTGGCCTTAGCTAGATTGTCTGTCTGTGCAGAGAAACTAGCTAACTAATACCTCTTTAAAAAGTTAATCCTTTTTTCTTTGAGTTAGGAATTACTTCTTTCTAAACTCCTTATTGTCAATTTATTAAAAATAGTAAAAATAGTAGTATAAAGTTCTAACAAGCACTTTGCTCGAAGAAAAACTGAAAAGTTTTTACTCGTAATCTTCGTTTAATTTAGATTAGCAAATTTTCCTGGAAAAGAGTAGCTAAATTCTAAGATAAAAGTATCTAAATTCTTAGTCTTAATACTTTTTGGCAGTGTACAACTATTCGTCTCAATAAAAAAAGAAATTAACGTCCGTTTTTATTATGTAGACACTTTTTTTGAGGACCGAATATATATTATATACCGAGAAACGTGGACGACCGCTAAAAATTCCTCTGTGCTAATAACGTTACGAAAAATTTGGGCCAATTTGTCTCAAAATCTAAAAAAGTCACGTCAACCTAATTCACTCTTTAGAACAGACAGTTTCATGTACGCCTTCTTCATTACTATTACCCGCCATTGCATTGTCCGCTTCCTACTTTCTGAACTTTTCAGTTGGTCTAGGTTGGGATCTTACCCATCTCAGATCCTATTCCTAGTACAATGTTTTCATTTCGTTTTTACAAAACCAAGCTCACTAGAAAGAATGGCGGATCATCAATTATGTATTATTATCTTGTTTACTCTCAATCCTTCATATGTGTCTAAGCGATGGTCTATCCTTTCGAAATGAGTCTACTTTAGCGTTGTGACTCAAAGTTAGGGTTTGATATTTTAGCAGTTAACTCCTTAGTCAATTACTGTCCTTGCTGTGGCCAAGAGATGAGTTTCCTTGCCATTGGGCATGAATGCACCACATGCAGTCAACAAAGTTGGCGAAATCAAACAGGGGGTAAGGAGAAGGTCTCTTTTGAATGTTACGGACAAAAGGGGTGGGAGAACAGCATCACCCATTTTATTATGAAAGGCATGTAAAATATGAATTAGAGAAAATTATGTACAATTTATTAATTTGTATCCCATTGGTGGAAAAAGTCAAGGCCACGTCAAAACATCAAAAACTTTTCGTCTTGATAAAGGTTGTGGACAGCGGGTTTATCTCCTTTCGTTGGTTGAACAGAAACTGAAAAATATACATAAAGGTCAGTAAGGTTGAAGAACATGAAAAGAAGTTCAAGCTTCTGCATTAAAATGTTTCTAACTAAAAAAACTGTTGGTGAAGAATTTTTTTATATCTTCTCCTCATTGGGAGTTTAAAAACTCACACACTACAAAAGATTAGAGGTAGGAAGTACAAAAAGATAAAGAGACATATAAAAAGACTTTCACCATTCTTTGCAGTCACGTATTCAAGTTTGAAGACTTTAGAATCAGGAAACTCAAAATTCTGGGGAGGCAACCTAATAGAAACGACAGGGAGAAAGAGTGAAAAGTTACATCAGTCAAAAGTTCAAAAAAGTTAAGAGAGGCAGGCGTTCGAATACCATGTTGAAGAAAAAAAAACAAACAAAAGACTGAGGAACACAATAATTAATGGATTTGTGGTATCCATCTAATTAATCTAAGGAGTTGAATGATGAACGAAGAATGAAGAGGAAGGAGAGGATTTGGAAAGAACGTGAGGGAGGGAAAAAACCATTGCAAACTTACTCAAATTAAGACGAGAATATTAACATAATGTGTTGTTTTAGTAACCTGACGTTCCAGAGTCTTTCCTCCATAATGCAGCCTGAATGAATTCCGAGCTCTTCCTCCATCAAAAATTTTTCTTGTAATTTAACTTTTTTTCCTCAAAGCAAACGTTCAAAGAATTTTTTTCTCGTGTGTCTTATAAGACTTTTTTTTGTTGTAGTTGATCAAGTTGAAAAAAATTCTAGTAACTAATTCCATGTAAAGAGGTAAAAAGAGGAGAAATGTCAATTACCATAACTTGGTTCATTTCACATACGTGTGCCCATTGACAGAATTTTATTTCCAGACTTTAGGTATCGATTTAACATTTCAAAAAAAAGCTTGACTTAAGAATGTCTCCCTCGATTATCAAACAAGAAAAATTGATTTCTTTGGACAAAACGTTACCCCGTTCATTCTCTCAAACAAGGACTTTCACGATCCCAGAATTTCTACAAAAATGTCATTCTATAAAAACTCAAAAGTGGAAAAGTGGTAACGAGAAAGGAATTGAAAAGATTCCAGGTTCATATCAACCAGAACCTGATGCAACTAATAGCACAAAACAACTTTTATTTCAATAAATTTAGTATAAAGTCACAAGAGAACCGCGGATATGTTATAATGACGATAGCAAATAATAATAATAATGACAACAATATTATGTAAAATCGCCATTAACAAGCGCGTGAAGAAAGAACAAAAATCCGCACATTACTGAGTGTGGGATCTAAGAACCCATTGTCCGGCATTTCTTCAGGTTAATCAATCATTGATTACAACTCAATCATGATTTTTTTAACCATTTCCTGGTTAATTTTCGAATCATGCGCGCGTTCGTGGCAAGGTGGGGAGTTCGAATTTCGAAATAACGCTCGCTGTTCGAAAATTGATTAGTGATACGAAAGCTCATCTTCTCAAACATTTGTACATTTAATTTAAGAGTTGGAAAATTTAATTTTTAGGATGTTGAATACTTCAAGAGGCCTTATACTGTTCGATTTCTGAGCTTGGTTTTACTCCAAAAAATTTGGGGTTGCAGTGACCTCACGAAAAGTGATCCCATGATTAGTAGAAGGTCGTTCCAGATGGGAATCGGGATTCCCACAGAAAAATTTCAAAAGAGATACCTGATTTTGGTTTTTAATCTGGCACAAGACTCGGTAGCCACGATTTTAATGATTTCACTTTCGAATCTTCAGTTCGTGAGCAAGTCGGATACATTAATTGAGAAGGCTCTTCATTAGCACTTCGTTTTTTTTCTTTGAAGTGGGTTTCTACCTAATGGCTTTCCCATGCAACCCTGAGTTCGTTACTTTTCCGATGGCTAACCTGTTAAACGAACTTACTTCCAAAAAACACTGATGAAGTCTTAAGATCAAATAATTTCATTGAACAAACAACTTGGGAATAAAGGACTCGTGATTCTCTCTGACTAAATAAAACACTGACAAAAGGTGACTCATGTTTTTACATTACGTTACAGAGGAGGGTTTATAAGATCTAAATCAATGTATAAGAAGAAACTGTTTTTAATGACTTTACTAAAAAAAAAAGTAATTTGATTTAAAACAATACTACTTTCACTAAATAATTTTCTCTTAAACCACTGGATTCTTTATTGTTCCTGTCTTCTTTCTAAAATCACACTTCTTCAGTTATTCTTCTACAACTTCTTATGAATTAATAATAATATAAATATCATCATTATCATCATAAACTACTACTTCTTCTTACACTGTCCTCTACTTTGCACTACTTTATCCTCTCCTCCTAACCAAATTCCCAGTTATATTTTCTATCTACTCCTTGAGACAGTGCTTCCCTTTCTTAGATTAATGCCTGTTAAGGCCAGTCCAACTACCAATAGTTTTGAACTCAAGCTGGCCAGTTAACAAAGGGTTAAAAATATGTTTGTCTTCATGCAGGTATGTCTTAGGTTAAACAAACATCAGGAAGTGTTTTCCCTTAACCTTGGAAATCCAATTGCCAAACTTTAAAAGAATGATATAAACTTGAAAAGCTTAAGGACCATTAGGGGTTAAATAACTTAATTTGCCTGCATAATTGAGTTAACTCTTCAAGTGTAACATTAACCTTACAACCTCTATCTGATTAATTAACAAATTCTGCAGATTTTATTTCTTGCACTGCATTTTGTTGGAACTTTTGTAGATGAAAATTCCCTACCCCCTACTACAAAATTATACAAAAGCAGTTTACTAGAGCAAACTGATTTCTCAATGTGGCATTACACTATAAGTGGCTTCAAATTTTCTAATCGTTTTCAAATGTTGGAATTTTATGTCATTGACATCAAACTGCCATGGCAAGTATAAAGTTATCAAACAACCCTAGTGTGACATTAAATCACAATTATATAATGTCTTATGAAAATACAATTTTTTTCAAAGACCATTAATTAATAACTTCATTAGTCCTGCATTAAACAAGAGAGTTAAGAAAAAAAATTCTCACTTTTTATGAAATGAATTTCATTTTTCATTTCAAGCAGTTTTAAGGCAGTTCACAGTTTCCAATAAATTATTACCTTCAACTTATGGGGGAAAAAATGTTAAGAACAATTCATTAATTATTTTGTGTCTGAAAGATTTTTTGTTTTACTTGAAAAAAATTCCAACTCATCAACGTATACACCCTTACCTGCACATAGTTTTAACTTGATTAGTTGATTTTCTTATTAAAAGCAGTTGATTGACTAATTGTTAATTTAAAACGTTGTTATTAATTGGCAATTTCAATTTGATTCAATGTATTTAAGTGCCATATCAAAAGCAAACCTAATGCAATTTTAACTTTTTTTAAACGCTTCCTCTGCACAGAACTTCCAGCCACGTGCTCTTCCAATTTTTAAAAAAATTTTAATTAGCACATATGTAAAGACCTTTAACACTTGTTTAGTTTTTTACCTAACATGTTATAATATTATCAAATATGATAATTAAGAGATATCAGAAGAAAATATAAAAAAGGAAAACAGATAAAAAGGAAAATTTTCGATTACGAAAAATTCGAGTGGTACGTTAATTCAAAAGCAAATGGTGAAGTAGTCGTGGCAGTAGAAAATTCTTCAACCAACAGGAAAAATTCAATTTTATCTTTGTTAACGACTTTTTTATTCAAAAGTTTTGTTTTGTTGTTTTTATATTTTAAATGTTCTAATTAACTTTTACCTGTGTCTAAATAAATAATTCACACACCGGGCAGTAAAAGGTAGTACAGTGGTACCTCTAGATACGAATTTAATTAGTTCTGTGATCATTTCGTATGTTAAAAAAATCGGATCTCAAAGCGGCGGGGGGAAAGCTGAGCGAACGTTTTGCCATTTAGGGATCACCTATGCAATTATCGCACATCCCAAATTCGTATCTCAAATTTTCCGTCGTTTGTCGAGGTAAAAATTTTAGAATATTCCATGTCGTATCTCAAAAAATTCGTAAATTAGGACATTCTTATCTCAAGGTACCACTGTGTTTGGAAACAGACAAGTATGTTATCCCCATGAGCGGATAAAGGATATAGTCGTGCGTTCACTTGAGAAAGGGGATTGAAGTGAAGAAATGAGAAGGAAGTAAAAATTTAAATTAAAAAGAAAGACAGGGAATGATTCCTTCTTCCTCTAATCTAAACTTTATAAAAGAAAGGTAAGAAAGGAATGAGTGATTAAAGATGGGAAGAGATAGTAGTTGGGTAAAATTATAGGAAATGAGTAAAAAAATGCAAATGAAGAGTTTTGTATGAAGATAGTAAATTGGATGATTCATTGAAGGCTACAAATGAATGCAGCTCTCTCTAGACAAAACCACTGGGTAAACAGGCTAAGAATTCAAAAATTTGAACTCAATGAGAAATTTTTCTTCTTAATGCATTTTCTAAATGAGAAATTCTTAGAAATATTAGCTGCAACTAGTGGTTTTGAAAACCATTTCTGATACAAAAAAGATTTCAAAATATTGTTTTGTTGTCATCAAAACATCTAGGTTCCCCTTGGTTCCTAAATTTCTCTTTTTAAGTTTAAAATTATGATGATAAGGAGTAATTATGACGTTATCAAAATTTAAATTTTTTTTCAATAGAATGGTGCGTTTTCGCTCAAAATAAAAAAAGGTAAATAAAATCAAACTAAGGCTGACGAAGAAAAATCTGTTCTCGCTTTTTAGGAGATAAATAAAAAACCATTATTTTGCAATACGTTGCGTAACATTTATTATGTCTGAAAGTGTGACGGCGAATCTCAGGTGAATTAATGTCAATAGTTCTAATGATACAATAACACAAATAGTTACACGCATGTTAATGATAATGAGCCTTCTGCTTTTTTACCAACGGCTTTCTGACTCAGGCGAGGTATTTTTATTTGCACTTTGCACCTTTGCTTGCACTTTTTTAAATTAATTTTTAAGTAAGTCTTAAACCTAGTTTTGATTTATGTCCCCCCTAATTTGATCTATAAAATTTTAGGTTACTAAATTCTTTAAAAGACTGATTTTTGAAAACTTGGTGACTGTTGAGAGGGAAAAAGTTAACAAGAAGCAAGGAAGGACATAACGCACAGGGTCTACATTTTATCTAGTATTATTGTTGTCTACCTTTGGCCTGAAACATTTTCTAAGGTTTTGTGTCTGTATTCGTACTACTGTTCCACGAGTAAATGTAGAGAGTTAAGTGTTAAATCGTATTTATGACTCATTCTGTTTGCCATTAAGAAGGGAAGAAAAATTTGTTTTTAAAGACTAAAAATTTTTTTTTACTGATTTGATTACCTTGAGACGTTGAGTAATAAAAACAATAATTATTTTGAATTATTAATGAATATGTTTAAATAATTAAAATCTTTTTTATCAATACCAAAATTACTTACTTATTCATTTTGTGGTACGTTGTTCAATTTGAGAGATTTCTAAAAATTAGAATACCTTTAAAGTTGTTGTTAAGGTCTATTTAAATACTTTCTTTGACAACACACTATTGTTATGACTCATCGAATATAAAGTTTCAAAATTTGATGCTCTGACTTAACCTGATCATTGTAAGGGCCAGCTGGAGAAGGTATTTATATCCTTCTGCATCCTTTCTTCAGCGACTTTTCAAAGGTTCTACCAGACTGAGTTTTTACCTCTCGAAAAACCAAATTCTCTGTGTATAATATTTGTCACTGATTGAATTTACTTTAAATGAATTAATCAAGAACTAATTAAACTTTATTCACTACAATTTTATATATAGTAACAGTTACAAACGGGGAAGTGTTTCTTCGTTTTGTGACAACTTTCTGGCACGCGTTACAAATAATTTAATTTTTTTACTTACTTCTAAATTTTTTTCTTCTCAAATACAACAAAAAACCTCATAAAAGTCGTACATAAATAGATAATTAAACACGCTATTTAATAAATAAAAGATAAAAGGATTACAACTTGAACCACAGCCCTTTCCTCCTTCTCTTAACTAGATGAATAAAGTCTTTTTTTCTAAACCATATGAAAATTTACATAGTTGGAGTGCTTGCTTTACAAGACTTACAGAACATTGTACAGAAGGTATTCCGGATTTATTTGACAAAGGAATTGAATAAGGAAAAATAAGGATATCAGTCTTAGTGAAGGGATTCATTTCATAAATATTCCACAGTTAAAGGAAAAAAATTTTTCTTAAGTACAATTTCCAGGGTAGGAAGAATCGGGGATTAATCACAGGGTGAGGAAAAAAACTTGAGAACGAAAGAAGATACCAAAAACACTTCATGACAACACACAAAAAACGGGACATTAGAATTTTAATTTAGACCCCCCGGAGCAAAGTTCTTGACTGATTGATTGAATGATTGCGAGCATAAGCCAAACTTAACTTAACCAAACAGTAACTTGTGTCTGAGAGTTGATTGCAAAATTCAAAACCAAATATTAAAAATGAAATCGAGTTCCTTAAGGTTGCGCCTCGAAAAAACCTAAACAAAGATAATCGGTGTTTGGCCAGGCGCAGGCGCAAGTTTGACATTTACGTTAAATTGAGGTCTCAGCCAAATAAAAACTTTTCCGTTGTCGAAGGGATTCTGTGACATTACCCAATTTGGCAAATCAAAGAAAGAAAACAACAAATTGGCACCACAATGAGCACTGGCTAGAGGACGGTCGCTTTAATCAAAAAACGAACACAATTTATTATGTAAGGCGAATTCGTAGAAAACCTAAGATAAAAAGGGAAAATGTCCTTATTAGCCATTTGCTACAAAGCCTAACAAAAAAATCACACAATAATAAAATGATGACAATAAAATAATATGTTATGTCTTCGTGTGTGTATGTATTGGCTGAGTGACTGTTAACGTTCCACATTTCTTTTTAACACGCTCGTTAAAGGATGAGTTAAGGAGAACGAAAAGCTTTTGTCGAGGGTGACTTGGTGTATAGTGGAATAAAAGTTAGGTCCAGGGTTTTCCAATGCATACAGACAGTTTGGGAGTGAGTAATATAGACATCGAGGAAACTCATACAATTTAAATTAGGTGCAAGTTAAAATTTTCAGGTTTGCGAAAAAACCATGTGATAGTTGACTGGTATGTGTGATAATGGTTAGTTTTAAACAATTCAAAAGTTTGTGGCAGAAAAATCAGGTAGCGGACACGAGTAAAAAAAACACAGTTATCACACAACAGGTATCATAAATTTTATTAAACAATTGAACGAAGTACTAATTTATCATACTAATAATATTATTAAATAAAAAAGAAACAAGTTCTCAGTTACAACTACTTCCGGTTATATCAAAGGAATATTTCTCCGCCTTTCGGTCGTTATTAAAGTGAGATACCGCGTACATACACTTATTCAATTGCAAAACTAATCGCGAAAATCATCTAAATGCATCCGACCATTGCAAGTTCTCTATCAACAACTTCACGATCTCAAAGGAAGCAAAAACAAGCAGAAGATCAACAACGGAATTTATTTCCGGAAAGCTAATAAAATCCGTTAGTTGAAGATTCTGTCGCTAAAGAAAGGGTTAATGCTATGAATGAAATTCCTCTCGACCTGTTAACCCGTTTGAACAAAGGAGAGGAAAACAGAACGGAACCAAACCTGAGGAATTGGGGAAAAGAAAGGGCGCCGTGAAAACCATGAGAAACGAGAATAAAAATCGTTTCATTTCCGGTTTACAGTTAGACTGAGGAATAGGATCGTTAAAATATTTCTGTAAGAATGAAAAATTCAATGATAATTCACTCACGCAATGTCCCCTCCCTCCCCCCTCCGTCCCACCAACTCCTCTCTTCCTTAGCTATCGTAATTACTTTAGCGGGTCTTCCACTGAACTTAAATCGGTGCCACCTTCTAGACATTTTTTTAAACATGTATTTACACGTGTCAACTAAAACACCTTTTCTCTTGTTCTTTCGGCCGTTTTTGTTCCATTTTGTCCGTCTGACGATGATAATTATCCGTTTCTCATCCTTGAAAGATTTTTGGTCACTGTACTGAGTACCAAATCTTTGAAGATGTCCATGTTTCCATCGCATATGTGAGCATCGGTCTTGGGTAGGTTTATTTTTGATCTAATTGATACATTCTTGGAAACTATAGTAGATGATAGCTCATACAGTAGGGACGAGCGTCTTAGAGACATTACATGTGGACGTAAAGCTATATTCTTCATCTTTCAGAAACCTTTCCTTTATCAGTAACTACCCACTTTTGGTACTAAACATTCATCTTCAACTAAAAAAATGTAACCTTCAGCCTTCATTCTTTTCACGGTTGTTTTTCTCACTCCCGCATACCACAAGACCAGAGTAGAACAAGAGACAAGCGGACTTTTCAACTCTAAAAGGCCTTTTTTTCCAGACCAATCAAAAAACTCGCTTTAAAGTAGTCAACTGTCAGAAACATTGGCACCATAAACAAAGTCGCTAGGGGATTAAGTCATTTCCAGTCTGTCCTTCTCATGGCGTCACAAACACAATGACACACGTCAAGTGATTTTAGTTGTGGAATTAATGATTACTTCTCCAGTCTTTATCCGATCTCTTTGGTCGGGTCGTCACTTGCGAGGTCATCACATCAACCAACAAAACCCAAATTTTGATGGAACCAAAACATCAGCGAAAACGTATAAAGTTCACGTTGATGTTAACTTCTCTACCCGGTTTTATCTACCATCAAAGAGAGAGAAAGAGAGCGCTGATAATATTCGGAACGAATCTAAACCCATAATTTTTAACGGTGGTTACGAGTATACAGTATAGTTTTTTCGGTTTCCGTTCCCGTCCATCCATCCATCGATCTATTTATCGGATCCCAGTCAACAACAAATTCTTTAGTTTTTCTTTTCTTTCCCTAAAGGCTTCTCTTTCGAATTACTTTCACGATATCGGATGTTAGACCAACTGTACAACCAACATACACCTCGCCATCTGTCGAAAGTAATTACCGGGAAGATGGAAATCGATTCGGGGTATATCGCCTTTACAAAGAAATGATGTCAGTCTCTGTTTCTATCTTTTCAATCTGCTTCGTTTCATCCATCCATCCATCCGTGGATTCTCGCGAATCTTCATCTATCCGTTGCGATCTTGATTTTTTTCCTTCATCTTCTCCCTCCTCTTTATCAGTTTCCTGCAAGACTTTCAGTCTGAAACGGTTGCCTCGTCATCTACTTAAACAAAATGTTGAACGTGGCCAAACGGTCTCATTTGCAGAATCGACCTGATGTCGGACCCACGAAAAAAATTTTTTATTAACAGTATTCAACAACAAAGATGACCTTTCCTTCCAACACCGGTTCGTTATCTGTAAGAAAAACGTTCTCCCAAACATTCTTATTCATATTAACTGTAAAAAAAAATTATCTGGCTACAATTTTTGACCCGAGAAATGGAGAAAGCGTTTTAACGGACTGATAACAATTAATGGATTCGCGAAACTCCCCTCTGCCCACTCGCCTGCAACAGCCCTTTCAGATCACTTCTGTCTCTTTTTTCTATTTAATACTATCTCTTCCTTTCCCATTAAACATTTTTCTTATTCTATACAAAGTTTTAATTGTAATTGTTAGTAGCTGATTAAGACCATAAGTCAGAGCTAACTGATGTCCCATGGTAAATCAGGAATGATGACCCGCACATCGACCTGAAATTTTCAGAAGTGAGGGATCGCATAGCGCAGATTATGATAAAAGTATGTGGAGGGTCTTACGCTTGGTAAAGTGACAATTTATGCCATGAACTGTATATAATACCCTATTTATAACTTCACACTAACATATTAATATAAACTTTAGGTAGATACAATTCATCTGTAAACCAAAAGAGGGTGATGAAACTGGGAAGTCAAAAATGAAGTAATGGCCCCCCCATATCCAGAGTCAAGGAAACCAAAGAGGAAAAGTCTCTAAGTTGAGTAGAGAAAACTAGATTCTGGACCAAGGACCTGTCACATTATATCACACGAAGAATTGGTTGACTGATTGATTGATTGGCGGTTCTGGTTCTCTCCCAACCTCGTTTTTCAGTTTCCATACCCCTGGCCGACATTCCTTGTGGCCTGGTTTTTCAATTTCAAGTTCTGCTCTGTTGAGTTGTCATATAATTTATTTACTTATTTATAATAAAGACGATTTTACATTCATCATACAAAAACATAGTCTTCGGATATTCTGGCCACTCCCTTATAGCTACATCATTCACTTTCACTTATCCCAAGTGCCCTGGGACCATCTTATTTGTCCCTATTTCTCTCTCTCCTATTTTGACATTTTTCTTCCAGGATTCATTTTTATTGAGAAGATTAAATGCAGATCCAAGTCAGACAAAAAGTGAAACTAAAAATACAGAAAAAAACTAAAATCGCAGTTGCCAACCGAAAGGGACAGAGGAGTTTCATATTCATGGCAACGCGTTTTGGGCCCCTCAGACCCCAGACTCCCAACCCCCCCCACCTCTACTCTCTTCAACCGACCTCCCGTCATTTTTAACTCGCACGAATTTTTTATTTAGGACGAGAAAAATTCGCCTCGAGCCCGCCAGTATATTTTCAAAAACATAATTATATGTACAAATAAACAATTTAAAACGTATGTAATCACATAGATACCTCTAAGACAAAATGGAGGAAAACACTCCCACGTAACTTTTTCTCTCTCTCACTTTTTGGTTTCAAGGGTGTTCAATTTTACGTTACAAAAATTTAAAAAAGAAACGAAAACGGCATTCACGCCCCGCCAGTGATATTTGGCCAAAGACCCACATTTCAAGGCGCGTCGATTAATTGCTTTGTTCTCTTTCCTTTTTGGTAAAATTAATGTCTTTCTTAGGGGAAAGTAATTTCCAAAAATAAAATAAAAAAAATTAGCGATATGTCCAAATCTGGATCTCTGTGAATGTGGAGAAAGTTCTCTCTCCTCGGTCCTCAACTGCAGTTTCCTTCTCCACTCTCACAATTGTCTCTTCTGGCTAATCTGGATAATTTTTATTGATGGCAAATCTATTTCCGTTTACTTCAGTGTGGGTGTCGACAACAAAAATCTCGTGACTCCTAGCATGGCTACCAGTCATCTGATATTTTTTACACCTTTTATATTTTCTTGTATAGTTGTTATTATCAAGTTGCATAATTTTTTATTAATATATGTATTATATATAGAAAGTCTTTTTATGCCTCGGGGCTCATAGAGCGTCTACTAGGCTGCGACATGGGACTCGAATGAGGGCTGTGCCCTTTGCTGCAGCCCAAGTTGTTCCTCCTGCAACCAGCTGTTCTTCGACCCTTCGGCTCCATCTGTCTCATCCAACTTGTCTTCCTTGGTCGCCCTGCTCTTCTTCGGCTTCCACGTGGATTTCAGTCGAGGGCTTATTTTAGGATCTGTTTCTGTCCTCGGCGAAGAGTTTGCCTAATCCCCTTCCGTTCCTTCGGCTTTACTTGTGTTTTTAAGGGCTTCTGGTGCGTTCAGAGCCATAGTTCTTCGTTGGAGATGACATTGAGCCACCTTAATCTCACGACCACTCTTAGAAACCTGGGTCCTGCGGGTTATGCCCTCGTCACTTTCCACGTCTTGTACCTGTATTATATGTTATATTCTATATATGTATAGTTTGTCTTTTAATTTAAAGTAAATTTAAGGGGTGAAGTTTGACATTGACTGAGATTTTTCTTTTATACCGTGTGCGCTTTTGGTAGGATGAAAAGAGTTTACTCGCTCGATGTTGTTATTTTGACAAAGTTAACATCAACGATCACCAGCCATGTCATAAATTATTCTGATATCTCACACTAAACATTATATCGAAGAAAATATACAATTTTGACTTCGTACATCAATTAACACCATCGTACTAGTACATTCTCTAAAATAAGCCAAAAATTTCTCTGAAACACACCATCTTTTTTATAAACACTTCTAATCATTGTATTATGTAAATATATTTTTGAATTTGTATAAATAAAATCATCTATGTTTGATTATAGTGGTAAAATTTGGATCTGGGTTCAAAAGTATTCAGAAACAATATACAGTATGTGTTTATGTTGATTTTTTCGATTATAAAAAATTGACTTTAGCCTTTGAAGGAAGAAGATAAACGAGTTTGAAGTTGGCTACTGGGTGCAAAGGTTAATATTTCATGTACACCAGGACTTTTATTCTGCAATATATTTAAAATATTGTGAATCTTTAGAGCCTCATCTTCCCATCAAATTCAAAAACCTGTGCCTTGCGTGGTTTGTCTCGAGGAAGTAAATTTCAGTGTCCTGCTAGAGTTTTGTATAGCTTGAGAAAAACTTCCTTCTAAGCTAAGATGTTTAAGTCTTAAATTTATGTTGCACCATTTTAATTTAATCATAATCTCGTATAATCAAAACTACGTCAATAGACAACAAAAATTTACTACTAATTTTTTAATTTACTTTATTACTGGACGTCATATTGTTCGTACTTATATATACAAAGAAAATGGATAAAATTTGAACCTGTGAGAAGGGCCGGGGGTGTATTTTTGATTGATTTCAGTCCGATCGATAATGATTTGAAATCGTTTGTATCAAAGAAAAAAATTCTGTCGGCTAGCTGAGAGAATCGAGTTTTGTTTCCTCTATTTGTGAGGGAGATGCCATTTGTTGAAAGAAAAGTTTTTTTTTTTTCAAATTCCGTCATGGCCCGATTTGATCAGACGAAAACGAAATTTTTTATTTATTGATTTTTTACTGGGGGCTAGCAGTAAAACAATAAATTTTCTAGTTTTCAGCGAATTTTTATTTGATGTCTTATATAAAGTGGAAAGAAAGTCTTTTGCACAACACCATAACTACTGGCTATTCCGATGCTTAGAGTAACTTTGCGCTTAATCTTTCTTTGTTTCTGTCACCTTTTTCTTGAGAAAGTCCAGTAACGACTAATAACGAGGTTTAGGGTAGTTTTTCGATTCTCTCTGTAGTTTCGTTACGATTTCTCAAGCCCCTTTTCATCAGAAACTGATCTGTGATACCCAAAGAAGTTCACCATGTAGTTCCTTTGAAGAATGCCATAACTGATGGATGTGCCTAAGAGGGATGGGGGAAAAGGAAGTGACACAAATTAGATGTTTGACGGATTTTAAAGTTTCCCCGGTCGCTATTTGTTAGCGGTGCTAATTCTCCGGGTAATAGTCCGCGTCAAAAAATAAAAATAAAAAAAATGTTGGAAATTATTACCTGAACCAGATGCTTAGTCAAATTTAAGAGCTCGTGGCGTCTTTGCTTCGAACTGCCAGAGTAACTCGTAAAAAAGTTGGCTGCACGTCAGGCGAGAGTGAACTCATGTTATCGTTCGACTTCTTTTGTCATGTATTCTAATAGTTCAAGGCCTAATCAAAAATTTTGGTAAATGTTACCTCTAATGAATGGTTTTTGTGTTTTAAAAAGCCACAGAAGAGTTTTTCGAAGAGAGAATTTTACCCAGTGGGACATTTAGAAAAAACAAAGTTTACATATAATACACCATGGAGTCTTAGGAAGATGAAACTACTGCAATTCTCATCACTATACGTACAGGAATTCCAGTTCGAACCCAAGAAGATAACAAACACACCTGAAGTGGTTTAAAAAGCAACTTTAAGCAACCGCATAAACTGTGATTTATACCCAACGCTGACACTTGCGGTCTGAAAGATTTTCATCAAGTCTCCCTCCACCATTTCTGCATTGTCAAAAGAAAGAAATAATTTTCTGTAATAATAATCGATAGACTGAATTTTAAGTGAGAAAATTGAGAGTCAAAACCGAGGAGGGCACTCACCAAGATCAAATACTATTAGAGTATTTAAATTTTCGCTCTCGTTCTTTTTTTACCATTAATTGTATACACTAAACTTCAGGGGGGATGATGCCAAGGACGGAAACTTGGCGAAACGTCGGACTACTTCTACTTCTAAGTGCTTTCATTCATACCCTGTGTTATACACAGAGTATGTGTTTAATTTCCAAATTCACAAAAATAGATCTGTAGATTCAATATTTTATAATAAACTTTGTGTGAAGCTTCTAAATAACAGCAGGAGTTCCTGAGAGTTCGTAGAAACCACTGTTTTAGGACATTAAATAGATAGTTTCAGGCAATGAAAAAGAATTAATAAGTGTGGAGTATTCTTTTATAGCTCAACTACAAACTACGTAGAAAAAGTCTCAAAAAGATGGTGGAATTTTTCATTTCAATACTAAAGTGACAGTAAGGTGTACCAATGCCATCTCCAACGAAGAACTATGGCTCCGAACGTATCAGAAGCCTTTGAAAACACAAGTAAGAGCGAGGAAATGGAGGTGGATTGGACACACTCTTCGACGAGGGCAGAAACAGATTCCAAAACAAGTCCTCGACTGGAATCTACAAGGAAACCGAAGAAGAGCTGGCTGCAGTAAAGAAAACAGGCCTCAACCGAGTCCAATGGTGGTTCTTTGTGGACGTCATATGGCCCGCAAAGGCGTAAAAAGGAGGTATTATATACAAAAATGCCAACAGCTATATATTTGATTCGGACTGCTTTCCTGTGTTTTCAATGAAAATGTGATTGTTCTAAGTTTTTTACATTATAAGCCAGAGGTGGCCAATCCAAATGTCGTATTTACGTTTGCCTTGGAGTTATTCTGCGAGTAACATACCCATAAAACAGTAAGAGCTTGTTACAATGGATAAGGAAAGCTTAAATAACATAACAATATATATTTGTTACGTTAATTATAATTAAATTGAAATGAAATAAAATATGAATTGGAAGTGGTTAGTCGAAGCTGACTCCTCTCAGGCAACATTAACTTGCTGGAGAACCTCCTAACCTTCAACAAAAAAAAGTATTAAAACCACGAAACCAAAAGTCTCAAAATCAATTTCATAAAAATTCAAGGACGTAAATACTTTTTTCTTCTTTCCCAAGCGGACGAACTAGAAATGGTAATACTATCTGACCGGTTGTGTCCCACAACTGATTTCTATCCTTCTACAACAAAATGAGAAGGGACAAGATGTAGTGAGGTCGTAAAAATCAGCGAAAAAAAGAAAACCTCGGAAAAAAGTTGCAAAGAATTGCAATAACAACAACACAAAAAATTCAAAATGGCGAATATCGTAATAAAAAATCTCTTGCAAATTATTTAATTAAATATAAAAGAGTAAAAATGAAAGAGAATTATCTTTTAAATACTTTTATCAATTGTGTATACACTTCGTTCCAAATTTTTATTTTATTTTATCTTATTAATATTAACGAGTTATTTATTTTTATTTTTTAGTTTTTGTTTAATGTAATTAATCGGAAAGATTGCTTTACAAAAGGTTTTCATATATAGCAAATATCTTTGAGTTGTTAGACGATGTAATTAATTATTCTCTTGCGGATTTCTTTTCTCTCTCTGCCCTCTATATCGTCCCCACTTCTCCTCTTTTTCTTTCTCTCTCTTCTCCGTTTCCTGCAGGACTGGAAACTTGATTTCTTATAAATGACAGTTTAGGTTGTCATGCGTTTAATTTCACAGCTCTTTCAACTTTTAGTTCAGTCATGTTGAAAAACTTTTTTTTAGTCGGTCATACAATGAGTGAATAAAAGTTGATTGTAGAGCAATGTCCAAAGTTCATAAGAATCCCTAAAGAATTTTTTTAAAGACTGGAATAGAGAAAATAGTTATAGTTATAGTTGTAGTTGAGTTTTAATCCCGTTTTTCATCCTTTTTTGCGTGTAACAGGATACTGGAGGCGGATTTGATCTCGTCGTTATAACTTTATAGTCTAGCTTGGAATGGAGAAAATGAAAAGTGAGGAAGGAAAGGGGGTGAGTTTTTGGTTGGACAGTGCTCGTGGACTTTGAATTCCAATTCTCTGTTGCCGTTAATGATATTAAGCTTATGGTTGTTATACCAATGTATAGCTCTCCACGACAAATGTACGTAGGATAGAATCACATGATAAAAACTCTCGAGAACATCCACCAGAATATTATAATACAGCTCAAACACACTTTAGTATGGTTGGAACACGTCTTATCAACAAAGAGACCATACGAGCGATAGAGAACAGAAAAAGCAAAGTAACGGTTTAGAAATACCAAAATAAAGGGGAAGAAGTTTGTGCAGTTAGTTCTGCAGTTCTTTTTTTGTTTATCCCCGAAATTCCAAAACTGGAAGTTAACTTGATATAAAGTGAGAGAGAGGGAAAGAACTTAATTAGTCAAACCATTCTCACTTGCACACAGGTAGCATTTTTTAAGGTAGAAACATTGAAAACTTGTCGAATACCTTATTTCGCTGTCTCGAATTGTTTCGCAGGCATACAGCCATGGATGTTGAACCATCCCACTGAAAATAGAAACTGAAGACTAAATATTGACTAAGAAGAAAAGCTTTTTAAAACATTTCCATAACAGTCTGTCCATTATCATTTCAAGGTGGATGAGATAGAGTGTGCGAGGAATACTCACAGAAGAATACGATAGAATTACTCATCCAATGATTAGATTTTACATACTGTAGTTAGTTTCTCAAAAGTTTTCCAAAGCTTTCAAAAGCTCCGCGGTTTGAAAATTAAAAAAAAAACTTTCTAAGTCCTTAATGGTTAAGCCATAAATTAGAACCTCTCACTGACGTGAGAAAAAAAAAAATCCAGGAGTCACTTCAAAATAGAAAATCTCGAAAGACGAGGAAAATGAAATACTTTCCATTTTATTGACATCTTTGTCCGAGGAACAACAACAACAAAATCCTTTTTTGAAAATTCATCATGAAAGATTTCTCTAGAGCGTCCCAAAGGTTCAAATATAGACGTGACAAAGCAGTTTGATTATAGTCCCAATATTTTATTAGATTCAGAACTCAAACTTCCATAAATGGAGAAGATCTTAAATTTCCCAGAAGTTGATTCAAGGGGAAAGAGAAGAGAGAAGAAGAGAAAAAATAGCCGAAACACAAAACACGAAACAACAAAAGCCATCGCTAAAGAAAAGAGTCCTCCATTTTTTTTTAGTGCTGCTCGGCCTTGAAACGTCTTGTCTAAATTCTAATTCCCTCAACACGGATTGGGTCCGATTGGTAAATTTGAAATTAAAATTGACCAAGATTAAATTACACACCGGTTAATTTCTTTCAGATTTTTGTTGTTTTCTTTTTTCCTTCTTCCTCGGTCGTGTGATTAGGTTTGGAGTTGTCAGTCTGAAAATGACTGTTGAGGATTAAAAAGGGATGGCCAGTGGGATGTGTGGAAAATACAACCAATTTCCTCGCCCAAAGAAGTCATTTTGAGCCATTTAGAATTATGTGTAGTATAGCTATAAATGTTTCGGTCTTTCTGGGGTTAAATATTCCTCTGGACTAGTCCATCCAGCAGTCCCTTCGACGCAACATCCCTTCTCAGTCTAAGATAAAAAAAGGCTTTTCTTCTTTTCCCTTCCTTGGGCTGACCATTGAGGTTATCACCAAGACAGTATTTCCTCCACTACTAAACTCCATGACGCTTCTCATAGCCTCCCTAATGTTTTTCAACAGCACAAAAGATTTTAGGTTCAAAGAAAAGATTGGAATTTAGGCGTGAACAGCCCGTGTCAGATAGCAAAACCTCTCTCGACAATTATGTTTCTAATGATAACGAGATTACAAAAATCTTCATTTCCATTTTCGATGTGGTCAAAGACAAAAACTGCCAAATCATGTTGTTTAGATAATTTCAGAGAACTTTAGGAACATTTCAAAAAGTATTGTTATTATCTCTCTCTCTTTCCCTCCCGTCTTTCTCTTTTTAGTTTGCTATTAATTTCAAAATGATAAATTTTCTACCCTCACCATCGCTCCTCAAATCGCGAAGAAATTTTTTTGAAGTGAAAGCCTCAACGAGTATATAGATGATGCGTAATTATAGGCCCATAGACAGTATGTGTTGAGACTTTTATTTATTTTGGGCGTAGCTTTAGAATATAGTCATTGGGGGATTTTCAAGTATTTCAGAAGCTTTCCTGCCCTTTTGCGATATTTGTTTCTTCACTCTTTTGCACCGATTTGGCAAGTTGAATATATATATATATATAGGCCTATATATTTTTTAGGTCTACCGGAAAGTTCTGTTCGTTTTTCATTTCTGATTATAATATGGTGTCTAAAAAAGCTCGAACTTCAGTCAAAAAACTTTTGCAACCATTTCTTGCATTCCCAAACTACCCTAATTATGTCTAATAAGTTTCCACCACTTCATTTCTGTTGGAATTCGTACAAAATATTGTTAGCGCAAAAATAATCGCTAATTGATTGGGAGCACTAATGCGGAGTTCTTGATTAAAGCATAATTATCAAGCAGTAGACAGTTAAGAGTAGTAACACTGTTAGCTATTTCAATATAATACTTTCTCATCTACTACATCCAACAGCATCTGGTCATCTTACAAATCACAGTCGAGGTCAAACATTGACGGAGTCCACACAAATATGTTCAAACTAAGTGTTGCATCATCGGACAGAACTTTTCGGTGGACCTAATATATATTATTCATTATCACTTTTGAATCTTTAGAGACACAAATGTGTATTCTATCGCATTTCACTAGTTTAGCCAATATAAATTAAATATTTTGTCAATGTGTGATGAATCTTGTGGGCGATAAAATGTTTAAGGAGGCCACGGACTGATCACTCCTGTCTTATTTTTAAATTAAAAAGTCATGACTTTATAAACATATCACCGCTGAAATTACACCAAATAACATCCTCGAAATCTTTATATCTGACCGACAGCAGGAAAAATGCAGTAAGAAACTAAAATTCTCAACTCGTATTAAACAAAATATGGATCACCATTTTGACAGAGAACTAAATTCCAAGACTTGACCTTAGTCTTTGTCGAGAAAAACCAGATTAGCCTAATTTAAATTATGTTTATCAATTATTATGAATTCATAAGGTCAAATATTCCCTTTTCTTCCATGTTCCCCAACTCCCCATCCTCTTCTGGCTTTTTTTCAGGAATTCTGTGTCTTATTGGATCGAAAAATTTTCTTGTCTATAAAACTATGGAAAGTAGTTCAGTCTTACTTTTGCTGTAACCTTCTTTATATAGCTGAATAGGAATTCCAGAGTCTCGCATTAATTATAATTCTCTACAACTTTCATAATCCTCGCTTATGTATTCTGTCTTTCATCTGTGATGTCTGTTGTGTGCGGTCTTCTTGTATTTTTTGGTCCTATTCCCTACTCTCGTTCGTAATGTCCAGTAAGTTTTTAAAGAGATGTGGAAAATGCTTCCACTTGTGTGCTGACTAAGAAGCAGACAATGACGCTCTCGAATTATAGTTGTAGAAAAAATCTGGTAGTGTTGTCCTGATGGGGCTTCTGTGATTATTAGCTCTCCCGTACCCATGTCTATCTTTTTGTTTGATGTTTAGAATCTTTGGTTTAAGTTAACTTTATAAAATGGGTAGAACTCCCCAAAAGCAATTCACAAAAGTTTGATTCTGCTTCCAACAAACTCCCCCAATTTCCACCTCCGCCCAACCATTTTCTTTTTTGAAAGAACGTTTAAACCATACTTAAGTGATCCACTTAATTTTTATGGATGTACAGGAATGCACAGAAATGCCTCTGTCAGCATGACTAATTAATTAATAGTATTAACATAAAATAGCCTAAAACGTTTTAAAACTAACAGAATAACATTGGAAATGTGTAAAAAAATACACTTTTGTAATGGGAGATCGTAAAACTCCAAAAAAAGAACAAAATGGAGTCGAAGGAGTTTTTTTTTGCAAGTGGACTATTGTTTTGGGCACTCAGAGTTGGTACGCAACCTAAAAATACAAATCTGTTTTTTTTTATTAGTGAGTTTCGATTCCATTTTCATTCGGAATGTGTTCGTTCACATATTTTTGATTTATTTCATTTGCGCGGTGTAAATGAGGTCCTAAATTGACACCAAAGAGAAGAAAGAAAATTGGTTTTAATTATATGAGCCGAGGTGGTCAACCTAGAGTCCGCAGGATCTATGACTCCCGTATTCACCAATTCATTTTTGTTTGTAAAAAAAGTCACACCAATTGCTTCTTCATGATTTGGATCCAGTATTTATTAATTAATTAATTTGAAACACAACAAAAATTGATGACAAAATGTTTCTACATAGATATCAATTGGTATTTCGGCTAAGCTACCATCGACGACAACCTGCGACGGATTTTAGTAGTATAAATGAATTCTGGGTCCAAAAGTGCCCAAAAAGAAGTCTATGTAAATTCCCTCGATTACAAGAAAATTATTTTCGGACGTTAAAGGACGCAATTTGTATAAATTAACGCCCTTGATGGCATCATAAAGTCGAAATTTGGAAATATTGATATAAGGAAGATAGACAACTTTGAAATTAGATACTGGGTCCTAAAGTACTAACACGAAGGTCAAAAATTTTTGTACTGGCCAGCCCTGTGGTTGATGATGGTTTATAAACCAGAGTAAATTATTAGGTTATAAGGTGGCTAAATAAAGAAAATCACTTCTCAGCACTGACAATTCGCGTTTCTCCAAAGCTTTGCTCTCATACTAACTGGAATATTGTCAACGGGAAAAAGAAATTGTTTAAAAAAGTTTTCTCGGTCGGAATTCGGATATCTGATCCTAATCCCGTAGCAAAAAGATCCACAAATACGACTCAACATTTTTCTTCCTCTTCTTTCCTCTCGTTGGGTACAAGAACTGATCTCATCAGTCACATTGCATTTGGCAGACCAACATTTATTTGTCTCTCTCTCTCTCTCTTAAGATTAGCCAAAGATGGTACGGTCACGAAATATTTAAATACCTCATCTTTCTCATTGACAAATGTCAAATCAGGTTTTTGTTGCAACCATAATTCAGATTTGTAAACCTGTTTGTTCCAGAACCTTTTTTTTCTTTTCACATTTTGAAACTCGCCTGATTCTTTTTTCTTTCGTCATCATCTAACATTGGGGTGATTAATTTTTTTTTGTTTCTAAAATTTTCCTACCGGTATCTTTCTCCTGACACGACGGCGGCTGAATCTTATATCTCAGAGTATAAAGAAGGGAACAAGAATTCCAACCACCATTTATGTTATACGCTTAACCGTGTGGTGTTTGAAAACGGTCGAAGAGAAGCTGGTTGCAGCCAAGAAAACAGACTCCTTCATCGTCGACGGGAGAAAGGAAGATGAAACGACGTCTTTTGTATTAAAATGACGAAGCAGTCAATAAACCCATAAATAAGAAAAAATTAGGATGACGAAGTGGCAGAGCCGTTACCAGTTAAAAGAGTCCCACCGATGGCTGGTAACGAGTTTTACCAGGTCGATCCTTGCCTAATATCCTGACCGCGAACCTGAGGTCCAAACAAACCCGATACGGTTCCATTAGTTCAATCGATTTAAAATTATTAATTTTCCTTTTTAGATAAGCTTGTCGTTCGAGTGACCCGTTTTCTTCTTTCTCGCCGACCACTGCGACCGAATTCCTCGCCAATCAAAATCTCGTTTTCTTCAGCTTCGTAATCGATTTGCGAGCGCTTTGCCTCTCAAGAGACCCAGGTTTTATAGCCAGTTCCTTCCCTCCTCTCTCTCCCTGCCCACATACGTGCCAAGGGAGAAAGAGCGCTAAAAACAATCCATGAAAGCAGAAGAAATTATAAAGCGAAAGGAGAGCTAATAAAAAATAAGCGTTTATGAGTTTTGACTAAACGGTGATATGACTATTAGCACCCGTACCTAGTTTTTTGCGCATGCGTCGGAATCCTGAGCGGCGACACCCGCGCACACAAGCATATAACCTAACCATCGAGAAGTTTTTGTCTTCTTTGCGACGGCCTCGGTTTTCCTTTTTTTCTTTAAATGTCTTATTGTCTTTTGTGAGGATTGATTCAAGTTCTGTGACGTCCTAGGTATTGATGTCCGTGAACCCGACACATCTACAATATCCATCTTTCTGTCCTGATTGTTTTCGGTTTTTTTCCTATTGGGTGTTCTCGTTCACCTTCTCTCCGATAATTTTCTCTTGTATACGCTAGTGCCTTATTTACTCATTTGTATGTCTCCTCCCTCACCCGTTGACCTAGTCCATTTTTTTCTTTCTCGGCGATAGTCCACTTAAGGCCGACGAGAGTCCTTCCTCCTAGCTACGAATCCTTTGTCTCTACATCGGCTGACTAATGCCTTGTTGGCGCTGCCTTCTTTGTTTCCTTCCAATTCTTCACTCTACTTACTCCCTCTTTGCCTTTCCCACTTGGTCGGTACTTCTTTTTCATTCTTGTACCTGATCATATGGAACAGAAACGTTTACTTTAAGTCGACTTGGACCAGATCGAAACTGACTGGACAAGAAGAACATCAATACCAGCGACGACTTCAACGTTTAAAATTTACGATGGGCACTTTCCTCCAGATTTCCTTCACCTAATCAGCTCTCTCTTTCTCGAAAGTTTCCAATGATCTTCGTGACGTCATTTCCCAGGTGTTCAACTCCCAAAAAGCTCGACACAACTTAAACTTCCATTTAATGATGAGCAAATTATTTCTCGAAAAAAAACGGTAATTAACCAAATTGAATTACGAGATTCTGGCCATTCACACTTTTACTTTCTAACTACATAAGAGGCAAGGTCACTCAAATGTGACCTCCAACGGTTTTTTGTGCCTGTGCAGCAAAGAAAGAAAAAAGTCGATGCCTTAACACTTAACTTTTTGCCAGGGATGAATTATTACCGATCGAGAACCTTGAGAATTTTCCAAAGGAAAAGAAAATTGTGGGTTTTGAGATTTTCACTACTGTCACATTTAATGTTTGTAATATTGGACTTTTTGTTAGAACGCCGCCCAAGTCAAATTTACGTCTTTACGTCAACGTTGACAGCTGAAGGCATCCTAATGGAGAAAAGTTCAGTATTGACTCTGACTTTTTTTATGTGCAGTATTTATGAAATGAATTTCCCGAAACAATGTTCATTACTTATGAAAATAATTCAACCATAAATTCTGTTGTTACGAAATTCTGGAAGTGCGGTGATTTAACCTTTTCTTCCATAAGTCATTAACTGGGAAAGCAGTTTGAGGATTGAGTACTGACTCATAAGAAAATTCCTGAGCGAAGGTCACATCACTTGAAAATGGTTGATATGATTGATCATACGGAATATATTATTCGTGTTCGATTAAGTTTCATTTAGTACTCTTGTTGTTATAATTTATTTTTTATTAAAAAAAGAAATTGAATGATTCGAACTGGTTTCTAACCGGAAACTGTTTTGTACTCGTTAATCATGTGAAAAACAAAATGCCTTGACTCTCTACAGCGCGGTATTTGTCGCGGGAGGAAGATCAACAACCGTGTTATTGGAAATTTACTTTTTCATTCATTCAACTTGGATACTAGTTCTTGTTGAACAAGCATAACTGAAGAAACTTAGCCTGGTTTCCTTCAAGCAAGAGCTCAAACTTGGCAATCGAATCCTCCTCGGGTTCTCTTTTGGTAGTAACTTCTGAGGGCAACAATCTCCGAATTTGTGATTTCACAGCTCACTGTCAAACTTTACAAGGTACTGTGCTTGGAGATGGGAGGCAAAATGCTACCAGGACCCCCAAAATTTAAAATAACAGGCAACCGTTTAATATGTACAAATGGAGTCTCCAATAAAGTTCGAGTCGGTTTCAAGAGGAGATCTCTGTTACATGACTTGGTGTTATAACATTAGAAAATGGCCGGAGGTGATCTTGGAATAAAAAAAAAGATCCACTGGGATATCATAGTCTTTTTTATTCTTTTGTTTCTTATACTTGTTAAAGTTCATTGTTATTCGCTTTGTTTTACTCCGAAAACTAAACTGTGCATCGTAAAATTTTATTTTAACTACTCTTTTTTCGAGTTTGACAAGACTCGAAGATCGAGTGGGTGATTTTTTTTCGAAAAACAAAATCGTGATTACTTTTTTGTATTTTTTTTGCAAATAATTATTTTTAGTGTGGGTTGATTGACTGTGTCAAACAATATATTCTTTCAAAGTTCTTCATAATGTTTACAATTCTTTCAGTTCTTTATAAGTTTTCCAATTAATTTTCTATCAAATTGATGTTGACCGAGCCGAGATCCAGTTGTGGGCCTTTTCAGCCAATTTCAAACTGAAAATCCTACAACCTGTCCAGTCCAAATACTGAAAATCATGAGGAATGCACCTTGGTTCGTTCCTAACTATATCATTCGTGAGGATCTGGTGATTCTCACAGTAAAGGAGGAAATCGGCAGATTCTCAAGTGCTCCTCCTCACTGGCGATTCATCCCAATTCTTCTGCATCATTTCTTCTTGACGAACCGAATGACCAACGACACCTCAAAAGGCATAAACCACTTGATTCACTCCATAACACGCTTTTCTTAGTATCACCTCTATACTCCCACCTTTCTTCCTCTTTTTCCTGTCTACTTACTATTACTACTTTCTGCCCGCTATATTAATATGCCTACTACTTTCCTCTTTTTTCTCTCCCTCCTCTCTATCTTGTTTTCTTTCCTTTTTCCTTTTCTTTCTATTCCACTCTATCCCTTCCTAGCACTATCTTCATACCTTTTCTGTAATATTTTCAATTTTTTCTTCTATATTCCCTTTCTCTCTTCTATATCTTATCCAACTCTCCAGGCTGTACTTCCAGTCACATTCGTTTACCCAACTTTTGGGCTAAGACACTGGTCTGTTCTCTAGATATAAAGCCTCTTTAAAGCCAGATCAAATACTTGATGTCTCGCTTAGACATAAGTGGCAGATGGCATGGGGCAGAAAAAAAGGAAGGGAAAAAAGACCGAGTTGAGACTAAAAACACAATCATGGTCACAACCCGAAATTCCGTTCCATCTAGTTTTTTACACATATTCAGAAACAAACGATATATCTAAGCTGATATTCTCGATTTCAAAAAAATTGTTTTGAGCTTTCGAAGAGTCAATATTTGTGAATTATTGTCCTTGATGACATGATAAATCTTAAATTTTGAAATAATAAGGAAGGTAGGCGACTTTGAATCTGACAGGCTGAGTTTAAAACTACCCAGAAACAACGCAAAGGTTAAAAAATTAGGAATGGTAGAAACGGGTCAAAATCCAATGAAGCAAATTTATGACAGCCAATATCTCCCAGGCATTTGTCAGCAGAGAAAAAGGAGGAAACGAGTTACCAGGTAGCCGGAAGGGAACCCAAGAATTTTTGTAAATTGTTATTGCTAAGATGTTAATTTTAACCATTTACCCAAGTCACTAAATCAAAAATTTACATTTCTAATAACCTGGGACCATTTGTGGAATTTTTTTTAGAAATTATTTCGGTAAGTTCAGTCCCATTTTGGAGTGGGCCGCCCTGATGAGCATTTCATTCATTTAGTTCCTTTGCAGTTAAAAACATTTTTCTCGCTTTAATCTAGGTCCGTTATTTCATACGTGGGGCGCAGGCCCTATCGGTGGGTCATGGGCAAGAGGTGCACTATTCGGCTGACTCTACCAAAGATTATGAGGTAATTCGATAATGAGTAATTAACACTAAATTTGGAAAACTGTAGAAAAGAAATTATAGTATTATTTTTATACTGTATATTTATATATCAATCTAACCCAGCAGTTATGTAAAACTATGAATAACAAAATTTAAATATCAGGATGGGGGCATCAGGATTTTAGGAAGGTGGAGCATGGCCCAAAATTGGTTGGGAATCACTGTCTGTTTAGATTCTAGACAAACAAATTTTACCAATGTGACCAAACTTAGGTGTTTTTGGGTTTCTGTAGTGCATTGGGCGTCTCCAAGGCTCCGGCATCGCACTCGGTGGAGGGCTGTGGCCTTTGCTGCAGCCCAAGTTGTTTGTGCTACAGCCAACTCCTCTTCAACTGTTCGTCCCCTCTTCCTTGGTCTTCCTCTTCTTCGGTTTCCTCGCCCTTACTTGTGTTTTCAAAGGTTTCTGGTGCGTTCGGACCCATAGTTTTTTGCTAAAGATTCTATTACCTAGGCCATATCCTTCGACTTCTTTTACAGAGGAAGATATCTTTGTGAAAAAGGGTTCTCTGATAATTTGACTTAAGCGATATCGTAACCAAAAGTGTAACTTTCAATCACTTTTATTCGATCCTTCACCTCTTTGCTACAATGGAATCACTAATCTCACTTTCTGTTTAAAATTTCAAAGAAAAACCGAAAGAGACCGGATAACAAAGAGAGCTCCAATGTCACAGATACAACGACAGAAATTCATATTATCTCTCTTCTTCCATTTGGCATAATTCTCACGTAGTAGTTTGAGAATCAATAAAAAAAATATTCGAATGGCCCGTGGGAAGAGGTTTAATTTAGCGATTATTCGAGGAGGATCTCTTTGTGTTCAGGTAGATGACTTTAATAACAGCTTTGGGTAGTTGCATTCAATGAAGCTGCATTTAGAGCTAAGAAATACACACCCTGCATTCGAATTTATTTTGGTTTTCTCTCCACTCCCTCCTTCCCGAGTGCCTCCATCACTTTCTGCCTTTCTTAACGTGGCCGATTTTATTATTAATCTTGTAACAGTGAGTGGCGCAGATTCGGACTTTGACGTAAGAAGTTTAAGCTTCGCCTTTTTTATTTTACTTTGAAATTCGCTTCAGGAATTTGTGTAATCGGTGATTAGGAAGTGCTCAAGTTTTCATGAACCTCCTGCAAAGTTCTTGTTTGTGTTGGTGTCGGAATGAAGTTTATGGGTCTCAAATACGGAAGAAGTCCAAACGTATTTGGGTTTTATTTATTGTTACGACCTGTGTCTGTCACAGTTTTTGCGTTCTACATTACTTCTTTTAGTTTCTATTTGCTCAAAACTGTTCATATTGTCTGTCTCAAAGGTTGCCGACCTTTTTTATTTATTTAAACATTCAGTCATGTTACGGTCACCACTATAACCCGGTTCTTAGTTTATCTAGGATCGGGCTTTCTCGTACACTTTCTCCTAGTCACTTTATTATAGATTGTCGGTGTGTCTGGAAGGATTTTCATACCCTGTTGCGCCTTTGACCATCGCGTTGTTGGTGACCTTCCTTAGCTACGGGTTCTCGCTGGGAGGTTGAGGGCCATCTTAACAGAACAATCTTCCTTCCCGTCTCATAATATGCCCATGCCATCACAACCTTTCTTCTTGTAATTTCTCAGTTATGAGGGTTACCTTCATTGAGCCCTGAATGTACTGGCTGCGTACCTTATTCTGTTAGGGATAGGGGTGACCCCTGCAGCCTACTATTATAAGTCCTATCGTTGGCAATATTATTAGCCCTTTTTAAATTAAAATCACTAAGTATCATTTTCACTATAACTGCTAACAGTGTTACTACGTCTGTATAACAACTCCCATATCGTATAACAACCTTCTGCAATGCTCAGAACTAGTAAAGTTTGCATCGGACATTAAACAACAACTTCTTCAGCAATGTCATCGGCAAACGTAGCCATAGTGATGTAGGGAGCAGTCGTAATGTCGGCCGTGTATATCAGGTAGAGTGTCGGATCCAGCACGTTTCCTTGAGGGACGCCGGAGCAGATGGGGAAGAGGCCAGTTTGCTGTCCACGGTATTTCACGTAAAAGCTCCTGTCATCCAGTTATGAGGTCAGGATGGGAAGGAAGTACATGGTCCCTCAGTCTAACCTTAAGACCCTCGTGCCAGACCTTGTCGAAGGCTTGGGACACGTCAAGGAAAACTGCGGAACAGTACTCCTTATCCTCAAGGGCGCTATTGACGGAGCGGACTATTCTGTGGACTTGCTCCACGGTGGAGTGACGATTCCGAAAGCCAAATTGATGAGAGGGAACCAGATTGTTGTGGTTGTTGTCGGAGGAAGAGAAAGATTCTGGAGAGAAGGACTCTTTCCAGGACTTTTGAAAAAAGAGGAAGGAGGTTGATGGGACGTTAGCTGGTCGGGGGGTTTGCCAGGCTAGGCAATCATGATCTTCGCCACTCTCCACGAGGAGGGGAAATAACTGAGAGAGATGGAACGGATGAAGAGGATGGTAAGGAATTTTACGCACCTGGGGGGAAGTTCCTTGGCATTTCTCCCCGTAATGAGGTCCCACCCGGGAGTTTTTTTGGGGGAATACAGAGTTAAATTTAAATAATTGAACATATGATAAATTTTATTTTTCTTTAATTTTCAGGTAAGAAAGACTACCTACTAGGACTAGGTCACTACAAATACTACCTGGCTGGTCACTTTTTGAAAGTAAGTTCTTAAAATATATAATAACAGGCGGGAGGTCTGTGGCGTAGTGGCTAATTACCAGACTACGAAATTACAGTTGCAAGTTCAAATTCTCTTCCCGTATCCTGTTGTACCCAAAAAGAAATTAAAACTCAACTATACTATAATATATGATAACAGAGTGATAGAGTGAATAACTTGAAGAGATACAGAAAGCAGGAAAAACAAAAGAAGGTTCTCCTTTTCTTGGTTTGAACTCATTGTTATACTTTGTTTTTGGATAAGAAAATATAAAAATATTTCTGGGCTGGAAAATGTACATTTATAACTTGGCGAAACACGACTATATGAATCGACTAATAGTCCTTGATTTGAATAGTTTTTAAATTACAAACCTACAATGAAAATTTACAAAGAAACTCGAGTTATAAAAAAATTTTTTTTATTCCAACAATTTTGTTTTCGTTTTTTAAATAGTTTACGTACCCGTCATGCGCATTCCTCTCCCATTCCTTCTTTCTTTCAAATCTTAATTCAATTCTCATCTTAATGGAACAGGTAAAGAGTTTAAAAAAATTGTTCTATTTGCTTTTATAAGAGCTTTAATGTATTCAAGTCCTTATTAATTCCTTAGGAAGGGGCATTCATTAAACGTGTCATTTGTTTTAATTATCCTTCAATTTCGGGTTAACGAACCAAATTTTAAGGCGAACACACTCATTGATTGACAATTAAAAAATACAATCGGCATTTTCCTCTTTTTGAACCAACTCCTCACTCACAAAAAGGTCTCTTGTAAAAATCCAAACTCCTTTTTTTGGTAGATCCCATGACGTGGTTCTCTTAGTCTCCTCCTTCTACTTTTTGTAAACCAGGCTTATCAAGCAGCCTGCCGAGACATTTTCATATTTTTGTGAAAAAATATTTTCAAATATTTATATGGCACATACTCTTCCAGTATCTTGTAGAAAGCGTTATGCTGTACGCAGGAGAGGTTTGGAGCTGGAAGCAGTACAGTCAGTCCAAACATCTGCAGAGAAAGTTTCTCTGATGAACGTTAGAATTACCGTGGCACGTCCCTAATCATATTAATATATTGTAATAATATAAGAAACCAAAAGAAGTCCAAGAACCAAAAGAATGAGTTTTATATTATGCTTGTGTATTTAGTTATAAATATTTTATGCCTCTTTTTGTTTTTGTTTTAATTGCAACTCAGAGAAATATGTTAGCTTATTATGACTATTATAACGCAATTTAATATATATTATATATATTTATATTGTATACTCTTATAGGGTGTTAAAACTAACAATACTCGAAAATATTATTAGCAATATTATTTCAGTCACAAGAATTGGTGGCTTAATGCGCGAGAAAACACTGAAAGGACTAAAATTGTTTGTGTACTCCTTATGGTGACAAGATAAAACTGTTGACCCACGTCAGTCATTTAGGGAAGAACCGGACGTAGCCCACTGCAAAAAATTACTTAGGACTCAAAGTCCACGTAATAACTGTATGATGCCAAAAAAAGATGAGGACCTGCCTTAGGCCGAACACCAATCAATCAATCAATCAGTCAGTTATAACATTTTTTGTCCTGAGACATGGTTTAGTACCTCTCACTCAATGAGAAGAGTTATTCAACTTCTGTAGAATGTAAACGTATTAATTCAAATTTTCTGGTAGAAGAAGAAAACGATTTTCCACTTAGCGATTCTTCCTTCAATCTTGATGAAAAGGAAATAGTTTCTACTCTAGTGATTTCGGTGAGCTCGTTCCATCCTCCTCGTGTGAAGAAAACGAGTAGGCAAGGCGCATAAAACGAGAACAACGAAACGCCTTGTTTAAATAAATCCAAAGTCAATGGAAATAGTTAAGCTAAAAGAAAACCGGAAATAAGATTTATTTTCAGAAAGGAGACTCTCGATAACATCAACAAGAAGGAAATGGGAAATTTGTAGATGACCATTCACGGGAGATGGCCTGGGATTTATTGATAGAATCTCTTCAGGTCCGTCTGTCATAAATCAAAAAGTTTTAAAGCTTAGTAAATTTTGATTTTATTAAAATTTTTAATTATTCCTTTGGAGAACGATTCTCAATTCCAAAACTTTGAATTAATTATTGCAAATGGGCCTTATTTTGACTTTTACGAGAGAACAGGTCATTTGGTCGTTAACCCTCAGTCAGAAATTTTTGGGACGTGAACTGTGCGTCGACGGCCCGGACAAACCGAAGAGCCTGAGCAAAAAGCTAAAATGTTTTGGTGTCTTCTTCTTGCTCTTATTCTCTTCTACCCTGTGATCTAGTGTAATGATTCTTGTTGATCTTAATTAAACCGACTAGGTACTGGTAGGTTGTGGTCGTAGAGTCATAGAATAAATTTATGCTCGACAAAAATAGTAAAAAATAGTGTAACAAAAATTTTTAGCGTTTGCTGCATAGCATTTTGAATTCTGTAATTATTTTACAACGTTTCAGGGTCGGAGTGTTTTAGGAAGGTTTTGTTTTTCTTAGTATGAGCCACCGCTCAAGTCCACCCTTCTTACTTTTCTCACTAGATACATGTTATATAAGCCATCATCAAAGGCCCGAAAGCCTTTTTATTACATTTACCGTGTAATATTTAAAATAGTGAAAATACATTTTCCGTGTAGCTGTTGAGGAGTTCGAGGACCGTAGCGAAGAAGGCGTTGAAGTGGCAGAGGTTTAAAAGCCAGGGAATTCTGCAGTGTTCTTTAAGTGTTCTCAAGCACGATAAGGTCTGAAAACGGACACAAAAGGGATGGCTATGACTCATTATTATAGTTACAAAGCAATTAAAATGAAGTACGTGGATAACAAATATATATTGTTTTTGGCCTTTATCTCTCCATCAATAAATAAACATAAAATTTGAAACGTTTTTGTACACTTGAAAAATTTTAATTGATTTTTGCCAGACATAGTGACGAGGTTGGTTTTATTGTATTTAATTTGCCCAGAAAAGTGTTGAATGTGGCGGCGGACGTGGAGGAAGGGAAGAAAAAGTGTTAGGAAGAAAAGAAAAATGGGATTTTGAGAAAAGATAAACGCGAAACCTCGAGGATTTTCTGTTAAAAAGAGAAAGTGAGTTTTTTCTCGGACCAAGGTCGTGAAACCCACAGAACCTGAGCCGAAATTCGGACGCCCGCCATTATGAGAAATCAAATTGAAAATTTTTCAAATTGCAAAATCTGTCAGAATGTTAGTGTGTTGAAATGTTAGGCGTTTGCACACTTCTCGTTGGTTCTCCGTCTGAATTTTGTTTTATTGTACAGAGACGTGCCTTAAATTAATCGAAGAAAGGTCGGGCCCATGTGAGTCGGTTCCTCGCAAAGTTGAGAGTTATGGGTGGGAGTTCGGGTGTTTTCGAAATTTTTCCAACTTCTATCAATGAAATTATATTGTTCCCAACTCCCAGTTGTCTTAAGAGTTTTCCCATTCGAATTTTTTCTCTCCCTCAACATTATGTTCGGGTGTGTATCATATCTTTCGTAAGAGGGTGTAACTATTAATAATAAGAAGTAACTGAATAACCTTGTTAAACACTCAAAAGTTTTATCGAGGATAGGTGTTCGTGAAACCGAAGTCTGAAGAAGAAATTGTAAATAAGAAACTAGATATCATTGAATTTCACTGAATATAATTTATTATCGACTATCTTGAAACCCCAAAAAACGGATTTTGGTTGACTAAGGACTAAATTAAAAAATAAAAATCAGTATATGAGCTTAAGTACGCTTAAGAAAAGCGTTTTATGAAGCCAAGTGATTCGCAAAAGACAGCAGATAGCAAAAATGACACTCTCTCTGCAGTTTTAATATTTAAAATGCGAAAAAGGCGCCAAAACGAATCCACTTTTGGATACTACTATTTTACCCCCGAAACCTAAAAGAGAACTCGAACCGATCGAAACGGGGTAAAGAGCGGGAAGGAGAAAGAGAGAAAGAGAGAGGTAGAGGGGAAGAAAGGAAAGCAATAATAAAAATCACGTAGGTCGCTACATGAAAGAAGCAGACAAAAAAGGTCGTAAAAGGTGGAGCGTTTAAAAAATAGCCTGCAGGTGTATTCAAAAAGTTTGGTTGATTCATGTTAAAAACAGGTTGAAACGAGTTTTCTTGCCGAGAAGAAAAAGAAGGTATCGCATACCTAGATTACTATTAGCGTTGGCTATTCTTTGATAACGGGCGAACTAATGGACGAAAATGAACCCTTTATGGAAACGGGGCTTTTCCTCTTTTCCTTCCTAACGTGCTCACATGATACAGATTAATATGAATTAGGCTTGTCGTCTCTCTAAAATTGTTTCCTACCTTTATACCTAAGCACAAAACGAGTCGTCGAGCTTACGGTTGTTAAATTGCTTTATCACTTTTACGGCCGTGTTTGTGGAAGCCATATTGGAAATTTATGAACAAATTTTATTGGTTGCCGTGCGAAGTAATCGCAGGAATGTATAAATAAAATAAAAGAGTGGAGGCAGTGATGGTGATTTTTTTTTCTTTCCACAGTCAACGAATTTTTACGCGCGAAATATTGCCAGAAACCTGCAAATGCTTCAGAATATCTTTCGCTAAAAAACTTTCTTTCATCGAAACTTTACGATGACAATGAGAGCTGGATGATTTCGACACCATGCGATCAAAACCCACCTCCTGCAATTCTGGATGGAATTTGATGTCCTCTATGGAGTAGAAATCAGGAATTCGGCCTCTTACCAACTTTTGGAGGGCGTTGAGACAAAAATCTAAAATGGGTCATTCGGCATTGGTGAAAAAAGGGACTCCTTACTTCTGGAAGAGAAGTCAACTAAAAAAGGGAGAAGAATAGTTTGGAAAAGCAACGAATCAAATGCCTGGAAAGAATTGGTTCTGTCCGAAACTGGGATTAAAAAAACATTATGTGGCGCAATCCATAGTTCAACGAGAGTCAACGTAGGTGGCACTGGGAGAAGATCCAAAGATGCAGACAGCCCTACAGCAACCTAATTTACTGCTGTTCTACCTAGATTGGGAATGGGCAAGGGGAAGGTAAATAAGAGAGAGATATCTTAAATACAGGAAGGTCATGGGAGGTCTGTGGTGTAGTGCATTAAGTACTAGACTAAGAATTTATAGTCGCGAGTTGAAATCCTCCTCTCGTATCCTGTTATACTCAAAAAATAATGAAAAACGGAATTGTAACCAAAAATTTAAAAACTTTAACTAAAAACCCTCAGACGAATTCTCTTTCAAATATTTCATTTTCATATGGGTTGCACAGACAAAAACACTTTTTTTTGATTAATAGTGATTATTGACTTACTGACGAAGTAAAGTCACATGAGTAGAATTCATTTTGGATAAAATCGATTTTTTCTTAGCATAATCAGATTTCTTTCTTTTCCTCTTCTTCTTCGTTTCCTAGATAAGTATTGTTTTTCCTCTTCGCCATCTTTTTGATTCCATGCCGATTTTTGATTATGTCGTTTCATGAATTATCCGTTTTCAACATCAGATAACGCGCCACAGAAGAACAAATCGATTACAAATACGTGTAAGCCAAATCCAGCAAAATCTCAGTTTTAGTTTTACCATTGAGTCAGTTTCGACGCCTGGTTCCTCCGCCAGTCAAATATTCATTCTGGTAACCTTTAGAACAGACCCTATACATCTCACCCTCACCAAAGGTTTAAAGGTTTTCTAACCTGGTGTATTTCAAATCCTCAGTATCATTGTGGGTTTATTTGGTTTGTCAATTGTTTTTAGTGTTGTATCGCTTTGAGTTTGGTTCTTGTTTTATTAAAAAGTATTTCTTATTTTCACCATTTTGCGGGATGTCTTTGATGTAGTGATCTAAGTGCTAGACTAAGTGCGAGGTCAAATCATTGTCCCGTATTTTGCTGTCCAAGAAGGGTGAAAAACGTGATTAAAAACTCAGCTATAACTATAGCTATTTTCACTATTTCGCCTCGCTTGCCATCTTTTGCTTCTATAGTAAAAGACAGACATAAACACTAGGTGTCAGGTACAAAAAACTGTACAATGTGTCTATCTGAAACCCTACCAAAAGAGAATTTTTAAAAACCAAATTGGCTCAACAAGGCAAGTGAGCTTGTAAAGGAAAGTTCCAGTAAATAGTGTACAGGTCGACAAAGAAGTCAAAACCTGCTTTTGCCGCAAGGTCCGGTATTATATACAAAAAAAGAATTTTCTTTTCTATTTTAAACAAAAAGAAAATACAAAACACCAAAACGACCGTCAAATTCTTTAAAAAAAATTGAGATTTTTGAGACTATTTCTTGAACTTCCCAAAACAAGAAAGAAAAATTTTGGCCAATCGGCTTGACGTCTGGTAACGACCAAGGAGGAATAGTCAAAGAAAAAGAAAAACATTTAAGAGCTGAACCTAAAAAACTCGAATATCTTCCTCCTCGAAGATATTCGAGTTTCGTAGGTTCAATTTAGTTTTGGACCCCTGACTGAGAGGACTCCTGCACTGGACAGGGCCCAAAGCATGATCGGTCATCAACATAAATCATGCATTAGATTGAATTAAAAAAAAGAAAGAAAAACTCACGTGTACTGTTCCATATTTAGCATACGATTAGAGCGTTCCATTTATGAATCATTCTCTCGGAACAACAGTTTTTTTAAGACCGTTTCACATACTCGCATTCCAGTATTGGGAAGAAAGGTGGGCGAGAAAAGAAGAGGAAGGCAGAAGGCAGGCAGAGAGAGAGGAGATGGTTTGAAGTTCATCTCAGGTTTCAGGTATTTGGCTGTTGATGTGTGAAATCCTCCTGTTGATGCTCTTTCGCCATTTTTTATTATCATTATTATTCTATTTAAAAGCGGTTTCCCTGAAACGGAAGGTCTCCCGTCGCGATCATTATTTCCGAGAAGAAAGACAGTTAATTAAACGAAAATTAAAATTCTACGAAATTATGGAATCTTGGTCTTTTTTAAAATTAATTGTATAAATATATTATCGTGTATATATTACACAGTTTATTGTCTTTTAGCTGAGTTTGCCTTCCGTTGAAGAAAATAAAAAAAAAATCCGACGTGAGAATGGCTCGCGTATGAGTATTTTCGGTGTTGTATAATACTGTGAATATTATAATGTTTGTGGTGTTGTTTGTCTTCCTAAATTTTGAGTCTGCGTTTTCGATTACCCCCTCAAACTCCCCTAAAGTCTTAAAACTATGATTATTCATAGCAATTTACAGGTGTATTACAATCGTCTGAGTCTCCGGATACGGAAGTATCAAATGAAACAAAATGAACTCGTTTAGACTTTTCGTCTGTTCTTTTACAGCTGAGAACATCCTCAGAGGAAGAAGATTTGTTAAAATATTTCCTTACCAAAAATCTCAAACTCCAACTTTCTTCTCTTTTTTCCCTACCACTTGTCCCTAGTAAATCTATATATCAAGTAGACGTTTGTGCAGTCTTTGGCCCTCTCTTTATTGCCGAATGTTTATATATGTATTAATATGTAAGAATGTATGTATGTGAGATAACCAAACAGTGTTGGATGTAGTGAAGGAGAAAATATTTTATTATTGACTCCGCTAACAGTGTTACTACTTCTATCTGTCTATTGTTAGGTTGTCATGCTTTAATCATGTATTCCACACTAGAGCTTTCTATCAATTAACGACTCTTTTAGTGCTAACAGTATTTTGTACGAATTCTACCGAGGATGAAATGCTACAGAAGAAGTGGAAATTTACTGGACGTGATTGATGTAGTTTTAGATGGTTGGAAAAATACTCTAGTTAGCGAAGTGAGAGTTCAAGCCTTCTTATACATCCAGAAGTGAAAAACGGACCGAACTTTCCGGTAGACCTAATATAATGTAGAGAGGAACCAAACAAGAAAGATTTGAACGAAATTTACGCTCCAAATCAAGAATGAAAACTCTGGGCACCATCCGACGAAAATCAAACAAACAAAAGGAAAAACTAGGATGACGCGTTTCTCTTTTATGTGACCAACTTTAGCATCTTCACTTTTGTGGCTTCCCTTTGAAAACCTGAAAAAGACAGGGAGAATAAAAAAAGGTAAATGGAGTTTAAACTGTGAAGATGCCTGTGATATAAAAATGATGGAAGTGTGAATGTAAAAATGTAGTCAGTAAACAAACGTCTCATCTCTCTCTCTCTCTCAGCCAGGCTCTGGAACATTCCAAGAACCCAAATCCAATGGTTCTCTATGCAAATGAGTTGCGTTTGAAATATGAATTCAAGTGTTTGTTTTAACTTCTTATCCTACATCTGAACCATTCCAAGCACCACTCCTCGTTCATCTTCACCGGCCATTTCTGATCCTTCTTTCCTTCCTTTTCTTTCTTCCTTCCTTCCGTTCCTCTCCTTCCTCTCCACTTCTTTCTTTTTGTTTAATCATTGTGCTTTGCCTTGAGGTAAGCTCCGTTTCAGCAATGAATCACTTAAAAATCAACGCGACACGACATAAAACCTTGTTTTCTTTGTCGAATTAATTTGGAAGTGCCACCCGACCGATGGAACGATCGATCCTCGTTCCTCCAGTTTTTCCCTATAATAACTCATCCGGTGAGTCTAATGGAATGTTTAGTTCCTTTGATTTTTTTGTCTTTTCCGTTCTGTTCCGCCTTCGAGCTTCTTTCAATTTGGAAAATCTCACGGGGAAGACATTTTAGTTTTGTCCAAGACGGTAACACTCGTATCTTTGTTGTGTTGTGCGACCAGGACCACATTGCTGAGCCAATACCTTTGTGTTGATATTCTGGTCAGCACTTTAAGCTAGCGTTAGTCTAAAGGTTCGGGTACTTTACCTAAGTAGGGGATTGGTTACAAAATGTATTAGCAACCGAGGTTTTATTAGGTTTAAGCAATAGATCAATTGCTAACTTGCTGCAAAACAGACAACAACGTCTTTTTATTACATCCTACCAGCTCATACTCAACAGGTGCTGGTCCATTTTCAGGCCCTTTAGAAAACACTACCTTCAAAATGATACCATTACATTTTTACCCCTTTATAACTGTCTCTTGTCTCTAAGCGCGGCATCAAATATCCACATAACCACGAATCCTTATGTGATAAGTGCCAAGGCCGGCCACTACGTTAACACTGGTGTCTGCTGGAGCAGTGGAAGTGAGAAAGTTAACACTAACTCTTCACTACAGTTACTTACAATTTCTATAACACCACATCAAATTGAAAGGATCTTTGTTATAATATGGAGGATTTTCAAATAAAGCAATCAGTCAAGGATCAGGTCATGAGGTCGTGAGGTGTGTGTGATGACCGAAAGGATCAGATCCCGGGTACAAGCGGCCGAAATGAGGTATCTCCGAGCGGTGGCTGGTGTGTCGAGGCTGGATAGGTGTCGTAACACAGCCATTCGCGAGAGGCTTCAGATCGAGCCGCTTCTTCTCCGGATCGAGAGATCCATCCTCCGATGGTTTGGGCATGTTCAGAAGCTCCCCCCCCAGACCGTCTGGTTCATCGGGTCCTGTTGGAGTGTCCGGGAGGAAAGCGACCCCGTGGCCGTCCGCGGCAGGGGTGGTTCAGGGGGGTGAAGGCCGAATCCCGTCTGATAACCCCGGGTTCTCTGACCTCGATAGCGGAGGATCGTTCCAATAGGAAGTCCTTGATTGCTTCCCTCACCCCGCGACCCTAACGGAGAAGCGCGTCTATGAAAAGTAAAGTAAGTAAAGTATCAATCAATCAATTCAGTGACAGAGTTATTTCTGTATATTTGGTTACTCATCTGTTTGTCTTTTTAATTCATTTACAAAACTTACTGTGTCCGTCCTGCCCCAACTTCTTTCTCTCTAAAACACTATTTCCCAACTTTTAGTTTAATTTTATCGCTATCGTTTATGTAATGAATAAAATTGTATATAATTTATTTTCGAGTGTTGCATAATATGATATAATATTATCTTCAAATATAAAATTAGTTGTGTTTTAAATTTTTATTACACTTTTGAAATTTAATCATAATTTTAATCTACTCGAGATAGTCAGTTCTTAGTCCTAACCGTTCGTCCAATGACTGCTTAGAAAGTGTTAAAGTGAGTTTCTATTGGCAAATACTTAAGTTACCTTTTCCTTTTGAAGGAAGTAATATGTTATAGTTCGCATACATATCAAAAATTTGTGTCGTTTTCAGTTAAATTCATTTCGTTTTTGAATAATAATTATTATTTATTCTTCATGTTGTCTTTTATGAGTTCATTTCCCTTCTCGAATTTTACTTTCTGTCCTCGTGTTTCGCTCATTCATCCCAACTCATGAGATTATAGTGTGAATGTCATTAATGAGGAAACTTTAAAAACTTTGGCGTGCATACTCTGTAAACAATTTCTAATCACAAACTCTCTTTATTGTTGTTATAAAATTATAAATTAACTAAATGTTTCGTCCATCGAAACGCTGTGGACACACCTTAAACAGATTGAACCCACCATCCCGTTCAAATCTCTTCTGAGAAAATATATGATAGGTCTACATGAAAGTTTTGTCTGATAATGTTACATCAAGTTTGAACATATTTTTTTTTAGTGCTCTCGTTTTATCACCTATGCAGTACACATACTGACCTAGAAAATGAACTAAAATTGAAGATGATTCATTTTAATATTAACTCTATGACGTCCGCAAATTTCATTAAATTTTTTTCGTTTCGGTGCCGGTGGTTCTGACTCTCGTGCTGCCTGAGCACCAATATTTTAAATTCACAACATATGAACTTCAGTGGCAATCGTCCACATGTGTAAATAAGCATAAGGTACAGCGACACATACGCAATAATTTCCGAATGTGACGTCACCGTCCGATGTTTGTGAATATTTCATGGCACCATTGTGGGGTCATCGGACGTCATAATGTTAATACTGGAACCCATTGGCTGATTGACAAATTTGAAATTCATTTGAGCCCCTGCATTTTGTATGAATTTCTATAAGGAATAAATGAGACAGAAGAGTGGATAATCTGTTCAAGGTGTTGGATGAAGGGACAGTTTCTGACAAAACATGCAGAAGATGGTTCATCATAATAATGATGACAATTATATAATACGATAAAGATTATTTAAGATATGATACATTTATAGTTTCGTATGATGCTAAAAACGGACAGAACTTTTCGTGAGACCTAATAGTTGTCAGTACATATTTTACATACATATTTAGGAGACCTGGCAGGCAAGTGCCACCACCAAGGTTGTGAGTTTTGGAGAGAATCCTGAGTGAAAGGATAGTGGAGAAATTGAAGGAAATAATTGAAAGTAAGGAAAATTGGCGGGAATCCAGGTGGGATTTGAACCCAACCCTTGTGAATGATAGGCGAGAAATCAGAGCACCTTTTCTACAACATTTTATATAATAAGTATCCATTGTACACGATTAATTAACTAACTTCAAACAGTTCCAATCTAAGCAGTTCCTTTTCAGAGAACTTTGTTGGTGAGCGAGAAAGACAAAGAAGTTTCAACGCCGAGAACTCCAATAAACTCAAAATCTTAAAAAAAGGAAAGAAAGAAAAAATAAACAAATTTTATCGCGAAAGAAAAAAAATAAAAATTGACAATTTCCAAAATTTAAAGCTTGAATTCACATTCCAGATAAATAATTAAAGTCGTAAATTCCAATTTTTTCAAAAACCTTTAATCGGCGCTGCGATGAAAACCAAGCATAAAAGCATTTTTCTATTCAAATTTTTTTTTAAATTCTAATTTATAACTCAAAAATTAGGCGCGTTCTTTCCTTCTGCTTAAGGAACCTTTAATAAAATTAATTTTTTTTTCCATCCAAAACATGAAAGAAAAAAAAATTATTTATTTGGAAGATTCCCGTAATAATCATAATTCTTTTTGCGCGGCGCCTCAAATTTTATTGTGAGGAGGAGGAAAAAGGGAGAGAGAGAGAGAGAGAGGTTCTTTGGGTAGAATTCGTCTTTAACATAAAAACTCGTTTAAACCTGAAGACCTGTAATGATCAGTTAAGATTATTGTGAAAATTTGTGTGAGGATCAAAATTTGGCAAAGCGGAAAAGTGTCGACAAATTCAGCGGCTAATTTCCAAATTTCCATTCGTGGTAAACCTTAACAACTCAAAGTCTGGGAATCGACATTGTTTACCGAAGGGGATTCCGAGAGAACCTCATCCTGTTTTGGTCATTTTGAAACGGCTTTTAGCGGAAAATTAAACCCGTCTGGGCTCTGGAGATCCTCCACCAACTCCAACCTTGAAATCCTTGAGCGATTCCAATCCAAAACTTTACAAACTATGGTAAATGCTCCATGGTTCGTTCCTAACTAAATTATCTGCGATGACCTGGGGGTTTCCTCCGTAAATAAGAAAATCGAAAGGCTCACTTGCAAATACTCCTCCAGACAAACCATCGTAATCCTTCTGCGACCTTACTCCTCAACGAACCTCTCGATCAAGACGTTTCAAAAGACATAGGCCACTAGACTCTCAAACACGCTTCCTTTAGTCCAAGTCAGGGACTCTCTTAGTATGTTAAGGGTTAACCCATCTCGTCCATTGTCTTCTTTTGAGAAGAGCACCTTTTCTTCAGCGTATTTTCACTCCAACCAACGTGTAATCGAATTAGCATCCATAGAATTTAATGTATTTTATAAAACACTTATCAATTTATACAGTAAAAAATCCAGTTAATTAGTAGTGACTGAGTTGATTCATCTATTTGACCAATCACAAAGCACTAATGGCGTTTTACCATTGAAAAATATAAATTCTAATGACCCAGTCATAATCGGTGAAAACGGTCTTTCTTTTGGCGGGTTTCAACCCAAATAAATTTTTTTTATTTTGCAGAAACAATTTAAAAGGAGCAAAAGAAAGAACGAAAGAAGAATGAGAGAGAGAGAGAGAGTGAGAGTTTGGTTGGAGCAAAGTTAAAGCCACGTACTCCGGTTTTTAAGAATTAAAAAGAAAAAAAACAAGGTACCATACCTGGGACCTGTAATTTGCTTGTAATGTAATTGAAGGTTGTGCTATCATCCAGCTCGGAACTAATCGCGTTTTCACTGATTTTATTTAAATGTTTAGCATTGATTTTATAGCTTTTTAAACAATTAAGCTGCGCTTGCTCGCTCATTACTCTTTTAAAATCTTCCAAAGAAAATTTTTCGTGTAGTTTTTCGGTTGTAATGAGCGCTCCTGGTCTTTAAACCACAAGTGACCTGGTTCAAGACCTTCTCGTGCTTAACTTTTTTTGTTCTTTCATAATTTCACGACGTTAATTTTCTTTTTCTTCTTCTTCTTTTTTTATTTTATTTCGCACTCTTCTGCGGCAATAAACAACAACAAGGAAAAGTAAAACGGGATACTCTGACATTGAACACTTTTTGAACGGATTCTCTTTTTTGATTTTCGCGATTAGGGCAATTTTTGGGCAATTTAAAATAAACAATTTGCGAAAAATAAAATTAGGTTATCCCGGAGAAGTTAGGAGAACCCGGGGTTATCAGACGGATTCGCCTTCACCCCTGAACCACCCCTGCCGCGGACGGCCACGGGGCCGCTTTCCTCCCGGGCACTACGACAGGACCCGACGAACCAGACGTTCTGGGGGGAGCCTTTGAAAGTGCCCAAACCATCGGAGGATTGATCTCTCGATACGGAAAGGAAGCGGCTCAACTGAAGCCCCGCTCTATCCAGCCTCGACACACCGGCCACCGCTCGAAGATACCTCATTTCGGCCGCTTGTACCCGGGATCTGATCCTTTCGGTCAACCCCCACACCTCATGACCATAGGTGAGGACAGAAACATAATAATAATATATTAATAAACATATATAATAATATATTAATATAAAATAGAATGAAATAGAATAAAAACAGAACAAAGAAACGAAAGGAAAAAAGAGAAGAGCCGTAGTTATAATAATAATAATAAATAAGGGGAACCGTGGAGCATTCACAATGATTCATAGAGTTTTGGAGCAGAAATGTTCTAGGTTTTCCAGGCTGGAGTTTGTTGAGGAGCCCCCTAACTGTATTCCGTAGGTTCAAATAGGTTGTTCGATTTGAGAAAATTGATCTTGATTTCTGGGTACATAAGCACCTAGAAATACCGTTAAGCACAAGCCCCCTCCCCACTCAATAAATTTGAAATATATGGGTGTCTAAAACATGAAAAATTGAATGAGAAATGACAAATAAACAAACAAACAACGGATATAAGCTTTTTTAAATATAAGTTCTTTCATGTATATGTCTCGGAAAAAGTGAAAATTCGTATATGTTCATAATCATAAACTTACAAATGTGACAAATTATTGAATATTTATCGCATTCACTAGATAGTTTAAAAAATGTCTAACAAGTAATGAGAAATTTAATAGATGTTTACTTGGATGCTTGCTATGGCGGTCGTTGTGGATCATTTTATAAAATGTATATGTGGCGACCGAGGCAAACAGTCAAAGAGAAACTGTAGCAAAAACAACTTGGGTTGCAGCAAAGAAAACACACCCCAACCGAGGTCGATAGCGAAGCCTTGTAGACACCCTACGCACCCCAGAGGAGTAAAAATGGACTTATTACTACATGTGGCGACCAGATAAAAAATGACTCCACTTGTAAGAAGCAAGTCATAGCTAAATACTATGTCAAGCAGGATGAAACACGTCTCGACTTGAATTAGTCAGGCCGAGACCTGCAAGAAGGAACATTCGCACTTTTTAGTGTTGTGAGAAGCGATAAGCTTTTGTGATGTGAAACTCAAAAACGTTTTTAGCACAGTACAGGCTAGAGAGTGGAATTAGGCAAAGGAGCTTTCGACAAAATTCATGCCCAATGTTCTTTTTTTTGAAATTCAACACACACCCTTGCGATCTTGCCCTTTAACTTTGTTCTACATAAATCAAATATGTGTACAATCTTTTAAAAGCCTTGAGAGAACCGCCGTTGTGCGTAAACTGACAGTTTCTTCGGTTATTATTTACACCCGGACGAGCAAGAAAAAATTTTGGTTGAACGCCATGAACCAATGAACTTTGATTCCTTCTACTCATACTTATTCCTAACCTCGGAGGAATGGTACCGCATGAAAAGGTAAAATACGAGTTTGGAAAAGAAGTTCACGCATTGTCGAAGTCAAAACGGGTAATAAGTTGAAATAATTGGACGGAACCGGGTGAAAGAAAAAAAAAACCTTTATGTTGTTATATCTTTGTTAACATTTGTCAGTTGAGTGGAGAGTATAATGGTGTTGCTAACTAGTTTTGTACCTTAGATGGTTCCTACCGAATGTCAGAGGTCTTTTGAATAGATCAATCGAATCTCGTGATTTAATTAAGCTAGAGCGCAAAAAAAAAGTTTCCAGCCGAGAATGTTTAAAATCCATCAAGTCTAAAAGAGAGAACTTTGTTGGAGTTCGTCAACTTTCTCTTTGTCTCATCATCGTGCGCTTCCTCCGTCAGCATTCTTACTCACTCCACTATAACTTTCATCTTTGAACTTTTGTATTAAATAAAGGGTAAGGTATTGAGAAACAGAATTGAAATCTACAATGTGATGTAGACATGCGTTTTATAGACTAAACAGAGGCTAAACGAAAATATAAATTAATGAGACAAAGCAGGAATTTTTGTTAACTAACCCTTAACAGCCCAATATGTGTCCGGCAGCGGCCACGGAGCCAGCATCAACATCTGACCATTACGTTATACAGCACACGTTCATGATCATTGACTCAATGTTGTTCAATTTTTTGGTATTTGAGGTTTGGGTTTGCGTTTGTGTTCCTGTTCTACTTGCAAGTCTGTGTCTATGTTTGTTGGTTGCTTGATGAGCATTCTGCTCACTGGTAGGTGGCAAATCCGGCAGTAAAATAAATAATATTTCTGGGTCAAGGGTAAAAAATATTTTTCATCATAACATACCCGGTACCAGTAGTGATAGCGAACGTTTAGGTGCTCTTTTAGTGAGGAAATGATCCAGTTTCTGAAGATCAGAAGATTCTTGTAAGGCTATAATGCAAAATTGATTTACATGTGTGGTCCTTGAAAATTTTAGTACATGGAAGAAAATAACAGAGAATTTCAAGGGTCTTGGAAAAAAAAATCTGACGTTTCGCCAAATTTGATCATCAGGATCATCAGGATAGAATCCAGACCAGAAAACCTCCAAAAGTTTAATAAATAAAGTAAACAGACTACAGAACGAAATGGAGAATGTAAAAATAAACAATATTATTTCAGTTATAACCTGGTCCCTGGGTTCCACAAATTCCTTCTTTATGATCACCAAAAATATAATTTCGCCACATACAGAATATCAATGCGGTTTTCAGACAGTTTATAAAGTTCTACACGGGCAATATACAGGTTGTAATTACCATTGGTTAACCGATTGAATATGGTTTTGATCAATTAATAAAGGATAACCAGTAGGGTGTCCCAAAAAATCAAAAATTTTCATTTCAAATCGCATACCCTCTTAATTTTTTACAATGATGTTAAAACAATCGCAGGTGAAATTTCAAGTACTCAGGACTACAGGAACCCCTGCCGACTTTCACCGAAACATATTACTGCTTAAGCGAACGTAAGCTTACGTGTTCTGGTTGTTATATTGTTAGTAGACGTTCTTCTTTTGATTTTCGAGTATCTATATTCGACAGTATTTTAACACCCCAGCGAATACCCACTACATTTGGTACTTGGGCTTGAAAATGAGCTTTTATGGCAACAGAGCGTTCTTTCGGTTTTCCCCACGAATTCTTTGAATTTAAGACTTGCTTATTGAAAAATCGTCAGTATTATGTCCAAGTGCATCAATAGTTGCTTCGAGGATAAAAATTGAATCCCTGTCTAGTGCTGCTACTAATTTTGGAGTCATGAAATCCTTCCCAGTGAAGGTTTTATTAGTTCTGGGCAGTGTATCCCCAGCCACTATATGCAAATCCTCTTGTAAATCTACGTTCGGTTTGAATCAGAAGACGAATCGCTTTGTGAGGGTTTGGAGGACGGTGTCATAGGAGTTGATGCAAAAAAATATTTAGCTCTTTGTTTTTCTTCCTCGATAGCTTTGACGGGCACTCTTTACTCTTTATCAGTCAACTTTTTGTCCACTCCAGCTAAATGACCAGGTCGACCAGGCTCTCTCTGACGCTGCAAGATGATTTTATCTTCATATACTTTTATTAATTGAAGCGTATAGGTATGTGCAATACCAAACAAATTATTTAAATTGTTGACAAACTCTTGTCGGCGCACCTCAAATTCGTGTTGTGTTTTTTGAGCATCTTTTCATACGTTCCCCCAAACTTGGTACACATTTTTTACTTTTTCCCACACAACTAGGTAAAAATTGGTCTGTATGTGCGCCTTTTCCCAATAGGTAATGCATTCATAAATAGCAAAGTTTGGGCCTTCATTGACAGTTAAATACACTTCATGAGTACTGTAAAGCAGAGTACTGCCAAAACTTGCCATTTAGAGGGTAGTTTCTAGCTCATTATTTGATATTTGGCGTCTCCGACTAAAAAAATGTGGCTACGGTCTAAAGGTTTGTACTGAGGTTTGGTTAACTTCTAGGTGTTAAACTACCAGAGTTTGAAACTTATACGTGAGTCATTATCTTGAGAAAAAAATGTTGCTGTATGATTTGTAAAAAGGAAAGATTTCACAAAACTGTTTGTCTATATGTTTAATGTCAAAAAATATACAGTACTTGTTTGTATTTGTCTGATATTAGCAGCCTCTTTTAACAATTCCCCAATTAATAAAAGTTCGTTGTTTTTATTATACCTGCCCCAAATTTATTATTCATTTACACCCACTTCCGGTTTTTCGTTTCAAATTTTTGGTCCTTATTATCCAAATAATTAAAGTATTTTTTTAGATCATGCGTTTTATTTTCTTGTAGTTATTATGGATTTGAGTGATTGCTTTGAGCCTAAAGAGTTCATAAAAGAAATTGGTTTTAAAGTTTAACTTGTGCGTTATAAAAAAGAAGTTTCGAACCCCGCTTCATTTTCAGCTCATTTTATTTATACAATACTAAATATACACTTAATAAAAGTGAAAAACAATACAGATTCTAACCTCTAACTTATTTTAAGTATTTTGTTTATTAGTCAGTTTAGTTTAGTTTTAATCCTGTTTTTCACCCTTTTGCACAACAAGATAAGGAAGGATTTGAATTGACAACCACAACTTCTATAGTCGAGTATTTTAAACCCTACATCAATAATCAGCCAGTATTAACGTCAGTATTAACAAATCAATTCATCTGAATCACAACTTTGAAAAAAATTTTTTATATGCTTACGACACAGTTTTTCATCTGGAAAAGTTCAGAATACTGTTGTAGAAAATCCTACTTAAACTTCCACTTGGTACCCAAAAACATTCTTCTTCTAGATTATACCCGCAAAATCCTACTATACAGTCACACCTTTTATATTTTGTCCTGTTATATCTGTTACACTATTGTTATCCAATTCTAAATAGAGATCCATCGTTATTTTGGATGCTATCAAGGCAGTCCTTGTGGATTGAACAGATTTTCGCCGAGGGTAGGAATTCATTCACTGGAATTCACGAGGAAACCAAGGTCAAGGAAGACGTGGAAACGAACAGTTGAAGAGGAGCTGACTGCAAGAAAGAAAACAGCCCTCAGCTGAGTCCTTTTATGCCTCTGGGACGTCTACAAGGCTTCGTCATTGGACTCAGTTGAGACCTGTTTTCTTTGCTGCAGCCAGCTTTTCTTCGACATATTCTTTTCGACGATTCTTTTTCTAGGTCTCTCCTTGGGTTTCCTTGTGGATTCCAGTCGAGGTTCGCCAGTAAACAGTAGTGTTTAACATAAGGTAGCTGACTCATAATTAAAAACGTATTTGGATTGTCATAAACTAGGTCCAACGAAAAATCGAGTTGGAATGGTTGACTGGGAAATGGCAGATAGCTAGAAGTTCCGGAAGCGGGAAGGAAAGGCCATTCAAAGGCCAAATTCTCACTCAAAAACCAGAACCACTTCACTTATAACTTCCAGACTACTATACGTTAAAAGTATTTTTTTTCTAGTAGATCTAAATAAGGGAAAGAACGTTTTGAAAAGGTACCGCGAAACGGTACGAAAAATTCCAGAGAGGAAAAAATTTTTTATTTTATTTTTTTGAAAGGATGTGTGCCGTGTGCACGCATGCGTGAGCCGATTTTCGCCAAATTCGTGTAATTAATTCGTTTGTTTGCGTTTGTAAACCGCACTTTTAAATGCAACTTGTTAATGTGAACGCTTTGGGGAGTTTTTAATTGACTTTTGACTCATCCTTTTTTCTCTTCTTTTCTTTTCAGGTATGAGGTTTTATCAGATAGCGGAAAAAGAAGAATTAGACGCATGACCTGCCCAGTTTTTTTCGCACGCAAGTTTTTCTCTTTTTTTTAAATACTTTATGGCGATGAGCTTTATTTGTTCATGCTTCAACTGGCGCCTATTTTTTCGTTTTCTTTTTTTTTATTTGCCATTAATTATTAATGCTACTGTTCGGTCACCTGACTGTTCTTCGTTTCTCACGAATTAACTGCCAAAATTTTTTTTAATGGCCCCCCGTACAACGGGTTTTTAACTTAGTCGAACGCAAAAGGGCTTTTTATTCCTCGTTCACACAATCGTTTCCTTCTAGTACGGTCGCCACCTTGGGAATTTGTGAAACGAAAGTGTTGATAGCCCGCTACTGCTTATTTCTCAGCATTACACCACTTGTTTCGCAGTTACCCTCCATATTTAGAGGTCTTTTCACTATCTGCAGCCCGTGAACGCATACCGTGGCATTCAGCTGTGCCTCCTGAGCGTGAGGATTGCCCAGGCCGTGTAACTTTTGACTATACTAATGTATAATTTGATTTTCACCACTTTGGCAATTACAAATAAATTTATAATATTTTGTAAAAGAGTGACAAATGTCGCAGGGGCGAGGGTTGACCACCCTTATGTTAATCTAAACAATATTACTAATTGTGGTAAACTTACAAATATAGAAAACAACCTTTACGGCGCACACATAGTCCATAGAGGACCTGAGAACGGTTGAAAGCATGCCCGCCATGACCGCATAGATGAACATGTATGGAAGGTGGTCATTTGAAAAAGTGCCAAACAATGAGAAAATCTTTGAAACCACAGGACTAATAAAAGACAAGCATTCCCTCCCGCTGTTTAGTTGATAATGTCCCCGTATACGGGAGTTAACCGGGCAACGCCTGACGACAACAAAAATACCAATAATAATGATGATGATAATTACGGTTATGTGAGGGAGAGAGAGAGAAATTGAGATGAGAAGTGGATGGTTAGGTCGTCCCTGGATGTGGTAATCGGTTTGAGGCGACTACCAATGAAGAGCACAAAATCCTGGAGCTTCTTAAACCGTTTTTTAAAAATAAATTTCAAGTAAAATATCACTGTATAAGATAATATCATACAACATCGGCAAACAAATGAGACTGACCACACCACCTCAGTCTCAAGCCAAGGTCAACAAATCGAAAATCTTTTGTGAAACCAGGATTGTTATGTGTAACACTACGTGTCCTAACTTGAGAAATTAGTTACTTATTAATTCATTTTAAAAAATAAATAAATCACGGATAGCAGGTCATCTCGAAAATTTAAAAACAAGACTGAGACTCAATATAAAACTATATAAAAGACGACGGAGGCATTTTAAACTTCCAGAAAAGAAAAATTGAAAAGGTCTAAATCTTTAACTGGATTCGGGGACCCAAAACACCGCCCGCTGTTCCCGACCCCTGGGGACCCATAAAATATAGTTCTGCCCTTCGGGAGTCTTATCAAGTCAAACTAGACTCTCAAAGATTTTTTTTTCTTTTTATTAAACTTGGTTGCGAGAAAAAAATTAAATTTTTAGAAATGGTAGAATGGTTTTCGTTGGCTGCTGAGAAAACCCACCATCTTGTTGGCATAAATTAACCGGAGACTAAAGGGAACCAATCTTGTTTGAGGTGGTTATTTGTTTCTCCAGACGCCTGACATTTTTTCCGAAAAGAACGACAGGAAATACTGAGCCCATTTGCCTGACACCAACTACTGTCTCATTTGCATAGACTTTTTCATGTTGCTGTGAATACGGGCCTGAGAGGACTCGCATTTGTTCTTCGTGAGCTTTCTTATACGTCTCGTGGTTTTCGAGATAATTATTAGATTCTTGAATATGTTCTGTCTGTTTTTTAATACAAAATAAGAGCTTTATTTGAAATAACCAGAAGAATAATATTTCATTCAAAGCACTGCCCATCATTAGAGACTGCTTTCTCCCAACTTTCTCGGAAAAACGACACGCCTTTTGTGGCTATTTAAGAACCATCTATTTTTTAGCTTCTTTTTAAGAATGAAAGTGCTAATCAGCTAGGCCGTTAGCCATAGAACGGAATGACTGTAAATCGGAAAAGGCTACGTCATATGAATGCGGCGGGTGGGTAGAATGTCCCTGTTTCTGGATCATTCCTAACACTTTTAAACCTCTTGAAACAGTTCACTCACCTACTTTTAATGTTTTCTCAAGTTATGCTGGCGTCTGACATCAGTATTGGCTGAATATTTCCTCCAATTCTTCGTCTTCAAATATTTTCGGTACTCCAGAACACTCTTTATCCTCAAGTTTAAAATTAATATTTTTAAAGGGTCAAAACCAATCTCTGCGTGTCGTATCCGACAGAATACGACATCCTGTCACCTGTTTTGAACAAGAATATGCTTCAGCTGCTAAATTTGTTTGGGTAAAGTAGTTCATTAAAATTTGCCCCAAATAAAATTATTTGACACAAAAGTGGACATTTCCGAAGTAATAATGAAAATTTACTTTGTTTGAACTAAAGTTAAACACCGAAATTTAAGCTTAGTTAAAATTTTTCCTTGCATATGCGTTATCATGCGTTATCACGGAGTAGTGCTACTGTCATCTATAAAGAAACAGGCTCAACTTATTTAAGGACCTAATAATTCCATTTTAATCCTATGCCGAGGTACAGAAGTAGGGTACGATTCCCAAGTGGGACCAAACTGAGATTCACAATAAGACTAAGGATTCCCATCTGCCCTTAATAAACTAAGAATTCCAGTGAATGTACGAAATTTTTAGCTACTTTTTGACTTAGGGGTCGAAAGAAGCAAAACAAACGTTATGCTTATTTCTAACGAAAAAACCGTCATAGGCCCAGCAGGGATTGTATAAAGCGAAAGATAGAAGATGTATAACGATATATATATATCGTAAAAAAAATCTTTTTTTGATCACAAGAGACAGTGGGAAAGAAACACGTGGGAAAGGGATAAAACATTTGAAAATGGTCTTTCAGAAATTTCTCTTCGAATAATAATATATATATATATTATACATATATAAAATTTCCCGTGCCTAGGAGGCACATAGGGACGGAACAAATGTCCTCCACTTTCTTGGATTCTTTCGTAGAGAAATTTCTGAAAGACCATTTTCAAATGTTTCATCCCTTTCCCACGTGTTTCTTTCCCACTGTCTCTTGTGATCAAAAAAAGATTTTTTTTTACATAATAATAATAATAATAATTGGTTCGAGTATTACACTTGAATAAACGCAAGGTGGAATTCGACCAGAAACTCTAACAAGTCACCCAAAATGAGAGAAAAAAGAAGAAAGGAAGAGGAGGAGGAGGAGATTATTAGACCAAAAATGTCTCGCAGTAATAATAAATCAAGATATTAATTCATCTGTAAAGGCACGATGTCTTTAATAATAATAATGATAATAAAAAGGAATTTTTGTTCTTGGTACGTTTCGAGTGCGCGAGAGAAAGAGAGAGAGAGAGAGAGAGAGGAGGATACGTGAGCGTGTGTGAACATGGCGGGTCACAAAAACGTCGGACGTAATTGAACACTAACTAAACGAGTTGTACCTGAATAGGTTAAGTGAAGTGAATAATAACAGCAAAGACCGATGATTTTTTTTTCTTCTTCTCCACGTTTGCGTGCCCCCCCAAAATTAATATTAGCTGAGCACGCATTTGGGGAGAACCTAGAACTGGATTTTATTCAAATCCGAAGTTAGGTACCCGGAGTTGTAAAGGCTGTGAAGTCAAAGTTCGTGTCGTTAGTTTTTTCATTCAGGCACAAACCAACTCGGTAGATGGAGTTAGAGATTCAAATCGAAATTACTGAACCTAGGAGGAGGAACGACTTTGCTGACATGGTCAGTCTCTACATCAATATTTACTTGAAGTTAATAATTATTTAGTGCGTCTTTAAATCACACATGAACACTTTTGGTAGACATTACTATGTATTACTTCATGAAAAGTCCCGAAAACAGCAAGTGGGGAAATACTTTTTGTCGGAGCACTGGACGAATGACTGCAGGGGAGTGGAAGACCGTAAAAAATATTGATAAAATTTTGATTATAAAATTATATTTATTATACACGGCTAATGTAAATCCTGAAAATACTGTGTTTCTTCTGCTGCAACTGATATTAATTTCGAACAAACAACATTAAACATATTAGGTAACATATTGAAGCTGATAGATAAGACTTTAAGAGAAACTATTGGTGATCTGGTGAAATGAAACTGTAAATCGTTGTTGAGATCGATCGAATTGAAGTTGCTGAAATCGTTGAATGAATGGAAATTTCCGGATTGAGTCCAGTCATTGACTGTTTGTCATCACACGGGATCCCAATCACTTCGAGGTCATCAATTTGAAGTCTTATATTTGTTATCCAAATTATATTTATTATAAAAATTATAAAACCATCAAAATGTTTTGTGTTGTTGATATAAAGGTTCTACCTCATGATGATAAGACCTGCAACGTGTTTTTTGATGTAACATCCGACACGTTTGGACCAGGGGTGGTGTTTGTTTTACTATAGATTGTGATAAACCATGCTCTTTGTACAATGAATGTTCTGGATTCTGTTTTCGACCTTGGTTTTATGACCCACATATTTAAAATACGACAACAGGAGATGACATGAGGTTGTTCGCTGCCTTCTGATTCTACCAGTTAAGACTGCCAAAAATTCTTAAAACCTTTAAATGCTCCGCACCATTTGGATTTTCAACAAAACAATTTCAATCGTGTTAAAACCATTACGCATGCGCACAATTAATTTTTTTTGTATTTATTTTTCTTTTAACCTTTACGTGCCGCCATATTTTATTCGACGGCCTCCTAAAAAGGTGCAAAAAAAGTCTGACTTTTGATTGCGTGCCGGAGTTTCTTTCAAAGGGCAGCGAATGAAAAATTTTTGACTCTAATTGCGTCGAACAGAAATGATCAGAGTTGAGAAAATTTGTGATTTCATATTTACTTAATAACCGTGTCAGCGCTTCTGTATTTCTGTTCGAAGCACACGCAATACCTAAAAGAAATAGCGCCGGGCTCCGCTACCATTAACTGTAATTAAATCAGTTCAGAGGTCTTTAGATGGCCGTCTCTTCACATGTTCCTTCCTTTTGATTCTTCCCAAGCCTGAGAACTAGACCAGACGTCCGACAGTCTACTTTCCAGGAAAACTTTCCAGGAAAAAAACTTATCTAGGTTCAAAAGACTTAGTTCACAGAAGAACTATGCCATCAAAAGCTGAGCTACTACCCAAACTACTTCAGATGAAATACTAGTGTCAACCCTAAAAGAATTCGGTTGGTTACAACAACAAAAAAGTTGGTGGCAGGAAAATACATAAGTAAAAGGTTTTGGATACCTGAAACAAGATGGAGAACTATAAATCTCCTTTTGTTCGCATCATTATCATACGTAACTTTTTAAAGAAAACTGATTGTTCGAGACTTTGACACCGGCTCCGACGAGAGTTGATTTTTAATCTGAACCCTTGAGGGTTGAGAAGAGTATGCAGTATGTAGGAACTAAAAATATTCCTCTAAACTCTCAATAATTTTATTTTTCCTAATTAAAATTTATCCCTTAGTTACTTTAATTAATTTAACCCTCAATAATTCCATTAATGTTGTATAAACAATAATCCTATTTTTCTTAAATGTTATACGAACGAAAAGTTATTTCGGTCAGTCAATTAATAAGCAGGGAACGAGAGTTCGCGTGTGACTTCTTACAGTCAGTGTTAGTGGTGTTAGTCTAGTGGGTGTTACGCCGAGTACTACCATAAGAAAATGCTTTCTCTTAGCTTGTCCAGATCTTTTATCTTTTCTCATAGCTAAGAGTATTCTCGGTGAAGGAAAGTTCGGACTCGAGTCAAAGCCATTTCACAAATACTGCACACTTTCTTGAAGAACTCTTCTTTTACAGCCAAAAGTGGAAGGAAGTTGACTTTCGACTCCAAGAATTTATTTTTGAAATGGAAGTGTGCATTACTTATTAACCACTACAACATAGGCTTCCCTCGGATGCTTTTAATATAAGAGTAGTATATTATATTATGACCACATAACATTAATGTAATTAGCACAAAAGCTTAATTCTGTAAACTGAATTCGTTACATGAGACTAAGGTAGGATAAAGGTGCGGCGGACAAATATTAAAAGAATGGCAAATCCCTCAAGCCTCCTCACGAAAGTTGGTTTGTTAATAAAACAGGGTAAAGGCATTTGAAAAGAAAGTTCTGAACAAATATTGTTCCAGTTGCAAGGTATAAATTTACGAAATAAATACCGGCGCATTTATTGCTTATTAATAGATGAAAACAAGTCGCAAGTGTTAATTAAATTTTACTAACACCTTTGTACACATTCATTATTATTCACTTTTTTTGTTAGTGTTGTTATTACGTTCTAGACGTTTAAACCACGTTAAACAAATTTACAATAATTAGCTGCATTTTCGTAGGGTGTTGAACCAAAACCTATAAAACTTGAAGAAAGAAAAAAATGGACGCCACTGATTTTGTTGAAAGTTTTGTTTCATCTTTTGGCATTACCGTTGTAGCTTGTCTTTTATCTGGTATCAGAGTCCGGTAAAAATTCATTAAAAATCTTAACTAACTTCTCATTTTCTTAAGGCTATTTAAAATAGTTACAACTTAAAAGTATATATATTATATACTGAGTTGGTACATCGCTTCATATAATAAGTCCTTTATGCCTCTCAGGCTCATAGGGCGTCTACAAGGCTCCGCCATTGACTCGGTTGAGGCCTGTTTTCTTTGCTGTAGCCAGATCTTCTTCGATTGTTCTCCTCCACGTCTTCCTTAGTCTTTCTCTTCTTCGGCTTCCTCCGGGATTCAAATCGAAGACTTGTCTTGGGATCAGATGCTATCTGCGGCGAAGAGTTTGCCGAATCCACTTCCATTCCATTGCTCTCACTCGTGTTTTCAAGGGCTTCTGGCAGTTCTTCGTTGGAGATGACATTGAGCCACCTTACTCCCACGACCATCTTCAGGAACCTGCCCACTTTACTATATCGCATCATATTCTTACGAAAAATCGACGTTTCTTCAACTTGAACGGCTGTTGGAAACACTACTCTCAGGGAAGAGGAATGGCCACAGTATTCTCGTCGTTTGCAAAAAGTGACCACGCTGTTTTTAGGTTATAGTCACTGCTCACTGTGATGATGTTGTCTTTCTTCCAAAACCATGTCGCCAAAATGTGATTATTGTTTGTGTTAATTTTACCCTTCTGTGGTTGTCGCTTACTTCTCTTTCCTACTATTTTCCTCTCACTACTTTTGACTTAAGTCAGTGTGCATTATTTCTGAAATGAATACTCATAGAAGTCGTTTACAATTTATGACTACTTTTTTCTTACTATTATTTTCTACCCATTTTATGAATATTACTACTACCTTTCTCTTCTTCGCTCCCTTCCCTCCGCCCTATTTTCTTTCCTTCCTCCGTTTCCAATTTTCTTCTATCTCTCCATCAACTTTATCCCTCTTCTATTCTTTCTCCTATTTTTCTTCAACACTCCCTCTTCTTTTTTCTTTCTCTCCCCCATATCTTATCCCACTCTGTAGACTGTATCTCCAGTTCCATTCGTTAATCCAATGCCGGGGGCTAAGGCACTGGTCTGTTACCTAGTTATTTAGCCCCTTTAAAGCCAGACCAACTACTTGAAGCCTTTAGCTGTGAACGAAGGCTCGATGTATGTGCAAGTTAAGAGAATGCTCTTTCGTATCTATCCAAAAATTTGAACTAAAATTAGTAATATTAAAGGTAACAGTCACGGGAATCTCAGAACTGAAGTTTATTGTAGTTTCGAAAAGTTTTTACATTCAGAGTTAGAAAGATTATCAAGATGAGAAGAAGAAAGGCAAATAGAAAAAGACATTTCGGACAATCTCCAAGAATTTCATAGCAACAAAGACTAAATGAAGACAAACTCGGTTGAAAAAATTTTCTCACACGAGTTTCGGCTCCGAACTATTGGGGCATCTTTTCCAAATCTCGACCTCTGACCTTTCGTTCATTTTCTGTCAAGTCATCCTTCATCGTTCATCCCCCTGTTGGATGTTTCGAAACACGAACTTTCCTTTTGCGTGAATCTTCCTCATACGTGTCCATTGCCAATATAAATGAAATTTGATGCTGAAGATCCGGCGGCTCATTTTTCAAACGGTTTTTAATAAAAAAACCCGAAATTAATATAAATAAATTTTGAATGCGGAGGCTGATTAGTATGATGATTTTTCTTATAAATGAAGAATTCAAAAAATGACGGGGGGGGAGAGCAGGGATAGAAAAGAGGGGGGACTAGGAAAAGAGACGGGTCAGGGTTTGACAAGTCAGCTATAATAAAATATCGCATTCTTCAGTCTCGACTGGGTATATGGGAACCCGCATTCATTAATACTACTATCCAAGGGTTTAAACACGGTCCCTCTCCGTAGGAGTCAAGCTCTTCAATTTTATTCTCTCAAAAAAATGATTGCGTTGCCATTAAATCTGTCAAAAATCAGGTATATTTTTATTTTTTTATATCCTCTTTCGAATTTTAAGACATAAAATTACCTAACAATAATAATGACTCTGATTTTTTGCCCTAAATTTTTTAATTTTATTAAATTTTTTTTGTAGTCAGTGGCGGTTTCTCATATATTTTTTTCTGTCACTTCGTGAGATGTTTTTATTTGTGACAAGGTAAGTCTGATCAATGACAAAATTCAACCAAATCAAGGCAACACGTATGGAAGGGAATTTTTAGCATTTTTCCTTATTATCTAGTTAACTGCTAGCCACAATTAGTTGGTTTACCTTTTAGGAAGAAGCACCCTTCTCTTCGTCGTCGGATGTTGAACAAAAAAAAATTTCGTTAAAGCGAAAATAAATTTTGTTTTGGTGACGAATTCATCAGATGAAATGTCGGTCTTTTTCGTGCTCTCCAGTATTCGGGGCCAATCAGATATTACCAGACAAATGACAGAATAAAACTAGACAATAGAAATGGCCGATCGAATAGTATTCTAATCTAGACAGACTCGTTAAATCATATTTGCTGAACCGCTTTAATTAAACGCGCTACAAAAATTTGAATATTAGTCCTAAAATATTGACTTTGAATTATTGTGGTAAATTGCTTACAGAGGAGATGGGCTTGGGGGAGAGGTTGAGCCAATTTCTCTTTCATAGTCAGCCAGATTTTTAAATATTTTAAAATCTTGTGAAATTGATATTTCGTTTTAATATCACCACAATTTAATGATGACTTGGCAAATCAGTTGTTGAGTAGACGGTGCACCTAACTAGCGAGGTAACCGTTCGAACCTCCTCCCGAATTCTGCTATATGCGAGGATAGAAAATGGGATCAAAGCTGAACTTTTAGGATGTCAGCAATCAGGACTGACTAAGTTGACGATACGTTCAGTTAGTGTGATTTTTCTTGAATTTACTAAAAACTGGTTGAAAGAGTTTTTGGATTCTTAATTTTTATTAAATGAACGACAACGTCTGCAAAATTCAAATTTGATTGAAAATTGGTTTAAAGCTATAAATTATAATAATAAATTGTCTGATAGAACAGTTAACAACTACTTTGGGATTTTATGTGAGAAATAAATCGTCCAACCAGGTGTATTTGAAGTTGATTTTTGATAAAGTTTATATCCCACTCTTGGATAAAGCAGGTTGTGTCTGTGTCTGCTAAGAGGAGACTAGAAGAAAAAGCTAATCAAAAATGAGGAGAAAAAAATATAACAATAATAATTGGTGGTGGTTTTTAATCCCGTTTTTCACCCTTAATTTTTGGGTATAACAGGATGCGGGAGGAGGATTCGAACTCACGACCATTTACGTCCAAGTCAGGAACTTAACCACTACAGAACTCCTTCCTACAACAATAATAATAAATTAAAGGATAAATACAAGAACGCAAGATCTTGAGAAGAAGGTTTGGTACAGTCAAGGAGGAACGCATAATTGGCGACATCACCTCCAAGCCTACCAGCATGTCCCAAAACTGTCAGAGGTTAGACGAAAGAGAAGATTCGCTTTCTACGCCTACCTACCTTGCACGGACTCCAACAGACTGACCAGCCGGATCTTTTCCTTCTTATGGGATAAGAACACCAAAATGAGAAGATAGGTAGAGAAGGTGTATTAAGAAGAAACTAAGAGATGAGTGTTATGGAAACCAGTGGTTTATGTAGTCTGAAAGGATGGGGAGGAAGAATAGATTGCCAGTTGAAAGGGAGAATGATTTCGAGAATTTCTAAGTCGGAATAAATAGCATTAAAAAGAAAAAAACACACAAAAAAACTCCAAAAGAAAATTCTGAAAACTTGTATTCGTCAAATGGTGTAGATACTAAAGTCCAGTAAACCCCGAATTTACTAAAAGGTGTGTAAAAAATAATTTAATGAAAAACATGTAAAACGTTAGGCGGGACTCAAGGTGTGTATACTGTAAGTCAAGGCGAGGGTGACCTCTACCACCCCGCTCCATCCCTTTCGCCTGAGATAATTCCACATTTATAACACTTTGGTGGGCTTCTCTTCAAGTATATCAGATAATCTTTTCCGAGGTGATGCAACCGTAAATTGACTTTCAGGTTCGATCAGGAGGTGTGGATTTAATGGGCAACTCATGTCTGGGTCAGTCGATCTCCCGGTAACTCACAATTAAATATTAATTGATTTTTCGATAATACTATCAATATTAATTTCTGCCAATATCTTATTAATATTTTTTGGAATATTAATGTAACGATTACGTAATATGCTAATATCCCTAATTGCTTGTAATATGGTTTCATTAAGAGTTCTCTTTCTCACTTTTCGCCAACGCCCAGTTCGCCTAGAAGTCAAACTCTTCATCACTTTCTTTTCTATCTCTCTTTTCATTTCCATAATACAGTGACTTTTTTTTTTACTACAAACCGACTTCAATTTTTACAAAAAGTCTTCTAATTTTAATGTCTGATTAAAAGGAATAAAAAGAAACGTTCGCTGAATTTCGTATACACCCGAAAGAACTCAAATCTGCGTGAATAGAAAGTGAAACAAGATTTTTGTTTTATATATGTATTTAAAAATCCTCTCGTAGCTCTAGAAGTCCATCCCAGCTATAATTCTTGGCCTTTGAGGGGTTTCAAACAATGATGATACGCTTTTTTACTATTCGATATTCGTCATAAGTTTATCAATTAACATAAAATCAAGAGGAAAACATCCGGTTTCAAACCCTATTTGACCTTTCACTTAGATGATATTTTGCAGATCAACTACCGAAACCGGTTTATAGGGCTACGATGTTATTTTTTAAACCCAGGCTTATGATATCCCCAACAGCTTTTCTTACATAACAAACCTGTATCGCTTTTTTACATACATTAACGGTGTCTGTCAAGGTGCTACACCACTAAAAAACATGGGAGACATACTAAGAGGGCCTGACACAGAACAAATACTGTATAAGTATATTTAATACTCTGTTTTTGTTCTTAGTCTTTTTTTTAAGCCTGGAACGCTTGGAGGCTCTCTTCAGGCTTTGAAAAACTGTAGTAAAAAACAAGATAAGAATAAATACAAAACAATAAAGTACAAAAAACGAAATAAATACGCGACACATAACTCACGCATAGACGCATCACAGGAAAGTTTTTTTCCATAATGGTCCACATCGCTCTCGACAACGACTCCCACGACGACGGACTCCGCAGCATTTCATGGACTGCTTCCCAATATGGAACGTCTTTCCCTAGGGTCCTTCTCAGCTGTAGTCTATGCTCCTCCCACAGGGGGCATTCGTCCCATGTGTGCTCTGGGGTATCCTCCTTCTCGTGGCAGCGCTGGCACCAGGGATTCTCGCGCTTCTTCACCTTGTGGAGGTAGCTGCCGAAACGGCCATGCCCGGTAAGAAATTGGGTGATGGGGCCATCAATGTCACCGTGTACCACAATACCAGATTCTCTTTCTATGTTCGCTAGGTCCTCTATATGTGGGAAGCAATTTTTTCAGGGCTTCCGTTAGTCGATGGGCTTTTTTTATTTGCGTCTCAATGTGGGGTCTAAAAGACATGTTTTTGTCAAAGATGACTCCCAGATATCGGGCTTTCTCTTTGAAAGTCACTCGAGTTCCTCCCACTCGCACCTCGATGGGTCTCGCTTTTTTCCTTCCGGGGAGCCACACAATTTCTGTCTTCTCCCCAGCAAGCGTGAGGCCGTTCTTCTGCATCCAGGAATCCACCTTCAGAATGGCTCCGTTAATCCTGACTTCTAGTTCCTCCACGGTTTTTGCAACGGCACCAGCGCCAAGTTCTTAGTCTAGAGGTAGAGGAGTATATACGGCCTAATGTTTGCTTCCGTGCAAAGGGTGCGCTGTGCAAGTCAGTCCGTGTGCCCATAAAATTCGAGTACCAGCGATTTGTACACCTTCTGTGATTCACGTTTTAATCACTTGTATAGGCATTGACTCTGTCTGTTCCGGAGAAACTAAGTCAAATACCAATAATGAAAGTTAAACCTAGTGAGGAATTGGTGAAAAACAGTCGTAGAAGAGCTGGCTGCAGAAAAGAAAACTGCCCTCAACCGAGTTCAATAGCAGATCCTTGTAGAGGCCCTGTGCGCCCCAGAGGGGTAGAGAGACCTATTATTAAAATCTAAGCCTGATCATTGTATTAAAATATATATTAATATAACATGTAAATATATACTTGAATGATGTATAAGTTAAAATACCTAGGTTTGGTTGTAGTGGTAAACGTGGCGTTCGGAGTCCAAAAGTACCCAGTAAACTACATGTATTTAGGTTGATGTTGGGCTGTTAGGATAGCGGAAAGCGGAAATTTGGAAATATTAGCATTAAGGAGGATAGAAGACTTTGAAATTGGCTACTGAGCCCAAAAGTACCCAGAAGTAAGACAAAGGTTAAAATTCTGTCCCCTTTTTAAAATTAAGAATAACATTTTACTCGGAAGCTGGTACCCAAGGAAAAAAGACGAAAAGCCGACTTTTATCTTAATTGCAGTCGACTATGTCAAATTTTGGGAAGGAAAAGGAAAAACAAAAACAAACTTTTTTTCAAAAGTCATTTCCAGTTGAAAATGAGTCTTAAAAACGTCAATATTCAGGTTAGATGACCATGTAATCTACCTAAACGGGCAATCATCGAAATAGTAACCGACGGAAACAGGTGTATGGAAACCATGATTAGGCCTTTGGCTAAACCAACAGACGAAAAAAAAACTTCGTTCGATGAAAGAAAGAAAAAAAAAATTTTTTTCACTTCAAAGATATGGGTTCTAAAAAAATAATAAAAAGAGTTTGGAATAAATGATCACATGTAAAATAATATAAATTAAAAAAAAAGTTCCAGAGAGCTGTCATGGAATTTCCAAAAAAATGATCCTAACTTGTCCGGGCAAGGCGAACTTGTTTCCAGCGAAATTTGTTTATCTTAGGTTCCGATGGCCCGGTGGGTGGAACCGTTTTTTAAAAAACTTATGACTCCCTTCATTAAAGCAAACCACCTGTTATTATCTTTTGGTTCCTCGTTTTCAAATACTCCAGCTCTTTCCAGCTTCAAATCTATTTTCTTCTTTTTTTTGTTTGTCATTTTCTTCTCCACTCTTTTTATTTACACTTCTTTGCAACCATAAAAATGAAGAGAGGAGGAAGGATGGAAGGAAGGGAATATAGTCAAAGCGTTTTTGGGTGTTTTAACTGTATGTATTATGTATTTGGTGAATTTTTTTACAGTGGTTTTGCAATAAGTTTCCAGACTCTCTTTGGGTAGTTACACTTTTTTGTATAAATCCTTCTGCCGTGTCCTGCCAGCATCATATGGGATGTTGGATTTCATGTGGGATGTGATTTATCCATGTTTTTACTTCAGTTAAAATTTTAGTAGTATTTTTGTAGTATTTTTGGTTCAGTCAATCATACTCCATCCGATTTTCGGGAGATACATGGCATGAGCAATGGGCGTCTAGTATTGAAATACTACTGTTGGCTGTTTTCAACTTTTGTTAATATAGGATACATGGGTTTAGACCCGGCTAAATCCATCCGGGTCCATTTCCATCGGTTCCCGGTTCTATCCAGCCATTTATAATGGCTACCACGACGGGTTTCTAAACTATATCAGTCCCTTCAAGTTGGTCGTCCATTATCGGTAGATAATCTCTCTCTGTTCAGTTTCTCGATATTTGTGGCCCTTGTAACTGTGTGACATCTTTTTTGACACTTTCGTGGCAGGAATACTCAGTCTTCTGAAAATGTTGACAGTGGGTAAATCGACAAAGCGTGCAGTGTATGTTTTTTAAACAGTGGCGATGTGCCTTGCGTTTTGAAAACTGTATTTTATCCAAAGTATTTTAATCCTTCTATAAAAATTCCTCGAGGGCATTTTGAATGAGAGGGGAAGAGTGTCTGGTTATGAAAGGATAAGTTCCATCAAGTTGAACTTTCATTTGAATAATTCCAGCAATATGACATAAGGCGTTTGAAGTGTCACTGCCAGGAGACATGAACTACCGTTCTTCACTACTTTCTTTTCTCTTTCCTCTACCAAAAGGATTTCTAACAAATTTTATTTTCTCAAATTCATCCCGAATCATGCTAACGACGTACAACACACTCGACAATAAAATTGATAAACTCATCCACAGTTCTCTTGAATGTTCTTGCTTTTCTTTGACAACACAAATAGTTTCCCCTTCAATCCAGGCTAATTTCCTCGGTGCCCTTCATCACCAGTTGGGGGTACTGTCAATGCAGACAATTCCTCATACAAAGAACATAACTGTTAAAACTCTTTCGTCGTTGTTATTTCATGACCGTTATCAAACCATTTTCCATTTTGTGTCTGCTTTAGTCGAACTTTCGGCTTTTATCACTTCTTCCTAGGGCTTAATCCGTTTTCTCAATTGGGTGCCATTTTAAGTTCAAAACTAAATTCCTGGAATCAATAATTCTTTCCGGGATTCCTTTTTCACCGTTATTTCGATCCTTTGTTGTTTCAAATTGGAGGCAATGTTGTCAGTGTGAAGAGTTCTTTCCTTTAAATGCGATCGTCATCATTCATCTTCGCATGCGCAATGATATCTCTCTCTCTCTTTTTTAATCGTTTGTCGAATCTCTAGAATCTATTGTTGTTCCTCTTTACCAAGAGAAAATGGAATTTTCCTGGTTGCTTTTTTACTCTAAGAAGTTATACAGAGAAAAATTCAATTTTTTTTGCATTTGTTTGATAATGTTGTGACTTTGATGGTTCTTCAGCTTACCTGTCGTAGTAGATCTTGATTTTTGGGTTCTTATCAAGTTCATAAAGAATCCTGTGACGAAGGTGACAGAAGGTTGGCTTCAAATATACAGAAAATAATATATACAGTAAATATATAATAAATATACAGTAAATACGTAATATAATGATTAAAATATAAATTATTGCATAGCGAATATTATTAATGAAGATTTTGTGATGTCCATCTTTCACGATTCTTGACTAACTGTTGACTGCGTGTCCATGATCGACTCCCTAACTGGCTCTTTACCAACTCTGACTAACTTTGGTTTTTCGAATTTCTTATTATTTAGAGAAAGCGTAATCATTAGTCCGCAGTCATGGGCCCGGGTTTTTGGCTTGGCTGAATCCGTATGAAGCTGCCCTTGATCTGGTCCTTTTCAATCGGATCAATCCCTGTCATAACAGCAAAGGAATCACCTTAAACAAAAAATGTCAATACTTCATGGATATATCAAATAAATTTTCGCTTTTCCATTTCCTTTTTATCTACAGACATCTACCTTGTTGGTTTCTCTCTTCAACTTGCACTGCCATCCTTCAAAAGTATCATTTTCGGTCATCAATCATACCACAGAAGAGGAAGAGAAGAGGTGGGGGGGACGGGTGGGAGGCCAAAAAATTTCCAGTAGAAAAAAACTTGCGTTATCTTTAAAATCTAACCGAGATAAATTATCCAAATCGTTTTATTTTATTTTTTTGTTCAAGTTAAGATAAAAAGTGGATAAAAATTTTTTTTTCTTTTCTGTCAGCTAAGACGTGACACATCCGAACACACTTTCCATTATTATCTTGCCTCGGAGGCGGTTTTTTTCCTTTAATATGAGATTAAATAAAAGGAATATATTTATACGTTAAAAAATCTAATTTGACACAGAATAAGAAAGTGAGCGAGTAGATAAACCAACCAGATAATATGATTTAATTATTAATATCTAAATTCAATCGCATGATTAATTAATCTGTTCAGTCGGACTTCGGTTTTTACGTTGAACTTATTCTCCATTCCCCGACTCCTAATTTAAGTTTGTCAATAAAAATGTTTTTAATAAAAGAACTAATGTACCTGACACTATTTCCTTTCTAATTGTCTCTCGTAGACCTCCCATTTATTTCATAAATTTTGCACATCTTCACAGAGAATTTATTTTGTTATATATATAGAACCATTTACAACCAATACGAAGTAGATACTTAGTCTAAAATATCACCGCTATGATGATTGACGTGTCATTAGAATGATTTCCGGGGGAAAAACGTAGAAAATAAAATTCAAACGTGCAAATTAGTGTAAAAGAAAAACGGTTTGGAGCTTCCGAAGTTTTTTTTAAGCGTTGAGGGCAAGGCCAGCGGAAAGAAAGAAAAAGAAACGCTAAAAAGACCAGGCCTACATTTTTTTGTTCTCCAAAAGGCAAATCATAGCAGAAGTGAATCCGCTCACCGCTCGCATATTCACCTCTTAGCATGATTCGTTGACAGGGTTAAGTCAGCATCAGCTCAAAGTCGAAAAATTTTTTCATGAAATCGGTGCTTGTGTTGGCCGCGTTCGTTCTAACCCATGCCTCTTCCCCTGTGTTGCGACTACGTCAGAACCCGTCTTCTTCCAGTCTCAAACCAGGTATTACTTGCATTTTTCAATTGCCTCATTCAAAGAGCAATTCTTTCGAAAATAACTTCATTAAATCTTATTTCTGGCTCTCCGAATCAAGAAGTGTTTGTTCGTTACGTCTTCAGGTTTGAAAAAAAAATTATTTTTGTTAGCATCTATTTGCTTTAGACTTGAAATGTTGGCTTAATCTTAACTCGATACAACATTCCCAAATCACAAACCCGAGATTTCAAGATTTCTTTTAACAAGACATTCCTTCTCTCTCTCTGCCCCCCCCTCGTTCAGAGTGTTAGAGAAGAACTTTCAAAATTCGCTTTTTTTCGTTTTCCTTTGTCCAACAACTCGCTAAACTCCTTTTTTAAAGGTTGGTAGACATATTTGAACGACTTCATTTTTTCTGCTACCGACTAGTAGAAAGTTATGCACATTATTTTCACAATTCAATTGCATCATCCCTTCTTGACGAACCACACGACCAGCCAAACCTCTAGACTCTACAACTCGCTTCCCATAGCGTCACCTCTTTACTCTCTTCCATCTTTCTTCCGTTTTCTCCTTTTCTTCTTTTCGTTTTCTTATCTTTTTTCTATTATATCTACTTCTTACTATTCTATAATTCTTAATATAATTAATCCTTTATTCTCGACTGTCTCTTTTCCCATCTTTTAGGCTGTAACTCCAGTCACATCTATTATACTATACCTGAGGTTGAAACACTCATCTGTTCCCTGAATATAAAGCTCCATCAAAGCCAAATCAACTACTTAATGTCTCGCTTAGAGGCAAATGGCAGTTAGCATGAGGAAAAAAAATTGTCAGCAGAAATTTCCTCCTAGTTCTGGGCTTCTCTTTCTATTGCTTAACCCTAGGAAAGACCTATTTACGGCTTCCGTCATCGGAAACTTCACAGAATCTGTTTATCGCAAATACGTAAACTGTATAAAAAGCATACAAAAAATTAGCTATAAGTTTTATTACAAGATAAAACATTGTAAAAAATAAGGTAAAAAATGTCATAGGCCACCTTTCTGTCTTTCTTTGGAAATTTATATTCCGGCTCTTCTCATAGACTTCCAAAAGCGTACCTATTGTACCATGGAAGCTCTCGAAAGACTGTAAAATAAGCCTAGAAAATACATGTTTCCTTTGCAGTTCGACCTTAAAGATATTTTGGCTACCATAATTTGAGATTTGCAAACACTCGGACGTCAATTCACAAACTACTTTCGACTGACTTCTGCTAACTGTTGAATCAAACGCAATTTTTTCGGTCTTGGATTATAAACAAAGGAAAAAAAGAATAAAAGTTTGAGTTCTAATTAAAAGAAAACCGATTCATTCCATTGGTTAATTATGAGATTCATATAAAACCGTCGGAAGAAATCTCAAAGCGTCTGCCGCCGTGTTTTTTTTTTCTTCGAGAAATACTGGCCTGTTTTGACTGTCGGTTTGCGTCCAGAGACAAAGGAAATTATCCTTAAAGAAAGTTCACAAAAAAAAGTCACAAAATTTTGAATAAAAATAGGCAAATAAAACGAAAAGAGCAAGGGAGCCTCCCAGGCCCCCGTTGGGTAAATGTGGGGTATCGATACAAACCCTCACATATCTCTCCTCCCCCTACGAATTTTTAAATTTCGTCTTCACGGTTATTTTCCTGAAGAATGGAGAAGAGCATTCCTGAAAGAAGGATTCGTTTGAACGAATAGTAAAGGAGTTACTGAGGTTTGAAGTAGGCATGGGCCTGCCAGACCCCAGTCGGGCATCCTAGGGTTAAAATCATCTTGTCCTTTCCTGCACCGAAAGTGTCCATTTCTCCTAAGTCGGTTAAATTTGCTTCATTTTAAAATTGCGAGCGTTCAAATTTCTTTAAACATCCATTTCTTCACAATCACATCTAACCGATTTGGTAGCTGAGCATATTCAACAACGGCTTTTCTTGGTGTAGGCGGCGGAGCTCAAAAAGACAACAAATTAGACAGAGAGAGAGAGAATGGGGAGGGATGAGGGTGGAGGAGAGGGAAGAAAGAAAATAGATGAAAAGATAAAAAAATTTGATGAAAGAATTAGATGGATGTTAAGGAAGTAGGTTGTCTAGATCAAAACTGGGCTGAACCTGCAAAGAAATGTGGCGTGATTTCCAGTTGATGTGACCGTGAACTTCCGAGTTTGTACGGAGCCAAATGAGCATTATTTGGAAGCAACAGCAGTAACAGTAACTGTTATCGTTTCACAAGATAAACATCTTTCCTAGCGGTTGTTCGGAAAGTCGAAAGGTTTCTACTTTACCTATGGTGAACTTTCTCTCACTTCCGAGAAAACGATTTTAATTAAACGTGTTTGTTCCCTTCTAAATGTGTTCAGCAGGTTTTGTGAGCCAACATCTATTTTGGAAGTGTCAGTTGTTCCAATCGTCAGAAACCTTAATCAGAATTCGATTTTACGCTTTTCATTTTCACCTTCCTGTTCTCGGAAAGGTTTTTCATCTCTTTTTTTCTGTTTCGACGTTTCAACTGTTCGATGGAAAGAATAGTTTTCTTCGAAAATCATTCGGAACCGAGTCTTTCTTTCCCTCGTTTAAACCGTTTGGCAGGTTCGACAATAAAATCTTCCGCCAATTGGAAGTTTATTCAGAGTTTAATTACGCATGAATGTCACTGATGTCATTCATTGATACTCGATAGGAGGTTCTCTTGTCACAAAAACCTTTTTTTTCCATTTTCCATGAAACTTATAACACCACAAACGCTACCCGTTGTTTGGCATTCCATTTATACTTTTATTTCATACCTAAAACTTTTCTTCCTGTTGGTTACACCCGCAAAGTTCTATAAATCCACCTAACTTCAATTTTAGGAGTAAAAGTTGGGTTATGGGTCCAAAACTACCCAGAAATAACACAGACGTTAGATATGGTTATTTTAATAACCTTAGACGTTAAGTTAATAAAATAATTAATTTTTGCTTGTGGCAATATTGGAAGAAAAGGTGGGCCATTAATCGATTACTGCAATTAAATAGTTTTTGTCTTTTTCATTTACTCTTGGGCTTCTCGTAAGGCTTCTGTTGTAAGGCTTCTCGAGCTTAATATTTTTACACCGTTTCACACGGTTACTTTTCCAACAGGATTTTCTATTTCCTCACCATTTTTGCTTTCATTTTCGCAATTAAAATGGGATTAAATAGTGAAAAAGATCCAAATTGTTTCTCATAGGAATTAGTTGTACTCGTCTAAAACTGGGAGGACCCCAATGAATGGCTACAGGTTCATCTTGATCCTTGGTTGTTTTTCGGGATCACCGGCGACTGATAAAGCCGACAATAGTTCCTGTAAATTTAATTGATTTCGTCGAGATATCTCGTTCACGTGGAACAAGAGCTCAACTAGTCTTTGGTGTAGGCCTGCTATTAATTATTTAATTAAAATAATCGTTTTGTTTGAGCCGGTTCCCATCATTCTTTGCACTTATGCTGGGCGTGTGTTTAGATAAACACAAACATACGAGAAGAACGAGAAGGAGGAGGGGGAGTAATGTTTACCTCGAAGGAATATTTGTAAGACATTACGTGGTGTCAAGACAATGTGACACAATTAAAAAACTTGAAAAAGGAGTTACAAGCAGCGGACCTGACTTACTCCTGTTATACTATCTCTACTTCCTATCTAATACTATGTTATGCCCTTTGAGGAGCGTCATGAGCAAAGGCGATAAAAATGACCACTTGACTGGGAGACAGATACAGAGCACTAAAACCATCACAGAACCAGCGAATCAATCCTATAAAAAATTTTTTAGGCTGAGTTTTTCCCCTCCTCGTTTCCTTTACCTTTGATTGTCTTCTGTTTTGTATTAACTCAAGTATAAAAAGAAATTTAGGTGCGCAATCACCAAGTTACGATAATTAAAGTTTTCCGGGTGCCAAAATCGCCGGATATTTGATCACCCGACAATCGAAAACCTGTTTTTTGTTTAGTTTAAAATTTAATTTAAAAAAAAAAACCGGATGAGTGACCAGAACCTAAAACCTGAAAAAAAATTTTTTTTCCCTTTTTACAATCGAAAATTATAATGGTATTAAAATTTAAAAGTCATTTACTTCCGCTGAAGAGTCTGCAATTAGGGAAGCCTTCCTCATTTAAAGTTCACACACTTCACATATTGAGGGCCCTTCTTAATTAATTTGATTGGTACACGCGCCATAAGGGGCCCAATAGAGAAAGGGGTACTTGAAAATTAAGTCTATTTTTTATTCCTCCGATTTTGTTTCTTCTTCTCTTCGCGTATACGTTTCAAACACTTAATGGGATGTCATAGTTTTCCATTTTTTTGAAACGCGCCTAAAATAAAGTCAGAAAAATGAATAATTAAGAGAGCATTAGATAATTTTGTTTGTTCAGGATAAATGCGGGAATCAGCGATCCATGAAAGGAGAGGCGTCACTTTGAAATTTTTTTACCAATATAAAAGTTTACAAGTGAAATGGAAAAAAAAGTCCAGGGACGTATTCAAGTCAAGGAATATGTTTTTCCTTGGCCGATTCCTACGTTTTTGTTGTTTATATATATTTATTTTTTTGATAATTATTTTCCCATCTCCATTCGCCAACCAATGACCCACCTATAATTTCTAAAGATGTTGTCCTCCCACTTAGGCGCTTGCTACACTGTCTGCTCTGTGTATCCATTTAGTTTGATGTTTTTCCTAAAATAATACGACGGTGATATGATTTTTGGTGTGTTTTTGTCCATTTGACAGTTTTTCTGTCAGACAGAAAAGAGAGCGACTGGGGGTTCGCTGATATGCGCAAGACAAAATGATAGTTGTAAAAGCGAAACGAAACGCTGTTTGCCAGTAAATAAATGGTGTCTCTCTCCCAGTATGTGTGATGTATTTATTATATATATTAACAAACTGTGCTTCTGATTTTTTACTCCGATATGCAGTATACGTATTCTCACGTTTTTTTTAATTTTATCATATTGACTTTGAACGGCAAGAGTTTACAGTTAGTGGCAAAGATGGGGTTGATGTACCAAAAGATTGGCCCCGTAGGAACAGAAAATAAGTGAGCAATATCGTCTTCGTGAAAGCCTGAATAGTTATTCTAGCTACATCTGAAGAGATTGGTTAACAGAACATTCCAGTACTCAGTACTCAGTAACCACTGATGATGACAACAGCTCGGACGTTGTCGAAACGTTTGCTGTTTTTTTTTATCGGCTTTTCTTCGCTGTGAATCCGATTCGTTTGAGTGCCTGTCGTGTTTTGCAGTGTTTGAAGTGATCGTTTTTAAAAATACAAACTACGTGGCTTGTGAAAAACCAAAAAACTTTTATATATTATATTCCAGTACTTCCTAAAAGGTCTTCACAAGACCAGCGTGGTTATTGGTGAAGATACCGGAAATCACCCTAAGGGACCTACAGCTGCGTGACACTGAAAAAGAAAGTATAAGAGGCAGGTTTCTGGGAAAAGGTTAAGTTGAAAGCTGGCAAAGAGTAGGCCTAATGGAGAGTAAGGAAAGAAAGGGAAAAGAACCGAACAGTGCTGACCAGGCAATTCCTGCGCTGATACTCAAAATGAATTCCCAGAATAACATCTTTGTTACTACTACTCTCTTCTTCTGCTCGTCTGGAATAAGAGAGTAGTTATGATATACAAAGTCTTTGAAAATAAAAGATAAAATTAATCAATCTTAGGATTTGAAAGAATAAAAAAGGACCCTCTCCTCCTCCATCTTCTCTCACATCTTTAATTCAAACCTGTGTGTGATTAGGATTTCACCTTGGTCGGCTCTCATAAACCTGAAAGTCAAATGACGGCAACCGTTGTTACTCTACCATCCTCCTCTATTACCCATTCGTGAAAGAAGAAAGAAAGAAAGAAAGAAAGAAAAATAGTTTTCTCTGGACAACACTTCATGGTTGATTTTGTGAAAAAGTCTTTGAAAAGTCCATCAAAGATTTACGTCAGACTTAAAACAAGGAGGCAGTGACGGAATAAGATGGAACCACTCTATAAATAGGTTTTCGTTCAAAGAAACAATTCATGTCACGACACGACAAGAGCGGGATGAGAAGTTACCGACCGGATGAGCTTTAGCTACTTAAAATTTTTTTTCTTTCTTTTCGCTAATGGGAATGGGGGTTGGAAATAGAAGCTGGAGAAGGAAAGGTGTGACGCCATGGCAAAATCGGTTTAAATTTATGAGGAAATGAGGTCGAGTAGATAAAATTTCTTAAATATATCATATATTGCCGCTAAATCATTTATACATTTGGATTTACACACGCGTAAATCACGTGAGATCCACGCGTGGATTAGCTGACTTTTCTCTTTTTTTTATAAATTGTGATACTGAATGTCATTTGGTGGAACTCTCATGATGGTTTATGAATTCAGTGAAAGATTTTAGAAAACTATGAAAGAAAATTTGTAAAGTTAACTTACCGTTAGATTGTCATGCTTGTTTAAATCATTTACTGAATAGATGGGAAATGGCTATGACAGATGAACTATTGCATTGGTGTATGTGTAAGCAAATTTAAACTAATATTACGAGTGTATGATCGGCCAATATCGCCCTGACTTATTGAATAATCAAAATGATATTAGGGCATGGGTGTTTTGCGCACTTTGTCTTCAAAACAGGAAAAAAAGAGTTACCCCATGACGAGCACTGCCCAACTAAAAAGGACGACGTTCAACATACCCTAGCGTACCGTTCAGCTTGGACTCGTCAGAGAAGATTTCTAATTGAAGAATTCGGCCCGGATCTTAGTTTCCACATAGTAGTAAGGCATGTAGTAGACGAACCATTAGCTTGCCTTTCCTTTCAAGTGTTTTAGGAGTCCGTAATGCTTGCGAAAGAACGCAGGAAGGGGATACAGGAAAGGCAGTTTCCTCCATACAGCCGCCTTGGTGCTCAAAAATAACACGTGAAAGAAATACTGTCTCGGGGATATATATTTTAGGTTGCTAGTAGTTGTTTGTTGGTGCATTTGACAAATGTATAATTCCGATATTGGAATTCACAAGAATCATACTATTTCATTCGAATCAATCGAACCAACCTTACTAACCGAATGAAAGAAGAAACGGTTCTTCAAAGCTGAAAGGCAGGGAAGAGGAAATGAGGACAAAGGAGCGGTAGAGAAAGCAATGAGAGAGAAACGTAATTTAGTGAACAATTCAACAAAAAAGCATTTGGTCCTGTTTCATTTTTATTTACATCATTGTATTGCACCGGAACTAATCCGGATCATCATCTTGTGGAGATTTTTGTCCAGCAGAGCATATACTCGTCATTTTACAGCTCATGCTCCTCTTCTCCTAAATAGCTATTCAAAACCTTAAAAACTCGTTACGAGAACAACAAAAAAAAGGAATTTATTTTAAACACAAGCCTTAAAAACAGGTGCGAAGGAAAGAAAAATAATTAGTTTGGTTTTTCTAGTGACTTACACTACGTAATAATTGCCAGGTTTTTTATAAAGTTCGGATAAAAAAGAAAACGGACGAAGAAATAGAGGATATGAGAAAACCAACCACTCTGTAAGCAATTTGTTGGCTTTTATACACTCAACCAACAGTACCTCAGGCACCAAGCTCATCAAAGTTCTATTGACCAGAACTTGTGGATTGAGGGGCGCGGTATAGAGAATCTACACAAACAGAAGTTCAAGAAACGAATTTGTAAATGAGAGGTAAAAACAAGGCGGTGTTATGGACAGCATCAGAACTTTTAACCTTTAGACTATCTAATTTAATTAGCTAAGTTTTACAAGACGCCGTACAACACTGGCTTCCTTTTAAGTAGGTTCCGGTTGATGAACGGATTTTAGTGGCACCCAGACAAAGTGGGATTCCTGCCAGTACTCATCTTAATTGAGTAACGGATACGTCACATTTTCCCCAGAATCTTAGATGCAAAAGTGGGTAGATAAATAATATTATAAAAACACAAGTAACGAGTCATGTCCTTCCGATTTTCACAAATATTGCACACTTTGATCAAGAATGAGATGCTGACCAAAGTCTAGTTGGTGGTTCGTTCGCGAAAAATACGACCTTGAGTGCACAGGGCTAGACAAAATCAAACTTAAAACAGTTCTCTCACAAACTCAAGACCTCAAAAAGGGTCACAGCTTCAAATATCGATCTCCCAGCTTAGAGTTGACATGAAATCAGATGAACGTGGCTCCAACATTCTTGTCCGATATTCAATTCGTCATTATTATCATCGGTAGGAATTTTCCATCGAACAAAATATCCATTTAGATGATACCCAGTTGTAAATTTGATTGTAAACCGGAAAAAGCACAAACAATCCGAAATCTGTCCTCCATCTCGAGTGGTATCTCAATAAATCGACCGTAAAGATGAACAACTCGACAAGTCAAACGTCAGACTTAGAATTCCTAGGAAAAAAATTTTTTTTCATTTAAATTTTTTAATTGCTGGACTTATAAAGAATGACAGGCAGTCGTCGGTTCAAAATGGAGAGACTTCCTTTCCTCCTCTCCAAAGATTGTTCCTCATTCTGGTGCTAAAACATTTTTATTCTGTTCAGTTTTTTCTTACACTTATGCTTTTGCGACAAAATGTCTTCTTTTATAAAAGAATTAACATAATTTAGGGTAAAATATCGAGTATGGAGATGTCGAAGTGTCGAGAAAGGCAAGACACTGTTACTAATACACTAACCGTATGTTTTGTCTACGTAACTACTGTTACAGAGAATAAAAAATTCGTCTCATCTGTCCCAATCCTTGGTGACGTTTCTCCAGCCTCAAACTCCCAGTTTTACCCGTTAGTGTCTTAGAAGGATCCTCTTTGGTACGTCGAGGCTTAAACTGGGAAAAGCCCATCACCAGAATCAGTGACGATTAATTTCAGAAGCCAAAACGGCCTTCACATGGAACCTAATTAATACATCCAAGATGGAAGATAGGACAAATCCCTTTCTTTTTAACGTTGCCATAAGCTTTTTTCTTTCTTTTCTTTTTCCTCCTCCTCCTTCTCCTCGAGCCGATCAACCTAACTAAGGCTCTTGATTTGGGAGGTCTGAAACATTTGTTTTCTTGACACCTTTTTCTCCTCTTTTTCTTTACGTGATATTCTATTCTCTAGTTTTTTAAGGTCATTTTCATTCGAGTCAATGAATTTCAAACACAAACTCATTTTTTTTCTGGGTGCGAAGGTACGAGGAGGGAAGGAGGAAAGAAAGAGTATTGTTAAAATTGAATCTGTGAACGAATGAACGCCATTGATTGCCAAGATGAATTTTCGATTACAATAGATCAGTCGATTTCAAGGCCTTCCACCCTCTTCCCTCTACTCCTTCTCCTACACCTCCCTTCATCCTCCGTCTTTCGTCTTTTATTCTAGTCTTTTAAAAAGAAGATAATTAATCATTAGGACAAGAAGTTTATTTTGTGCCAATATTTTTATTTCTTTTTTTTTCGTTCGTTTTGTGAGACACCCCGTATTTGTGGGCTGCTGCTGTTTTCTTTTCTGTTTGAATGACTACAAGTGATTGTTTTAGTTTTTGCATAGAAGGTAGTGTTGTTGTGCCTTGAATTGGTAGGGCTGTCGGTTTATGGGGTTGTAACTTCCTCTGAATTTACTATGTGTTAATATCTGTCAGCTGAGGATGATTGGTCAGAATGGCGTCAATTGATGGCAAATGTGCATCTATGTGGCAACAAAACAAAATGTTTCAATAAACTGGTAGATAAAAGAACCTTATTCACTTGATCCTTGTGTGTCCAATTTACTGTTCTTTACGACGTTATTTTTAATAAGCATTAACTGTATGTTTCGTTTGAGTTTCGACTGTTGTGTACATCTTCAGCAGACTATCATAAGCAAAATAAACTGACACCGATGCTAAAACTAAATTAGACATACTTTTTGGTTGTAGACTTTTTTAGCTTGACGATTCTCAATATAAAATTTAAAACTTAAAAAGAAAACGACAGAATCTTGACTCTGAGTTGACGGGACTCTTGAGATCAGTCATCTAATTAAGTCACCAGCAAACGAAACTAGTCGCATTTTGATGTCACTTGATTTATGCAGAATTATTCCAACTTGAACAAAACGACGTGGAAATTTCTTTCGATGGAATTTCTTTCCTAAATTTAGTCCCAAAAAAAAAGACTTGCTGAAATCCGATACACCACTAATAACACCAAACCTGAGAAATTAAAGAAATGACAAAAGACCTTTGCGACAGAGAGTAAGAGAGGTGTATCAAGCCCGAGACCCAAAAACAGATGGAGCAGGACAGATTAACATGACTACCCCACGTTAACAATCTTTGGTTGACCTTCTAGGGCACTAGCAAAGCTGATTTTTTGCCGCCGGACCGAGCAAAACTGCATTTTCGGGGGTTGAGGGGAACAGCCAAAAGGGCTGAGTTTCAGAACTCACGCTGATTTTCAAATCCTGCTTTGTTTCTCCGGTGTATGACTGAGCCTGATAACTGGTTGACTGACATTCGGTTTCAATCACTAGATTTTCGACTGCAATATGTGGGTGGTCGTTGGTTTGCTTCAATGGTTTTCCTCTTTTCCTTTTTCCCTCCAAAAACCAGTTTTTAGTTTGAAATTTGTTCAAAGAATTTTTCGGCATTCAGAGAAACAAAACCGGGAAAACCGTTAATTTAACAATTGTCCATGATTTGATAAAGGCGCACGAATATCTACCACTTTCAATTTCTCTCTTTGCAAACTACAAACTGTAAGACTTAAAAAACGACAAAGTGTTCTAAATAATGTCTGAGAAAGGCAGATAGGATCTTGATGAAACCCAAACAACTGCCTTCTTTCATCATTGAAGTGAATAGCAGAGCGCAGAAATATTCTATTAAGATGTCCTAAAGCTTTCTTTCTCTTTGCGCTGTGGCTCTGCCCGTGTAAACATACAGGCTTGCAAGCAGATAAGCGTGTAAGTTTACACGAGCAGAGCCGTCTGTGCGCGCTTTTACAAAGAATTTCTGACAAAAATACTGTACGTTTTAGAAAAAATTTTTCTCAGAAGTATTGTGCACTTTTCTGAGGAATATTAATTTCGAAAATTCTCGAATCGATTTCAGACGTCTCGAATTTTTCAGTCGAATCCACATCTCTCTTATTCTTTGTTCACAGCGTTAGGGATGGAGAGCGAATTGAGATATTTACGTATGCTAAGTTTCATTTTTCCAAAAAAGGCCATACTGTAGGGCAGGGATGGCGAACATAGGGCACGCGTGCCACAAGTGGCACGTTTGAAAATTTTGATGGCACGCACAAAAACAAAATTATTATTTTTTTAATAAGTTTTTTTGATAGAAATTAATTAAAAATTATTTGTGGCACGTCACCTATTAAAAAAAAATGTTTATGACTTTGTGACACGGACATCAAAAAAGGTTCACCATCCCTGCTATAGGGAATACTATAGAGACTAAAAGAACACTTTCATCATCTTTTACACTTTGTACAGATGAAGACACTTAACAGTGGGCTGATCTTGAACATACTTCCTCTCTTACTGGGTCGTTACATTATAAAGATAGACTCAACAACGCAAATCATGTCCGATTTTGTTTTGGCATCAGTGTCAGGTTTTCGTTATTTTCCCAAAAGACCACATGCCGGGCTGGATTGTAACCACGGGGATATTTCAAACCCTTTCTCGACAGTAATTGACAAATTATAAATTTTGCAAGACCATTTACGATTCCATGGTCATTTAAAAATGTAATTATGGCTCTCCGGTTCCGACATTCCTTTCCTTAATCATCCGGGATTTATGAAAACCCATTCGGTCGACTTACAGTCAACTACGCCAGGAATTTTGTTTCCCTCTGCTCCTCACCATCCCGCTTAATCCCCAAAGTTTTTTTTTATATTTATTGTTATTTGTGTTAAATGGGGTTGGAAAACCTTGAGCCCCCTTTTATAACTGCTAAATTTCATCTTCAATTTTCATTTCATCAAAATTTGCTTTCAGAAAGGCGTATCTTTCTCTCCTCCCAAATTTAGGTCTTGAAATTTTTGCACGTAGGGTAGTCAGGTTTCACGGCGTTAATCTTCTAAATCTTGCTACCTGATATGGTAAACGAATATATGGACCCAAGTGACGTGAAATGTTTCATGTTTTCATGTGTATATTTTGAGAAATTTCCACGGGATGAGTTTGGTTAATTATAGGGCTTTGTATCTTTGAAAGATGACACTGGTAAAGGAAATATTTGTGTTTCACTGCAGAAGATACCGGGAAGATGGAGGTCAGACCCCAAAGGATCTTCGAGATGATACTTTATAATTTAACCATTAGAGAGACAAACTTACAGGAAAACTTACAAAGGGTACAGTCTAGTATTTTCACAAGTGTATGCGAAGCCTGATACTGAACTACCGCCGTTGAGTATGACTTCTGGAATCTTCGGCTATGTGTCCTCTAACCGCTTTACATGGCTTTGTCTCATGTATGTCGAAAATTTGTATTCAGGCCTGTGCTTCTTCATGACTATAGCACTTGTGTTCGTCGTCCGCCTCAGTGGTGACAATGCTTCTGCAGAAGTTGTCGAATACCCACCAATTTCCTGGTGATGACAGGTTGAGAAGACTCGATGTCTTCTTGACCTAGTTTCATCTAAACCTCGTTTGAATCTGTGGTCGACTGTGTTCTTTCCATAGAAAATCCAAATTACCTAGTGATGATTTTGTCAAGTAGAATGAAACGCTGTCGTTCATCCTCTTCACCCACTCTTGTGGGAAGTGTAGCCATTTTACCTTGCCTGAATATCGGTAAATTTTCCAGGTGTTACATTCCGTCCACATTAAACACTTCAAATGCAAACTTTTAAATCACAAAACGGTGTTCATACTGTAGGTGTAACTATGTATTCGCGAGGTTGCCGGGCTATCTAAGGTGGGTAGATGAGATGAGGTGGCACCCAGCAACGGTGCTCAAGGGAAACAAGGAAAAACGTGAAAAGATGGTGCGTACAATCTCTAAAAAAAATAATAATTTTTGAAATAAGAGGGCTCGATTATCAGTTTCTGAATCGTAAGAATGACTCATTATTCATAATGAATAAATATTAAAGATAACGTTCAGGTACCTTTTCTTCTGCTTTTTATTAATACCTCTTCAGATTACGGTTGTGCGAAAAAAAAACTTAATTTGTGCTTTACTTTTGTTATTCCAGTTCCGAGATTTTTCTTTTCTTCTTTGTATCCTCAAGGATTTTTTAATTTAATTGTTTCATTTTTAATTCTTTCTCTTTTTTCTCAGGTTCGAGTCAACGTCCTCGATAAAAACGACAGTCCCCCGTCTTTTCGGGATGCTCAGTTGGAGTATTCCGTTTCGGAGGATCTTCCTCCCGGCCACGTGATTGGTGCGATACGAGCAGTAGATCCGGACACGATCGGAAAAATCACGTACAGCCTCATCGGTGGAAGGGATTTCAAATTCGAGATTGAGCCTTCCACGGGAGTATTGAGGCTGAACGACTCCCTGGACAGAGAGACGAAAGATCTGTACAAGTTGCAAGTCAGAGCTAGCGATGGGATACAGTATTCCGATGCCACTGTTAAAGTTACGGTAAGTACGTGTGTTTTCTGTGTTTTGTTTTGGGGTGTGTGAGTGTGACACCATTCCGACCACGTTCAATCGCTCCAAAATAATTGTTATCTTTAATTTTCACTGTTCTTCTTGACTCTCTTCTTAAGACTGGCTCTTGATTGACTTCGAATAACTGATCATAGATTACTGACTGACTCTTCTTGAGTGTCTGGACTGATGTTTCTTCTTTATCATCCATCTCCGCCACGGAAATTGAAGATCACCATTGATATCACCATGGAGATCACCATGGAAACAATGAGGCAGAGTCCATGTGAAACCATTCTCGTAGATTTTTAGCCACGAGGTATTTATTCTGTCGGGTCTACGTCTTCCTTCGATTTTACCTTCCCTTATCAGTCAAAGAAGTCCGTATTTTCCAATGAGAATCGCGTGGCCGAAATAATAAAGTTCCCACAGTTCGACGTTAAAGAGCACCTGCATCTTCTTGCCCATTCGGTACAGAATTTCCAGTTCTTGATTTTGTCGGTCCACGACATCTTGGGCATACGGCAGTAGAGCCATATTTCAAACGTCTCAATCTCTAAAAAACGTTTTGGTTGGCGTCCAACCTTCGCTGCCGTACAAAAGCATGGCTTATTTTAGCTGACAAAGTCCTTAGACCAACGGATTTCAACTAAGAGCTGAATTTCTCTATACTATAGATAATTTGGGAAACGTGCAGTAAGCAAAGGAACACAGTCGAAGAAAGAAAAGAGAGAAGTAATAAAGAAATAGAAAAGTAATAGAGAGGTGAAGGTAGGTGAAGCGTGTTATAAGTCGAGTGGTTTATGGCGTCGTTAGTGTTGTGGTTCGTCAAGAAGGGATGATGCAGAAGGATCGGCATTTCAAAATTAAAATGCACAAAAAAGAGCAGAAAACCAGATGAACCTAATTGGGTTTTGATCCTGAAGGATTCCGCAACCATAAACTATATGAATAAATCAACCCTCATTTGCGTCTTTTTATTATTAAGACTTCTTTTGATCAATGCGCTCGTCTGTAGAACTTTTAATTTATACAAAATGTACTCATAAAAGACCAAGTCTCTGCTATTGCATAATAGATCGCGGCAGTGTTTCCTTACATTCTCTCCGGAATAAAGAAATGTTGTGAGAAACTTAAAGTTGTCTACTGAGTTGATATGGTGAAGATGACAGCTGAGCTAATCTCAACTCAGGTTTGCGCGGGTGGGCGGTGGAGGGAGAGAGAAGATGAAAAATTTTCACAGAAAAACATACTTCCGTGAATCACCGGAAACGAAAATGTTTGAGGAACGATTTCCCAAGATCTATAAAGAAAAAGAATTTATAATATAAATCAAAACTTTTGACAATCAAAATTTTCGGTCATATTCTAAGAAAGAGAGAGAATTAGAGGTGGAAAATGGCCCAAACGATCAGGTTAGACAAATGGTAGTCGGAGAGTCAGGCGCAAGTTTTTGATTTATTTTGTAATTTAGCATTTTTATTAAAAAGAATTCTATTTCTCAGAAATGGGATCTAAAAAAAGTTGGAGTCATACAAAACAAAAGAAAGTGAGCTTGAAAGAGGATGTCGATATTAGGTGATTTGTCGCTAGAATAAAAATACACCCGAATACCGACCTAAGAAACAAAATATTCAATATATTGAGATAGAAAATGTTTACAAAGTGGTTAAAATTCGCAAGACCGTTCCGACTCACTTCGAGCTGTTGCCGAATGTTGGTGCCCAACTGACTAACGAAATCCTCTTGGTTGATACTTAATGGTGGCTGGAAACTTTTGTCCTCCTTTCACTGGAAAGTGTGGAATTGTGTCTTCTTCTGCTTACGAGATTCCACAATTGGGATGTAAGCCTCTTATGAGGACGGCTATATTTTCATTTACTTGCCAGTGAGTCTAGGAGGGTTTGGGGCTTTTCCTGTGTCCAATGGTGCGTTTTTTAACTCTACAAACACGTTGGACGTAGATACTGGTTGGCTTAACCAGTAATCTGCCATGGTGGAATTCTTTTGTTTTGGACGATCTTGGACGTTTGTTATTACTAACATTGGTCCACTCCGGGCAAGTCGGATTGGAGATGGCTACGGAGGGTTTAGGGGTAGCAACTATTGCCGGTACTCCGTCTGCTTGGTTTGATTTTTAATTTTCACTCATGATTTCTTCGCTGACTATTGAATAACGATTGTAAATTATTGAACTTAAGATTCCGCGACAGTCAAACTTGAACTAAAAACATTATATCCTGCGTTTTTACACCGCGTCATGTTTAACGAACTAACCAGTGTGAACCAACGTTTCCTAGGTTTCCACCTCACCATGTCCAGAGCTGTTAGTTGAGTGATTTTCATATTAAAGTAAGCAAATGATTAAAAACTAATAAAATGAGGATGAAAGGTAACAAGGGTAACACTTGTTTGTCAGCAAAAGACAAAAAAATGACGTCAACATTTGTTCCGCAGTAATTCTCACAAGCTATTAAATTAGTCTCACATTTTATTACATGACAATCTACTAAATTATTTGAATTATAATCCGACTCGGTTCAACTTGAATTTTTTTTTTAATCCGCGCTTCCATGAGGATTTTTGCCAAAGACTCAAGTCCTTGTCCTTTTACCTCCCCTCACCCCCTCCTCATCTTTCTCTTTCTCTTCTTTGGAGCTTTCTTCTAAATTATTCACTCACTCCATCACTTCTTGGCGCTACAGCTACAGAACAACATTGGCCTTCTCTACAGTTTCCCACCATTGGGTTCTCTCCCTCGCCAACAACTCCCAGTTTCGGACTTTTAGGTTTTGAAGGTCTTCTTTTACGCCATCCAGCCGTCGGGCTCTGAGGTGTCCTGCAATTCTTCCTCTTTCTGGAATACTGAGACATAGCTTTTTGGTGGTTGAGTTCGAAGGCTACGTGCCCGACTGGATTCATGCTGCTGTTATCATTATAACCGCCTATAATCATCCAGAACCGCCATCATTTTTTTGTTGGTCCTGGCTTTGAAAGAGGGTCCTGCTATGAGGCGGATGGTTCATCTTTCTGCAGCCTCCAGTAATTCGCAGCGGATTTATCCACTTTTTCGTCCTTTCCACTCTCCATTGAATTTATCGATAAATTTAAATTTATCCTAATTCCTCGAACAAATAGGTTGACGGTTTTGAAAGGAAATTGTCTAACAACAATAAATACAAGAACTGCCATTCTTATTTACCACTAGCTGTTTATGCAATGCCTTCTCTATCATGACTTCTTTATTAGAGAAATTGTTCATGTGCGGGATATATTGTCTGCTGCGACTTATATTGATGTCAGGAGATAGGACGGTATTTGAAAACTGAATTATTAAACATCTATTGTCACATAAGTAAAATGGAGGTGTGTCTGGTTAGTTGTGAGAATGAAAAAAGAAAAAGGCTCCTGGGTACCGCGGCGAGAGGATACATGTAATGGTCACGGAAATTTGGCTCAAATGCTTGACTTCTGTCACTTTTTCATCTAATTTATTCCTCGCTTAGAATTCGGAGATTTGTAGGCTGTTACTCGCGAAAAGTTGCTTGTTTCAAAACCTGAAGACTAAGTCATTAATAACTTGATAGTTTGTAGACCTGGAACATCCTACCAAGACTGGATGAAAACAAAGCCCGGAAATGCTGACTTAGATCACTCGAAAGGAAGCATTCCGACGGAAACATTATCGAAGCATCATCCTTCCAATTCTCTTCTTGACACCGCGTTTCTGGAAATTTTTTAATTTAGAGAACTGGAGAGAGGGGAAAAAAGTCATGAATAGACCTAGTTTGACACCCCTATCATTCTGAAACATATTTTTTCTGCTTATCATTCCACTTCCGCGCCCAGAAGGAAAGTGCATCTTGGCCCCCATCTTCAGATTCCTTTACCATTTAAGTAACGATCTGGATTTTCGTGGTTCGTTGTATTTAATGTGCACCGCCTACACCGTTTTGAAAATCCGATCATCCCCACTGAGCTTCACCACCATCGCAGAATTTCCTTCTTCTTCTTCTTCTTATATTCACGCCCCCTTCTTTCTTACCTTCTAAATTTTCCTCATTTTACGGTTTTTTATTTTAATTTTACATCAAGTTAAATAATTATATTTTTTCTCTTTTTAATAACCGGGATAAGTTGTTAATAAAAACTACCGTAAAAATTAGTATAAAAAGGACAAGTTTATCCAGTGACAGGCTTAAAACCTGATATTATTTGATTTCTTCTCTTCTCCATCCTGGAGGAATTCATATTTGGGTTTGCCTGGCAATTTTTCTCCTTTAGAATCATAATCTGTCGGGTTCAAGGACAATTAGGCCGGAAATGGTAACATCATAACTCGGGTTATTTTAGAGCATTCTTAGTATTTTAGCAGAAACAGAAAGGAAAACAGAAGTTGTCCAGGGCTCACAACAAAAAATTCTCCGCTAAGGTGAAGTGGCCATCCATAAAGCACATCATTGGGTTTCGTCCGGATGTCTTCCTTGCCCGAGGCTTCCTACTTCCTTAAAATCCTTCGTCTAAAAGTCTGATAAATATTGCGGACTGGAAAGATGTTCAAGGCGCGTTGTCCACCCCTGATTTGTACGTTTCTTGTTATAGACAAAAGTATCTTATTTACGTATCCGTGAATCTCTTTTAATATAACAGACATGCAACTGTCGCAAAATGAATGCAGATACTACAAACACTAGGAATGAGACTAAGAGAGTATATGAGAGAGGCCGCATGATCATCACTTTAAAGTAAGTACTGAGAAAGGAAGGTAATCAAAAGACAGAACATCACCAAAAGAGGAAAATAACAAACAACAGTTCCGATTTTCAGGTGGCAGCATCAAAATCTTTACAAGTTCCGTTTTCGAGTGTACAGATGATTTTGATACCTGAAAATTCAAACCAACATCCTGTCAGATATCAGAAAAATAATCCCCCTTGCAACAAAGCACAAAAAATCCCTGCACACATAAAGAGACATTTATCTTAAGTCGTACCTGATAACGAAACATAGAAAGAATCAAAACGGCATATAGATAGTATTCAAGACTCGATTTTCTTAATTTTATAGTTTCGAGAATGAGGCAAAACCTTAAAAAACCGTTTAACATAGTTCTTATGTAAAGACGGGGGACGCTTCTCGATGAAACATAAGAGAAGAATGAGAGGAGAGAAAAAATCCGTGGACCCCTTAGGTATTGTGTAAGAATGCATTCAAATCTTTCGCATTCCAACTTTGCTCAAGTTGTATACCTGATCTCTCTCTCTCTCTCTCCTTTTGAACTTTTTTGGGCAACTCTTTATATTCGAATCCATAACATTCGGTTTTATTACGTTTTAACCGTGAAGTTTTTCTTCCCCGCCACCTCCACCTCCTTCTCTCTTCTAGTCGTGAGGCCATGGGAATTCGAAAAATGAAATTTCCTTAGGCAGATATTTCAAGTTGTTTGAAAGGTCTGCCGAAGGGATGTTCGTACCATCTAAGAACATTTCAGCTTGGAAACTTCAAGAAGTTTTTGGAACACAAAGCTCGGAAAAGATTTCGCAGTAGGCCAAATTATTTTGATGTTGTAATGAGAAAACACCACTACAAAAATTTATTAAAACTATTCTCACATCAATTATGGTAAGAAAACCTGCGAAGATACAGCCATATAAATGCCTGTTACGGTAGAAGTGATAAATCAAGCGAATTTATCAATATATAGAGTAATTCGGTTGGCTATTATTCATAATTGCCAACTAACCGTGATAAATATGACCAATTAGTCAATTTGTGATCACTTTTATCGATTGTTTTATGAAATTTCCGACTTGTGATGAGGAATTTACGTTAAAGTTTACACAGATGCTTGGCATCTGTCACTTCTTCATGCCGTTTCTGACAAAACCGAACAGGCGAAACCACTGTGCTGGCCTGTAAGTTTACAAACCCTCATATTATGAGCATCGCGGTTGAGGAAGGCTTTCTGGAGTCCTCAGCTATTTGTCACCTGTCTTCTCTTTGCTGACAGACCTAACTGGGTCTATATTTGCCTTGGCAGTTGTGAGTATGCTTCTGCATAATGAGTCGAATACACGCCATTTTTCTAGTGTTGCTGTGATAACTTTTTTCTCTGTAGTTCTTGGCACTAGATTTCAACCTTTACTATCAACCTTTGGCCTTGTTTACTGATATGTCGAAAACGTTAACTCAAGACGGAACGACGGCTCATTAAATGTCGGTAGAAGCAACAAATCTCCAAAACACAGTCTTGTGGACGAAGGGAAGAAAATCTCAAGTTGGTGTCTAATTATAATAAAAGGAAACACCAAAAAGATCGGTTTACTACTTGTGACACTTGCGCAACGGAGGAAAAGTTAAATAGATGAACCGGAGAAGCAAGTAGGCGTGTCGGCGAAGGAGAACGGGGAACGGGCAGAACGGGTAGAAGAGTCTCGGGGAGGAGAGTCACGGGGGTAAACCAAACCCGTGTCACACCTGAAGAATTCCCCCGAAGCAAATAAAATGAGTGGTTTACTTTATCATTTTTAAACGCCATAAATATTTTTAATGCTCAGGGAACTATTTTAAATAAATTCTAACCTTTGAAAATGGGTTCCGAATGGTCACGCTGAGGAAGTGGTTTTGCCTGAATTTGACATAGATTGTCGGTTTGGGGACAGCAAAAAGGGGATATCACGCTGCCAAATTAACCAAAACAAAATTTGAAATCTGATAGTGTCCTAACTTTTTTTAAGCTCGGAATTTGGTAATACAAAACCTTAATTAAAGACACAGTCTCACAAAAAGTTTTTAGGAAATGTGTGTGGAACTCAGCAAATTGTACATCGTTCATGGAAATATCTAAAATATTTTATAGTTTAGATATTAAAATATCTTTATTGGTGAATCTCTATAATAATGTCTCTGGGGCGCATAGGGAGTCCATCAGACTTCGCCATCCGACTAGATTGAGGGCTGTTTTCTTTGCTACAGCCCAAGTTGTCCTTGGTCTCAATGTCTTCGTACGTCTCTCTCTTCTTAGATTTGGTACACTCTTTACCGGGGATAGTATCAAATTTCAAAGTAAGCCGTCGACTGGAATCCACGAGGAAGCCAAAGAAATGGAAGACCGTGAAAGACGTGAAGACGAACAGTAGAAGAGGAGCTAGCTGCAGCAAAGAAAACAGCCCTCATCCGAGTGCGATGGCGGAGCCTTGTAGACGCCCTAGGAGCCCCAGAGGCGTAACAGTACCTATTATACAATGCCTTCACATTTATATCACTACATTAGATTGAACTCCTCATTAACGGCGTTTTTTCACTATTTCAACAGACTGATTAAAAACAGATCTCTGATTAAAAGAAAAAAAAATTGACAGGTAGTGTAAAAACCAAAGCTACACCACTCTTAACTCAGGTCCACAAGTGGAGAAGTGAAAAAAAAAGACAATTAAAAAATTCCAAAATTTCATCTCATTTCCTAAAATTTAGTGGGGAACCTGAATTTTTTTTCGGGGACGGGGTCATACTCACAAATTTACTGCCCACTTTTCAGGACTAATTACACAGTACCAAGCATAAAAGAATATTAACATAAATTAGTTTGCGAATTTGTTTTCCACATAACTCAAATCGTGGTGAATGAAGGAGAAAGAGGAGGGCATGCATACAAGATCCGTGGTTCCTGGTTTCTTGGGTCTTTGCCCCCAACTACTCTAAGAATTAATCGACTTTGAATGGGTTAACCCACTGAACGTACCCTTTTGGTCAACCATCGCAACTAAAAAGGTCAGCTATCTTTCTTTTGTTTACAGAAAACTTTTTTTTCAATCAAATTAATAAATTATGCTAATAATAATTTTTTTTAATTTAATGATCAGGTTTGGTGGGTGTTGTTTTGAATTTTGAATATATTTGAATGATTATTGTCGTTGTTTTTAAATGTTCCTGAAGGTCATAAAGGGGGGTAAAGGACTGATTTGGGCTGGGTCCCATTATGCCTTCCAGGAGCTCACTGTACCATCTTTTGTTCTGGAGTACCTTAGAATTGTGATCGTTTGTGGTGTTTACGTGACTGTCTTTGTATAGTGCGTTAGTCATCTTTCTTTTGGTTCGTTATCATTTTGCAGAACCTGTCGATAGTCTGTTTCCCACTTTTTGGGCGATAGTAAATGTTCTGTGTTTTGAACTCGAGGGTTAGGTCTGGAAAATACCATTGTGTTAATAGTAAAATTTTCGTCTAAGTTGACGCAACGTTGGTAACTAATTAATATATAGTATATTATGACATAATTTTACAATCAACATCATATCAAATTTTCCTCTTGTGGGCTTCCTGTAGTCATTCTCTATGTGTATCTCTTCTCTCTACTGTTTTGAGGTCCTTTCTGAAAATTCCATTCTATGTATTATCTCGAGAGTTTTCTGCTTTTTTCTTCTTCCTCTGGTCTCTCAATAACGTCTTTTACTTTTTCTTCTGCTTTACATCCTCTTGTTCTAACTTTAAATCTTTTCTTAATTTTTTACACTGTTGGTATAGATTTCTTCTATTTTTTTCCAAGTTCTTCTATCACTATCTTTCGTGGAGCTTCTCCTTCTTTCTATTTTTCATAGATTATCAGTATTCTGAATTTCATTTCCTGGACTTCCAGCCCAGTTCTTTCGATACCGCTAGGCTCGGGGTCCTTTTTTCACTCCTAGAGCCTCCTTTACCAAGTTCTTAATTATACTGCCTATTCCCCTCTCTTCTTTTGCCAAACCCCATATCCCTGATCCCGACAACGTTGGTTACTAATAACGAGAAGGTGTTACAACCCTTAAATAAAGTATAAAGTTTCTTTGCTTCCTTTTTTACAATACGTGTGAGTTTAAAATAATTAAATTCAAGAATTTGCCAAGTTCATATTGAAAAAATTACAAGAAAAGAAAAAAATTTCCTGAAAGTTATAAAAAGGCACGAAAACAGGTTTCAACTGGAAGTACAAACCATGCATGTTGAGTCCAGTCGTTTTTCTTTCTTTCTCCCTTTTTAAATTCCTGAGTTTTCTTTATAAATGACTTACTAGAAAATCTCAGTCGAGCTTTTCTACATAAAGAGTAAAATAAAAAGTAAAACAGGATTTAAAATAGGAAGCAATACCTCATTGAGAAGAAGAGAAAAGACGAGAAGAGGAAAAAATTCAGGTTCAGGTATTTTATATAATAACGCTAAATTATCCTGTCAATATGATATGAGGATGAGGAGGCGGAAGAGGTGGGAAAGAGGGACTGGAAAGAAGAAAAGGAGAAGAACAAGAAGGAGGCAATAGTTTGGGGTATCAGGTTTCTGTGTCGATGGCGACCTCTGATTTTCAGGCTTTTCGTCTACCATTTGGAATTTTGAAAGTTCTTCTCTTTTTCCCTTTTTATTTTAATGAAGGTGGGTACTTTGGTGGTGATGGGTACTCGTGTAAGAGGGATGGACAGGAGCCTGGAGGGCAAGGGTGGATAATAAAAGAATGACATGTCATTTTTATTTTTTGTCGTTGGCCTTTGGCATTTTGCCGCCGTCATCTGTTAGACAAAAATAATAATAAATTTGGCGCTCCGGAAATAGGCTTTAACTGAATTTAATTAATTAGAAGACAGCGTAATGGAGTAGAGCTGGAAAACGAGTTTTTTCTCTTTTTTGTTTACAGTTTCTATTGAACTCATGTTCTCCAAAATACAAAAAAAATTAAACAGGATTTATAGTTGAGCCTGGAGGTATTTCATGAACCTATATTTGTTACAGGGCTCTGGTTTTTGGGGTTGCTCCTCAGATCATTTCCTTGAAAGCAGTCTTGATAATTGGGCTTTACATGTATTTTTTTGGTTTGCTGAAATATGACACTCATTCACCGATGCTGTGTTCTATTTTTTTCAGGTCACCGATACCAACGATAATCCTCCAGTTTTCCCAGACAATGCTTATTCGTTTGACATCCCGGAGAACACAATGCGAGGGACTCGAGTTGGAGAAATAGCAGCCTCAGACGAAGATGAAGGAGTCAACGGTCAGGTGACTTATCAGGTCATTTCCGATTGGGCGAACGATGTCTTCAGTTTGAATCCTCAAACCGGGGTTTTCACTCTCACGGCGAGACTGGATTACGAAGAGGTGAGTGTTTTCCTGCTGCTTTGAATCCTACATTAGGTCAGGTCAGTGTTTTTGAAAGAAGTGATAGCAGGGTAAGAAATGCAAGATTCTAGGACCCTAGTCGAACCATTCTCAATAGCAAAGTTCAATGACAACAAAAATCGCCAAGGAGACACCCAGGGCAGTACAAGATAAAGGAAGTTCAGACAATGAGGAGCCATTACTGAGCAAAAAAGACTCCGAAAGGCGATAAACTGTTAGTTAATACTATGTATAGAGTAGATGCGGAGTTTTGGACAGGAGCATTCATTACAATTCTATAAATTTCGAATTATTGGAGGGATATTGAGATTTCTCAAGAAATCGACAAGCAGGAAACGGTGAATTCGTAAAGAATAATATGACCATTCATATCATCTCACTTCGCCTCTCAGTTACCATCTTTTAGCTTTTTTAACAGTAAAAAAATAATCCAGCAGAAGAAAAAAAGAAGAATTTTCGTGGATGGTCAATGCCAACTTCCGTGTTCGACATAAAAATTGACTTTTGAAACACGGTTGATGTTTTCATTATACTCGAAAAACAGATCCAACAAATTACTTCTGTCCGGCATCTCCCATTTTTTGGCAAAAATGACCGTGTTGACTGACTACTCTCAGGAGTAGGCGGTTTCCATTTGTTCTTCGCTTTCCCCCTGCCCCTTTCTTCTTTCTAGATAATAAAAAACTTTAGGCTCCCAGACAAAGACTCTTTGCCTCCCTCCGTTCCTTAGAGGTCACTCCGCACCTCCCATTTTCTTTTTCTTGCCTTTCTTTCCTTAATTTGTTCCCTTGACAAGCGATCTTGATGTTGTTTTTTCCCTTTTCTACCTTCTATTTCTTTATCTGATTTTATTTTTGTTCTCCAGTTTGTTTGCCCTTTTTTTTAATATTAATAAATACTTTTCACTTAGCATTTATGTCTTGTTGGATACGAAACTCAGGCGACAGGCGTTGTTCGGGCCCGTCAGACTCGACGGCGATTACCTGTTCAGCTCACAGTTTCATACGCATTGTTCGGTTACTTTACGCATTTTGACGAGTTATTTTTCGCATTCTATCGCAATCGGATCATTACGCAGTTTATCGCATAAGTCACGCATTTCCTTCGCATTTTGTGTAGAATTGTATCGCATTCATTCCAGTGCATTTTATGCACACAACAGGAAAAGTAAAAGGTACAGGTGAATTTTCCTTCCACACCCTTCCAATAAGGTTCATCTGTCCTGGATTCCTTGCCGCAAGAACACAGGTAAGTCAGACACATTCAGTATTTTTTATTCTCTCGCTTGGTCACAAACCAGCGCAACGCATTTTCACATTCACGCAACGCATGCACATATCATGTCTACAGACTAATTTTTTGTTTAATTAGGCTCAAGACAGCCAAACCCAGAGTTGGAAGTGAGAAGAAAAAGTAGAAAGCAGTAAAAAATAAATAAATAAATAAAGCAGTCAGAAAAATATCTGAGAGATAGAATTCTAGGGTCTGAGGGGAAGTCTTCCAAATGAATTTATTAATATTTCATAGGTCAAACCGGAATCATCGCAACCCCCGAAAAACCCCAACAGCCAACAGACGAAAAAGCAAAAACTGAAATCAGAGAGAGAGACGAGACGAGATGGTTCAGTAATTTTATTACGAACGAAACTAAATATGGAAAGAAAAAACCGTTAGAATCTTAATTTGGTCATCTTGGAGATTATTATGTTTTGTTATTCAATGATTAGGTTTGGGTTCGTAAATGAATAATAACGGTGTCAAGGAGGGAGGATGAAGGAATAACAAACGAAAAGGATGATGTATCTGTCTATAACATCTGTACGGGGAAGTGTTAAAGAGGAAAATAAATTGCCAAAGCTCGGGCGATGGGTGATTACCGAGATGGCTTCATCAACCATGACGGTTAAGGGGGGCTTAACCGAAATTTGAAACACGGCCGATTTATTTACGGGTTGTTTCTGAGGAAATAGGTTCAAAACTGTATAAAGTTAATAAATGAACAGTAAAGAACAAAAATTCTGTATAAATATGATCGTAAAATTAATCAGTGTTTTTTTCTCCTGAAACACCAGAATGTCAAGAATTAATTAGTATGAAACTCGCATGCGTAAATTCATAGAAGTAAGACAGATAGACGGATTTGGTAGATGGCTTAAAAGAATTATATTTAAAGCTTTCGGTGATTGGCAATTTTTTTCATCCGCCATCTTGCTTTTTTTTGTTCGTTTCTTCTTTCAAGATCTCTCTCAGTTTCTAGTTCAAACAACAGATTCAATATTTTGATTTCAGGTTCAACATTACATTTTCGTGGTTCAGGCACAGGACACGGGGAAACCCAGCCTCTCCTCGACTTTGACCGTTTATTTCAACGTGGTCGATTTAAATGACAACGCTCCCGTCTTCGATCCAATGAGCTACAGCAACGAGGTTTTCGAAAACGTCACCGTGGGTACAAACGTAGTCACCGTCAGCGCAACGGATTTAGATTCCGGTAGGTTTACCCCCAAATTTGTTTTTCATTTTTGAAATTAATTGCTCGGAATAAAATTTTTTTGTTTTTTATCGTGACTGACAGAAATTTAAGAATCCCGATCGTGACGGTACGAGATTGATGAACTGAAAAAGTCTGGCCTTGGTTTGGTCGAGATCCATCGCGTGTCGGCCCCTTTTTTTGACAAGTCGTACCTTAAAGCATTTACCAAATCTTTTTCTTTCGGTTTTTTTTACAAGAGAAGACCGCGGGGAAAAGAAGAGAGTCAGATTAGGTCATCATGACATGGACTGAAAATTTTATAAATAAAGGCATTACTAAAATAAAATGAAAATAAAAGACGCGAAATATCTTCCGTTTAAACCTGATGACTGTCACCGGAAATGAATGGTTATTCGGTCGCCAGTTTACTAATTTGGTTTCCAGACAATTTTCTCCGTTTTCTTCTCAAAATGAGGGTGATATCGTTTCGAGATTACTAATCTGTTGCCAGAGTCAAGAAAGCTGTGTTGACGTGCTTGGAAACGTTCTCAATTTTTCATAGATCATGGTTAACCGGAAGTTGAACCGCACCAACTCCAATACTAATTACGAAACAGTTCGTGGCGTTGAAAAAGTTGGTGAGTTGGTGACCACTGCCCTAAAAGAACGTTTCCAGAGCACCACTGAAATAATTTTCAACTCAAACACATAATCAATTACACCTTTAAAATGGCCTTCATATGTACTTGTTTAAGCAAATATAAAGTGTGGGATAACGTTTAGGATAAAATAGGGTAGTTATCGTGACTTGAACCTGATTTAAAGAACAACCTAGAATTGAAACATTATCTAAGGGCAGGAGGGTAAAATGGTACGGAGATGACGGGTATGGAGTTTGAACTTTCGGGACCAACCACATTCTATCAAAAAAGGTCTGCACCAGGTTGTTTTTGTACTGTTTAAAAAGGGTAAGGAGATGCTTTAGTTATAGACTCAATAGAATAGAGTCTATCAACCTACCAAGCGAAGTGAGGTTGGGTGAAGGTAAATCGTGGTATATGAGATATTATGTTGTATTGTTCTTTTGAAAGAAAACAGAGGGACAAGAGAAAAGCGATGCCTTTTCCTGTGCTCTGTTCTTTTGGAAGAAAGAAAGAACAAAGACAAGCCATCTTTGCAGGCTTTTGTACTCATTTATTTATTTATTTGATACTCCAAACATTTCTTCCCATTAAAGAATTGTCCAAAAAGTCTGTATTGATTAAAATCATTATCGATATTTGTCTAATTTTATAACTATCTTGAAAATCGAAATTTTTGTCTTTTTGGGGGAGACCCAGAGATTTGTGGCGAGTTAAACCATAACTTAAGAAAACCATACCGTCTCCATTCTTACCAAATCAAAAACACTAGTCTACTTACATTTCGGCGATTCTCTTTCGAAGCTAAATCTTTTTTTCTTTCCGCCAATATTCTGGAATTCAATGTCGTCTTTTTTCCTCCCTCTCCTCCCGCCCCCTTTTCATTCTTCCCTTCTCCACCAAAACAAATATCGCCACAAAAACGAATTTCGATTTAATGGAAAATTTAATTAGTTAATTAATTTAATTATTTTTCTCTCGTCTTCTTCTTCTTGTTTGTCGTTTTATAAGAATTTCGTTTCCCGGCAGTTTTATTGCCGAATGATTTAATTGATTGTTTTTGCCTTTTTTCGGTCCTTTTTTCTTCCTTTGAAATACCTCCTTTTACGAAATTTTTTTGTACGAATATCAATTTACATTCCAAATCCAATTTTTTGTTTTCGTTCAAAACCGGTCTGTCTTCTTTCTTCTCACGTTCTTTTGAGTTACCTTTGAGTTAGCTGTTGTCCTGGTTTACCTTTTTTTTGTTTTCTTTTCTCTTGGCTTCAGACTTTAACCCTTTTAGTGCCGGGCGAGATAGAGATGCCTTTGCGAAAAAAACCGGCTGAATTTCATAGTTTTACAAGGGTTCCGAAAAATGCTTGTAAAAACCAAATCAGAAACAATATCTACATGATTCAAAAAGCTGCGTATTGTGGATGAAATACAGAACTATAGAATGACTCTAGTTTTTTCGAACTCCTTTGAAAATTATACAAAAAACAAAGGTATGCGAGTAGTAAACCGCTAGAAGGCACGAGCCGATATATCGGCTCCCGGCACTAAAAGGGTTAAAGACATTAGCTTATCATTCCTCTGAGTCCTCACTCAAATTTGACCAGTCGTATTTCTTTTTGGAAACTACTGTACTTTGTTGCCTTATCGGTGATTATTCTCCGCACCTATAGATTTCATTCTGTTGTGTAGATCTTGTCTCATTTTCACCTCTATCATCGTCTTGTTTATCCATCTCTTCAGTCACACCTCAAGCCCTTCCGGATGTTTATTATTTTAAGGTCGAAAACCTAATTAGTCACACTTAACAATATCATTCCCAAAAGCTCACTTCACGTTATAACTTTCAAAGTTTCATTCCTCTCTTCATCTCTGAACGAATCGTTTTAATCCCTTTCAAACAGATGTTTTCGTTACGACAATACAGACAAGAATTCTACTATCTTTGGTTTAGGTAACAAGAACCTTTATTGTTTGAATACCTCAGAGCTTAAGTCAGGCTTGAAATATCAGGTTCAGTTCACTAAAAACAAAAAAAAGTTTTGGCTGGTTTCAGCAGGTAAAAAGAGAAAAAGAGAGAGGACGGTTTGACAGATTGACAGTTGGAGTTTTATTTGTCAAGATTACACTGGGATGGTAGGGTACCTAAATGGGAACTAATAAAGTACTTGTGTGTCTTTTGGGTCCTCGCTCTCAAGAACGGTTTTCTGTTTACTTATTTATTTTATTTTTTCGGAAGGTCGTAATGGAGAGATTGAATACAGCATCAACAGCGGAGATGAAAATGAAGATTTTGCTATCGCACAAAATGGAACCATTTACACTGTTAAGAATCTCGATAGAGAAACGAAAGCTGTTTACAATTTGGTCGTCACCGGAACGGATTTGGCGAAACCTCCTCAACAAAGGCTGTCATCTACTGTCCAGGTGAGTGGAAATAATTTTCAGGTTAGAGAACTACAAAAATAAGTTCTGTGTATGATTCTTGTACTGAGTTCCATTTTTTTATCTAATAATATACAGTTATTGGGTTTTTTTACCAGCTGTTTTATAAACGTTCATGACTTGCTAGTATCTAAAGCACTACTCGTCTGAAAGAGACATCTCGAACTTCTTCTTTCTTTATTTTCTATAATCGAGTCATTATTGTTATTATTATTATTATTATAAAGCTATATTGATTAGGATATATTACGCCTACTGGAAAATTCTCTCTGATAGTATTATATTAAGTTTGAAAACGTTTGCGTATATTCACTTGACGCTTTTCTGTTTCTCTCGTTTTATGACTTATACAGTGTACATACTGACCTAGCAAATGAACTAAAACGAATATGATCTCCGTCAGTATTCATTAGGAACTAGTTCGCTGATTGACAGATTTTAAATTCATTTCAACCATTGTATTCTGTATGAATTCCAATAAGTTATAAATGGCACAGAAGGAGTGGGTGATTTGTCCAAGGCGTTGGATCCAGGCACAGTTTCTAATATAACTTGAAGAAGATGGTTCGAGAAATTTCAGCTAAGTGATTTAGTCCATCCGCTCTGAACGGCTGTCGTTAATCGACGACGATACTATCGAAATGATGTTAGAGCAGAACTCTTTTTTGAAAACATCGGGCATTGCTGATATGAATAAATCATAAATAATGATGGCAATTATATAATTCAATAAAGATTATTTAAGACATTATAAATTTAAACTTTTTTATTATTCTAAAAACATACAGAACTTTTTGGTATACCTAATATGTATTCAATTAATAACATTAAAGAATAGTCGTTATTTCTAGTTCTATCTTTAATATAATTAATTATATTCTCGCTTTTTTTTTCTGTTGTGAGTGCTAAACATTTGTACAACAGTTGACGCGGTTTATTATATACCCAGCAATGTTTTTTATGTTTATGATAGATACAAACCATTAATATCGCTTAAATAAACAAATTAATACTCTGTAGGTTTTTAATGAGGAAAAAGGAAGATGAGTAGAAGGAGGAGAAGAAGTGGGAGTAAATTTTCCAGCCTCATTTGAATTTTTCTCAGGGTAGAAACCGGGAGCAAATTGGATGAAACGAAGGGGAAAAAAACTTTTTTTAAGTGTCTCGAGTCAAAGCGTAAACATTTCATCAGCCCAATTCGAATTAATCCTCCATTTGTCATAATTTGTCTTGTCAGGGGGACCAATTTTCTATTCTCTTATGATGTAAGTAAAGAAACCGCTTCAAAATGTCACCCATTTGAGATTTTTCCCATTAGTTTTGCCGTATTTATGCATTCTCAACGGACTATTTATGTGTTTATTTCATTTTCAAACCAGAGAGAGAGAGACCATTGTGGGAACCGTTCAAGGAATTAAACACAGGGTCACTAAAAACAAAACAAAAATTTAATAATTTATTTTTGGTCAAGAGCAAATCAACCCCCCGCCCCCCACACACACTCAGTCTTCAACAGGCCCTTTCCTGTTATCTAGCATATCAGAAGGTGACGAAACATTTTGATTTCAGGTGAGCATAGTTTTGAAGGACGTGAACGACATGTCTGCGGAATTCATTACACCCAATGAAACTTCCGTTTCGGAAAACATTCCACCCAACACGGTAGTTCTCGCAGTTAAAGCCATCGACAAAGACGAGGGTAGAAACAGCTATTTGGAGTATTCCCTCTACGATCCGTCCAAGATGTTTACCGTTGGTCCCGTCGACGGCCTACTAAGGGTCACGGGAAAACTCGACAGAGAAACCAGGTCTAATTACAGTTTGGAAATCACTGCTAAGGATAGAGGAGACCCGCCCAGATCAAGCAAGCAGACGATACTCTTGAACGTTCTTGACGAGAACGACAACAGTCCGATGTTCGATCCGAAGCAATACAGCGCATCAATCGCCGAGAACGCAAGTATCGGCGCCAGTGTGCTTCAGGTACGTCCTTATTTTTTAATTATATTTGGCGAATGCCTTTTCAATGTCACCCAAAGGACAAAGGTGATGGGGGTTGTTTTTCTATTAATAATGCAAAAAGTGTTAAAACCTTTTTTTCTTCAGGAAATGTTTCAGGGATGAGAACAATAAAACTCTTAGATTAAACTTTATTGTTTTATATGTTTTTGATGTTCGTTAATAGTTTTCCCAGTGGCGTTTGTTTATACAAACCCCTTTCCTTTATAACTGATAGGTTTTCAACGAATTTTTCGTCTTTATACCCCTATGTTGAGTCATCGACAGTTCATTCCGAAAATCAGTCCACGGTTTGATTGAGATTAAGAGGAAGAACACTAAGTTTTGAGATTTTCGCAGTTGGTGGTGTTTGTGCTTTGACTATTACCTCTCAGTTCAGTTTTTTGATGGAAATCTATAAAAAAAAGTTTTGCTGGCTGAGGGCAGACACACAACCGCAAAGGGTTAATACTAAGCGTTGAGTTAGTTCTCAAAAACCTCAGTTAGGAAGGTGGGGTTTGACTATGAAAAAAAAAGACAGCCAGCCAGGGGCCAAGTATTTCTATAAGTCACTGAAAAAAGAGCCGAATGGCCAGTCAAACGAAACCTCTAAAATTTTGGCAGGTTCAAAAGTTCACACGCTCTCGCGAACCTCGTCAAATGGCCATACGCAAGAGGAAACGTAGAAAAAGTTTTTAATTTTATTCAGGGCCCACAGGTGGGTCATTTGTATTTTCTGTTGCTGATTATGAAATGGATTTTTTTATTGGAGACCATTTAAGGCAGCAAGCAAGGCAGCGAGTAGGTTGCGTGCAGGGCAATGCGATTCTTTTAATCGACGTCAGTTTTAATTTTTGTTTTGTGAAATTAATTTGGACCGCTGGGCGTATTGGAAACAAGTGCAGTGAGACAGGCGCCCTGTCCTTTGCCTCCCAAATCCAAGAACAACATTGTACTAAAATAAATGATTCATTTTTAGGTATCCGCCACTGACATAGACGAAGGACCAAACGGCAGAGTTCGCTATTCAATATTTTCCGGGGACGAGAACCGAGATTTCAGTATTTCTGAGGACACCGGAGTCGTTCGCGTAGCTAAAAATCTAAACTTCGAACGTAAATCTCGGTATCTGTTAACAGTCCGCGCTGAAGACAGTTCGAACGACGACGATGAAAACGTTCGATACGACACGGCCACCATTTCTATTATAGTCGGAGACATAAACGACAATCCTCCGACGTTTTTGGACTCTCCATATCTGGCTTATGTTATGGAGAACGTGGTTCCGCCGCCAGACGGATATTTTTTAACAGTTCGGGCATCTGACGCTGATACTCCACAGTATAACGGTCAAGTGCGGTATTTCCTTAAAGAAGGAGACGCCGGATTGTTTCGAATAAATGCGTCCACAGGTGACATTTCACTTCTTCGAGCTTTGGACAGAGAAACTCAATCGGAATATTTACTCACCTTGGTCGCCATGGATACGGGTAAGTGGTTTCAGTTATTTTTTGTATTTTTCTGTTGTTTTTGGATCTCAACGAAGGTTTTATGTCGTTTTCAAAAGCATGTTTTACATCAATACTCACATCAAGGTGTATTACGAAACAATTACAGGCTTCTAGGACTTGGGAATTCATTTATCAAAACTTTTATTAATAAAAAGGAAAAAAATGAAAACAAGTTGTTGACAGAGGGAGACAGACAGACAAACGAAAGAACACAGACACAAGGTACAACAGATCAGGCGATCAAAACGAGTATTCTTGTGAAAAAGAAATTTTATATAAAAAGCAAAGTTCGAATTTTTATAATTAAGTTATTTTCTTTAATCTAAGAAAGGAAAAGGAAGTTTGCGTTTTTCTTTCCCGGTTTCCAGTTTATCTGGGGTTGGGCCTTCTCGTACATTTCCTTCAGGTCAGTCTGTCCTTAACTGTCACTGTTTGGGAGGATTTTTATATCCTCCTGCACCTTTGACCATAACGTTGTTGGTGGCCTTCCTTGACCACGGTTTCTCGTTGGAAAGCTGAGAGCTATCTTAACTCTTCCCGTCACATAATATGCCCAAACCTTGATCGGCTTCCCTTCTTGTAATTTCTCAGTTATAGGGGTGACAACGTAAAGAAAAGAAAATCCTTAGTCCGGTCCTGGGCTCTGGTAACCCTACTTGCAAGCTTTGAAAAGTGTCTGTCATATAAAAATAACAATAAAAAAAAGAAAGGTAAATCGTTAACAAAAGAGACGATGATATGCCTAAACACGAAACTCGTCTGATTCCTTCGTGTCAAGGGTCACCCCGGCGGACTGAATAGGATACGCGTATCCTCCGCAACACTCTTACGAACCTGACTTTGAAATCGAAACGAAAGGCTTTAACGTTTTAATTATCGACGGTTTCGTTTCTCCAATTTTGTCTTCCTTTTCCTCCCTTTTCAAGGGTACAAAATACCCTCAGGTCAACATGTGTGTGTGCCCCCTTTGATCGCTCGTGAAAATCTCCGAGTCAAACTTGAAACTAAAAACATAATACCGCGCCATGTTTAAAGAACTAACCATCGTTTCGTCCAGTTGAATGGCTGTGGGATAGCACTTGGATAACTTGGTAGCCTGGATAGCAGTGTTGCCACCCTGACGATGTCCACAGCTATCCAAGTGGACGAAACGTTGGTTAGTTCTTTAAACATGTTGCGGTGTAAAAACCCACTGCATCATGTTTTCAGTTTCATCCTTCCTTCCATTTGTATATATTATATTAGTGTAGAAGCTTTGCGGTAGACTGGATTTTCTATCTTTCCTGCTGCGAGTGAGATAGTCATGTGTGGAAAACTCATATCGAAGAGAACGGGCAACTCGGTTACCTTTGACTGTAATTCCACACATGTTTGTCCACATGTCCAAACGTTCGACAAGCGAGTCTCAATGTTCCAACGATGGTTAAATTTGAAAAAAGTAAAAAGACCTTTTCCTTTTTTTTACTTAATTAATTAAAAAATGGCGTCGTTTTTCCTGTTTTCGCGTAATAAAAATTATGAAATTGGTCAACGCCAAAATCCGACTATAAATTTTGTTTTTAAATTAAAAGAAAAATTGTCTTAAGTAGTTGCCAACAAAACAGCCAAATAAATTTATTTTATTAATTTCATTGCACTTTAATTTATTACGTTAATTTAAACAAAATAAATAAATAGGAAGAAGTTTAGCCTAGTTAAAAAATTTTCAAAGAAAACGGACAGAAAGAGACAGGCTATTCACACTTACATCGTCTTTGGTTTTAACATAATAACAAACCACATAATTGTAAAACCTATCCTAACAATTACAGAGGGAGATTTGTTGTCGTTTTTTAATTTTGTCCGATGACTGAGTTGCCAGAGACAATACAAATTAAGAGAAATTTGAAACTAAATTTTTATAAATTACGGTCAACGCAATGACCCCAGTCTGGTGTCTATATCCCGGCGATTATTCATAATTAACAACTAAAACGAAGCAATTGCCAGTTCCCGCCAATAGCTTCTTTCATTCTTTCTTTTCTCACATAGACAGTCCAGCAAAATATGACAGTTGTTAAGGTTCTTTTGGCACATGTCACTGTAGTGCTTTTCGACTTTTTTGCCTCAAGCAGGTAGTATCGTATTGAAATAAAAAGACTTTGCGTGGGAGGTGTTGTGTAGTGGTTAAGTTCCTGACTTGGACACAATGATCGTGAGTTCGAATCCTCCTGTCGCATCCTGTTATACTCAAAAAAAGGTGAAAAACGGGATAAAACCGGGATTAAAACAACCATTTAAAAAGGCTTTCTCTTTATTTGAGAGAAGAGAAACATGGACATTTTCAAAAATAGTAATGCGACACCTAATCTAAAATTGTCTTAAGAACCAACCTGCATCGTTCTTCTAGTACCTTTCTCTTCTTCTACATCGTTCGAAATCCTTCCGAAATTTTGGTTTACGGCTTCAATTGAATGGAAATGCTTCCCTTTTTCGGCTGTCAAAAAAACTTTACCGCAAAACCGCACAGGAATCGCTCTGGTAGTTCCAAAAATGCTTTTTTTTAATGTGGAAAAATTCTTGGACGAATTATCTTCGGTTTGTCGATGGTTCATTTGAGTTTTTTAGCCATGACCATATGCTGGTGGAGAAGGTTCGAGATCCTCCCTCGGTCATTGCTTGCCATCAAATGTAAAAGCCACAATTACTACATCTCCCACTCCCTTGTTTGATGCAGGCTGTAGTTTTCACTTTAGGGACTGTCCGAGGGGCTAGCTTTTAACGAAACGCCTGCTGTCTCTCCGAACAGGTATCATTCTTTCACTTTTCTTTCTTTGGTCTGTTGTGGTGTCTCCCCAGACTCTAAGGATGGAATTAGACTGTCGAGTTCATTGAATTAGGTTCATTATGACTACTAATATCATCACGTATAGGAATGAGTCATAACAGGCAGTAACGCTTAGCTCTGTATTGGCGGTCGCTGTACTAAAATTAACAGATCGCTTAGAGCGGATCTGAGGATTTTTCCTTTTGCTACACAAATGAAGAAATAAATTTTATAAACCCATTTACCTACCATAAGAGAAGATGAAGAATCATTTTGGCGAGCGGGTCTTACAGAATTGCGAAATGAGTTTACGAGGACAGCAATCTAAAATGGCGGGGGCCTGTAGGAGGCAAGACAAATCCGTTATTGAGTCATGAAAACTCATCTGGACGACGGAAGGGGGCCTCGATACAGTTAAGTGAAAGATATCCGAGGGACAACAACAACAAAGAGCATTCCAACCAAACTGATCATCATCATCATCATCGCCGTCGTCGTCATTATTGACAACTGTTAGCTGACCAAGATTTGGAGGTAAACAAACTCTGCGTTGATGATGTTCATCTATTAGACTGAAAACACCTCGCACTGTCCAAGTTTTTGAACCTAAGTGGAGAATGAGATTAACAGTATTTTCGCCAAACTCTAGGAATTTTCAGAGAGGGGAGATTGTAGCCAAACCCATGTAGTCCCACCAGACAGTTTTTTAATCTTCCTGTCTTTTCTTTGCTTTGGTCTGGTCTGGCCTCTTCTGAGGCAATAGCGAAGGTTGAAAAGCGAAAACGAAAGCGAAGAGAGTTATTGGAAAGGAAACATTAATAGATCGGGGGTCCTGGAATTAATGGGGACCGAGGGATAGAGCCCGTGAGTTAATGAAATTATTCGCCGTGAGTCAGCAATTTTCGAGAGACTTGGCATTGTTCCACGAGCTCTCGAGTACCACCATTAGGACAAAGATGCCATTTTTATCCAAACAATTCTTATTCTTCCGATACAATAACGTATTAATGACGGAATAGGAATGTCTAATTCTTCCTAGAACGAAAATTATAAAAACTCAAAATGTTCGGCAGATGACCGGAAAGAAGTCTCTCTCTCTTTCTCCCTCTGTATATCGGTTCCTACACATTACGGCGACAACAATGGTTTTATTGAGGAATTTCACAATCATTTAGAATCGTTTCTCTAGATGTGAATTGGAAATCATTTTAGGTTTAGATCCAGGTTTACAGGTCAAATCCGAATGAGTGTCTCTCTTTTTTTGCCTTTTTCTATGTAACTTTCTGCCTAGACACTGACAGCTAATAACCACGAGGAAGACAAAGTATAGATAAACTATTTCCATCTACCCAAGAATTCAAAAATGTTTAAAAATCTCCAAATAGCATAAAACCCTTAACTGTCCTTTGTTTTAAGATATTCTAAAACAGGATGGTAAAACTATATATACGAGATCGTGTTAACTTTTTTTTTGCAAAAACTCGATTCCTTTGAGGTGTCAAAACCAAGAAAGACGGTCTTTTTCAAACAAAAGAAAATTTTTCTTTTAACGATCTTGGTCCTGCCCTTCTGTGAGTCCGTTCTCCTCCATAAATATTCATCAAAAAAATAATTTTTAAATGTATTATAAACACCATCTTGTACGAAAGGCGCCTAAAAGGTCCGTTTCAAAAGAACCATTCATAACAATTCATCTTTTTGGTGTTAATAACCGTCGGATTAGTGAAACAGACGGACATAAAGGTTATGAACTCTTTCGCGGAAAACCAAAAATGTTGAAGAATTCAAACCCAAAACTCCACAACTTTGGACTTGAGTTGGACCTTTGGGATCCTACATTACACAAGTTTTGGTAATTAACCCAAAGATTTTGGTAAGGAAGTTTGTGGTGCTGTAAAGTGAAGTGGCGATGATATGTGCGTGCGTTGCATGAATACGAAAATGCGTTGCGCTGGTTTGTGACCAAGCGAGAGAATAAAAAATACTGAATGCGTCTGACTTACCTGTGTTCCTGCGGCAAGGAATCCAGGACAGATGAACCTTATTGGAAGGGTGTGGAAGGAAAATTCACCTGTACCTTTTACTTTTCCTGTTGTGTGCATAAAATGCACTGGAATGAATGCAATGGTGGAACTACTAATGAATGCGACACAATACTCGAAAAACTGCGTAATGATACGATTGCGATGGAATGCGACAAATTAACTTATGTGACAAAATGTGAAAAGTAACTCGACCAAATACGTAAAGTAACTGATCAGTAACTGAGAGCTGAACAGGTAATCGCCATCGAGCCGAACAACGCCTGTCACAGCTTGCTATAAAATGAGTTTCGTATCCAACAGGCGAGTTGCTTCTTACGCTGTTTAAAGTTGGTGATTATGCACGCTGTCGTGATGCGACTTGCAAGATCTTGTTTTGAAACACGGACGACTCTAATAAATATTTCAAAAATTGGTCATCAATTAGTATACTTTTAATAGAATGAGTCGTGAAAAGAAGAAGCAGTTGAAACCTTCGTGTTGTTATACTACAGAGAATTTGATGGCCCGATCCCGAGTGTCACACTCAGAAACTTTATACTGGTACCTGTACTTTCCAAAACAATGGGAAGAGAACCTTCAGATAATTTGATGCAGGCTTGATGCAATTTCGGAATGAGTGTTAACTGAGCTTGTGATTCCGCTTGGACCAGAGTCAGCCACAATGCAACCACGAATGATGCCTGGTATAGGAATATTTCCTATACCATGATATGTCCCTATGAGACCAGTGTGACCTATGGGTATGGTATGCTTAGTATTCCAACCCTGCGGCTTGTGCAGCCATCGATATCTTTTTGTAGCTGTTGTATCAACTCAGACTACGAGTGGACCTCCAATACATGTAGTCTTGAAACCTGATAAGTAACTTACGCTTCAAAGCTTTATTTCCTTTTTCTCAGGAAACTGGAGTCCATCTGGAGCTTTCCCAAAATGAAATCCGAAAACTTAGTCAACGTTATCAAGAGAAATTTTTAGGAAAAAAATGTTTAAGTGTTGTTAGTATTAATTCAACGACTTGATACCTCTCTGTTACATAATAAACTATTGTCCTTTAAAAAATAGGGCTCTTTCTCCTTGCCTCCTATTACCCCCTCTGCTTTCTTTTATACCCTCTCACCAGTCTCCTCATCGCTTGTAAAAGAATACATTTCTTAAAAAGAATCAAACCGTGAAGCTGAGGAACAATAAAATACCCAAAGGTGTGGCGAGGATTTGAGTCGTTGAACACCTCGAAATCGTTTATGAGTCACCGGAATACGGCGCTGAGTGCTTAATTCTCACGTGTCAGACCTAAATGAATAAAATTTCAGAGGGAGAGAGTGGGGGGGGTTCTTTGGGAGTGATAGATAATAGTGGAATAGGGACATTTTGTCTACGGATTTGGGTTGATTCTTTAGAACGTTGACATTTTTTAAGTGAACGCCTGTAACTGAAATGGTCGAAAACACCCCCAAAGCTCACAGTCTGATTTGCTCTATATTCACAGAAAATCACGTGTCCTTAAAACCTACAAAAACTAAGATGCGTCATGTTAGAGCGTAAAAAAGATCACTGTCGCTTCAATTTGTTTTGTTTGTATTATTTCAAAAAGCTCACATGACATTATCATGAAAGGCGTGTTGGCTACAGCTGACATTTTGAAAAAATCACGTTCAAGCTGATATCTGGGCGCTCGTTTGGTTTTTTAATCTTCTGACGAGAAGAACTGATATTTTACTTTGAGTATGTGGTCTTGTGTGATTTCGAATTCCTTTGAATATGTTGACTCCACTGTGCACAATGCGTTGTTGACGAAGTCACTAAATGACGATTCTTGAAGAAGCCTCGCAGATTCCTTGGTCATAAATCGTGAGAGGGGGGACGGCACAAATGAATCAATACTAAAAAAAGAAGAATCACCCATAATACCCAATTTATCACTTTTACCCTAACACACATATTGTCTCTCTTGTGTGAACGACAACCCTCTGCCCAAATACTGTCAGGAGATTAAACCCGGTGAAGGCATTGGGGGATAAAACATTTGGGTCATACAAATGCATTATAATGATTATATGCGCAAAATTGAAAGTGCGAAGCCTCCAAGAGAGTCGACCTGTGCTTGCAGATCCTCCTCCTCCTTTTTTTTCACTTCCTCTGTGTCTTTTTCTTAAATAATATTTGTTAAGGTTTATTTCTCGTGCTTCTCCTACACTATGGAGCTGTCGTTTTAAGGGAGTGCCGAGGTCGCACCCAGAAAGTTATTTCGGGTCAACAGATTAAACTAAATTCATCGAAGAAAGCCGATGAACAACTCTGCTTCTGGAAACATGCAGTTTGTCACATGGTTCTTAAGATATCGCAGTAAATGATTTGTAATTCTCTAAACAACTGAAGTTAGGCAGACAAAAGACAGAAGACGTAAAGATACTTTTTACGTCTAATTTTCCCATCGTTAATCGCATCTTTTTATTTTCCCATAGAATTTTCTTTTTGCCGAGAATTAAATTTCCGAGTGAATGAAGGCGCGGCTTTCAAACTTCTTCGGTGCTCATTTCACGATCTTTCTCTTCCTGTCTTGCTTGCTTTCTTGCTATTTGATAGACATTTTAAATGAATAAAAAAATAACAGTATAAATAAATATAAACAATTGAGATGAAGGAAATTAATTTTGCCGAGAAGGAGACGAGAGAGACAGAGAAGAAGAAAGAAGAGCGAAGACAAAGAAGAAAAAGATGGAAAAAGGTCGGGCGATGAATTATTCCAACGTCTTCCATTAGCTATTAATCAATATGGCGGCGTTTTGTGTTGCAATGTGAGACATTGTTTATGATTCTGGCTTTTGGCCTAATTTGATGGCATGATTATCACCGTAGAAAATGAGCGAGCGCGAGGTTTCAGGGCGAGGTTTTCGGTTTCAATTAACCCAGCCACCTTTTTCGACGCCTTTTTCTCCTTTTTTTCTGCACTTTAATTTCAAAATGTTCATGTTGGTTAGCCCTGAATTTAACGAAGGCATAACTTTTCTAAACTTAGAAGAGACTTCTCGCAGATTTTATGATATTTCGCCTATGTCTTTAACCTTTGAGTTATTTCCGGCTACTTTTTGACGCAGTATCCAACTTCAAAGTCATTTATTCCTATATTATAAATATTTTCAAAGTTTGGTTCCTTAATATCCTCAAGGACGTTAACTGACACAGCTTTTGTCCTTCAAAGTTCGACATAATTTTTTACAGTTGAGAAAATCAACATGGACCCATACTATCTGTTCTTTTTTGCTACTCTTGCATACACTTACTCTTAATTTAGTTTTTTTGTCATTTAAAACTATTTATAGTATTATATCAATATTTATGTCTACTGGAAAGTTCTCTCCAATTTTAGAGTAATACAAAAGTATAAATGCATCATCCGTTAAATAATCATCAATAAATTGCCATCATTTTTAATAGAGTATTTGTATCGACAATGTGCGATGTTGTCAAAAAGGGTTTTGCTCTAATATGATGTTGACAGTATCGTCGAACCCAAACGCGTTCAAACTTAATGTAATATTATCGGACAGAACTTTCCACTAAACTATACTTAATACAAATAACATAAAATCAGAAGAAACCATTTAACTCGATCTTACGCCGAATTCTATGTTAAATACATACTGGAAAACCAAAAAGAATTGCTCTGAGTTGAGATGCGAAAGATTTATTCGAGTGTGCTGACATCCAAAATAAATGGAGCCCGTGGACTACGTTTTATACGAAAAAGTTCACGTGACATTGAGAAAAACAAAAGATGGATTTTTTTTTAGCCCAAAAGGACCTGACATTAAAGGGAACAGAAATTCAGATCGGAAATTCAGGTCGAAATAAGTTCGTGCGATTTTTTGATTTGCCCTCGGGGAAACCCGCCCTTTTCCATTTACAAAGAAACAGAGGAAGGAAACTCACTTTCTTTTCAGTGAGCCGCAGATACCGAGGAGGGAAAGAAGAGGAAAGAACGAAGGAAGGAGGAAAGGGAATTAATTTTTCCGCCAAAAAGGGTTTCGGGGCCTTTTCAGACGTTTCGAAATATTTCACGTAACGTGAACGCGGTCACGACTAACCCGAGTGTGTGATGCGTAGAATAAAGTCCGCCGGCCAAACTGCACCGTGTATTTTGTTTCTCGTGTTAAATGATTATACTGTTTATGAAAAAAAGAAAAGATGTCTAACAAGAAGGGAAATATATGCATGTGCAAGACTTGAGTGCTTTTGGCTCTGAGAATGATGCAGATTTGCTTTCTTGGAGAAAAATCAAAACCAAACGCGGTATAAAAGCATCTATAATATCACTGGTTGTAAATGCTTGACCGTTGTCAGTTGTTATGATGAATCTCGCGGGTAGGCCTCCCTCTGTCAACGAGTGGACAAATATAACTGTACAACGAAAGAGAACCTTTTGGAATCAATTTTGCCAGAAACCAAAGCCTTCTTCTCTTGTGAATGAATTTCTAGGGACTTTCCTTAACCCAACCATTCATGATATTCTCTCTGTCTTTCTTTTTCCTTCTTCTCTCCTCTTTCTCTCTAACATTTCCTTCTAAACTGTCAAATAAAAAGAAAAAAAAAGAACTTTAAAATAAATTTCACGGCTTTTGCTCCGATCCATGTCGAATCGTTAATTCTTTCGGTGACCTTTGAAAGAAAGGAGGGGGTTGGGCCCCGTTTTCAGTTTTCTTGTTCTCGGTTCCGCAAATGACTTTTTATCTTTTCCTTCTTCGTCTTTTTGATTCACCTGGGAGCAAAATTTCGCGAGAGAAGAACGAACATTGCCATAAAGATTCCCGATTAGATCAAACAAAGATCAGAAGAGGGTCCTCCCCCTTCCCCGAAACCATTTTCTGCTTTTTGTTTTCATTCCCGCGCCCGTCGAGAACAAGCCCGTGAGGGATTCAGGAAACAGAGGAGGAAGAATTCCGTTGGGTTCCCCCAATCTCAAGTCGTACCTGCACAGGTCCCGCCGTCGTCGGACATATGAAAGGATTTGAATAATTTCTGAGTTAAACACCAAAAAACCGTTTTCCATGGTTTTTGCTCTTGACACGGCGGATAATTTACGGGAGGGGGGGGGTGACCAATAAGATAAAAGAGGCGGGCTTATGCATAATTTTCTTATTTAATATAAAGTTCACATTATCATGATAAATTATTTTTTTGTTTTCTCCTCTTTTTTAAAATGGCGACGAATGACTGATTATCTCAATTACGAATTGCTTCTCTGTTTCTCCTGACGGCTGGGCTGGTTTTTTATCAGAGTGAGTGTGTGACTCCCCCTTCTGCTCAAACCATTCTAAAACATGATGAAAAAACCAAAAAAGTGGAAGAGTTCAAGGGATGTTTTCATGGGTTGAATTGCTTTTGAATCCAAGTTTTGCACTTCCAAGGTGGATCCAACACAACCCAACCGCAAACCCTTTTGAATCATAGGTTGGTCTCTTCATGGGCTTTCTCAGAAATAAAGACAAAAACGAAGAAGTCAAATTAAGCAGCAAACCAGTGGAAGGAGTGTTCAAAGAGGTGAAAGAAAAGTCAATAAAAGTAAGAGAAAAACGAGGGAAAAGAGAAGAGGAAAGGACAAATATTATTCAAGTAATAAATCAAGGATCAAAGGAGTTAAAAGATAACTTGGAAAGTGCAGAGAGAAGGAAAGCGGATGAGAAAATGGGAAACGCATGCGGCAAACGTATACAACTAGAATAAGGACGACCGCCATTTTGAATAATGGATTCATTCTCCGTGTCAGATGATCATCGGACAAACCCCGAGGACTTCACATGCCTCAATGAACGGATTTTAATCTCCCGACCATTATTATGATTATCATTATCACGATGGCAAACAATCCTACGTTTAATTGGTCCGAATCTTTTCTTATTAATATAGTAGGGGGCCTTCTTCTTATTAGCGGAAGGTTCTTCACTTCCGGTACTCAATTGCCTGAAGGTTTTTGACAAAGCAGCTTCAAGCTGAAGGTAGTATGAGAGTTCTTCTAAATTGTGTTGGTTCTTTTGGTATTCTCGAACATGATAGTGGTCAGCAGATATTAGCAACCTATTGTGAGTGTTGTCTTCTAGAAAATTCGTTATTGGTCATCAATCATCACGAGTTTTTACACCCCCTCAAACATCAGTTTTTTCGTTTTGATATACCTTGGGCTCATCGACCTTTAGGTATTTCCTCTTACGTCTCTTCCTTTTCTCTGAGAGCTTTTGCAGTATTCTTCCCTAGCGGCAACAGCAATCAAAGGTTTTTGTCATCGTTACCCTTTTCAACTTGTTTCCAAAGAATCCCTCTCAACGACAAATAACTTTTGTACCTACTTAAAACAAGAAACAAACAACTAAGTTAATTTTAGTGATCCTCGAATTTTACCAACTCCAATGATAAATTTGATACTTATTTAAACCTTTATTCATAGTTTAATAGATAAATGCCCGACAAAATTTTAATTTCCGTATTTAAACATAGACGATGACTAATTAGCAAGGTCAACAAAAACGACATTTAGAACTTTAAAAGCTCTTGCGCCTACACAAATGTCCATTGTCTCAAGTAGGGACTTCTGACGTTTTGTATAGATGGCGTCTGTCTTTCCTCCCTTTACTTCTTCTTTTTATTTTGCTCTCGCCTTTAAATTTGAAAAGTGAAAGAATCTGAGGTCGTCTGCTAATAATGACACAGGAGGACGATAATGAGACTGTAATGTGTGGTTTAAGCGGATTTCCCCAAGAACCAAGACGTTAAATTTTCTTCTCCTGACTTTTATTTCTTGAATAGTACACAAAGACAGAGAGAGAGAGAAAGAGAGAGGTAGGAGAAAGAATCTTTTCATTTTTTAAACGACGGAGCTAGGGAAGGATCAGCTTGACACGTGTATGGAATGTGTCGGACAGAAAATTTGGTGTAAAGTTCCTTCTTCTAGTTCGAAGTTCGGTCTCGATTTGAAGTCAGAACCATTTCATAAATATTGCACATTGTTAAGAAAAACCAGTGGTTGGGTGATAGTTAATGGCCTGACTAGAGAAGTTACGGTCAGTAGTTCAAATCCTCTGTTATACAAAATTAAAGTAGCAAAGTCCATCTCGTTGTACAAAAGCTTTAATTTTTTTTTCAATATAACAGGATACGGGAGGAGGATCTGAACTCTCAACTATAACTTAGTTTGGCACTTAACCACTACACCACAGACCTCCCACTATAATATTACACACTATCATTTTCGCTGAGTATTTGTTTCAAAAGTATTGTACACTATCACGAGAAACTTCTTTCACAAATATTGCACACTCACTAAGAGTGAGCAACTTTCACAAATAAATTTTTGAAGTCGAGACCGAACTCCCTTCTAGCCAAATGACTTAGGCGAAAAAAGAAGGCCAAACTTCTGGAGGAACATATGAAAAAGCTATCATTATTTCTCCAGAAATTTGACCTAACGGCACAAAAGCCAAAAATTTACTGTATACTACTCGATACCAAAATTTTCCTTGGTTAAAAGTAACAGACGAAATCCGGTTCAAAGAAAAAACCAAAAGGAAATATAAAAATAAAAAAATTTATCGGAAGGCTTTTCAAAAAGTATTTTTAAAATTCCAACCAAATTAACAACGGAGTTCTTTTCACCTGATTTACTATAATTTAATTTGCATAATGTTTACCTGAGAAATTTTTTTGTCGGGTGATGAATAGGCTTCTCGATGCACAAGCTTCTTGAATTTAAGATCCTAATCAGAATTAAAAAAATTTTTTTTTCTTCTTCTGAATATTCAGAGAATCCCGAACGATTAAATTTAATCCCAAAGAATAATCACAAAGAAAAGAAAAAAAATTTTAGGGTTAATTAGTGTAATTAATTCAGAATTAATTGAGAAAACCTTTTGTTTGGGCATTGTTGACTGTTGACAAATCGTAAATAAGAATCTAATTAATTTCTACTCCTTTGTGTCGTTTACGTTTTTGGTGTCTGACCGGTTGCGAGAGGACAACCGAAACTTGGACCCAGATTTTGTCTCATTTTCTTGGCGGATCAGGTTTATAGATTGTACGTACGACAATGTCCGATGTCATAGTTATCTTAAGCACTTAAGAGCCAGTTAGTCTGAATAAACGTCCTTAAGTATGTGATGGTCAAATTTTGAAAATATTAATAATATGGGAGATAGAAGATTTTGAAATTGGGGGCTAGGTTCCAAAGTACCAAGAAATAACGTAAAGGTTAAGAAATAGGTCTTGAAGTTACTTGTCTGCGAAGTTTAGGTCTGCCATTAAAAGTGAAGATAGGTCAGGATTTAACAACACCCAATCGTCACGAGATCAACAGACTTTTTCAAATTTCCTAGCTTAGGTACTCTAGAAAGGAATAAATTGAAAACAACTTCCGGTTATTATAAATAAATTACGAAACCAACAACAAAGAAACGTTGGTGTTTTGATTATGATACAAACTATCCACAAAAGTGTGCATCACTTATGAAATAATAGGGAGTTAATTTGTTTAGTAATAAGTAGCAGAAGAAGAAAAAAACCGCGTTAAAAAAAGTAGCGTTAGAACTTCCATTTACAAGGCACCTCTGACCAACTGACCGCCGCTAGGTGTCTAATTAAAATTAAATAAAAACGCGCCTAAAAAGAAACGGATGAAGGCGCGCGATAAACGGGGCTTGTTACCCCAGCAAACAAAAATGGCGGCAACGCATAAAAATCCTCACAACCATAAATATCGCCATTAAAAAACCTAAGAACGAGACGTGAAGGAATGCTTTTGCCGAGCCATCAACACTCAACTGCTCTTCCATCCATTGGAAACCTTTTCACGCAAAAATCTGGGTTGATAAGTAATCTGGTACTTATAAAATCTTGTTTATTGCAGAATTCGCGAAAGGTTCCGTGCCCAAAAGTTAAGATGAGAGAGAGGGAGGGGGTGATCCGCAAAAAAATTTTCGATGTGGTTCATGAAGATCTTCATTCGAATAAACGAAGCGAATTGACGAATTACACAGAACATACTTAATAAGTCCTTTTTAGGACTCAGGGACGCCCACGAGGGGTCCCCTGTCGGACTCTGTTGAGGCCTGTTTTCTTTGCTACAGTCTGCTTCGACTGTTCGCCTCCCCTTCCTCCTCGTATTTCAGTTGACGGCTTGCTTTGGGATCTAATCTGACGAAGTTGAGTGGTCGTAATTTTTGTTCTTTACGAATTCAGTAGAATCTTCTGTATGGGCCTTGAACTCTCTTTTACTTATTTGCTCATAGAATTATTCCAAATGCTACCGACCTTGGAAAAATATTTTAAAACTTAATTAACGTTCAAAATTGTAAAAACTATAAAGCACCAGGAAAACAATAACAATACACTAAATTTCGGGTAAAAAATCACGTAAACACGACAGGACGTTAAACAAAAAAGAAGAGGGAAAAGAATCCTTGAGGCAAATTCCCATCTGACTCCGATGACGGCCTATTAATTAATAAAAGCCCGATTGTGAAATTAACGAGGAATTTTTGAGGCCTATCAAAGCCTAATAATAATTGCTGTTATCCTCATCATTTGGCATTCCCAAAAAAATTCTAAAATGTTCTCCGACTGGTTGTCCACCTACCTTCTAAAACAAACACCTGACGCAAAAAAACTTTCCGATTTTTCCGTGGTTCTGCGAGATGAAAGGGAGAAAAGACGAAGGCGCCCCCTCAAAAAGGAAGGCTTTTGTGACTTTGTTTGCTTCGTCTTTGACTCACGAAGGAATATCAAACGCTACCAAGTTTTCTGTTGCCTAAAGGAGAGGTAGAAACAGATGCTTCTGACGCAATAATTTCATTCACATTGGCGGTTTGAAGAGCAAGAAAACAAAAAACACAACTTAACATGGCGGTGCATGATTGGATGTTATATATAAGGTCCTTGAACATGTTTTGGCTGTTTTTTTCACAAAATAAAAGCTTTACGTAAAATATCCGGAACAAAATCATTTCATTCAAAGCACTGCCCATTATTAGAGACCGCTTTATCCCATCTTTTTGACAGTATATGAATTCGGCGTCGGAAAAAGGACTTGTCTTCTGAGGCTATCCTAGAGTCAATCCATTTTTTGGCTTCTTTGTAAGAATGAAAATTCTGATCAGCTAGGACGTGTCCCGTCCATCGAAAAGGTGAAAATCAAAAAGGGCTATGTCAAGTGAATACAGGGGGTGGGGTAGAAGTTCCCATTAAAGCCTTTCCAGGTAGGTTTGCACTGGTTTTGGAACATGAGACCGAGCGTTGTCGTGTCTCTGCTTTTATAGGAGCCGTTTTTCTCTTAGGACTTGTCTCGAACCATCCACTGAAGTCGACAGAGATCCGCCGTGATAGTTTCATTCGGTTTGAGCATCTCGTAATAAGCCTACACCCTGATGATCCCACCAAATGCAGAGAAGGGGCTTTGAACTATGTATTTTTAGTTTTACGAACAATGTTGACGCATGGTCAAATTCACTCTACGATTTTCTACACTTTGTATTTTCGAAGTGGGTCTACTTTTTATCATCTGCCACGATACGGTGCGAAAAACCTTCTCTTTTCTGTTGCCGAAACAGCAGTTCAAACGTAATAAGACGCCGTTCGACGTCTTAGCTTCAGTTCATACGGCAGCCAATGTCCTTGCTTCTGTATCATTCCTGACACTTTTAAAAGTCTTGAAATATTTCACTCGTCTACTCGTAATGTTTTCCTAAGTTCTGCTAGCGTCTGACATTGATCTTGATCGAGTACTTCCTTCAATTCTTCGTCTTCAAATATTTTCGGTACGCCAAAATGTTTCTTGTCCAAGTTCAAAATCATTACTTTTGAAGGGTAAAAACCAGTCCCTACATGTCGTATGCGACAGAACATTGTCACCATACATCTCAACAAGAATTCCATGTGCTTAAGCAGCAGATTTCTTTGGACTGAATTAGTGTGATAAAATTCCCTGCAAATACACTTTATTTGGCACAAAAGGGCATATTTTCAGAGCTCATAAAAATTACTTTGTTCATCCTAAAGTGAGCAACCATACACTGAAATTCAAGATTAGATACAATACTTCCTGCAATATTAATGGTAGTGCAACTGCCATCTATAAAGTAAGAGCCAGAACTGATTCAAGGACCTAATAATATAAACTTAAATAACTATTAATATATTAAACCTTCAACATATAAATACATAACTAACTACTTACAAACCATACAAATTCATCATGATTTTATACTAATACAGCATATAAAACATGAACACATGTCTGAGAAAACCTATAAATACATATAACACAGCACAACTTTATTATTATTAATTCTTAAAAATTCAATTTTATGTGTCTTGCATTCTATACTTAACTCTGACAGGTCCAGTTTTCCTCTCCTTTTCTATTTTTTCCAATTTATTGTCAGCACATAATTTGTTTAAGTAAAAGTGTTGAGAGCCATATGATTTACATATATTTCTATTAACATCCATTATCTTTGTACTGTAGTTTCCCCATACCATATTTCAGTCTATATTATCTTTAACTCTAGTATAACTTTGCATAAATGAGAACTTTGACTAAAATCGATGCATCTTTTTTATTTATCATAAATTTTTATTCTGTCATTTTTATTGGACAGTAAGTCGTATCTTAAATTTGGCACATGTAAAAAATTTCTCATTGTATGAAGACATTGCAATTATTAATTATATTGAAAGGTTGAATAGTACCTTTTTCTGTTGCTATCACAGTCTCTTTACCTTTTGCTACAAATGTACTGATTGTCTCGGTCAATGAGAACATTTATTATGAGAATGGGTGAAATTAGACAAGTTGTGAGTTGAGCCTGGATCGACTCTAAATTCTATTTGTTGTTTAAATCTTGTGAAATTCTCATCTATTGATATATTGCATTCAAAGCAAAAAAGCCTTGGTTCGTGAAGCGACTGCGCCATATTTTATTTATTTAATACTGGTTACTTAACAGTCTTTATTAATAATTCTTTTCAACTATAAGCCACACGTTGGCCGCCATATTTATTTACTAATTGTTTTCGTTGCACCACTACTTCCATATGAGCACTTATTTACATGATAAAAAACATTTGTAAAGGAAATCATATTTTACTCCTTTCAACTCATCACCAAAACTCTTCAAAAATATTTGATAACCAATTTATAAATATCGTCAAATGGTAATGGTGAAACCAGACAACACCCTGGTAAAAACAGAAAAGGAAAAAAAGCGAAGAAACCGTCCTCCTGCCACGAACATGCAATTAAACCTTTCCCACCGCCAACTTTGATTTCTCACCAAACTAGTTTCTAATTTTTCCGCCAATACAAAACGAAACTTTTTCCTTTAATAAATTTTATCCACTTTATACTAAAACTTAAACTTAATTACTCAATTTAAACATAATAAACATAAAAATCCCACGATTAATTAATTTTAAATAAATAAATAAATTTTAAGAATTAATAAAAGCAAACGGAATCCTAAAATAAATTTATAATGAATGCGTAGCCGTTTTTAACGGTCATTTTGCTTTTGCTCTTCGGGAGAGGGAAACAAAATTGTGAGGGCGGGACGGGAGGAATAACAAGCTTTTCCAAAACTTTATACTCATTGTAATCAAATTCGTCAAATTACACGACAACTGTTTTGGAATTTGATCTCTCCCCTGAAAAGATTTATTTCCTTAATAATTTATTGTCTTAATTAATAATTCAAATCTCCGTTATTATTTATTGCTCTACCTTTATCTTGCTGTTTAAAAAATCTGTCAATAAAAAAAACAAATTTCCAACAAGAGCTCTGATTCTCTCTTTCTCTCTCTGCTTTTTAATGTCGGCCATGAAATTTATGAGAGACTAATGCCTTCTTAGATATGGCAGCGTACCAGATTCCTACTAGTTAAGGTCGAAGGCAAGTGTTTTTGACGGTTTCTCTCGTTTTAGTTGATAACTTTCGGCTTGGATCTTTGAATGATGGAGGACATTTTCACGAGGTTCGATAAAATAAAGAATGAAAGTTAAAATGGAGCTAAGCCAGGGTACTTGCGTTTGCGCCCAAGGTTTTAGTCAGGGCCTAGGCCTTTGTCCAATTTCACTGTTTGACATATGCGTGGGTTGTAAATTGACATTTGATTTTCTTTCTTTTTATTCCTTCACCTCTCTCTTTCTCACTCTCTTGTTTCATTTGGGTTCTCAGACCCTTCTTCTTCATTGAGTTGTTTTCAATGTTCTTTCGGTGACGAATTTATTTTGGTACTCTAAAAAAATTTTCCTCGATAATCTTCTATAATAGTTTATTATTAAATTCATGTCCTGAGTACAATTCAATGATCATTTTAGAGGGTATGTCTATTCAAAGCTCATTCTAAGTGTCAAGTACCGCGAATGAAAATTTAAAAGATCCGACTTGCACAGATTGAATCGCACCAAAGATTTCAAACTTCAAAATCATGGAATTCATCTATAAATGGTTAGCAAGCAAGGAATCGAGTTGGTATCGAACACCACCACCATCACCGGTATCGAACTGGTCCTCCTTCCGGAAAAGGAACCTTCAATTTCCTTCGAGGGATGCTTGAACAATTTACATTTCTTCAATTTCTCGCACATTCGCGGGTGACGTGACTGGCTTGCACGTCACACATGTGACTGACCTCTTCGGGAACACCTGAATCGAATTAAGAACGTTCAACCGAACTAACAGTGGATTGTGGCGTGGTAGAGAGAAGGCGGGGGAGGGAGGTGGACCAAGGGAACAGGAAAGAAAACCTCAGGAACGTAGTTGCATTCGATTGAAATGAGGAGAACATGCAGAATAGGTTCAAAAGTTGCGAGTTTGAAATCAGTCACCCCTGGCAAATGAGAAGAAGAAAAAAATTTCAAACAAACATGAAAGTTTGAAACAAGAGAAGAAGGGACTGGAATGATTAGGAATGTGAATGAGCAATCAAACTTTTTTTTCTCGTTAAATAAAAACAAGACTTTGGAAGTTTAAACGAATAAAGTCAGTTCGTGATGGATATCAAGCCCGTCTGTATGCCATGAAGCATCTTATTATCATAATCACTCAGGAAGTTTATTAAGCCTCAGGCCTGGCTGTGCATTCGTGACGTCACGATCACATTTGTGCTTCTGATGTGAGTTGAAGTCCTTTTCCTTCCTTCCTGCCTTCCTACCTTTTTACCTTCTAGCGCCTTTTTCCTTTTTGATTTCGTTTGATATTCGGCCCGCGACTAATCAATATAAATCCAAGGACCCGGGCACAGTAAGAGATAGACAGACGTTTCTCTAAATGGGCCTGAAAATCACGTGACGTACACGTAACGGGTTAATACCTGTTATTTAGGTTGGTAGAGAATGAAGCGATTTTTAGACTCACCTTTGACTCCGGCGTCTGGAGGTTTGGTGTCGTGGCTTTGATTCTTGTTGGCCCTTCTTCACTCTCTCTCTCTCTCTCCTCTCTAAGCCTGTATCTTTCTGTCTCTTTCATCTCTCTCTCTCTCTTTCCTTCTTTGTGCGCCTCTCTCCTCCTCTTCCCTTCCGCTTTTCTCGTCCTTCCTCACTCCTTTCTCTCATAGGAATATTTGATTCCATCGATTTTTTTTTGAACAATCCTTCTTTCACTCAAGTTCTAACTAATATGAACTTAATTCCTTTAATTTTAGCCTAAAAAAATAATTTTGTGAACGTTCTTGATGTCTTAAAAAGTAATTTTTCAATATCACTTTACCGCCTTTTATTCCTACTTTTCATTCTCTTGATGATCGTCTTCCTTTCGTTTAGGAAAATTAGTTTAGTTTAGTTTTTGAAATTTAATCCCTTTTTTCACCCCTGGGACACAACTGGATCTGTCAGAGGGCTCACTGTCATATCTTCCCTAGTCAGGCACTTGGACTACTACACCACAGCATAGAGTTCGTTTTTAAAAATTAGTCAGTTATCTCCTAAAGTCTTATATGTGGAATGCCTATATGACGTCTGAATTTTCGTGACCATTATGTATCACTTCTAATAGGTGCCTTGTTGAACAGTGAACCACCCTTTTTTCTAAGCCATATAACTTGTTAGAAATTAAAGTTAAGAATTTCGTTTTGGTGTCATGGTTCAGGCAATTTTACACAGTTTCTCATATTCAGGTTACAGAAAGCCAGAGAAACGAATAAAGACCGTTTAAAAAAAATTTAAAGAAAAAAAAGAAAATTGGCTCCCTGGAGCCTTGTATAGGTAGTATACACTAAACTACCTGTATTTCAACAGTGAACCACAATTTCGTTACCAGTAAAAATTCTTATTTATCCATAAAATGTTTGATAATCGTCTTTTATTTTTTTGTATTGACGCAATTTGATGTTTTTTTTGTGATTCTTTAATTAGTTGGTAAATTAATGAAGACTGTTAATTATACTATTTTAGGGAACCTGGTTGTTAATTTTCTCCAGAGGTTTATAGGTTTATAGGAGAGGTTATCATGTTACCACCATGTTTTTAACGTAACGGCGCAACGTAGGATAGGGAATTTTACTGGTTTTTGCTGCCGTCCTAATGGAGCTAATTTCCTACCATTAGTAAACCGGTTCACTGTGTACTATACGAACCTGGTTCACTGTTCAATATACACACGATTCAACTTATAATATTTTTAAAAAAAATAGATTGTAGGCTGAATTGTCACAAAGCAATATGCTCATAAAACGTCTAAAACTACAACAATATCGACACCATAAAGCTTTTGGTGCTAGAATTAATAACAAAGTACATAAAAATCGAGACATTTACGTGAGAATTCTATGTTTTTTTGTCGATAAACAAGCAAACCGCTGTCAAACCTCACGCTCAAGCCATGGCCACCGGCTAACTAGAGGAGAGGGGGAGGGTGCCTATGAGAAAAGTTTTAACAAGGTCGGTCGAATTGGTAACCTCGCAGTTTTTCAAAATGGTGGTGGTTCAATGTTCCTAGTTGGTTCACTGTTCAACCAGGCACCCTACAAATTTTACGGTAAAAGTGATAAATCTGGCGAAGTAATTTTTACAATGTATATATATATATATATAAACATTGTAAAAAATAACATAATACATATATATAAACATATTATATAAATATATACATACATATAATATATATATAAATAAATTTAGTGATTATATATATATATAATCACTAAATTTGTTAAATGTAATAAATTACTGAATATTTATTGGCTAGTAGCTAGTTCATTAAATCTCCAATTCGTAATGGAAAATCTAATAAAAGTTTGGTCAGGTGCTTGGCTTCTGTCACTTTTGTCACACGTCAAGCAGCTTTCCTCGCCAGTAATAATTTACAAACTTCCCAATTTGAATTGCCAAAACTTAAGATAAAGAAGTGACAGAAGCACTCTCAGATCAGAGCACTCTTTTATTAAATGCTCTTTTTTTTAATAATGATGTTAGTTAATTTGCTCTTTTTGCCATTCCAGTCAAATTTTAATAGGCGAAAGCAAATGTTCTCTCCCATTGTCTGTAATCTTCGCCCTAAAAGGCTACGGGCATTTGTACTTCCCTGGCCTAGGGGCTACCGTGATAAAGAAGGCGGTTCCCCAGGGATGAGACCTTACCATTGCACTTCGGTTTGGTTGACTCCTGAGAATGCCCCAAATGTGGGAATCTCGGGAGCGTAATTTTTGGTAGTCGGGACTGCGTTCGCGCTCTTTTATTAAATGCTTCATTACAAATTGAAGATTTTACAAAGTAGGGGGTAAATGTGATAATTGTTAAGTGATTCGTCACATTTCCCAAGTACCATTAGCCGAGTTAGTCATTCCAGTGTCCGATGCCTGTATTTAGAGCATGTTTATTCATCAATAAAAATAAAAGCACAGTCTAATTTATTTTTGTCTTCCGGGGACTCAAACAGTAACACTTCACTAAAGAAAGCAAAAATAATTTGGTCTAAAAGAAAAAACTAATCGCTGACTCCACAGCCATGTGCAACAAAAGAACATCCAGTGTAAATTCACCGAAAAAAAGAATCATGTCCAATGTCTGTCAGATTCATACTCACTGTCAACTCGAACAATCGATTCATTCTTTCATTAACAGGACGCCAACAGCACTCGAGACGGTTAAAACTAACATAACTTAGCCACAAGAGAAAGAAAAAAATTTCAGTTTATGAGCGCGTGTTCACATTTTTTAATACAACATCAATAAAATTATTAATATAACATAAACATGGCGATTAAGAGAGAAGATAAGGAACTGTGCCTGAACACAAAAAATATTTTGGTACCTAAGAAAACCAGAAGATGACCAGAGGCAGAAGAAGTAGAAACATTTACATTTTTTTTTTTTAAGAAGGCTATGCTCAAAGCTACCAAAAATTTTTTTGAAGGGGAAGGAAGAGGAGAGGAGAAGAACAAGGGTTTTGAATTTTTCCGAATCTTCCGGTATCGATCGATTGATTACCGAAACTTCCCAAGTAAACGCCCACATCGTGATCTCTTCTTGTGTGTGTGCCTCTCGTACGAACACTTTGCGCGAACCGTCACGAAGTCGACAAATCATCATTTGGGACCGAGGCCATTGTTTTTACCCAAATCAAAGATTCGGCAATAAAAATCTAAAAGAGAGAGAGAGGAGAGAGAGAGAGAGAGAAATCAATGCATCAATTGTGAAAAGAGTAATTATTTAAAAACCAATTATCATATTGTTCTAAGACCGTGACAGCGTCACGCTTGGTCTGCCTGTTGTCGTGGGTGGCCTTATACTTTGTATTCCAGTTGCGCGTTTATTCCTTTGAAGAACCACGAATCAATGAATATGGACACAACGTTCCTGTACAAAAAAAGAGGTGAGGAAACTCATAGCTCGCAAAAATTTGAGAATCTTCATATTACGACCTCTACTCCATCCTCTTTTCTTTTCCTCTTTTTTTTCTTTTTTCCTTAGAGTGAAGAATATAGTGAAAAATAACAAACGACAAAAGTGGGTCTCATTTCCCCTGTTGGCACTAACATGAGCGTTCGTTTCGTTTTTCTTTCAGTCGGCCCATTGATACCATGGTAAAATACCATATTCTATGTCCTAATAATATTTTGAGGCAATAAAAATGGAGGAAAATTTTCCACTAGACTCTCATTGGCGTACGGCTGAATCGATTGTCTGATTATCAGGAAGATTTAAGTGTAAACCCTTTAATGAATGCCTAACAGTTTGCGTGCAGTCAAATGCAAGAATGGAGGAGAACCTGACTTAGGGGCAGAACCACCCGATTATTCAAATCATTTCCTCAATTATTTAATGCCCCAAACGATTGGCTATAACTTCTGACTGTTTCCTTTAAAATTTGTTAATGGTACTAGTCAAAATTTTTCAAACTTACTTCGCCAACCCTTTTATTTTCTCTCTTCCTCAGCTCATAGATGTTATATACTGACTTACAGACGTCATTAATTGTTAATTTTTTATCAGCATGACCAACTTAAATCTTAGATGGGTTCAGAATATATTTACGAATTTGGGGGAGGTAACCACCAGTTTCGGGTGCCAAAATTTGAAAATTGAAAAAGTGCAGTAATCAGATTCATCCCAAATTGGGCTACCCTCAGGTCAGGTGAGCCTGTACTTTGATCATTACCCCGTAAGTACTGATTACAAACTTTTATTTCCATCGCGCGATTTTTCCCACATCCTCACCCCACCGTCTCTTTTGTAACCCTCTCCATCTCCTCGATTACTATCTTACTGTTTATTCCTGTTTTCATATACTTCCAATTCGACCAAATCTTTGGCCACACACCTCCAACATTAAAAAATTCCTGTTGTAAAGTTCACACGCGAGGTCGAAACGTCAGTGCACCAATATCAGTCTTAAGACGATAAAAATCAGGGTCGAAACTTGAAAATTCGCGAGTACGACTTGTAAAACGTGATGTCCGAAGGCGGAAATGTGTTTGCCCACCAACTGTAAAAGCGTAAAACTCGTTGAAAGCGTTTCCAGCCATTTTCCTACTTTTGGATTCTTATTAAATGAAAAATTTAAACGGTTCGGCGGTTTGGTTCCCTCCCTCCTTCCGACGCCATCTTTTTACGCTCATCAACTTATTCAATATCTGCCCTGCCGTCCTAAAACTCCCGTCCAGGGTCAGTCATTACATCGATTAATATACCGAAAATGCTAATTTTTTATTATTTTTTCTTGTTCTTGGTTGATTTCTTCCTCCTGCAGTTGAAGGTCAATCGTTTTCTTTGATTGTGAGGGAAGATGACCTACCTCCTATAATTAGACTAGTACAAATTATCTTGGTTAAGGTGCGATAATACAATGTGACATCGACCACTTCCTCTTCGACGGGGGATAATTTCCAAGCTGAAAGTAGATAAATGAGTGAAATAGCTGAAAAGAACAAAGAAAAACACAGGAGCAGGACTGCAAGATTACTTGGCATGGCGATTGACAAGACAAAGGGTGAATGGGTGCCGCCACGGAAAGTCACAAAAGACATTTTGGAAGGTCCGTCCCGTTTGTTTTTTCAATCAAAATCGCCAACGTCGCAATTACCAATAAGATATTATCTACAGCAAACTATCTGCTTCATTTTACAGACCTTGGGCTCATAAACCAAGGCCACTAAGAATATTATACGACGTACTCACTCTCAAAGCACATCTAATGGCTTAGTCTCCATTCTTTGTCAGACGTTCGGGTTAGTTTAAGATGCCAAATAACGAGTCAGTAATGAGGCTGATTGAAGTAAATAACTTATATATTTTGTTACCATCCTACATTTTATTACTCTGATAGGAAAGGATAGGGGGATGCACTGAGTAGATAACCGGAACTTTGATTTCTGTACTCGAGGACACAGCTGTTAGAGCACGACTTCAGGTTTTGTTACAACGTTCTTCTCGGATCTAGTCAATTACTTACTGTCTCCAAGTCCGAGGCAATAAGTGGTTAGTGGCTTGTATACTGCCCTTCCGAAAACCTCACCACCGATCTTAGAGTCTATTCCACGAATTCTTTCGTCAGCGTCAGAATATGCAAGTCAAATTTTACCGATAAGCCAGGTGAGAGGGGTTCGTATTTTCGCCGATGACATAAATTGCTTGTTTGAAATAGAGGTTGTAGGATGTTCTGCATCACCATTGTCTGATCATCAGAGCATAAACAAATGTTCTCTGTCAATCAATCTCCGTCCAAAGGATGCGTAGTCTTCCTTCTTCTGGATCCCAATCTAAAAGCTCCAAAGAACGGCTGTGAAGCAAACTCTCTTTGGAAGTTTAGTAATTTATCAAGAGAAGTATACCTTGAGCATTTATACTATAAAGCCTATACAATGATATATCAATTCATCGAATAAAATAAGTAAGGCCAATAAGACATTGTAATTTGGGTAAACTCGTTTTCTTATAATCGGGAAGTACATACTCTCAAAACAGAAGCCAAAAAACGAAAAATTCTTCGATAACGGATCAAAAGGTCACCAAAATCTCTTCACCATCCTGGAGGGTCCATCTTCTAGAATTTAAATTATTTTCTTGTTATTTAATTCAAAGAGAGTCTGTGGAAAAATTGAGGAGGAAGCAAAAGAAGAGAAGAAAGAGAAAAGAAAAAGGTTTTTTTATTAAATAAAATCGGATTTTGACCTCGAGGCAGGTTTGCTCGGTTTGCTCCTCCCTGATTCATGCGGATAACACAAACGGCGCGTTAATTGCGGCAAATATATGCAAAAACAGTTTTGCCATACATATATTGATCTAATTATAGTGTGCGACACTAAGAAAATTCGTGAGAAGCTTCTTTTGGCCGTTGTATGGCTCTCCGGTTGTTAAAGTTTTTTCAATTCGACTTCAACTGGGAAATGTTCTCGGTTATTTATGGCTTCGGCCTTTTCATAAAAATTTGAGAAGGAAGGAGAGTAATGGCGGGGGGAGGGGAAGAAGGAGAGAAAAACATGTCGGAAGGAAGGGCTTTCAAGATGGCGTGCCACAGGTTTAGATTCCCTCGCAATTTTTTTGTTAATTTAAATAATTGGCGGCGTTTGACAAAATTGATGGTAATAGAAATTTCTGATTTATGACCGAGTCAACAGAAACGAAAATTCCTTATCGATAATTACGGTCCTGATAAATCGTAGTTACGGTTCTTGTGAAATCCTAGACATGCCGCCTCAAGGCTTTACTTTCCTTCCCCCCTCCATCAGAAGTTTTTTTCTTGATCCTGTAAACTGAGATTCTAGTAATGCGATATTTGGTAGTTTCTTATAAACTTTTTTTCCTGTCATCATCGGTTAATGTTCAAGTGACATAATTCCAGAACGCTGGGAACCGAAGATAAAATTACAATACATGTTTTGTGACGAACCAACGAGAAATAGAAAGCAGTACTGTCGCTAGTTGCATCTGGGTGAGGTTATTCTAACTTGAAAACACATATGGTGTTGTCAAGGGAAAGAAGGGCAGAAGGTTCTTTTGGCCAAGCGCTGTCTCATCTGTACTGTTGATTCATATTCAAACTTTATCTTTGGTTCCCCGTGTTTAGGGATTATGACACTTGAACTTTAACCGATGATGAAAGGAAAAAAAGTTTGGAAGGAGATACGAAACGCCTCATAAATAATGCCCACCCTTTTAGAAAAATCTCTTCATAAATATTGCCAACTTTCTTGGTCAAGTTAGCGAACAAACAAAGGTGGAAAAATCTGAAAGAAGGCCAAATAAGCACTCGAGAGGAAGGAAAGACGTTTATTATAAAGCTGACAGTTCGAAGTTTCCTTCCTGTTGGCTGTGCCAAGCCAAGACAAAAAATTTTTAAGGGTGGATCCTGTCAAAAAGAAAGAGACGTGGTCCTTAACTAGCATTAATTTTTCGAGCCCACGATTTGGGCACCTTTTGATATGCCGTCTTCATTAATCACGTGGCCGTTGTTATATGGGTCAAACAATGTTCAAAACGGTTAACCAACTACACCAAATTAAAGACCCGGCTCTTTTCATAGTGATTGTTCTCCATCTGAGTGACACTCATTGTTCGTGTAAAAATAAAGCAAAAATTGAGGTGCGGATAAAAAGAAAGAAATAAATATTTAAAAAAACTTTTCTAGGAGGTGCCCCAGGACCCATGAATAGAAACTGCTGCCAGGCTTACATTCTGGAAACGAAATTAATCTCTCCTGCTGCACGCAGGTGTGGCATAGTCGCGTCATTTATTCCCCTCGAAGGAGAAGGCAGTGGGCAAGAGTCAGAGGAATATGCAAATTCCATGAGATTCGTAACATGGCGCCCTGTTGCTCGTGAATTGCGTTTTTATTTTTATAAAAGACCAAAGGGGTTCCTTAACCTTTTTAAAGAAGGCCCTTCGACGGGTGGGTTTTGGTCGCGACGGTTCCAACTTGCCACCTACCGCCGACTGTGCCCAATTTAGTTTTTTTCCTTTCTTTTCTTTTTCCAAAGAAGAAAACTTTGTAGCGGTCAACTCAAATGCACCATTTTAACCGCATTTGAAGAAAAACCGCAAAATTTAATAAATTCGTTTGGCCAAAATCTCCGATTCGCGGGAAGTGAATTCGCGAATTGACCCGTTAAACCACTTCCGCCTTCTTTCTTAAACACAATAAAAATGGCTTAATCCGTACGAGAGAATACCGCCCTTTTCTGTTACCCAAAAACTTCACAAAACCGCCGACGTGTATTTCATTATTGTTAATAACCATAAGAGGAGAAGGAGGAGAGGGTGGAAAGAGAGAGCGACCGTTTCAGAGATCCGTTACAAGAAAATTTTCAATTTCGAATCGATTTTGGCCTCTCGCCAATTGAGGAGGTTTTCCATCACGGCTCTAGATGAACCGACAACCCCAATTATTATTCTTTTGGCTTTGCCTCCAATTAAGTTTAATTAATTTTTTAATGCGATTATGCGAAATCTTTAGCTGAAGGAGTAGTAGCACTAATTTTTGAGCTCTTAGCTCGCTCCCTCATAAATCTTAAGTCATTTCTTTGGCCCTTTACCTTTGCCCAAACTCTTTACGACCAATTAACACTTGTTCACTGCCTTGGTGGTGGCAACAGCTCTAAGTTCCTGTTATTTCTTAAGCGTTTCTTTCGTACTAGTTTCTTCTATACTAGGGTCTTGTTCTAACGCGTTCCTTGGTGTTATGTGTTCTAAGCATTTCTGAAACAGTTTGTGATAAACCTTAAAAGTTTTTCATGATATATTATTAAACATACATAACGGCCGCGAAAGTTTATATAATAATGTATAGATCAGTGGTTCCCAAGCAGCTTTGGCCTGTACCTCACCAAGGCATTTCTAAAATCCTAATGCCTCCCTCATGGTATTTAAATTTTAATATTCGAAATTTTGCGGTTATTCACCTAAAGTAAGCTCAAGAGGCCAATAACTTGGTACTTAAACAAACTTCCAAAGTATAAGTCGAATTCACTGTTAATAACTCATTCTCGAATTCCTCCATAGTCTTGGGGTTTTTGAAAAATACAATTTATATTGGCTAATATTTACACAATAGATACGACAGTGAAAATACAAATGCCCATTATGTAAAATGTAAATAGGCATAGTCTTGGGTTTAGTCAGTCGAAGAGTGCACGTCCTGTCCATGACCGACAATAGTATTGCAATGTCCCACCAGTGGAGCCTGCTCCCCACATTGGGAATGACGGATGTAGATCCTGCTGAATCACATTTGACAAAAACCGTATTGAAGTGTCTCAAATTTGTAGTCAACTTATCCCGTTTCTTATAGTAGGAGGTTTCGCTGAATGATAGCCAGTCACCAACTGAAAAAAAAATTATAACTTAAAAGATCTACTAGGCAAATTATCTCTATGCAAAAAACTGTTTTCTTACATTAAAAAATTATTCGTATGAGATATCAATCATGATATTGCATCAGTATAATCTCTCACATTGCACGACTAAAACTTGACCCTGGGACTGGATTATAGTCGCAAGGACTCCGGTCGAGATTGATCTTGATTTAGACACTTCCTATAACTTCTAAGTGAAAAGGGGACAAAAGGAGAATATAAATTTAAGAATTTGAACTTGAAATTTGGGATAAAAGAACCTAAATAAAACCTAAAATGATGCACGAGTATCGATAGGTGATCAGAAGGGATAAAACGATATTTCGTTACCTTTGTCCTGAGAAGTGTCCTCATCCGGGTTGAGACGCGTAATAAATTTTTTTCTCTCTTTCACTTCAGGTACGCCACCGTTGACCGGTTCAGGAACAGTTCGAGTAGTCATTCAAGATGTTAACGACCACAGTCCTGTTTTCGAACGGCAATCATACACAGCTTCCATACTAGAGAACTCACCCGTCGGCTCTTTTGTCGCTCAACCGACAGCCTCGGATTTGGATGCAGGCTTGAATGCCAAGATCAGGTAGGGATGATACACATCAGTGAAAAAGCTTTTTCTTTCCTTCATGGGAAATGCTGCCCTGGGGAATTTAAAATTTGAAAATATTGGTTAATATGAAGAATATAGACGACTTTGAAGTTGTATTTTGAGTCCAAAAGTACCCAGAGATAATGTGAACGTTGAAAAAAAAACCGTAATACTGGCTTAAAACTGTCATACATTGGGTTGTTACGCCGCGCCATATTTTTTACAAAAACAGACATTTTCCCAAGTTTAAGTCTGTTTACTTTTTATTTTGCATAATTTTCTTTAATTCAGCTTTACAGTCATGTGGTTAAACTTCTTTCGGCAGTTTTAACTTTGAAAACTGATCACTATATAAAATTCTCATCGACTTTTGCTTTTGAAAATTTGAGTAAAAACATTTTATATTTGACATTTGTATATTTTATATTTTATTTTTTTGTTTGATATTTATTTACTGACCATCCATGTTTTCTTTTCAGATACAGCTTCCTGGGTGACAAAGTCGAAAGATTCAGAATAGACGAAAACACCGGAGTCATCACGACAGCTGTACCGCTCGATCGCGAGGAAACATCAGCATACTTTCTCACGTTTGTCGCTCAAGACTGTAGTGTCACCGAACCAAGAGCCACTGCCGTCAACCTGACAATAAACATTCTCGACGACAATGACAATTCACCACAGTTCACCAACTCCCAGTATACCGTTTACGTACCCGACCGAACGAGCATCGGTCAGTTTGTGTTTGGTGCTAAGGCTCACGACGACGATATCGGAAAAAACAGTCAAATCATGTATTTCCTGGAAGGAAGAGACGCGGATAAGTTTTCTATTGTAGAAGAGACCGGAGTAATAAAAACGGCGGAGGAACTGTCCTTAGCTGGAAACAACAATGACAAGGGCTATACTTTGGAGATTCTAGCAAGAGACGGTGGTATACAGCCCCGATCCGCGAGTGTTAAGTTGACAGTGAAACTTCAACCGGGTGAATGGTTTCCAACTATCACGGCTCCCAAAGAACGGAAATTCACGCTTCCAGAAAATGTTATGACTGGGAAAGTGATCACTAAATTGTCCGCAGTTTCGCCTAAATCGGAGTCATACGGTCGAATTCGTTACGCAATAGCCGGTGGAAACGTGGGCGAGGCCTTAAAAGTAGATCCAAATACAGGAGAAGTTATTGTGGCAGGTGGGAGATTAGATTACGAATCGTCTCCAATTTACGAGGTTTGGGTGGAGGCTCATTATGCGGATAATCCTTCGTTAAGGACCGTTCTACAGCTTATCATCAACGTTACCGATACAAACGATAACACCCCGGTCATAGAACAACAAATTTACAACGCTTCCATCTACGAAGAGGAGTATCCGCCGCAGAAAGTGTGCACTGTGAGAGCCAACGACTCCGATTCCGGTTTAAATGGTCAGATCACGTACCGACTTGTTTCCGACTTGGATGGGACATTTTCTATAGATGAAGAGACGGGTGAAATATCGACAGAAACAAAACTTGACAGAGAAACAACAGCAAGCTATTCCTTGGTCATAGAAGCCGTCGATCATGGAGCTCCTCAGTTAACTGGAACTGCTACTGTTTTGGTGACGGTCCTCGACAAGAACGACAATCCTCCCAGGTTCACTCGATTATTTAGCGTTAACGTGACCGAGAACGCCGAACCTGGGTCCTTTGTCATAAAAGTCACCAGTTCTGACCAGGACATCGGAGAAAATGCCAATGCAACTTATTCTTTTACGGAAAATCCGGGAGAAAAGTTTTCTCTTGATCCCCTCACAGGAAACGTCACAGTTGCAGGACCACTAGACCGTGAAACCCAAGATGAGTACCTTTTGAAAGTCGTAGCTTTCGACGGGGCCTGGAGATCTGAAACTCCTCTCACAATCACGATTCAAGATCAAAACGACAACGCCCCAGAATTCGAACATTCCTATTACAACTTCAATTTTCCAGAGCTGCAGACGAGCGTCGTGTTCGTCGGTCAGGTGATGGCTACAGATCGCGACAAACACGGTCCCAATTCTGTTATATCGTATTCACTCAAACATCCTTCTGATCTGTTTACGGTCGATCCAGCGAGTGGAGAACTTTTCTCGAAGCGGACGATGCATTACAAGTACACGGCTTTAGAGCCATCTCCCGAGAACCAATACATGCTTACGGTGCTGGCAACAGACAACGGAAAACCACCTATGTCTTCTGAATGTCTAGTCACGGTCAATGTGGTTGACGCCAACAACAATCCTCCAAAATTTCAAAACAAAAGGTACTTCAGTCCTGTGCCTAAGACGGCGCAAGCAGGTCAAAAGATAATCCAAATTCTCGCCACGGATGACAACGACTACGGCATAAACGCGGAAATAGAATATGTCATAATGGGAGGAAACGGCTCCGAATTCTTCAGTATTCACAAGAAAACAGGTTGGATCACGGTATCCCGTGCTCACATTCCAGGCCGAGTGCTCAGCAAATACCTTTTAAACGTTAGGGCGGTCGACAAAGGTGTTCCACCACTTCAAGACGAAGCCATTGTCGTCTTGGTTGTCACAGGTGACAACCTATACACTCCCGTATTTCCAGCTTTGAGCTTTCAAGTTATCATTCCGGAAAACGATCCAGTTGGCTCTACAATTCTCACAGTAGCAGCTACAGACAACGACGAAGGACCGAACGGTATGATCACCTACAAGATATCTAGCGGCAACGAAGATGCTAAATTTGGTATTAACTCCACGACAGGAGCTTTGAGGATCCTAAAACCATTGGATTACGATACTGTTAATAAGTACCACCTGAACGTTACAGCAAGCGATTTGGGTTTCGAACCACATCGAGCGACGGCCATGATAACCATAGCTCTCACCGATGTTAATGACAATCCTCCAAGGTTCAATCAATCCGTCTTTAAAGCGTACATTCCTGAAAACTCACCCCCAAAGACACTGGTGTATCACGTTCAAGCTCATGATATAGACTCTCCAAAAAATGCCATAATTCACTATTCCATCATTCGGGGCACAGGAAAAGATATTTTCGCCATCGACCCCAAAACTGGAAAAATCTATTCCAAATCTCGGTTGGACTACGAAGAGAAAGATCAGTACACCCTTGAAATCCTGGCAGCCAATCCGGATTCTCCAATGTTCGGTTCTGCCAAAATTATAATCTACGTGACGGGTGTGAATGAATTCTACCCGAAATTCATCAGACCTGTGTTTCATTTTGAGATTTCCGAAAGCAGTGAAGTGGGAACAAGCGTGGGTACGATCCAGGCCACCGACTCTGATGCAGGAGACGACGGAAAGGTGTACTACCTGTTCGTAGGTTCTAGCAACGACAAGGGGTTTAGCATCGGGTCGGAAACAGGAGTGATACTCGTGTCTCGACGACTTGACCGCGAAACTCAAAACCGAGTGGTGCTAACCGTGATGGCAAAAAACGCAGGTGGAATAAGAGGTAACGATACGGACGAAGCTCAGGTGATCATATCCATTCAGGATGGTAACGATCCTCCCGAGTTCTTGCAGTCAGAGTATAAAGCGAGAATATCGGAGGCGGTTCGTCCGGGAACAAACGTCGTCACCGTAAAAGCAGTAGACACGGACGTTCGACCCCAGAACAATCAATTTTCATACTCAATCATAAGCGGGAATACAGGGAAAGCTTTTAAAGTGGATCCTCAAAGCGGAACAATCGAAACGACTATGGAACTCGATCGTGAAAAAGTTCCTTCCTATAGCTTGATCGTGGGTGCGATAGACAATGGAATCCCTCCTCAAACGGGAACTGTTACAGTCAAGATAAAGCTCGATGACGTCAACGACAACGGTCCTGTATTGGATCCGCCGAACGTCGTGGGCTACGTGACCGAGAATGAGCCACCCAACACCAGTATCATGACTCTGGCAGCTTCCGATCCTGATTTGCCTCCAAATGGAGCTCCGTTTTCTTACTATTTGGTCGGTGGAAAGGATAAGGAATTCGTGTTTGTCGAAAAGGCGACTGGGATGGTGAAGACGACCAAAGTTATAGACAGAGAGACCAATCCTCAGCTAGATATAGTTGTAAGTATTACCATTGCACCTACTCAACTTCTTTGTCGAGACTATCTCAGACTATTCTCTTCTCATCTATCTTTTTACTACAACTTATTCCATGAAGGCTTGATGTATGGTGTCCTCCACTAAATGTTTTGGAGCACATTTTCTTCATTTTCCTGTCATCGAGACTTCTGATGCAGAAACATTATCCACTTTCACGCCTACTTCCTCTGCTTAATATCTTCCAGCAATTACTTTGTTGTTTCCGTTCAAAGGCCGAAAGCCAGAGAAACCGCCATGCCTACAACCGTTACGACCGGAAATACTTAAATTTTATTAACCATTTTCATTTTCCCACAGTTTTTCCATGTTTCCAGCGCCATTTCCAGAAACCTTCTCACCATCAGATTTATAAATCATGAATATTCATGTTAGTCATGCCCGGATTCATTTGTCCAAATCAAAAAAATTTTTTTTCGGAAAAGCCGAAAAGACGACATCCTCCAGATTCGTCTTTTGAGTTTTAACCACATAGTTATACAAATCGGTCAGAAACAAAGATAAAAGAGCGTCATATAAATGTATTTTGTGCATTTATCATTGACATTTTCGACCATTGAGCCTGAATTATAGTAATTGTTTAAAGGAACCTGACTCAATGGCCATTGGTTTCCGGCTTAATTAGGTTCCCGAAAGTCGTTTGTTGCCTTGTTCCGACGTCATCCATTTCTGACTGGTTTATTTACGTTTGCTCCATAGTAGAATAGTAGACAAAGAGGGGGGATGGGAGTGGGGGAATGAAAAGTAAATGTTGGAATTGGAAAAATGAAGACAAACAGCTTCTACTATTATTTTACAGAGACCAGGGCTACCCCCTTCAGTTTCTTCCTGTCTCCTTACTATTACTTTCTATCCACTTTATTAATCCGACAACAACTTTCCTCTTCTTTTCTCCCTTCTCTCTGCCCTGTTTTCTTTTCTTTCTCCTTTTCTCTCTCTATCTCCCGATAGTACTAATAGATTAGGGCGCTGCTGACCGTATTTCTCTTTGGCTAATTTTGGGACTTAGACGTAATACATGTAAATCTTCCAATCGCATGTCTGTGGAAGAAACCACAAAGAACCTTTACGAACTTGAAATTTATCTTCGAAACCTGAAAGGTAGGACGTGATGCGGGGGGAGGGGAATCTGAGAGAAAGCCGAAAACAATTTTAAACATTGTTCACGACATTGTCCTACGTTAATTTTCATTTGACTCCGACAAACCTTTTTCCATTTGGACGTTTCAAGGCCGTGATCGATATATTTTGGTTTGCAGAGTTTTGATATAGGTCTCCGATAACCCGAATGTCAAAACCTATAAATAGCGGAAGCTCGATTTAATTCGAAAGACAGATTTTTTGTCAGTTGTGACTATCGACGAGGGTGGCGCGACCTTGGGCTCTCCTAAACCATAATGCTCCTCTCACGATTTCCAACGAAAACCGTTTCTGCCCAAAAATAAATTTAATTGCACAACCTGATTTGTAGGACGTGGTTTTAAATTTGATTTCCCCTATTTTATGTTGTCCTCCAAACCTGCACCTTCTTTTAGAATTCCATTTAACATTTTTTTTAGACAATTTATCTCTGGGGTTTTTTTTTAAATCTGCTTTTTCTTTTTCTCTCTTTCTTTAGTCATATTTTTATTTTTATTGTTATTAATATTAATGTAACATATGTAAATTTTCTACCTTTGGGCAGGTTCACTCCTTAACACAGAGTGTGGACTCTTTTGCTCCCTTTTAGTCCTTCGGTCTTTGTCTTTTATTTTATCATTTTGTGGTCTGAGCTGTTTCTGAATTTTTGGGATTAGCATTTGCCATTTTAGTGGTTTGGCTATTACAACACCTTAATTACTTGGCTATTACAAAACTTAATAATCAACATGACTATTATACAAACAGAAAATTACTACCTCTAACTGCCTACTTTATTCTGCTTCAATTAACACTAACGCTCTCTACGAACTAATGAACGGGCGGTTATTTTGGCGCTAAAACTACTAACAGCCTAAGTAACTTTGAGCGACTCAAGCACAACGAGACTTTTCCCGTTTCAGGTTGAAGTAGAGGATAACGGAAGTCCCAAGATGAAATCTCAGCATCCGGTTTCGATTATAGTTCTCGATCAGAACGACAGTCCATCAACTCCAAGAACGGTTCACGTTCTGGTTCACTACTTCAACGACGTTCTCCCGACGGGGAAGATAGCAGACGTTCATCCGAACGACCCGGATACGTCCGGAGAATATCACTGCAAAATCGTGAACGGTCCCACACCTAAGAATTCCCTTTTCATCAAATATGGCTGCGAACTGACGACTGGGAAGGTCAGTTCGGAAGTTAAATACTCGTTGAGCGTATCAGGAAACGATGGGAGGCACGCTGATGTTTTGTCTAAAGTGATCGTTGAGTTCTTTTCTTTCACGAACGCGACTGTCGAGAACAGTTTCACGGTTCGGGTCGAGAACATGACCTCAGCTAAATTTTTGATGAATTTCTACAAAAGTTTCATGGAAATAGTGAAATCCGCATTCGATTCAAAGGACACAGTTCATTTGTTCAGTATAAACGAGGTTGAGTCAGGTTTAGAGTTAACAATGGCGGCTAAAGACTCAAAAGGTTTCTACAACAAAGCGAAAGCCATTGAGAACTTGATTAGGAAACGTGAATCCGTTCAACAACTGTTGGAAACTTCGGCGGTCGTTGGTTACTCCCCGTGCCAGAAAGTGACATGCGAAAATGGGGGCATATGCAGCGACGGAATCGAAGTCATGGAGGAGACGAGGATAATCGACAGTCAGACAATCATATTCACGAGCCCTTTAGTGTCCCACGACTATAGCTGTCGCTGCCCAGATGGATTCACGGGGAAACGATGTGACCGACGTCATGATCCATGCTCTCCAAACCCTTGTCAAGCTGGAGGCATTTGTCGGCGTCAAGGCTACGACTTTCAGTGTTCTTGTCCGATGTCTCGAGAGGGTAAACTATGCGAACAGGAAAGAGGAGACGCTTGTGATGGAAACCCGTGCAGAAATGGAGGTTCGTGTAGGCAAAGCCCCGACGGCTCAAGCTTTTTCTGTTTATGTCGTCCCGGATACCGCGGAAACCACTGCGAAACGGTTTCCGATTCATGCAGACCAAATCCGTGCTTACACGGTGGC